>CM033476.1:272109858-273309858 GCA_019447015.1 Hymenochirus boettgeri
TGTCATGAAATGGCCGGCTACTTTCTATGCTGTGCCAATGTCATGAAATGGCCGGGCTACTTTACTATACTGTACCAATGTCATGAAATGGCCGGGCTACTTTACTATGCTGTGCCAATGTCATGAAATGGCCGGGCTACTTTACTATCTGTGTCCAATGTCAATGAAATGCCGGCTGGAGTTCCCAATGTCATGAAATGGCCGGGCTACTTTACTATGCTGTACCAATGTAATGAAATGGCCGGGCTACTTTACTATGCTGTGCCAATGTAATGAAATGGCCGGGCTACTTTACTATGCGGTACCAATGTAATGAAATGGCCGGGCTACTTTACTGTGCTGTACCAATGTAATGAAATGGCCGGGCTACTTTACTATGCTGTACCAATGTAATGAAATGGCCGGGCTACTTTACTATGCTGTACCAATGTCATTGAAAATGGGCCCGGGCTTACTTTACTATGCTGTACCAATGTATATGAAATGGCGGGCTACTTTACTATGCTGTGCACAATGTCAATGAAATGCGGGCTACTTTACTATGCTGGTACCAATGTAATGAATATGGCCGGGCTACTTACTAATGCTGTCCAATGTCATGAAATGGCCGGGCTACTTTACATGCTGTACCATGTCATGAATGGCCGGGCTACTTTACTATGCTTTGTACAAATGTATTTGAAGTGGCCGGGCTACTTTACTATGCTTGCCATGTCATGAAATGGCCGGGCTCCTTCTACTATGCTGTACCAATGTATGAAATGGCCGTGCTACTTATCGACTATGCTGCCCCCTTACCAATTGTTTCTTAGTTAATGGCAGCGGGCTCTTCTACTAGCTGTACCATGTCATGAAATGGCCGGCTACTTCTTATGTCTGTGCCCAATGTAATGAAATGGCGGGCTACTTTATCTGCGTACCAATGTTGATAATGGCCGGGCTCTTTACTTACTCTCTGCCAATGTCATGAATGGCCGGTCCTTACTATGCTGTCCATGTCATGAACTGGCCGGGCTCTTTTAGCTGTCCCTGTACATGAATGGCCGGGCTACTTTACCTATGCTGTACCACTGCATGACATTGCGCGGATCCTTGGTGCTTTTTGTGGTGCTCAGCATGACAATGGGCCGGGCTACTCTACTGTACTGTACTCTTATTGATCCGGCCAGGGCTCTTACTCTGCGGTCAGTTGTCATGAATGGCGGGCTACTTTACTATGCTGTACAATGTCATGAATGGCGGGCCCTCTTGCTGTACCAATGTCTGAAATGGCGGGCTTATACATTGCTGTGCCAATGTCATGAAATGGCCGGCACTTTACCTATGCGTACCAATGTAATGAAATGGCCGGGCTACTTTACTATGCTGTACCAATGTCATGATGGCCGGGCTACTTACTATGCGTGCCAGTCATGAATGGCCGGGCTACTTTACATTACTGTACCAATGTTCTGAAATGGCCGGTGCGTTCGCTACCGTTTACTATGCTGGCACACCCCTCGCCCATGAATGGCGCGGGCTACTTTCCTCCATGCTGAACCATTAGGAATGTTGCCGGGTCACGTTTCACTATGTCATGTGCCAATGTCATGAAATGGCCGGGCACTTTATGCGGTGCCAATGTCATGAAATGGCCGGGCTACTTTACTGTTGCTGTGCCAATGTCAGAAAGGCCGGGCTACTTTACCTTATTCTTACCAATGTCATGTAAATGGCCGGGCCTACTTTACTATGCTGTCCCTGTAATGAAATGGCCGGGCTACTTCTATGCTGTACCAATGTCATGAATGCGGGCTACTTTAATATGCTGTATCCCAATGTCTGAAATGGCCGGGGCTACTTACTACTGCTGTACCAATGTATGAAAGGCGCGGGCTACATTACTATGCTGTACCAAGTCATGAAATGGCCGGGCTACTACTAGCTGTACATGTTGAAATGGCCGGGCCTATTGTACTATGTCGGTACAATGCTAATGAATGGCCGGGCTACTTTAATGCTGTACCAATGTCATGAATGGGGTGCCATACTTACCTGCTGTGAATGCTCATGAAATCCGGTAGGCTGTACTTTTAGCCGCGCTATCACCCCTGTTACCAATGTATTGAAATGGACCGGGCTTAACTTTACATATGTCTGTTGCCAATGTCATGAAATGGCCGGGCTGTATTTACTATGCTGTCACATGTCATGGAATGGCGTGGTTACTACTTATCTCTGTCCCAATGTCATGAAATGGGCGGGCTATTACTATGCGTGCCAATGCATGAATGGCCGGCTACTTTACTATGCTGTACCAATGATCTGAAATGGCCGGGCTCTTACTATCGCTGTACCAATGTCATGAAATGGCCGGGCTACTTTACTATGCTGTGCCAATGTACATGAAATGGCCGGGCACTTATCTTACTCTGTACCAATGTAATGAAATGGCCGGGCTACTTTATTGCTCGTGCAAGCATGAAATGCGGGTACTTTACTATGCTGTACCAATGTACTGAATGGCCGGCTACTTACTATGCTGTGCCAATGTCATGAAATGGCCGGGCTACCCTTTATCCTATGCTGTGCCAATGTCATGAAATGGCCGGGCTTACTTTATAGCTGTCCAATGTATGAAATGGCCGGGCTACATTTACTATGCTGTACCAATGTCATGAAATGGCCGGGCTACTTTACTATGCTGTACCAATGTCAGAAATGCCGGGCCTACTACTTACTATGCGGTACAATGTCATGAAATGGCCGGGCTACTTTACTATGCTGTCCAATGTCATGAAATGGCGGGCTACTTTACTATTGTGTACACAATGTAATGAAATGGCGGGCTACTTACTATGCTGTACCAATGTCATGAAATGGCGGGCTACTTACTATGCTGTACCAATGTCATGAAATGGCCGGGCTACTTTACTATGCTGTACCAATGTCATGAAATGGCGCGGCTACTTAACTATGCTGTACCAATGTAAGAAATGGCCGGCTATTACATGCTGACCATGTATGAAAGGCCGGGCACTTATATGCTGTACCAATGTAATGAATGGCCGGGCTACTTACTATGCGTACCAATGTAATGAAATGGCCGGGCTACTTACTATGCTGTACCAATGCATGAAATGGCCGGGCTACTTTACTATGCTGTACCAATGTAATGAAATGGCCGGGCTACTATACTGCTGTCCAATGTCATGAATGGCCGGGCTACTTTACTATGCTGTACCAATGTAATGAAATGGCCGGGCTACTTACTATGCTGTACAATGTCATGAAATGGCGCGGCTACTTTACTGCTGACCAATGTCATGAAATGGCCGGGCTACTTTACTATGCTGTACCAATGTCATGAAATGGCCGGGCTACTTTATGTCGTACCAATGTCATGAAATGGGGTGGCTACTTATATGCGTACCAATGTCATGAAATGGCGGGCTACTTTACTATGCTGTACCAATGTATGAAATGGCCGGGCTACTTTACTATGCTGTACCAATGTATGAAATGGCGCGGCTACTTATCTATGCTGGATACCCAGTCATGAAATGGCCGGGCCTACTTTACTGCTGCTACCAATGTTGAAATGGCCGGGCTACTTTACTTGCTGTACCAATGTTCATGAAATGGCCGGGCTACTTACTTGCTGTACCAATGTATGAAATGGCCGGGCTACTTTACTATGCTGTACCAATGTGAAATGGCCGGGCTACTTTACTATGCTGTACCAATGTCATGAAAAGGCCGGCTACTTTACTATGCTGTACCAATGTCATGAAATGGCCGGGCTACTTTACTATGCTGTACCAATGTATGAAATGGCCGGGTACTTTACTATGCGTACAATGTAAAATGGCCGGGCTACTACTATGCTGTACCAATGTATGAAATGGCCGGGCTACTTTACTATGCTGTACCAATGTCATGAAATGGCCGGGCTACTTACTATGCTGTACCAATGTATGAAATGGCCGGGCTACTTACTATGCTGTACCAATGTCATGAAATGGCCGGGCTACTTTACTATGCTGTACCAATGTAAAATGGCCGGGCTACTTTACTATGCTGTACCAATGTCATGAAATGGCCGGGCTACTTTACATACTTGTACCAATGTAATGAAATGGCCGGGCTACTTACTATGTCTGTACCATGTCATGAAATGGCCGGGCTACTTTACTATGCTGTACCAATGTATGAATGGCCGGCTACTTTACTATGCTTGTACCAATGTCATGAAATGCCGCGGCTACTTTACTATGCGTTGCTACCAATGTCATGAAATGGCCGGGCTACTTTACTATGCTGTACCAATGTCATGAAATGGCCGGGCTACTTTACTATACTGTACCAATGTCATGAAATGGCCGGGCTACTTTACCAGTGACACTTTTACCACTTTGCTGTACCAGTATCACAGAATTCAGAGCTTGCTCTCCCAGTATTAGGAAATTCCCAGTCTGCTGTTTCAATATTTCCAGTTTGCTTTACTAGTGGTATGAACTTCTTAGTTTGCTAGGTAATAACACCGGCAAAGTTTTCCCCTGGCCTGGAATAAATAATAATTGTAATAATAATAATAAAAATAATAAAGTCGTACACAGATGGAGTTAAGCGGACTTTAATAATCTAAAGAAGAAGAGCTTTGTTGCTATTGGTTACCACAATAAGCAAATGTTTCCCTGTGTTTTATTATATAACCATCTGTTTATGTTTGAAATTGTTAAACATTTACCATTTAGGAGGCTATAGCTTCAAATCGTCATTTTCTGTTTTTCCCAGTATTGGTATTGTGCTGTTAGTCTGCAGGAAAAGGTTTAGGGCTGATACACACAGGCAGATCCCTTGCCAATTTCGTTTCCAGCTGAACGTACGTTAGATAGAATTATTGTTATGAACTTTGCCTGAATGATCATTTTGAGAAAGGAAATAAGAATCCATAAATAAGATTTCCTAGAACGTCTGATTGTCTTCCAATGGCTATAAAGGGTCTTTACCCAAAATGTTGTGTGGTGTTTAAGTACGGTAATAAAGTCAAGACACTTTTTGCAGCATTCCTGCCTGGAATGTTTCACAAGCAATGATTTATAGTGATGTAAAAGCTTCAGTACAACTCACAGCCTGAGCATGTGCCCCATTTTCACATCCTCTGACACCATTATTAACTTTCTCTATGGACATATTTTTTTATACAGATGTGTCCACATCCATATGAAAGTCCTTGATTAGACTTTGAAAGATGTTTGTTACCCTGCTCATTATTTTCCAGCCAGCATACATTGCAGACAGTTGACCAGGAACAATACAAAATAGCTGATTTTACCAACCTTTTAAAGGACCTGTAAACGCCCCGTGTTTTCCTTAAGAAGCCCCCAAAATAACTATGTCCCGTTCGTTTCTATTATTCACGGGAGGTGAGAACGGTTATTCTCACCTCCCTGTGAATAATAGATGATCGGGGACCTGGAACTTACCTTACAACACGCCGCTCCACTCGCAGCCGCCGCCTGCACGAAAGCCGCTCTGTCCCGACCACCACGCGCCCTATCTTATGCGCATGCGCGCCAATTCAAAAGATAGGGCCGCGATCGGACAGAACAGCTGTTCTGTGCAGGAGCGGCTGCGAGTGGAGCGGCAGGTAAGGTAAGTTCCAGGTCCCCCGATCGTCCTATTATCACAGGGAGGTGAGAATAAGCGTTCTCACCTCCCTGTGAATAATAGAAACGAATGGGACATAGTTAATGTCGGGGTTTAGTGTTCCTTTAAATTGTACTTCCATTGTGTTCCTATCAACAGAATGTTTTTTTTCCTCAACGATTGATAGAAATACACTGCAAATATTACTTTCATTTTTTTGTATAAAATGAAAGGAATGCGTGTGATTTTCGGAAAATTTCAAAAATTAGAAGATTCAAAGACGGACCCATAAAAGTCTATGGGAGAAATTTTTTTTAAAGTTTCTGTCCATTTTGAGGGACAAATAGTAATAGTAGGTCACTGTAAATGACACAGAGACCTGGGGAATGGTCTGGGGAACCGTAAATATAACTAAAAGTTATTTTAAAACTATCTTTCCTCACGATCGGGCTGTTTTCGAGCTTCCGCATTCCATTTTCGAGAGTTACCGTAATCGATCATTACTTTCAAGGATTCGATTTTCGATAATCATCTACTTATGATTTTCGATTATTGTCTACTTTCGATTTTTGATAATCGTCTACTTTCGATTTTCGATAAAAATCGAAATCTTGAAAAATCCGTGTTCAGCAAAATCTGAGAGTTGTTAAATTTTCATTGGGACTTTGAAACCCTTAGATTCAATTCGAAACTGGTTTCTATTCGAACCCACATTACATCTCTATTCTCACTGTTGAGGATATTTTAACTGGTGCTTGTGTGAGTGGTTGGTAGATCCTTGGTCTCAGATTCCCTGCTGGGCCCCAGCAGCCCAGTCCAACACTGCCCCACCAATGCTTTGTACAGAGCTAGAATGGTATTTTCTATATTGAGTGTACATGTTCTAGACTGAATGTCACCTGCCAGATAGATGCCCATGGGGTTTGGCTTTAAAAAAAGAAATGTCTGCCCTGGTACATACAACTAACTTTCATGGAAATAATGCTCTCAGGGCTCTGACAGGTCCATTGTTATGCTGCTTTGGGTGGAGTTCTAGCAATACATTTGTCTGACTTCACACAGATGTATTTACAGTTACATAGGAAGGGAAGTGAAACATCCTTTAAATCAAAGGTTTCTGAGCTGTAAGTCAGAAACATATAAAATTCTCATTGAAAGCACATTTAGGGCAAACTAGAACTCGCCAGTCTCAGAACATTGGAAAGCAAATTTAAATATTTTGTGTTAACAATATGGCTTCTAACAGGGGCGTGTTTATGGGGGGTTACTGGGGCCTGGAACCCCCCCTTTCTGCCTGCTTACTGCAAGTTTTCTGTTCCACTTCACCTGGTGCCCATAGACGGTTACATAGATTGTTACATAGACTGTTACATATACTGTTATATAGATTGTTACATAGATTGTTACATAGACTGTTACATAGACTGTTACATAGACTGTTACATAGATTGTTACATAGGCTGGTACACATGATTTAATAGACTTTTACTAATTGTTAACATAGGCTGTTACAATATTGTCATAGACTGTTACATGATTGTTACCTCAGGCTTTACATAGACTGTTACATAGACTGTCACATAGATTTGTTACTAAGACTGTTACATAGATTGTTACATAGATTGTGTACCTATATTGTTACATAGGCTGTTACATAGATTGTTACATAGATTGATACATAGACTGTTACATAGATTGATACATAGACTGTTATATAGATTGATACATAGACTGTTACATAGATTGTTACATAGATTGTTATATAGATTGATACATAGATTGATACATAGACTGTTATATAGATTGTTACATAGACTGTTATATAGATTGATACATAGACTGCTACATAGATTGATACATAGAATGTTACATTCGCAATCGAAAGTGTGTACGAGGCTTCTGGTTTCAATAGTTGGAATTGGTGATTACGCAACCAATAAATAAGCCTTCCCCCTATTCCTATTGTTTCCCTTTAAAAATGAGATATTGTATGAACAGGACTAAAATTACATAACTGTGTCAATGGGTAATTTTCTTGTCATAGCCAACTATTAGGTAAACCAGCAGGACCCTGCTTTTTATCAGACTGACATAACCACTGTTCCTATGGTAACTTAAACTGATGTCAACTAGAAACTTGTTAAAAGATTTTTTTGTAAGGTAATTGACACAAATATAAATGCTTGTAATACAAAATAATGTACTGCTTTAAAGCTTCATCTTGTATGTAGACTATTGAACAACACAGGAGACCTAAAGTTAAACATACCTTCTGCATTATGACCAGGCCACAGCGCGTTTTGTGTTTCGTTAAAGTGAGAATCGCATGCCTATGTATTGGAATGTAGCACTGAGCTCTTATCTTTTATCGATGCACATGCGATCACCATATTTTGTGCAGATTGCATGATATAGGGAACGTTGCATGGCAAATACACGCGTGTTACTGTGCATTTTGTTGTAGTGTGGCCACAGCCTAAAGATTTAGACACACGTGAGATCATGGGTCCCAACCCGCCACGCACGATGTGTACAAACAAGCGTTTCGTCGATAATCTGTCGTGTATGGGCACTTTATTGGCCAAAACGGTTGTTCGTTTGGCAATCGTTGTCCGATCCGCGGGGCGGATCACCAAACGAGTGGCCGTTTCAGCCGATAAAGTGCCCATACATGGGCCAATTATCAGCCAAAACGCTTGTTAGTACACATCGTGCGTCGCGGGTCGGGACCTGCAATCACATGTGCGTACGAACCTTTAGGCTCGCGTGTGCGATTGTGTGCGTGATTCTTGTGCGTTTTGCACATGCCATTTTTCATTATGGAAACGCATGCGTTAACACACCAAAAATGGTGAACGCATGCGTTACCAAAACGTAAACATGTGCGCAGTCGCATCGGAAATCGCGGGAATTTTTGCGTTCCCAGATTTCCATTTTAGCGAAAATCGTGCGTGCAAACCCGTGAAAAACGCACTGGTGTGGCCTAGCCCTTAGCGTTTTTTCCTATAGATGAGGGGGGATATTAGCTGTACAGTGTTCCTTTTCAGTCTGATTTAGGTGCCACCTGACTTGCATGGTGAGAATGCGTGCTATAAGAATACATGTTCTCATTGATTGCGCCGATGGATAAATAAGAATTAACCATGTAAACAAGCAAGGCTTTTAAGTAATTAAAAGGAATTAAAGCTAAAATATAAATAAACCTGAAATGTTAGAAACCCTTCATCTTTTCCTTAATTAATTTTTTGAGCATTCACCATGCATACTGTATGCAAATATCAGGGCTATGTACAGAGAGCCGTTTTCGGCTTTTTCCGTCTTAAAGTCCTGTTCTGTGCTCTTTAAGACTTAAGAATCTTTAATGCCAGCAGATAACTGGTATTAAAGATTCGTAATGGGTATCAGTTCTGTGCATTGCCTAGAGGAGGCAATAGAGAGCGATAAAAGAGCGATATATACCGGAACCTGCAGAGTTAGAAACTACAACTCCCAGGATGCCATGGTTGCAGAATGCAACAGGGCATGCTAGGAGTTGTAGTTTTGAAACATCTGGAGTGCCACGGTTCGACATCACTGCAATGTAAAGCCATTCCATGTAAAGGCACACTTCACTTTTATTCTAGTCCATTTACATTCCTTTAATAAGGCATTGAAGGAGATAAAATGCAATTGTGTTGTGAAAAGCCTGTTAATCTGCTGCCTGTCGTACTGTATGGAAAGATAACAGGACATACAGACAGGAGATGAAGACTACATCTCCCAGAGAACATTGCAACAGGAAGTGATACAATTGGTGAAAACAGCAAAGAGGTGGAGTCACCTGGGCTGGCAGATTAGGAAAGTTGTTAAGGAAGTCTGTGAGTGATGACGATGACTATTGCCAGCTGTCCTTTCAAATAGATTGGGAGCCAGTCAGAAGATGTGTTGCATTTAAATTGCTTTATTTAGGCTGTCAGAGAACAGGCTACACAGTGTGAGTACTTGTGCCACTTGGACAGGAGTTGCCAATCTCCAGAGATAATGTACACAGGATTCTTCACTATTCAGAAAAAGGAGTATATTGAATAACACATCTATTACATGTAGGGCCTTAAGGTGCCCATACATTAGTACTTACCCTGCGACCGATCCGCAACATTCAATCAGTATTCCTGGAACCGCCTTTTCCGTTCTCCTGTTACGACTGATATCCGATCGCAAAATGAATGGGGCCAAACAAGACCAAGCAATTGTATGCCGGTTGCGAAGTAGAACAGCAAATGCGCTTCCTGGAATATTGATTGAATGCTGCGGATCAGTCAGAGGGTAAGTACTAATGTATGAGCACCTTTACTGCCCCAAACCAATTAACCATACTGCTTGCTCTTCATCATGTTAGCTGCACTGTAAGGAGAACTAAGCCAAAATTCTTAAATTGCTGCTTTGAACTTTCCAAAAGTAGATATGTGGTCTGAAACACATTTATTGTGACTATAGGAGACCATACACACGCACCAATCCTGATGGTACAATCGCAGCATTGTACGATCCATATTGGTTTGATAAATTATAATTGGAATTTTAACCAAGATGTGAAGCTGGATTACTCTGCTCTGAAGGTTTTATTAAATTTTTGATAGGTACATGACTGAGAAATGCATCGGGTTAATTTCATAATCCTCCACCTGCAGCTCTGTACTATGTTGTTTCTATAAGTGTAACTATTAAAGGGACAATATTAAAGGGTTTGCAGATGGAATGCAATCTGTGAGAGACCGTGGCAGATTTAAAGCAATTTTTAGGAGATATGGGTAGATTGAACGCAATATCTAGGATACTGTGGCAGATTAAAAGTAATCTCGTGGATCATGTGAAACAGAGTCTAAACACTTATAAAATATACATATTGCAAGGCTATATAGCGGTTTATTATGTATAACTATATTGAAATCAATGCAGTTTTCATCATGCTTCTAATGTAAATACCAACCACCCTTACTGTGTGTAGATTTTACGTGTTTGTGTCTTAAAGGGGGAGAAACACCTTCTTATAATAGAAGGCATCTTGCAGTCTCATGTACTATGTAAAGTAATTTCTTACTCCCAGGTTTCCCAGTGTAAGGGGCGGAGATATGCAAAATACTCCTTTATGTCCCTGAGCTTATGCATGTGTCCAGAACCGCTGGCTTAATAACATGCAATATAGCCTATTATATAGAGCCAATCATTTGACCTGCAGACATGACATGTTTCAATCTTGTTAGATCTCGTCAGTACTCTAGGGGAACCTGGGAGTAAGAAATTACTTCTTGTTTCTTGGATTTTGTGGGCAATACTATTCATATAGCATGAGACTGCAAGATGCCTTCTGTTATAAGAAGGTGTTTCTCCACTTTTATGCTCAGTTGAGGGCTTTTTCCTCCTTTTGGCCCCCCTCTCCCTAAGCTTTCTAGCTGCCTTGTCTACTCTATGCCCAAGTCCTACACCATAGAGCCATGAATCTGTATCTTTCACTGACGAGATCTAACAAGATCGAAACATGTCATGTCTGCAGGTCAGATGATTGGCTCTATATATTAGGCTATATTGGTTAGATCGAAACATGTCATGTCTGCAGGTCAGATGATTGGCTCTATATATTAGGCTATATTGCATGTTATTAAGCCAGCGGTTCTGGACACATGCATAAGCTAAGGGACATAAAGGAGTATTTTGCATATCTCTCTATTGGGAGGTAGGAATTACCAGACCTATATCCCTCTCCCAATACTTTTCATTTTAACTGATTTTTTTTTAAAAGATCTTTAAAAGATGAATCTTTAAGTGTACCTTAGTGCTTATGCATTATTTTTCTTATGGGAAGGGAAATAAAGAAATTGAGAAATATAAAGATTATACTTTTTTTTAACAATGGTGTCATTTGGTTAAGAATTGCTTACAACAGGATTGTTAAACCTGCGGCCCTCCAGATGTTTGCAAAATGCTGGGAAGTTGTAGGTGACAAACATCTGGTAGGCAGCAGAAAGACAAGTGAAAAGTCGGGTTGTATGTTTTAGACTATAGTTCTTGTTAATATTTGTACATTTAATTTCTATTGAAGTCATACGCCTTAGAGTTGGGGCAGTGACAACTCCAGACCCCACAGTATTCCAGCTGTTGGCACATATGCAGTCCATCTTCTCCTGCTGTTGGCCCAATCATTGACCTGACTTAATGGTTCTTCCTCACAAAGCCGCCACAAATATTTCATCAATCAAATTTACCAACTAAGATTTACCAACATTGGCCAATCGAACTTTCATTCTATTTAGATGAAGGTTCAGCCAACATCAGCCTGTTACAGAAACAAACGCACTGTTGTCATAATTTACAGTTTGTTTTATATTTAACACAAGGAGTGCATGTGTGTTACTGTTGAATGCGTAGGTGTCACCCATGTAAAGGGGTAATAGCTATGCATCAGATCTGAAAATCCAAATCTGCTGGGTTTAACACAATTAGACAAAGCTCAGAGTGTTTAAACACAGGTAATTATAAATACCAAGACTGTCTTAATCTGGGTAACATTATCCAGCGAATGCTGTTACCAAACAGTTTCATAAAGGCAGCGGAGCTCAATCACCTGCAGAAATTATACCAGTTTCAGGTACAACCGAATATAAAAAACTACGATCCAGTTCTTTAAGTCAACTCTTTTTCTGTTTCTTCCTAGAAGTAATCCTGAAAGGAGCACCAAATAATGACCTTGTTCCCTGAACAGTTTGTCATTGTTCCCCTACAGTAGCAACGGTAGGTTACTTGTTTCAAACTTACTAAATACAGTGTATTCATTTGTTGTACTGGACAAATACAATTTGTAAAATAAAAAAACCCACTAAATATAATAGTTTATTGATCTTACCATTAAATTTTACTTTTGTTTTTCTTATCTGGTGTGCACAAGAAATCAGAATACTTGTAGTAAAACGATGCAAACTGCATTTTGTAATGTGCTGTTCTATAAAAACAAAGTAGATTCTGATCATTACGCATTATATTACGTAGAGTGGATATGGAGCAGAGCTACCAGTGCTTGTTAAGAAAGGGTGTGTGTGGGGGGGGGGGTAGAGGTGCCCATAACACCCCATTTCTGCTGGCCTATAGTTACCTGCAGTGATGGCGCCTTAAGTTTATCAGAAGTTGCATGGAGTGAAAGTGAATTAAAGCAATAGCAGACAAGAAAAGTAAGTGTTAATAGTTTGGGGACAGATCTGAAATTAATCACATAGACAGTAACAGAGACCACACAGTAGCACACATGGAAACTTATATTTATTGTCCTGGTACCAGTATTAGCATGAACTGAACTCCAATGTTTCATGAAACATATAAATTCATCCCTTTGGTACAGCTGCTGCCTATTTTATTGACCACTGAGTTTACACACACTAAGTATGTATACAAGGACAGAAAGGAACAAGGATTTATTATTATTTTCACTATAAAGAGGTTTGTGCCTGTAACAAAGAATAGACAAATGTTTAAAGGAATAGTTCACTTAAAAAGAGAACTATTCCTTTAATGTATTGATTGAAGACCGGGAGGTTTAGGAGCTATGCCTTAACTTCTGTTCTTCTATCTTCATCCCTGGCTCCTGGCCAATTTAAGAAGTTATTTACCTTACTCATTATCCTCTGCAGCACCACTGAAAATTCTCGACCGCTTCCTGGTTTAGATTAACTACAGTGCGCATTGTCGCACATGCGCACTATAGTTAATGTGAGCCAGGACCTGCCAGTGCTGCTGTGGAGGATTGTGTATAAGGTAAATATCTACTTTCTTCGTCCATGACTCCTGCTCAATTGAATGAAGAACAAAAGTTAAGGCATAGCTTGCATTAAAGGAATAGTTATTTTCAAGTGAACTATTCCTTTAAATGATGAGACACTATATACATTCTTATACCTTGTACTTCTTGGTGACTTCCAGTATCCTTGTATTTTAAAGGGGAGCATTATTTGTGCAGTAAAAAGTCTAGGGGCAAGGAAAATATATATTATAAAGTTTACTTAAATAAAGGTGTGGCCTTAAAAGAGGGTGTGTTTAAAATGTTGGGATGTGCACTGCGCATTCCACTGCCTGTAATAACCCATCCAGGAATCCTTTCCTTGGAAATACTGCAACTTACCCTGGAGTGAGCTCATTCTAGGCAGCTCATTGTGCTCTTTTGTTTTTTGTTATTCAAGCACTGTTGTAATATTCCTTTTCAGTTCATACCTTGGTATCTATAGAAGTGTTTATTATTATCTTTTAGCTGCAGATACACATTATCTTTTTCTCTTCTCTAGTGTTCTCTCTATTATTTCTTATCAAATATCTATTGGGCTAAAAGTTTCATTGAAGGCATAATTTATAGGCTGATGGTTTGAGACATGATTTAGTGTCATGATTGGGGGCCAATCAATACAGTAACTTTTTGGTGCAGTTACAAATAGGCAAACCTTAGAACCTGTAAAGGAGACGGGGATGGCATTGAACTTTGTCTTAACCATGTCTTTATATGCACATTTAAGCTGCCTTAATAATCTATAATAAAGCGTGCAGGGCTGTACTGATGTATTTTAAATAATGTATAAATTGATTCTGAAGCCCTTTCCTACTGTTTCTCCATTTACCAGGTTAGATTTCGAAACTAATGTTCCTGTTTCCGGACATCTTTGTTGCGCTATACTTGGGAAAAGTACGAGAATTGGATCCTGGTTCTGCTTATGTTTTCTCAAAAGTTCTGATATGGGTTTTCACACTTCGTCCAGATGTGTTATTATCTCCATGACAATATCCACATTTATTTTAGCAGCAATCTTTTCATGTATTGCTTTAAGTCACGCAAGTCCAGAATATGCATTAACTATAGTAGAAGATGTGGGAGATGATAGTAACTTAGAAGCAGTCGTAGAAAATGAAGAGATGCAAGACCCAGAGGATCAAGAAATATTTTATCCTACTCGGGAATGGCAAGTGGTAAAACCTGGTCAGGCTGTTCCGGCAGGTTTACACATCAGACTAAATCTTCAGACAGGAAGCAATGAAGCCAAACTCCTAGAGGAAGATAATGGCAGAAATCATCATAAACAGGTGCACAAGAGTACCTCAGTTTCTGATCGATACACAGCAGAAGAGCTCAAGGAAGCGTTGGCTAAATTCAAAGAAGGAAATGAAAATGTAAATCCAACAGAAGAAACTGATTACAAGCAGGAAATTAAACGCAGATTTAAACCTATAGGGGAATTAAAAAAAGAGTTTGAGCAAATGAACATTAAGGTTGAGACGGATTTTGAAATCATGACGAAAATAATCAATAGATTTAACACCTCATTATCAACTGTAGCAGAGAAAGTAAATGCTCTATATGACCTGGAATATTATGTTCACCAAGTGGACAATGCCCAGAACCTGCTAAAGTTGGGAGGCCTTCAACTACTCATTAACCACCTTAACAGCACTGAACCTTTGTTGGTGGAACACTCTGCATTTGTGATTGGTTCAGCATTAGCTAGCAACCCCAAGGTTCAGGTTGAAGCATATGAGGCAGGTGCCCTGCAAAAACTGTTGATGGTTTTAGCAGCTGAAAAACCTGTGTCTGTGAAAAAGAAAACACTGTATGCCTTATCCTCAATGCTACGCCAGTTTCCATATGCTCAACAGCAGTTTATGAAGTTGGGAGGTCTTCAGATATTAAAGGATTTCTTCAGAGGAAAAAATGCAGAGTCTCTGTATGTCCGTGTTGTCACTTTACTGTATGATCTGGTTATGGAAAAGATGCTGCTTTACAAGGATAATAATACTCAACAGATACAAGAGAAGCAGGAACAGTATAAGAAGATTCAATTGTTGGAAGCCATCATTGAACAAGGCTGGTGCCCAATTATTTCAGACCTTCTCAGGTTGCCAGAAAATGATGCTAGGGAAAAAGTTCTGAAATCCATATCTTTATTGATGCCTTCTTGCAGAGCAGAGTTCCAGAAAGATCTGAATCTCCAGACTATTTTGGATTCTCTCAGGAAAGAGTATGAAGACTTAGATGCAGATGAAAAAAAGTCTGGAGAACAAGATGGTTACTTCAATGAACTTTTAAATTTAACAAATTCTGTTATTACCAACTTAAATGAAAGTCTAAATGGCAAATAAGGCCTTCAAAGACCTCTACGGTGAAATTATCTCAAAGTTGCTGTACAAAGATTACAAGTTAAGCAACCGACTAACCGTAAAATAGAAATTACTTAATGCACCTTCTGTACCTTTTATGAACTACCATGTTTGGCTGTTCTCCCTGGCCTGCAGGTTCTTTGTATTGGTAGATACAAATCAGACTCATGAGCTATGGCTTTGTCACTGTTACATATGATGTGCCATACATCAGTACATACAAAAGTACATGTAGGGAATAAAATGTTTGAGAACTTTAAACCCAAGTACTACTAATTGGTTAACATCTTATTAGGGAACGAAAATGAAAGTACACTTGAAGATTATGATTTCTTGCTGTATGACTGTACAGTTAAGTTGAGCTTGTTTTATGTTACATTTAAAGGACAAATTCATAATGTCCAACTTTTTTTAGAATTTGCCTTCTGTAATAATTTTGGAGGTCCCAAATTTTTCCCTCCAATTTCCCCCCAGGCTCCGCTGCACTTCTGTGAGCAGGGAGAAGAGTCAGACTCGCAGAGAGAGGTGACTTTCGAGAGGTTTATGTAAGCTTCCTACCTCCCATATAGTTTTATAATTTATAAAAACAACAGTTAGACATGGTATAATGTTCCTTTAAGATATCTGTGGTGTCAATGAAGATTAAATTATTTTTATTACTCTTGCCTTTTGAATTCTGTAAAGCTTATTATTATGAAGTACACAAGTGGTAGACCCTTTCCTTAAAGGAAGAATAGAACTTTATTATTTCTCCCATACAGGGTAATGCATGGAGTTTCGCTATGGCAATTCCTGTTCTAGGCTATATTGCCCGACTGATTGGGTATTAAATCTCTGCTGCCAATATTTTCCGCAATCGATCGAATGTATCTATTTTTTGGCAGGTTGTGGCAAAATTTGGATTGATCGGCAAAAATTGATGTACCAAGAGTTAGTGTGATAATTACTGAGCAGACTGTAGATATTTATTTCCCCCCTTGAAAGGAAAATTTAAATGAATAAATGTTTGTATTAAAACCTACTAAAATTGAGTCATCTGTGTGGTCTGCAGCTGTTTATCTGTTGTATTCAATTAGATCAACTGGACTTGAAATGTAGTTCTTGAAGACGTTTCGCTAGTCATCCGACTGGCTTTCTCAATTCAGAATGACTTGTACAAGAATCTGTGGCAATTATGTACCCTGGAAAATCCCAATTAGCATATCACAGCCAGGTGTTAAGGGTGTGATTAGATAGTGGCTAAGAGGTGTTATAGGAACGCCCAGAGTAAGGTGTTAAAACAGCATTGTACATGGCAGACAGTTGGTGTCGAACCCCCCCACCTCTATTTAGGCTTGGTTTCTTTATTTTCACATAAATGGCCTCCTTAACACCTCTCTTGAACCAGTCACGTTCCTTCGCCAGTATGTTAACATTACAATCTTCAAAGGTATGTCCTTTATCCTTAAGATGCAGATACACGGCTGAGTCCTGACCCGAGGAATTGGCTCTTCTGTGCTGGGCCATACGTTGATGCAGTTGCTGTTTGGTCTCCCCCACATACAAATCAGAGCATTCTTCACTGCACTGCACTGCATATATGATGTCGCTTTTCTTGTGTTTTGGTATTGGGTCTTTCGGATGTACCAATTGCTGCCTCAGTGTGTTGTTCGGTTTAAAGCAGACAGGGATACGATGTTTTTTGAAAATTCTTCTTAATTTCTCGGAGACCCCTGCTACATATGGGATGACCATGTTCTTCCTCCTGTCTTGCTTTTCCCCTTCACTGTTGGTATTCGTGTTCTTTTCTTTCCTTCTACTTCTTTTGACAAAGGCCCAGTCTGGATATCCACAAGTTTTAAGGGCTCCTCTGAGATGTTTCATTTCTTTAGCCTTCGCCTCTGTGCTAGTGGGGATGTTCTCGGCTCTGTGTTGCAGGGTTCTGATGACACCCAGCTTGTGATCTAAAGGGTGGTGGGAGTCAAACATCAAATACTGATCTGTGTGTGTTGGTTTTCTGTAAACCTCTACTTCCAGTTTACCATTTTCCTTAACTTCTACCAAGCAGTCCAAGAAAGCCAGTTTGTTGTTTTGTACCTCTTCCCTTGTGAATTTAATGTTTTGGTCCACTGCATTAATGTGTTCTGTGAAAGCTTGTACTTCCTTCTGGTGGATTTTAACCCAGGTGTCATCAACATATCTGAACCAGTGGCTGGGTGCTATGCCCTTAAAGGTATTAAGCGCCTGTGTTTCTACCTCCTCCATGTAAAGGTTGGCCACAATAGGTGAAACTGGAGATCCCATAGCACATCCATGTTTTTGCTTATAGAACTTATCCCTGTATTTTTCTGAATTGAGAAAGCCAGTCGGATGACTAGCGAAACGTCTTCAAGAACTACATTTCAAGTCCAGTTGATCTAATTGAATACAACAGATATACCATGACCTGGATGAATTCATCTGCAGCTGTTTATGTAATGTCCATACTGACAAGGATCTCAACTTAATGATAAATTATTAAAACAGAACAAAGAAAGTTATAAAATGGTTTATTAAATAATGATATGCACAATCTGCTGCCTCTATTTTTACTTTAGTAATTACAAGAAATAAAAAGGTTATTCAATACAAGTTCTTATTGTTAAAAATGGTGCTAATGTTGCCCCAACCAATCGGATGTTATCTTTCAAATGTTAAATAAGATCTGATTGGTTGGGGCAAAGTTAGCACCATTTTAAAGGATTAGAACTTTTATTGAATCTCCCTGAAAGTTTTTACTAACTGCCAATATCCATGTTAATATAGCCAGGTAATAAACTATACAAAAAACAAAATACTGAGATATCGAAAGAGGGTTGTGTTTGTATGGTTGGCTATGCTGTTGATTTTCAGCATTCATTCTCCTAGTGGAGTTTAAGGGCTGATATAATAAGAGGCCCAAAAGTTTGCATGAGCTAATAATTTGCAAAAACTAAAAAAAAATCAGATGTTATTTAACTGCAGTAACCCAGTATAAGGTTAACATCTGATTGGTTGCTGCAAATTAGTAACACAGACAATTTTATGCACCATTTATTGCATCAGACCCTACTGGTCTTTATAGGAGCTAATGCAAGAATCCACCTCAGGGTTTTCAGAAATACATTCCTCCAAATTTTATCCTGGAAACCTGCTTCAGGAAGTCCAAAGTGCTGCATCACCCCTTAGATTGGATTGGAAGCAAGTACTGCACTTGTGCTAGCTCCCCCTGCTGCTGCCCCAATTGGCTGTGAAGGGAGCATGTGACTTCTTTTAAGAACAGTATGTTTCCTAACTTTATGGAGAGCCTTTTGTAAAACTAACTTTGGGAAGTATAAAGTAGAAATTAAGACTTATTAAGGCACCATGATCAACTATGATACTATTGTAAGTGTGCAGCTCAAGCCTACCTAAAGTCCATTATATTCCAATATGGCTACTCATTTTTGTTAATATTTCTGTTAAGCACCTCCAACACTGACCCAGCTAGAATAAAATCTGACTGAAATTCACTGTGGTAAGATTCCTTACTGTATGTGCATGTCCTTTCATCTCCTGGGTAAATTTTTTGTAAGGATGGCAGGTGTTCTACTAGAATCATTTTTTTAGCCTTTACATAGTCTTTAACATAAAAGGCAATGTCAGGCTTTACCAGTTGCATTCAGTAAAACTAAAGAGAAACGCTTAAAGGAAACCATATTTAGTTTTCAGAACATTCTCTGCATTCACTTTGCATTAAATGAATACCATAATAGCTGTGCTTAGCATTAAATGTACATTTCATTTTACCTCATTGAGACTCTACAGAACTTGCATATTAGGAGTTTAAGAAGCCTGCATAATGAGTAGCTAGGTGGTTCCTGAAGAATTGCTTAAAGGGGAAGTTCAGTGTAAATACATGATGTTTATCCCAATGACCTTAATCTGACAATTCAGCATTTTGTCTGTGTATAAATAAATACAACCGAAATACTGACTTCCTGTTTGCAGGACCCGTAGTAGAGACCATTCTGGTCTTGCCCTTGACCCAGCTCCTGGGTTGATTCGGTTGCTCAGTAGAGATCTGAGCATCTTTGACCCATCCAACAGCCAATAAGTAGAAATTACTGTTAAGAACATTCCAAGGATGTGAGGCATCCTGGGAAGAAAAATGAATGTTAGAACCTGGAATGTCAGCTCACTAATGTCAACAGCAGGGAACAGCAAAGGGTATGAAATCAACTGATTTTTCAAAATGGGAGAGAATAACTAAGAAGGCATTACACAAACTAACAATTTAACAAATATTGATAATTTCAATATTTCAGTCGGAAGGTGAGTTTTAATGTATGGGCACCTTAAAGGGGATATTTATACAGGTACGGTTATTTATAAAGTATCAACGTAATTTATAAGGTATCAAAAACAGTTTCCTGACACACATCGCCATTTCAGATTTTACCGCACAAGCAGCAAAAATAACTTTATGTTGGTGATCATTCTTTTTTGGTGTTAAATTAAGCAAGTTGGAGGTTTTGATAATGCATTAGTGGGGATAATTTTAGCCTGGAAACAGGTTATTTTGCTGGAAGGTGTTGGTTTCCAATACAAATGTGTCTATGGGGCATTTGATTCTTTTCATTCACTAAAAATCTGACTTGTCTTTTTCTCCTATTTTTCAATAAATTTATCTAGGGGTCTTAAGGTGCCCATACATCTATGAGATATTACTTACCCAACCGAGGGGTCACGCGATGTTCCTTCGATCCTGCCGGAACCGCTTCTCCCGATCTTACATTCGACCAACATGCGATCGCAAAATGAATGGGATTTTGCGATCGCATGTCGATCAAATATACGATCGGGAGAAGCGGTTCCGGCAGGATCGAAGGAACATCGCGTGAGCGCTCGGTCGGGTAAGTAATATCTCATAGATGTATGGGCACCTTTAGACTTGTTTCCACATGTACAGCATTGTCCCCTGAGTGTTTGACCCCTATTGTATTAACTTTTAAATATTCTATGTGACCTAGTTATCAGTTATAGCCCTGGTCTGGTATTGGGAGTTCTGGTGACATTTCTCTGCAATATTGTGATAGCAATAATCGGCTATTTTACTGCTGCATATCACAGTGGCGGAAACTTTTGTGGCAATTTTCAAAGTTTTTATAAATACGGATAGTCCAGCGATACATTTATAAAATATGCCCCAATTGCTATTTAACTCATTTAGGGCACGGCCACACTGCAACGCAAACGCAATCACATGCAATTTCATGTGCGATTTCTTTGTGTTTGCGCATGCGTTTTTTCATTAATTATTGAAAAACGCATGCGAAACATCTGTTTGGCCCAAATTGTATTGGTGATTTCCATTATAAGCTCTTGACTTTCTAAAACGAGGACTGTGTGAAGAGGGTGGACATGTCTTGTCCTCATTGTCCTTAATGTGAAACCTCTGCTAAATTTTGCCTTCAGTACCGAGGAACCCGTTTTAATTCCAGCTAGTATAACTATTTTTCATAGAAAGTTCTTGGGTTCGCACAGGGATATCCCAGGGCTAAATCATAATATAGAAAATTGAATAAAGATCCCCCCATCTAAAGGGGCGAAATTAAAGAATAATTCATGATTCCCAATGGGTATTAGAAGAATCCCTGGGTCAAAAATATCATTATGTAGAATCATTATGTAGAGCGTTATCGCACGCGTTTGTGTGCGTGATTCTTGTGCGTTTTGCCATTTTCCATTATGGAGTTAATGCACCAAAAATGGTGAACACATGCGTAACCAAAACATGAACAGACGCGCAATCGCATGTGCATCAGAAATTGTGGGGATTTTCGCGTTCTCGCAGTTTCCATTTTAGCGAAAGTCGCAGACGCAAACACGCGAAAAACACGCTAGTGTGGCCTAGCCCTGAATATTCTTTCATTTTGGAAATGTACCCAGTCCAGCCATCCAAAGATCCTGCCAAGACCATTCCACTGTTATACTGATCTCACCTAAAGATTAAACTTCTTTTCTTCAAGTATTAAGGGATGGCAACTTATCCTCTAATATGATCTATTGGTGAACAACTTTCCCGGGAGTTAAATCCACCCCCAAACTGAAATTTAGATTTAAGCTAATTATACCCCCCTCCCCCCAACATCGCAAGGTTTAAACCATTCTGTGAGGCTTCTTAGTATAATAACATACCAGCACTCATTCGCAGCTGCTCCGTGCCTTTTCTGTCCATGTTGCGTCTCAGCCAATCACTGATGCTGCTGCCTATCCAGCATCAGAAGACAGTGAACGAGTGTTGGTAAGTATACTGTAAATGTATATTTATTATAACTGTTATTTTTATAACTCGTATATAAATTTTCTATTTATTAAAAAGGAAAAACATTTTTTTTTATGTCTTTGTAAGTTTCATTATAACATTGTGGAAAATAGAAGCCTCGCTTGCAGGACCCCTAAAAGTGTCTGTTATGGTCTGAGTCCCTGGGTTGATTAAGTTGCTCAGTAGAAATCTGAGCATGTTTGATCCACCCAACAGCTAATCAGTAAAAATTACCTACATTTCAAGGAAGTGTGCATTGTGGAAGAAGAGGGTCCATTGCCTACAGTGATACAGTCTACACAAAAACTAGGTGTTCTTTAGTGTATAGAGACATAGAGAGGAAAAAACTTGTTGAATACATTTACCTTCTCGGCACAGTCTGTAAATATATTCGCAGGAACACTGACACTTTATGATAATAAGGAATTCATTTTTGATTGATACAAAAGCTTTAGAGTCAGTTCTATGTTTTGCACATTATTGTATAACCATTTATAATAAAATTCCACAATATTATACTCAACTCTTGTCTTTGTATATTTGATTGATATATTCTGACACTATTGTTAGTGTATGGCTCTGTCTTGTTTAGAGGAGGGACACATGCTTTATTTTATGGTTCCAATTTCTCTGTCCTCATCTTTTTACTATTGAAGAACTGCTGGGGGGGTTGTTTTGCCTTGTTAAGCTTCTTACGATACTTCATTTCATTATTTTAGCAAGGTTCATTTTTTTAATGAGATTTTAAATGTCCTTTTCTTCCTTTCCACTCCCCACCATAAAGGGCACCACAAAATGTCATACTTACCTTCTCCACTCCCTAAATCCTCAACCTCGCATTACTTACTTACCATTCATGACATAACATACTGCAAGTTTATACCCCACATTACCCTACTGAATTGCTATTTTGTGTATGTGAGCTATTCTAAAATCATACTGAATTGTGTGCTGCCACAGCCTGTATTTCCCGTTCCTTTTTATTTACTGTCTGAAAATTCTGACATCTGGTTTGTGCTTCTCCAAGAAATCTGAACATATCTTAAATATTTAGGTAGCGATCCAACGTTCTAGTCTTGTGAACATGAAGATTCAGAGAGTTGTGTTGGCGTCAAGACCTGGTAAGAGTTTCCTTTTGTATTATCAGTGTTATATAATCTTCTTAATTAAAAGAAGAAATGCACAGTATACTTAATATATATGTCTTACTACATGACTGTGTTGCTCATATTCTTTTGTTATTACAAGTAGTGGCAGTGCATATTTCTTTTGTTGTGTCTTTATCGAGAATGGATAGAAGAACATTCGGACCCACCATTTAAGTGCTTGCGTGCAGAGCTATTGCAGAAAGGATGTAATGTACCATTTCAAAGTAATATACTGTGGAATGCAAATGACATAGCTGGAGTTTCTGGTTGTTTACCCTCCTTATCATAAGAGCTTATCTTATGTTTTAAAGTGTGCCCAATACAAATCTGTGTTTTCCTACTACTGTTGAAATTCAAAAACATCCAAAATTTAGATTTAATTGTCTTTAATAAACATTATTTTGAACTGGATCCTAGCAACACTATTAAGGTTAGTACACACGCACAATGTGTACGAACAAATGTTTCAGCCGATTATCGGCCCGTGTGTAGACACTTAATCAGCCAAAACGGACGACCGGTTCGGGCGATAAAGTGCCCACACATCAGCCGATTATCGCCTGAAACTTTCGTTCGTACACATTGTGCAATCGCACGTGTGTACAAACCTTTAGGTTTATGTAGAAATTGCTCTTTAAAAAAGAAGTTGCGTATGCACTGTTCTGATAATAGGCCTATTCCATCATCAGCCACATGTGTGGTGGAAAAACGCACAAATTGTGAGGGCATAGGCACACCAGATGGCAACTTGTCAAAAGTTGGTAGGTTCAAATCTTCACAGTCCTCTACCCAAGGACCATCCAACAAAAAGTTGAGAGATGAACACTACTTTTATGTGCTTAATACATTTATTAGTGAATCACACACAAAGTTTTGGGGATCACCTTGTCCCCTTCATCATGTGATGGAAAAACATCCAATCCCGCAGCCGATATATTAATAGTTTCAATGTAATCTGTCTGTCATCTGCTACAAATCTGTACTGTTAGTTCATAGCCTAAAGGGTCACTATACTCACTTTAAATTTTCTTAAACTACAATTTGCGGTACTCACATATTTATCTGTGCTTGCTTTGTCACTAAATTATTAATGTTTAGTGAGTGCTCCTAATTTCCCCCCCCCCCCACCCTCCCTTACTCACTGCCTTCTTGTAGTGTCTGCAACACTTATAAGTTCTGCACAGCCTCCCCATGGACACTGCTCTGCTTACACATCTCCCCTCCCACCCCCTTCTTTCTTTTCTCTATTGATTCTCTTAAACGTTATAGAAAGTGTGCTGGCAGACAGCCCAAGATCCTAGTAACAGGTCAGAGATGGGCAACATAATTTCTGCTTCTGGGGTGGCAGGTCTTTAAAGGATAACTGGGGTTAAAAAATGGCAGAAAATTGCTTTCCTGAGTATTTTTGCAATTTACTTTCATAATTTTTTTTACATGGTTTTGAAGATACCGGTATTTACATTTTATGTGTGATATCACCAGATCCCTGGCACTTCCTGCTCTGAAACCACGTGAAAGTCCCTGGGACATTACAGTTGCATTTACAGACCTCACAAACTTCCTGCTGTGGGCTGAGTTGTGCTATTCTCTCCCTTCCTCCCCCCCCCCCCCAAGTCCTCCTTCAGTCATTGTAACTCGATCTCTTCCTGGTTTCATCTGCTTTCCTGCTTTCTCCTACACTGAGCATGTGCCAACCACACATTAGAAGGAGGAAGTAGTATTTGTAACCGCAGATTTACAACCTCCCGCCTCCTAACTTTCTGATCAGTGATTTCTTCATATTTGGGCTGTGCAGCACATTTTAAAGGTTCCTGGCCTTTCATTTAAAATCAACTTATTTGGAGACAACAATTCCCCTTTAATACATATATATGTATACAGAATGCAGTCTTATAGTTAGGTTCTGATACCAATTTACTTAAAGAGGTAAAAAAAAATCTAAATTTTTTAAGCAGCAATCTTGCCTCTTCCTCTTGGCAATATGCAGTAGTAATCACAGACCTGACCATCCAATACCGACCAATTCTATGCTAACTGTATTAGTTTGTTGGCATTGTGGTCTAGGGGAAAAATAAAATATAATGAAGGTATACTTTAACATGGGAGTGACCATTAAAAGATGTGGCTAATAGGGGGACTCGCAGAGCTCACCACTGTCCATGAAAACCCTTTTAGAAGTCCCTCACATGGAACTTCTTTTGTATTTATATTAGAATGACAATATCATTGGTTGATATTTTAGGAAGAAAGACATTTTTTTCCTTTTTTTAATATAGGGAACGACAGGGAGCCAATGGCTGAAAACTTTCATCTGGAACATGTGACCCTCTCGGAGGAGATGACAGAAGGTCAAATTCTGGCTCGGACACTGTTTCTTTCTGTAGATCCCTACCTGGTAAGCAGCCCTTGTTTACCTGTCTTCCATTTACCAAGAATGTTACTAAACAGAGTCTGTGTTATAGCTACCCTACATTCTAACTAGTTATACTCAGAGATGCATTACCTATAAGACCACATAGGCCATGGCCTAGGACCCCAGGATCTATAGGGGTGGCATGTCTGTTGCTTACTGCAGTAATGGCAGAGAGACAATGTATCTCTTAAATGTATCTCCTAAATCTGGGCAGCAAGCCAAGAAAAAGCAGAGGGGTAAAATGTATCAACTAGAAAAGGCTGAACCTGCCAATGGATCAAAAGAGAAACAAAAGTAAGAAATCTTCAAATTGGTTACACAGTCACCTCCTAATGTACAGAGAATGAAAGCAGTGAATGGACCTGCCTTGTATCTCAATGATAGTAACTAAACTAATCTTCCAACTGGTTACACAGTCACCTCCTAATGTACAGAGAATGAAAGAAGTGAATGGACCTGCCTTGTATCTTAATGATAGTAACTAAACTAATCTTCCAACTGGTTACACGGTCACATCCTAATGTACAGAGAATGAAAGCAGTGAATGGACTTGCCTTGTATCTCACTGACAGTAATCATCCGAATGGTTACACTGTTACCTCCTAATGTAGGGAGAAGGAAAATTTGGCTCTGTCTTAAGTGAATCCCTGTTGGAAAGGGATCTTGGAGTTTTAGTGGATAACAAACTTAAAGGTAGCAAGCAGTGCCAGGCAGCAACAGCCAGAGCCAGCATGGTATTTATAAAGAGAGGTATGGATTCAAGGGAGGAAAATGTTATTCTCCCTCTTTACAAAGCATTGGTGAGGCCTCATTTGGAATATGCAGTGCAATTTTGGAATCCTGTGTACAAAAAGGACATCTTTGAAATGGAAAGGGTTCAGAGAAGGACAACTAAATTAATAAGAGGATTGAGGGAGCTTGAATATGAAGAGAGACTGGAAAAGTTACAATTATGTATGCTGGAGAAAAGGCGCTTGCATGGGGATATGATTACTGTGTATAAATACATTAACAGGCCATACAATAAACTATCTGGGGCATTGTTCACCAATAGAACATGTCAGAGGACACGTGGACATCCCTTAAGACTTGAAGAAAAAAGGTTTAGACTTCACATTCGGAAAGGGTTTTTCACTGTGTGAACGGTAAAGCTATGGAACTGTCTTCCAGTGGACGTTGTTATGGCAGGTTCATTGGTCAGTTTAAAAAAAAAGCTGGATGAGTTTCTGCAAACAAGGAATGTTGCAAGTTACTGGTATTGATACATAAAGTAGAGTTGATCCAGGGAAATTTCCGATTGCCACTTGGAGTCAGGAAGGAATTTTTTCCCCCTTCATAAATTTGGTGGGGTTTTTTTTGCCTTCCTCTGGATCAACAGTTCAGCAGGAAATGAGGATATTGCTAGATGGGTTGGACTGGATGGACGTATGTCTTTATTCAACCTCAAATAGTATACTATACTTTACTAAAACGGTAAATGGACCTGTCTTGTACCTCACTGTTAAAGCAATTTTAATACAATCCCATATAGTTGATTATTTAATTTAGTCTGAACTATAAAAATCCATTTTGTATAAATATCACACCTATTCATTGTTCTAATGATGCAGATCTTACTATTTACCGTAATGAAATATTTCTGTATTCTAGTGAATAGGCAGGGAGAGTGATCCTGGTTCCCCTTACCTCTCGAAGTGGTCATGTTACTCGAAATACCAGCAGAGTAATGCTGGATGGTGCTGAACACTAGTTTTGCACTGTGCAATTTAAAGGGCATCTATAGTGGGAAAATGAACTTTTTTTTCTTTCTTTCCATGTGTTCTATAATTCCCCACAACCCCCAGAGTGTCATCACTTTTTTCAGATTCCCTCTCTGTCCTGAGATACACCAGTTAGAAGAATACGTGATTGCATTCCTCTACTCCTACTTGGACTGTCAATCAAATCCCTGTGACTTGATCCCCCCTCCCTGCTCTGTAATAAACATAGAGATAACAGCATTAGCAGGGGGAGAAAGGTAGCTTTGATGTTAGATATAAGGCTGCACTTGACCCCCCTTCTTAATAGCTTTCACTGATTGATGATGGGTCACAAAGAGAGAGATCGTAAACTGTACTGATCTCCTTCTTCCGTGTCTCCAGGACAGCTTACTTTCTATTGGCCACTGTGCGTGGGTGTGTTTTTCAGGATGTTGAACTTTTAACTCCTACTGCACATAAAAAGCTTGTCGGTTAGCCGGAGCTGAGACATGGAGGAGGTAACAGAGGGGAGGGAGAAGGGGGGAATGCTGCACATAGATCTGACACCGTGGTTGAACAGAGTCAGTGACAGATATAGGATTAAGGCAGCACAGAGTACATGAATTTAACTTTGCAAAGGGGCAATGTGTTTTTTTCACTATAGATGCCCTTTAATGCACCTTCAAGCCTTGCCTTAATACATGACGTCCCAATACTATATAAACTGCATTATACAAAAGCCTAAGGCACTTACAGGTAAATGCACTGCTGGCTCCTACGCTAAATACTATTACTAATGAAAAAATGTTGGTGTGTCTTAAAGATAGATTTTTGCAGCGGCTGCACAAGTATCTCAAAAGACACAATAATGGAAGATAATGGATTGCTTTACATCCATTACATTAAAGGTGTGATTCCCCCTCTCACCTTTAATGTAATAGGTCAATTTTCCCTTTGATGTAAATTTTCCCTTGGTAGTTATACAGTATATCTGTATATTGTCAGTCCTAAACAAGCCACGCAATTTGTGATGCTTGGACTTCGACAAAAATACTACTAATCGATAAATAGGTTAGTATATATGTTGGCTAAAATTATTGGGCCAAACACCACTCATCACAGCAAATGGGCACAAACTGGATTACAAGACCCAAAGAACATGTTTAGAAGTCCATGGGAGCTTGGTGGACACGCAGGCTCCCTGAAAGGCAGATTTCTTAATTTAACTAAATCAATATTTGCTTATGAGACCAGAACATTAGTGTAGCATATATAGGTCGCCTTTAGTAAATTCAACATACTATACAATCCTCCTTCTACTAACTGTAACTAATGTTATAGGAAAGCCAGTCTCCCCACCCCACTCTTTTTCAGCCAACTTAATATTTTTACTTGGTTTAATCTACTTTTTCAATTCAGCTTTAGGACACAGTTGAATATTCATGCTTGACTTTGTGGGTCTTCCCAGAATACCCATTAAGCTACAATGGTGGGCATCCTGAGCTCATCCAATAGGCAAGTCATTTTGAACTTTGTTTTCTAGCGTTGCCGTCTGAATGAAGACACGGGGGCAGATTACATTCAGCCGTGGACCATTTCTGAGGTTGTTGACAGTGGTGGGATTGGAGTTGTTGAAGAGAGCAGAACAACTGAGCTTGTGCCTGGGGATTTGGTCATCAGCTTTAATTGGCCCTGGCAGACAAAGTGTATCCTGAACGGCAGCTCTTTGAAAAAAGTAATTAACAGAGAAAGATAAATTTTTTATTTATTCTGTACAAACGCTAAGCTTCAAAATGGGACCAATTTACATTACAATCAATTACAACTAGGAACAAAAATTTTATTTCAGGGTAAAACAGTGAGATTTTATTCTAGGTCCCTAGCCTTTGAGTGGCTCCATTTCTAGAAGACTTTTTGTAAAAGAAAACACCATAATTTCCAGAAGCTAGATGCTATATATTCCTATATCTTGCCCTTTAAGCATTTGTTATTGATCTGTGGAAGACATCATTTAGGCGATCATTAATGCATGTGCCTTATGAGCATACATAGGAGATTTCATCCTTGTTGTAGTAGATTTTACAGACTTCTATGTTCCATGTGAAGCAGAGACCCGTGAGCAGCTTTTTTTTTTTAAAGCCATTTAAGCAGACTGAACAGGTTCTCCCTATGCTATTGGATGATCCATTAAACTAAAATATCAGTAAATGTACATCACCCAATGACAGGGGACCTAAAGCTACCATTGCTACAAGAGTGAGTCCAAAGGATGCTGATATTAAGAGCTTTATGTACTTTGCCTTTTTTCACAAATTTAGCTGCTTACAAGTTTCCCGAAAAATAAATTTTTAATTAGAAAGAAATCATTTTCTAATGTTTATTTTCTGATGGATACAGTATAGTATTTATGTATACAAACACTATAGTTATCCTTTAATATATAACCTTATAGGGAAACTGCACCATAGAGCTTTTAATCTGAATTTCAATGCCTGTGGTCCAGGAGAAATAAAAATATTGGGTCATGTTTAAATTGCTAGAGAAATTGTCCAAAATGGTATAGGTATAATTGTACTATGTAACAACCAGGTATCAGCTGAGTCTCGATTCCTTAGTAATAGCAAAATATTAAAGTATGCATTTACTCTAGTGAGTCTCAAACTTTCACTCAGCTTTTGTAATAATGATCAATAAAAAAATAAAATCACAAGTCTTGTGTCATAGACTTCTATAGTAAAATTGCATTTAAATTGTTTTTTATTCAATGACACCTAAATATTTTATTTTAACTAGCTGGATCCCAATCTCGTTGATGGACACCTCTCACATTTTTTAGGAGCAGTTGGACTAACTGGCCTGACAGCCTTGCTGGGTATAAAGGAGAAAGGACATTTGGTTTCGGGAGCCAATCAAACAATGGTTGTTAGTGGTGCTGCTGGAGCTTGCGGTTCATTGGCTGGTCAGGTAGGATGATGTTTAATGGTCTGTGTTGCACAATACTTTAATTATACTAAAGTGAACCTCTATAAATATGGCCATATTGGAGGGGAAAATGAAACAAAAATAGTGTGTCATTCATAAAGGTGAAATAAATCTGGGCTGCAGTAACTCTTGTTAAGAAGGATGTTTTTTTTTGAGCAGTATGAAATTTGCAAACAAAAAAACAGAATGCAATATGTAATCCCACAGAATCTCTGTAAATTATGATGCAATAATCATAACCCACCCCCTCCCCCCAAAACAAAAAAAAAAACACAGAAAGCAAAGTAGATTAAACCAACTAAAAATATTAAGTTGGCTGAAAAAGAGTGGGGTGGAGACTGGCTTTCCTATAACCTTAGTTACAGTTAGTAGAAGGAGGATTGTATAGTATGTTGAATTTACTAAAGTAAAAAGTAGAGTACTGTGATACTTTTTTAATGGACTAACAGTTTATTTTAGTAGACAAGTTGTCGAGGGATCAACCCTCTTCCTCGGGTCAGAGAATTTACTAAAGGTGACCTATATGTGTTACTGTTCTGGTCTCATAAGCAAATATGGATTTAGTTGATTTAAGAAATCTGCCTTTTAGGGAGCCTGCGTGTCCACCAAGCTCCCATGGACTTCTAAACATGTTCTTTTGGTTTATGTTCATTTCCTGTGATTAGTAGTGTTCACTGGCAGTTTGGCCCAATAATTTTAGCCAACATACAGTATTTACTAACCTATATATTTATTAGTAGTATTTTGGTCAAACTCCAAGCAGCACAAATTGCATGGCCTGCTTAGGACTGACAATCAGACATGATTTAACATATTTAAAGGAGAACTAAACTTCAGTTTTTCAGATCCTAATGTGAAAGTTTTTCTCTCCAGAACACCTACACGTTGAAAGATTTTTCTCTAGTTATTTGCATTTAGTAGATATAAGTAATAGATTCTGTAACAAATGAGGCTTCCATCTTGTTGCCAGTACAACTCATAGCCCATGTTGGCTTCAAAGAGCCACGCCCCCTGACCCCAGTATTCACTATCTATGTGCAGAGTTTCTAGCATCTCTTTCTAGTGAAAGATAACGTTTCTAAATGTACCTGTGATCACAGTTAGAGTTGCTGGTGGCGCACCATGTAAATACTGTGTGTTTAGGAACAAACAGACCAAGAAGTCACAAGTTCAAATCCCCTAGTTTACTTATGAAACAGTATAACATGGTCTACTGCCTGAGTTTAGTGCTTTTTCTGTTTGTTTGTTTCCATGTTTCTAGAAAAATATGAAGTTTCTACATATGTACAAACTTTATATATAGCAGCTCTGTTATTTATGTACCAACCAACATGAATTGCTGACAGTCTTCCAGTAGCAATACGAAATAGTGTACTGATTTTACTTGCATTTACTTCTATCGATGGAGAGTTTACCTGTGGCGTGTTCTGCTAAAGTGCTGGGTTAGGAAAAAAATCAGAAAAAATATCTGGGTATGCCAGCATGACTTTAAGTCCCTTGGCAGGAAGGAGAGCACATGCCTTTTGCATACTCATTTCTGTTGTATTTTTGGTCAGCTCTATTAAATACGCCTCAAACTGAAGCAATGCGCCATCATGTACAGTATGTTGAGCTATTTGTCTGACATATAGACCAAGTAGATCCAATGTGTTGCTTTAGTTCCAGTATTTTACAATACTGGGGGTTTCCTGCTTCTTCATAAGAAACAGATGGGCTCTCTCTACCACCATGTTGGCAAGGAGACCTAGAACCTACTGCAGATGGAGATAGGCAGACTTTTGGGGGATTTGAATTTTTTTTGCTATCCTGTAATTTTTTTGTGGCATAAAATGTTAATTATTTTTGTGTAGCATTGTGTGCAGTACTATTGTCTGTACAGTTGCAGTGGGATGCTCTACTTTGCCTTATTTGTCTGCCTAGGACACCAGTTGCTGCTTAAGGCTTTGGAGATGTTTTATTGTACAGATTATATCTGGTTTTTAAGGATGTCACTACACCATCTGCCAATTTATTTTAATCTATTGTGGACTACCCCGATGTATCAGTCTTAAATTATGGCTCTTGTGCCATCTTGCTCTGTTTGAGGCACATCATTCTTGACATGTGTTGTGGGTCCCTGTGAAATATGAATATTTCATTCTGGGTCCTATGATTTTAGGGACCTTACTGCTTGATGTCTCAAAATGTGTGCATATGTGTGCTGGTTTAGTATAAAAAGGTTAAGGTACCTTCACAGAACTGCTCACTTTTTGCATGTCTGCCTTGACAATCTCAGCAACACCAGTGTGAGGTGTGAAAATGTACCCTGCTAAAGCAATGCATTGAAGTTGCCATTGTTGGTTGGCGTTGTGCAGTCCATAGTATATGTATGTTATAAAAGAATTTACATTTGGTGTGGCTGAAAGTTTAAGCACACAGTCTTAGAACTATACATACTCATTCATATCAGAGCAGTAGCTATTATCAAAGCATATTTGTTTGATGTTTTCTCTTGTGCTCCCTCCAGCTTGAAGAGATACTACCATTAAAGGGATATTACATAATTTCACAAATAAAATGATAATAAAGAAAAATGAGGCAAAATGTATTCTGTAAATCCAGAGTTACAAATAATTGTATCCCCTCCTCTACCCACATCTTCACAGTTTTCCAGCTATTCTCATGTGGATCAAAGACAAGCTACATATCTGCACATGCTCTATAGCTTACCCCTTGATAGTGCTGTCAAATAACTGCATGTTGAATTGAGTAACTACATGCCGTAACTTGAATTTTGTATATTTATTGTAGATTGGGAACATTCTTGGCTGTTCTTACATTGTGGGAATATGTGGCACCGATCAGAAGTGTGCAGTCTTAATGTCAGAACTGGGCTTCCACAATGCTTTGAACTACAAAGAAGAAGGCCTAGCAGAAAAACTTAGGTTGTGTTGTCCGAATGGTGTTGATGTCTACTTTGATAATGTTGGTGGAGAGATCAGTGATACAGTTATCAATCAGGTAATGAGAGAGCTTTTCTGCCTTTCTTATTGTTTTAAAAAGATATGTAATACAATATTTATTTACCAAACATAACCTATTGCTGTTAAAACTAATGGTGGCCATAGAAGCTACAGTCTAATTGAACAATCTGCGGGTCGTATGATTGAATTGCCAGTCAGGCAAAAATTTTTCAACTGGCCAGATGGGGAAATTATATATCGTATGATGGGAAGCGTCTATGGCCACCATAAGCTTTTACACACAGTAGATAACTGTTGGTTGACGTGATTGACAAATGATTGCTTTGGCCATCAATCTAGCATGTGTACATGTGCCCCTATTACAGATGGGTAATCTATTTTGACAAATTACTGACCACACACAATTGTGAGCGTTCTCCCTATGTAAGGGATAGGGAGATCGCTTGTGATTGTCATACAACTAACGATTGCTGCCAACTCCCTATATACTTTAGTAGATGGAGCTTACCATGGCTGAAGGAAATTTTCCGCTTGTGATGACAGTTTCCGATGCCGACTGCAAATGTTTGTCTGCATCGGAAACAGTTGTTACAGAAGTACACACATTACCGATAAATGGCCCATCCCACTGGTATTGATGGGATTGGCCGTTTATCGGTAATATGTGTACGTAGCTTTAGGACTCGTACACACGTCTGATCTTGGCACTGACCCACGACCCCCGAGCGCCATGGTGGATCAACGAATGATCCACGACCAAACGCATATACATGGCGGTTGGTCGGAGGTTGTGGGTCTGTGCCAAGATCCAACGTGTGTACAAGCCTGAAGATTGCAGGGATTAGAAAACAGGAAGCGAGAGATTAAGAGAGATAGGGAATAATTACCTGTTAGTTCAACACACTGAGAGTACAGAGCGCTGTATTGAACAGAATTAAGGATATCCTGTGTAACTTCAAAGTGTCAGACAAAGAAAAATACAATTAAGCTCACCACATCTCCTATAGATTTTTGGTTGCCCAGATGTCTGTTCCTGGACATAAATTCAAAATAAAAGTGTATAGTAAAGAGCACCCAAAAACTCAGGCAACCCCACAGGTATTTCTATAAACAAACGTGCATTTATTGTGCACATGACATGTTTCGGACAGTCTAGGTCCTTTCTCAAGTAGGTCCTTTCTCCTTGAGAAATGTTCAGCATCGGAAACTGTCATTATGGGCAGAATATTTCCCTCAATTGCGGTTGGCTCCCTGTTCTTATTGAAGTATAGGGAGTTAAGGTGGCCATTTCCATGGTATCTGTCGGCACATTGCGAAGGGAACCTGCACACATGGAACCGACCGATCCCCTTACATGGTAAGGGGATCAGTCAGCCGTGCGGCCATACACCGCACGATCGGATATAATCTGTAGGCTTGAGCCTCAAACAGTAATGCCTGTGACGGAACTCACAAGCATTACTGTTTGAGACTCAAGCAGGAGAAAGCAGAGGAAATCTCAGAGGGGCGGAGCTTAACATTCAGCACACCAGTAACAAGATGTCAGCAACTTCCAAGGCACAAAGCTAGGCTCTGGAGGGGCATAGGTAAAAAAAAAATATGGCAACGGTATTTTTAAAGCTGCAGCTTCCAAATGTACATAACATGATTTTACAGTGCACTTATCCTTTAATGAGTTTATGAATGAAAGTAGGGGTACAGTATTGCCTATAAAACTCAGTTTACATAATATTTGACACTGATGATATAGCTACAGTAAGTAAATAAATGCAAAGTTGTTGCCATTATAAGAATAAACACATGTATAATGTTAGGACATAGATATTCACTAGTTGTAATGTATTGATTTACAAAAATACCTGTAAATATACTGTTTTTTTTTCCAAGATGAACCCAAATAGCCATATAATATTATGTGGTCAGATTTCTCAGTACAATAAGGATGTACCTTATCCACCACCTCTATGTTCAAGGACAGAGGCATTCCTGAGGGAAAACAACATTACAAGGTCAGTGTTGTAAATAGTCACTGATGTAAGTAAGAGGTAATGTAGAAAGTGAGAAGACTTGTGACTTTTTATAAAACATTGTTATTTTAGCAGTTTTTATCCCAGTGCACTCAAAAACATATTTATAATTATTGTGGTACTCCTATTGAAATCCTATTGAAATTAGTAGGATCATTTTCCTCTCCTATTGAAATCAGTAGGGTCATTTTCCCCTCCTATTGAAATCAGTAGGATCATTTTCCTCTCCTATTGAAATCGTAGGACTTTTCCCTCTCCTATTGAAATCAGTAGGATCATTTTCCTCTCCTATTGAAATCAGTAGGATCATTTTCCTCTCCTATTAAAATCAGTAGGAACATTTTCCTCTCCTATTAAAATCAGTAGGAACATTTTCCTCTCCTATTGAAATCAGTAGGATCATTTTCCTCTCCTATTGAAATCAGTAGGATCATTTTCCTCTCCTATTGAAATCAGTAGGATCATTTTCCTCTACTATTGAAATCAGTAGGATCATTTTCCTCTCCTATTGAAATCAGTAGGATCATTTTCCTCTCCTATTGAAATCAGTAGGATCATTTCCCCCTCCTATTGAAATCATTAGGATCATTTCCCCCTCCTATTGAAATCAGTAGGATCATTTTCCTCTCCTATTGAAATCAGTAGGATCATTTCCCTCTCCTATTGAAATCAGTAGGATCATTTCCCTCTCCTATTGAAATCAGTAGGATCATTTCCCTCTCCTATTGAAATCAGTAGGATCATTTCCCTCTTCTATTGAAATCAGTAGGATCATTTTCCCCTCCTATTGAAATCAGTAGGATCATGTCCCTCTCCTATTGAAATCAGTAGGATCATTTCCCTCTCCTATTGAAATCAGTAGGATTATTTCCCTCTCCTATTGAAATCAGTAGGATCATCTCCCTCTCCTTTTGAAATCAGTAGAATCATTTCCCTCTCCTATTGAAATCATTAGGATCATTTCCCCCTCCTTTTGAAATCATTAGGATCATTTCCCCCTCCTATTGAAATCAGTAGGATTATTTTCCTCTTCTATTAAAATCAGTAGGAACATTTTCCTCTCCTATTGAAATCAGTAGGATCATTTTCCTCTCCTATTGAAATCAGTAGGATCATTTTCCTCTCCTATTGAAATCAGTAGGATCATTTTCCTCTCCTATTGAAATCAGTAGGATCATTTTCCCTCTACTATTGAAATCAGTAGGATCATTTTCCCCTCCTATTGAAATCAGTAGGATCATTCCTCCTATTTGAAATCAGTAGGATCATTTTCCTCTCCTATTGAAATCAGTAGGATCATTTCCTCTCCTATTGAAATCAGTAGGATCATTTTCCCTCCTATTGAATCAGTAGGATCATTTTCTCTCCTATTGAAATCAGTAGGATCATTTCCCTCTCTATTGAAATCAGAGGATCTTTCCCTCCTATTGAAATCAGTAGGATCATGTCCTCTCCTATTGAAATCAGTAGGATCATTTCCCTCCTATTGAAATCAGTAGGATCATTTCCCTCTCCTAGAAATCAGTAGGATCATTTCCCTCTCCTTTTGAAATCAGTAGGATCATTTTCCCTCTCCTATTGAAATCAGTAGGATCATTTCCCTCTCCTATTGAAATCATAGGATCATTTCCCCCTCCTATTGAAAATCATAGGATCATTTCCCCTCCTATTGAAATCAGTAGGATTATTTTCCTCTCTATTAAATCAGTAGGAACATTTTCCTCTCCTATTGAAATCAGTAGGAATCATTTCCTCTCCTATTGAAATCAGTAGGATCATTTTAATCTCTATTGAAATCAGTAGGATCATTTTCCTCTCCTATTGAAATCAGTAGGATCATTTTCCTCTCCTATTGAAATCAGTAGGATCATTTCCCTCTCCTATTGAAATCAGTAGGATCATTACCTTTTCCTATTGAAATTAATAGGATCATTTCAATCTCATTTAAATAAGTTGAATCAATTCCCTCTCCTATTAAGACCAGTATGATCATTTCCCTCTCTCCTATCGAAATCAATAGGATCATTTCAATCTTACTGAAATCAGTAGGATCAATTCCCTCTCCTATGTTTCTGTTGTTTAATACTGTATATAAAGTTTGCAATTTATAAAGCATTTAGGCTGAGGCCCCACTGCAGTTCTCAAGAAGCACATTTCATTTTGGCATTTTATTTCTGTGCATGCTGCTCGTGATTTGCATTGTAAGCCTTAAACGCCACATGTGCAATACGCACCAAAAACGGTGATTGTATGCATTGCGATAATGTACCAGAGAGTAGCAAGTACAGCCAGTGAGGCCGGCTACATTGCCCCCTATTGTCATGTTATGCGCACATTGCAATTGTGGCAGTGGGGTCTACCCCTTATACTCTTGGTGCAAGATACCAAATGTACCAACACATTCTTTGTAGTCCTTGGAGCACAGTGGGGATTTCTGTAACATTCTTTTTTTGATTGATTGAATCAGATTGTGGACAAAATGTTTTAATTCAGGTCTTGCTCCCAATAATTATTAGTCCCTTTACAAATACAGTGAGTTCACTTCAATGGAGATTTGCAAGATCCATCAAAAACAGATTCAGTGTTGTATTACTATATTTTAATGAGGTCCTTAGGGCTGAGACCTTAAACAGAACAGAAAATGCACTTACCAAGCAATTCTCCGTCTTTGCTTGGCTTGTGTCCATCTGAAAGCTGAAAATCTCCCAACCTGCTGTGCCCTGCAGGGTTTTGATTTCTGCAAATTTCATACCTGATGTTGGGGTTAAAAAACATCTTCCCTTCTATGTTTAGTAATGTATACAAAGATCCTACAAAATGACTGCTGGGTAATTATTAATAAGGATTATAGGTATCAAAGGTCATTATTTTCCACACCTTGAATGTACTACAATAGGGCCAAACCGTAAATTATAACCTTAAATCCATAATTAATAGTAGGAGGTATAGTATTTTCTATATAACTCATTCACAGGGGATTAATGAAAATAATGTAAGCACTTGACTTTTCTTATTAAAAGTATTTTCTTACATTTAGGGAAAGATTTATGGTTCTGAATTACACAGAGCAGTTTGATTCCTGCATTGCTCAGCTCAGCCAGTGGATGAGAACTGGGAAACTGAAGGTGAGAAATGATCAGCTCCATTCTGAGTAACTGCAGTATAACAAGCGGGGGGACACACAGTAAAGATTTGTAGGCAATGGCAGACATTGCCTACACATGTCATTGCCTACACATCTGTGTACACACTGTACTGACATTTTCCCTATACTTTGATAATGAGTAGGTGGGCAGTGCCCTCTAGGGTGTCCATATATAGTGCAGTGAGACAACCGTGTTCAAGTGAAATTATTGGTCCAAAATAGTTCAAGGGTACTTGGGAAAGTTTTCAGAGGTGCAGCAAACTCAGTCCTGTGCTAACAGGGCAAAAATCACTTGTAATAATAATTAAGTACACTACTTAGATATTGGAGTAATCTCTTTAGTGCCACTGGTTTCTTACATTGTGATGTTCCCATCTGGCCCATTCATTTTGCAATTGCATGATGGTGGCAAAAAAGAATGGGTCAAGCGGTTTAGAATCACTCAATCACATCGTAGGGGGAGTCCTAATGTATGGCCACTTTTAGGTACACTAATAGATAATGTTTCTTGAAAATATATTTATTGTATTTATTTTGCTGATATCTGAAACCCCACAACATTTTGGGGGCTGCTGCCCCCCTCCAAACTTATCTTATATGGTGAAAACCCTATTAGCACAGGAAGTACCCTGGCAGAGAGGAGCCCCAGCTATGCATATTATGCTGGGAGCAGGATTAGTTTTAAAATCAAGGCAAACAGGGCAATTGCCTAGGGCCCAATTATATATATATATATATTTTTTTACAGTGTAAGCAATTCACAATCTCTTGCTGGAATAAAGCTTGTAAAGATTAAAGGTTTTAATAATATGTCTAATTTAGATACAAAAATTGTGACCTGTGGAATTACCCTTCCACGTATTAAACTTGCATTAAAGCTGGGTACACACATAAAAGATATGTAGCAGGTGTTTTTGCAGTGCCATGCACAGACTTGTGTACAGCTTGAAGAGGAGGCAGCATCCTTTGGAGAAGGCAAAGGATGAAAGCAGAATTCACATTTGAGGGATGGACTTGTTCTTTAAAATTTTTGTTCAGACAGGGGTCCTTGATATTTAAAGTGAAATTACTGTTAGTAAGCTATTTAATGCAATGAAATCTGTCATCAATAAAATAATTTGGCAGGTGTTGAGCAGCAGTATTTACCAAATGATGCGGTTATAAAATCCTACACTTTTCTGCTTTTCTATTTGCAGGTTAAGGAAACAATCGTATATGGACTAGAGAACACAGCGGGTAAGAAAACAATATACGTAAGAGAGAATTCTAAGCAGTTGTTATATGCAGGGAGTAATAGAAATGTTGTTGAACAGGTCAGCCAGTACCTGTGAACACAATGTAAAACATGCTGAATACTCTATTTGTCCCAGCTTGCTAATGTTTAGCATGAAACACACCTAGCAAACCAGGGATTGCAAAGTCATTACTTGTTAAGTCCTGCAAACCATTTCTAGCATCATTTATGGTGTATTGTATTAGAGTGATATTGTGGGGTTTGAGCTGGAGCATAGCTGGAACATTTCATCCATATCTAGATCCTATAAATATGGAGAAAACTATGAAGTTTGGATTTTTATTTTGCTAACTGTGGGCGTGGCATTAAGTATCCCAACCATCTGGGGAAATATTTGGCTATAAACTCTGGATGCCTGCAGACTGCTGCGCCTTGGCTATCCCATAAACAAATCTCAGACTAATTAAAATTCTAAAAAATTAAAATTTTGTTTTATTAATATTGAAGGGTACAATCTAGGGACGATTGTTGGTAAGCTCTTTTATTGGTGGTAAGTCACAGTGCAGAAGGATCGCTATATGGATTTGGGACGTGAAGGGTTGTGAGTGCCTTTAGTGTTCAGTGTGTAACAGAGTTATAATGACTGATTTAGTATGCCAAATTTCATTCTTCCACATGTTCTATTGAAATGGAGGTGTGGCTGATCATGTTGTTTTTATTATTAATATTGTGTTGTTATTGACACACTGTCAGGGTTATTCAAAAAAAGTTCTTATCGTTTAAAAAAAGTGCTAATTTTGCCCCAACCAATCAGATATTGGCTTTCAAATGTTAAATAAGATCTGATTGGTTGGGGCAAAATTAGCACCATTTTAAACAATAAGAACTTATATTGAATCTCCCTGTGTATGTATATTTGGTGATTGTTTTTACTATTCACACTAAGGGTTAAGGTTACATGAGGGCGTGCCCTCCCAGACCTTTAAAATGGTGAGAGTAACAATGAACTGACAATCCTGATGACAGTCTAAACTAATGGCCAAAATGCATCAATTGTAGTTCATACACGTGTTTTATTTATACACATTTATCTGCAGGTTTAGCGCCCAGGCTGAGTGGCATTGACTTGGGCGTGCGAGCGCACTTTCGAAGATTTTTGTTTTATTAATATATTTTAAATAGAGCCAAAATATATCACACGTACCTAGGTATTTTACATATTGTTTTGATTTTATACCCTGTTACTATGCTTTGGTGTGGTCAGTAGTGAGCTGCCCTTTCATGTTCTGTAACATTCCTTTTTTCCCAGGATGCACCTCTTCCTTAAAAGGTTCCTAACAGTAATTTCTTCTGATTGGCTGTTGGAAGGGTGAAACATGCTCAGATTTATACTGAGCATCTACCCAGTATTTAAGACTACTATGAAAGGGTCCTGCAAAAAGAAAGTCAATACTTATTTATGCACAGAGAAATTGCTGGATGGGATGATTAAGGTCAATGAAATGAGAAAATACTCCATTTTTTCTTAAAAGCATCTCAAATTTTTGTTGAACTTCCCCATTAAATTGATGTAAATATGATGTGTCAATAAAAACGTTAAAGGTATGTCCACCCTTAAAAATATTTTTTGATATATGATTCCCCCTGTCCCCCCAGCCCCAACCGCTATATTTTTATTCTTAGAAAGTGCCCCAAGGTAATAGAGTTTGGGGCACTTCTAAGAATACGAATAGAGCGGTTGGGGCTGGGGGGACAGGGGGAATCATATATCTAAAGGGATTTACACTAGGGGGAGGAATCCTGAGAGGGAGGGGGGGGAGGGGGAGAAGGGCTGCAGTACGCATGCCAAACTTCTCCCGAGGCCAGGTAGGAGGCAGAGTCCTATATGGACTCTGCTATCCTCCTGGGGCAGTTTTTGGGACTTTGGGGGGGGGGGGGACTACAGGAGAACCAGATGGAGCTGGGATGTAAGGTAAGGATTAAACTACGCTACACAATGGGGCCAGTAGTGGGGGGATTTATAGTTTTGGGGGTGGACATGCCCTTTAAAGGAAAATTATCGTGTATAAAGTTTATTTAAAAAAACAGTTAAACTGAAAAGTACATGGGACAGGGATATAGGATTGGTAATCCCTAACTCCAAATATTGTTTCTGTGAGGAGCACCAGTCCAAAGAAAGCAGATTCTGCCAGTCTTCCTCCTGGCTTCAGCACTATCTTTAATTCAGGAATAGTCCAGGACTAACCTGGTCAATGAAAACTGTTAGTGCTGTAGCTCCTCAACAAAAGGACATTGTGAGGTAGGAATAATCAATCCAACCTCCCTCTCCCAGGTACTAGTATAGATATCCTTTAACTTTAGTTACGTATGCTTAACCATTGTAGATGGGTAAATCTAACTGGTTAGTGGACTTACAAATGGCTAAGGGAGGAGAACCACTATCTACCACTAATGTAAACCCCCACAAATGCGAGTCTGACTTACTAGGAGTGAAGTGCTGAAAGTGTACTACATCTATAGATTATCACCTTCAAATATGGACAGAAGGGTAGTGTAGTAGTAAATGTAAAGAAGATGCAATTACAGGAAATTTGTTACCACAACGTATCGTAAAAATGATGTGGCAGACTAAATACCTAAAGATAACAATGAGGTTGTTATCGGCATGGACTTTTATTTTAAATATCCCATCAGCAAGAACAATGTTATGTTCAGTTGTAATTTGAGCATAAATTTATTTAGCTGTGCTATGAATAGAATTTTAGAGATTCAATTAACACCTTTAAATAAAATGTGCTATATCACCGGAAAAAAACATGGGCACTTGTGCTGTAAAGATAGTTGGTGTTCAGTTAGATATTGAAATTGTTTTTGTATTGTATGTTCCAGGTGCTTTTATTTCCATGATGACAGGAGGTAACATTGGGAAGCAGATTGTTCAAGTCTCGGAGTAAAGCTGTTTCTCTTAAAGTACAGATCATTTGTAATGATTATTTTGACCATGAACTATTTTGCATATTATGTTTTGGTGGCTTGGACTGTGTTAAATACTTTTTGGATTAATAAATGCAATCATGTTCATTACATTTGGATACCTTGCTAACACATTTGATTTGTTAGTGTGAAGCAGTATATATCAGTACAGTAACATAAGCGTCTAATTCCAATCGAGTGTACAGAGTTCGTCAATACATTAATGTTAACCATGATTCAATGTGATAGGAACAAGAAATTAAATAAAATTAATGTCAACAATCCACTTCTTGGTCCAAACAATATTTTGCGTTTTTTCAATAAACATTATATGAACGTTATCCATCTTCGGTCTTTAATTTTTTTGTGTGAAGTGAGAGGTGCGTTGTAACAATCTCAGAGAACATACTACATGACTATACAGGATAGTATCATCGGGAGTCACACCAAACCTTCCATACAGGGCCTGGGTGCCACCTCCTGCTGCAAGCAGCAGTGGTACTTCCTGGTCCCAGCCGTGACCAGGAAGCAGAGTGGCGAGGGACTGGATCTTGTAACTTTGTTATGGGGCAGTCAGGGGCGTAGCTACCAGTCTGTGTGCCATATGTTTTACCAGTGGTCTGTGTAAAAAGCATTTTTACCATTGTCTTTGTGCCAAGCATTTAACCAGTGCCTGGCTGTTTGCAATGCCAGTTTCCCAACCAGTTTATTAGTGTCTGCATGCCAAGCATTTAACCAGTCTTTGTGCCAACTATTTTACCAGTGGTTATATACAAAGCATTTTACCAATGATTATTTGGTTTGCGGCGGTGTTGGGGGGCCCATGCCCAAATTTTGCATCAGGGCCATAAGTCTGTAGCTACGCCACTGGGGACAGTCCTTAAAGCCTGAAGTGAATCAGAAAAATATTAGCTCCGCTCTCAACACTTTGTGTAGATAAACTTGCAGATTCTAGATGGCCCCGAAGTGCTGTTTTGCCATCATAAATTGGCACCATTGAATCCATGATTTGGAGTTTTATGCATGTGCTGTACTGCTATTATTGTATTCCAATGTCTTGTTGACATTTTGTTTTATAAAATGAATGTAACCTAGAAAAGGGGGTGGTGGTGGTATAGGACGCAGTAAGGTAGATTCATCCACAGCCGCCGGTGCTCCTGGAAGGGATTCACCAGAGGCTGCGCAGCTTTTATATATTAGCTGTCCTTTCACTGTCTAAGCCTGGGCGTTGCAGGGAAATTTACTTTACTAACCAGGTGTGAGTGCTTTATTTCCCAGCATCCCAGAATCACAGTTTGGTTACCTATGATATGTTCTTCACACTTGCCCATTCCTTATCTACTGCAGACCCCTCCCATAACAGTTCTAGCCAATCTTCTTACAGCCCAGATTAGGCAAGGGACCATGTGACTGAAGACAAAAGGCAAGGCCAGACACATACACACAGTTCTCGTACATTTCTTTGGCATTAAGTTTTCATTAAAGGGATTTATACTGTAAATTGCTTGGGACCAGGTCAGAGAATTCTGAAGGACATACAATTACGGTAATATAAAAATCTTTAGTAAATGTAGGCTGCCCAGCATATTCAACAGAAGGTGTTTCCAAGCCATAGTTTTTGCACCTCCATATTCCATAAGGGGTGAAATATTAGGTATGTTAAAGTCTTTGATTTTTTTTTGTTTTGTTAAAACCTTAACAAAAGGTGTAAGTTATAGTTTGGTAGTTACCTAGAATAAGGGCCAAAAGTAGAGATTAATCTCATTTTATTGTCTAATGTCATTTTTGTAGCATCCAATTATAATAATGTGGTTGGGGCTGGGGGAGTAATCCCTACAACATATAAAAAGGGATTTACTGTATGCTAGGGGGAGGGAGACCAAAACGGGAGGGAGAGGGGGAGGGCTGCAGTGTGCATGGCAAAATTCTCTCGGAGGGGAGACAGGAGGCATATGGACTCTGCTAGGCTCCTGGTGCCCAGTTTTTTGGACTTTGGGGGAACATTGCAGGAGAACCATTTGGACCTGGGATGTAAGGTAAGGATTTTTATGCATTGAAGAGTGGGGGAAATTATAGTTTTGGGGATGGACATGCCCTTTAACAAAACCCCTTAGGGGTAGGTCCCACTACGTGCGTTCTGTTCCATTTTCCAAATCTCAATGTAATTTAAAACATAATGGAAATCACGAGAATCCATTCTGAATCCATTCGGCCCATTTCTTTATCCGCATTCAACTTTTGGTCCATGTGCGTCAGAATCGCACCAAGGTTTTTTTGTGTTTTCCCTGGTATTTCCTGTGATTTTCCAAAAACCGGACATGCACAAAAAACGAACCAGAAACACGGACAAGCGCATATAAAATTGAGGTCTGTTAACCTGCAAATGGACCGGAATGAGTACAAACTACATTGTCCAAAATGGTAAATGGAACGCAGTGTAAGTATCCTAATGGCTAGGGCAAACAAAGAGGTAGAAAGTGGGCATTCTTGTCTGGTGCCTCTCTACAGGGGAAAAGGGGCTGATAGAGGGTTATTTATTACCACTTTAGTTTTGGGGGGGCAGGTGTACAGTAGCTGGACCCAGTGGATTTAATTTGGGCCAAAAACAAACAAATAACAAAGATACTCACAGATAATTGCAAAAGAATTGTTCAAGTATATTCACCCATAGTGCAAGACAGAAAAAGGCAACATTTTGACCAGTACTCCCTTTATCAAGCCTTCCACCCTTCCTTGATCAGCTTGATTATGTAGGCTGTATCCTAGCAACTGAACAGTTCAAGTTTGTTTGACTGGCAGAGGAGGAGGAGAGAGGTTGTAACAGACATTCCCACCTGCCAATGACAAATGATATGTTAATCATGGCACAAGCATAAAAAGTCATGAGAGGGGCACTCTTCTGTGAATATATGCTTCTTTATTGGATCACATTAACACAACGTTTCAGGGACACACTGTCCCTTTCATCAGGTGTAACCCACATCCCACATGCACACCTTTTTAAAGACAATCCTGTGAGACCACACCCCTTTAACCAAGGGGGAGGGGCCTGTGCCAACATGTCATACCACATGTATTAATACATACACATATACATATCAAAAAGTCCAAAGTGCTCAATAGTCCATATTGTCCATGTTATAACGTGATGAATTTTTCCGTATGTACATGTTGGGATGAAAACCTATGAAGTGATAAAACATTAGAACAACTTCCAACTTTTTTGGAAGAGAAATATACATATATTACATGAAATACGTGGTATTGTGCTACCTTTGTTTCACCATACCTCTGTGCTGATCATAATAAAAATTAAAAATTCAAGATTCATGCTGCCATATCTTTTACAGAAATGAAAGAAATGTTAATCATGGCCCTGGGCTGTCTAGGAGGCGGGCTTTTAGCACTCATCTTTGCTGTGTGATATCTAAGGGAAGGCAGCATGGTTGTAAATGAGAGTAAGTAATTTCAGCTGCTGGAATTGTGGACAAGTAATGGGGGTGATGTTGTTTTTTTTGGGTATTGTTGTCCTTTAAAGGAGAAGTAAAGTCTCCAGACAACATTGTCACAATAGACAGAGCACATTCACAAACATACAACAAGCTGTGTCTCACCTCTCCCTTTGCTGTGGCCATTGGGTGATTTATGCAATTAGCCTGTGAGTAATAGGGGTCAACTCCCACAAACCCCCAGCTAAGTGTCTGCTTACAGGCACATTCTCTGTAGTACTCAACAGATCAAAACAAGGAAGTTGCAGCCTTGCTTCCTAGAAGCTGACAGCCAATCACATTACAGCACAGAGATCCTCCCTCTCCCTGACACAGAACAAGGATTTCAGTTTTTTGTTTTCAAACTAATTCAATGCTCCTGTCCTAACAATGATATAATCCTTTATTTTTCATACAAAAAGAAAAGTAATTTTTGCAGTGTATTTCATAGATAGCATGGATGTAAGAAATTAAATACTAAAATAAAATTCTGGGGAATAGAACCAGCAACGTGTACATTTACTGGGTATTGAACTTGTGACCTTCTGAACTGTGTATTTTTATACCTGGTGCGCCATCACTGAACAAGCTGAGTATCCAGGTACATTTAGCTTTATTTTTTGCTAAAACAATAATTAAAAAAATGGAATATGGAAGTCCCTGATAAGAATTTGAAAGCTGCTTGTTACCCTGCAGTTTATTTTCCAGAAACTCACACTGACTGGTAAATAAATTGCAGGGTAACAAGCAGCTTTTAAAGTCTTTTCAGGGACTTCCATATCGATGTATAGAAAACAATCTGTACATAGAGACAGTGATGTCCTTGAAATCTATGAAGATATTGGAGCTTTGGATTGAATTGTTAGAAATGATTCCAACTGGTGCACTTAAAGGGCATGTCCACCCCCAAAACTATAATCCCCCCCACTAATGGCCCCACCATGTAGTGTAGTAAAATTCTTACCTCACATCCCAGCTCCATAAGGTTCTCCTGTAGTCCCCCCCCCCCCCCCCCAAAGTCCCAAAAACTGCCCACCAGGAGGATAGCGGAGTCCATATAGGACTCTGCCTCCTATCTGGCCTCCGGGAGAAGTTTGGCATGCGTACTGCGCATGCCAGTACGCATGCCAAACTTTGTACCTCCCTCCCGTTTTGCTATCCCTCCCCCTAGCATAAAACCCCTTGCCCCAACCGCAAAAAAATAATTTTAAGAAAGTCCCCAGAACTCTACTTACCTTACCTCTCTCCCCCCGCATTCTGAGAAGCCGGCAGCCGCATCTGTGATTGGCTGTCTCTCAGCCAATCACGGACACAGCTGCCGGTCCCGCCCCCTGCTTGCAGTATCTTGCAAGCAGAAGACCGGGCCGGGTGTCGGAGGAGAGAGGGAAGGTAAGTAAAGATCGGGGCACTTTCTTAAAATTATTTTATAGCGGTTGGGGCTGGGGAAATGTTTTCTATTATATGACAAAAGTTAATAATAAGGGTGGACATGCCCTTTAATATCAAAGAATCTATCAAATAGTAAAATATAGCATTAGTTTGGTTTAATATTAAAATCAAGCAGACATGGCCAAAAATGTCTGCTGATTATGATACAGTTGTAGCATCTCCTCCTTTTCTTTTCTAAATGTCGAACTGCTTGCAATACTAGGGAACTGTCCATTTCCAGTATACTGTGGAGTGTTTCTGTATTCTGTGAGGTGAGTGATGCTGTGTGCAGTACAATGGGCCCTATTTATAAAAGATCGGTATCGTTATCGTAAATACCGATCGTTATCATAAAATAACGACCGGGGTTTTACCGATAACGACCGTATTTACCAACCGATACCAGGTCGTTATTTACCATATCGGTAAATAACGGTCGTTATCGGTAAAACCCGGTCGTTATTTTACGATAACGATCGGTATTTTACGATAACAATACCGATCTTTATTAATAGGGCCCAATGTAACAATAAGGCTATCCATAGATTTTTTTTTCATTCGGAAGAACCGTGGAAATCTCCCACCTTGCACTGCTGATCTTCTGTAGATTAAAGGGCATGTCCACCCCCAAAACTAAAATTTCCCCCACTACTAGTGGCCCTACGCTGCAGTGTTAAAAAATATCCTTACCTTACATCTCTGCTCCAAATGGTTCTCCTGCAATGTCTGACCAAAATCCCAGAAATTAAGACCAGGGCCTGTGAGGAAAACACTTCTCCTCTTACCTTCCCTCTGAGAGATTTCTGGCATGCACAGTGAAGCCTCCCACCCCCCTCCCAAGGATCCCTCTTTGCAGCCGTGTCTCCTTCCTCTAAAACATTTTACTTTATGTGTAGTGGCTCCTATTCCACCCCCAGCCCCAGTTCATTTGCCACAAATAGAATCCGAAATGTACTTAGGGGTCTGTTCTGCACCAACTGCAGCCGCGTCTTGGATTGCTGACTCTCAGTCAATCACGGACATGGCTGCTGGTCTGGCCCCCTGCTTGCAATTTCCTACAAACAAAGGGCCGAATCAGAACGCCGGGGGATAGAAGCTCGGTAAGTCCATTTCTGATTCTAATGGGGACTGGAAGATTGGTGATTTCACCTTGCTCAATCTTTATTTCTCTTTCAGCCTAGGGAACCCAGGCACAGCAGGGGTAAGTACTCCACCTCCAGGAGCGGACACTTGAAATTTAGACATCACAGACTCAGTGGCTCTTCCCCTTACCTTATATAGCCCAGCACCAGGAGCCTGCTTCGGTTCTTTAAGTGTCCGCCCAGGAGTTGGACTACTGTTCCCAATGCCTAAAGGAATCTGGAAAAAAGGAGAAGGGGAACAGCTGATCCTTTCCTTTCCAGCTTTCCCCCAACTAACATCTAAGCAGCAGTGGGCTTTCACCCACTCCTAGCTTGTGTGGTACCTGCCAGGAATCGTCCTCACCTAGGAGGTTCATCATGACTGGAGTCACATACACCATTCCTGGAGCCCTATGCACTCTGGACTGCACAGTCCTGTAATCCTACTGGCTACATTGGATCCAGATAACATGGGAACCCCTCTCTTCCTATCTAAGATCTCGGGTCCCCCGCACAGGCACCTAATTAGGCACTCCGGTCCTTAAGGATGGGGTCGGGAGCTTTTCCAGGCTGGCGGGAACTTTCCTCTGGGCATGCATCTTCGGGGGCAGGACTTCCGGTTCCCTCTCTGCCACTGACCGGACTGCTCATTGCACTCCTCTGGATCTTGGCTTCTGCTCCGGACCTCTCCAGACTTAAGGGCTAATCACCCCCCTTTTTTCTGCTTTCCTCTATTTTCCTCTATAGGCAGGTATCTCTGTACTTATTTATCTCAGTGCAGGACTTCTACTCTTGTGAGGTCTAGTCTTTCCCTCTAGTCCTAGTTCTGGTCTTTTCTCTCCCTTCACCATTCCCCCACCTCCCACCACCACCAAAAAAGTTGATTTTCTTCCATCCTATCGCTCTTCTTCTGCTACAATGGCCAGCAAGGGGTTGCTCCCGTCCCACCAGAAGGGTAATAAAACACCAGTCACCACACTTTGTGTGTGACTGTCGTGTGCAATCTGTCAGTAAAATTGCCCTCAGGCCAATCTGGCCCAAGGTGCGCCTTGTGCATATGCTCCACTGCTTCCAGTACAACCAATCAAAGAACCCGAATGGGCAAGGTGATTCCGTGAATCTGCTCCGCATCTCTCTGGTGGGCAGTTTTTGGGACTTTGGGGGGGGGGGGGACTACAGGAGAACCTTATGGAGCTGGGATGTGAGGTAAGAATTTTACTACACTACATGGTGGGGCCATTAGTGGGGGGATTATAGTTTTGGGGGTGGACATGCCCTTTAAGTGCACCAGTTGGAATCATTTCTAACAATTCAATCCAAAGCTCCCATATCTTCATAGATTTCAAGGACATCACTGTCTCTATGTACAGATTTTTTCTATACATCGATATGGAAGTCCCTGAAAAGACTTTAAAAGCTGCTTGTTACCCTGCAATTTATTTACCAGTCAGTGTGAGTTTCTGGAAAATAAACTGCAGGGTAACAAGCACGTTTCAAATTCTTATCAGGGACTTCCATATTCCATTTTTTAATTATTGTTTTAGCAAAAAATAAAGCTAAATGTACCTGGATACTCAGCTTGTTCAGTGATGGCGCACCAGGTATAAAAATACACAGTTCAGAAGGTCACAAGTTCAATACCAGTAAATGTACACGTTGCTGGTTCTATTCCCCAGAATTTTATTTTAGTATTTAATTTCTTACATCCATGCTATCTATGAAATCACTGCAAAAATTACTTTTCTTTTTGTATGAAAAATAAAGGATTATATCATTGTTAGGACAGGAGCATTGAATTAGTTTGAAAACAAAAAACTGAATATTGTTCTGTGTCAGGGAGAGGGAGGATCTCTGTGCTGTAATGTGATTGGCTGTCAGCTTCTAGGAAGCAGGCTGCAACTTCCTTGTTTTGATCTGTTGAGTACTACAGAGAATGTGCCTGTAAGCAGCACTTAGTGGGGGTTTGTGGGAGTTGACCCCTATTACTCACAGGCTAATTGCATAAATCACCCAATGGCCACAGCAAAGGGAGAGGTGAGACACAGCTTGTTGTATGTTTGTGAATGTGCTCTGTCTATTGTGACAATGTTGTCTGGAGACTTTACTTCTCCTTTAAAGGACAACAATACCCAAAAAAAAACAACATCACCCCCATTACTTGTCCACAATTCCAGCAGCTGAATTACTACTCCATTTACAACCATGCTGCCTTCCCTTAGATATCACACAGCAAGATGAGTGCTAAAAGCCCGCCTCCTAGACAGCCCAGGGCCATGATTAACATTTTCATTTCTGTAAAAGATATGGCAGCATGAATCTTGAATTTTAATTTTTATTATGATCAGCACAGAGGTATGGTGAACAAAGGTAGCCACATACCACGTATTTCATGTAATATATGTATATTTCTCTTCCAAAAAAGTTGGAAGTTGTTCTAATGTTTTATCATTCATAGGTTTTCATCCCAACATGTACATACGGAAAAATTATCACGTTATAACATGGACAATATGGACTATGTGACACTTTGGACTTTTTGATATGTATATGTGTATTATTAATACATGTGGTAGACATGTTGGCACAGGCCCCTCCCCCTTGGTTAAAGGGGTGTGGTCTCACAGGATTGTCTTTAAAAGGTGGTGATGTGGGATGTGGGTTAACCTGATGAAAGGGACAGTGTGTCCCTGAAACGTGTGTTAATGTGATCCAAAAAAGAAGCATATATTCACAGAAGAGTGCCCCTCTCATGACTTTTTATGCTTGTGCATGATTAACATATCATTTGTCATTGGCAGGTGGGAATGTCTGTTACAACCTCTCTCCTCCTCCTCTGCAGTCAAACAAACTTGAACTGTTCAGTTGCTAGGATACAGCCTACTAATCAGTGATCAAGGAAGGGTGGAAGGCTTGATAAAGAGAGAGGAGTACTGGTCAAAATGTTGCCTTTTTCTGTCTTGCACTATGGGTGAATATACTTGAACAATTCTTTTGCAATTATCTGTGAGTATCTTTGTATTTGTTTGTTTTTGGCCCAAATTAAATCCACTGGGTCCAGCTACTGTACACCTGCCCCCCCAAAACTAAAGTGGTAATAAATAACCCTCTATCAGCCCCTTTTCCCCTGTAGAGAGGCACCAGACAAGAATGCCCATTTCTACCTCTTTGTTTGCCCTAGCCATTAGGATACTTACACTGGTTCCATTTACCATTTTGGACAATGTAGTTTGTACTCATTCCGGTCCATTTGCAGGTTAACAGACCTCAATTTTATAGCGTTGTCCGTGTTTCTGGTTCGTTTTTTGTGCATGTCCGTTTGGAAACAGAAATCCAGGGAAACAAAAAAACCTGGTGCGATTCTGCGCACATGGACCAAAAGTTGAATGCGGATAAAGAAATGGGCCGAAGGATTCAGAATGGATTCTCGTGATTTCCATATGTTTAAATTACATTGGATTTGGAAAATGGAACAGAACGCACGTAGTGGGACCTACCCCTAAGGGGTTTTGTTAAAGGGCATGTCCATCCCCAAAACTATAATTTCCCCCACTTTCAATGCATAAAAATCCTTACCTTACACCCAGGTCCAAATGGTTCTCTGCAATGTTCCCCCAAAGTCCAAAAAACTGGGCACCAGGAGCCTAGCAGAGTCCATATGCCTCCTGTCTCCCTCGAGAGAATTTTGCCATGCACACTGCGCCCTCCCCCTCTCCTCCCGTTTTGGTCTCCCTCCCCCTAGCATACAGTAAATCCCTTTTTATATGTGTAGGGATTACTCCCCCAGCCCAACCACATTATTATAATTGGATGCTACAAAAATGACATTAGACAATAAAATGAGATTATCTCTACTTTTGGCCCTTATTCTAGGTAACTACCAAACTAACTTACACCTTTGTTAAGGTTTTAACAAAACAAAAAAAAATCAAAGACTTACATACCTATATTTCACCCCTTATGGAATATGAGGTGCAAAAACTATGGCTTGAAACACTTCTGTTGAATATGCTGGGCAGCCTACATTTACTAAAGATTTTTATATTACCGTAATTGATGTCCTAGAATTCTCTGACCTGGTCAAGCAATTTACAGTATAAATCCCTTTAATGAAAACTTAATGCCAAAGAAATGTACGAGAACTGTGTGTATGTGTCTGGCCTTGCCTTTTGTCTTCAGTCACATGGTCCCTTGCCTAATCTGGGCTGTAAGAAGATTGGCTAGAACTGTTATGGGAGGGGTCTGCAGTAGATAAGGAATGGGCAGTGTGAAGAACATATCATAGGTAACCAAACTGTGATTCTGGGATGCTGGGAAATAAAGCACCATCACACCTGGTTAGTAAAGTAAATTTCCTGAACGCCCAGGCTTAGACAGTGAAAGGACAGCTAATATATAAAAGCTGCGCAGCCTCTGGTGAATCCCTTCCAGGAGCACCGGGGTGTGGATGAATCTACCTTACTGCGTTCTTACCACCACCACCCCCTTTTCTAGGTTACATCATTTTATAAAACAAAATGTCAACAAGACATTGGAATACAATAATAGCAGTACAGCACATGCATAAACTCCAATCATGGATTCAATGGTGCCAATTATGATGGCAAACAGCAATTCGGGGCCATCTAGAATCTGCAAGTTTATCTACACAAAGTGTTGAGAGCGGAGCTAATATTCTGATTCACTTCAGGCTTTAAGGACTGTCCCCAGTGGCGTAGCTACAGACTTATGGCCTGATGCAAAATTTGGGCATGGGCCCCCCAACACCGCCGCAAACCAAATAATCATTGGTTAAAATGCTTTGTATATAACCACGGTAAAATAGTGGCACAAAGACTGGTTAATGCTTGGCATGCAGACACTATAAACTGGTGGGAAACTGGCATTGCAAACAGCCAGGCACTGGTTAAATGCTGGCACAAAGACAATGGTAAAAATGCTTTTTACACAGACCACTGGTAAAACATATGGCACAGACTGGTAGCTACGCCCCTGACTGCCCCATAACAAAGTTACAAGATCCAGTCCCTCGCCACTCTGCTTCCTGGTCACGGCTGGGACCAGGAAGTACCATGCTGCTTGCAGCAGGAGGTGGCACCAGGCCCTGTATGGAAGGTTTGGTGTGACTCCCGATGATACTATCCTGTATAGTCATGTGTATGTTTGAGATTGTACAACGCACCTCTCACTTCACACAAAAAATTAAAGACCGAAGATGGATAACGTTCATTAATGTTTATTGAAAAAACGCAAAATATTGTTTGGACCAAGAAGTGGATTGTTGACATTAATTTTATTAATTTCTTGTTCCTATCACATTGAATCATGGTTAACATTAATGTATTGAGAAAACTCTGTACACTCGATTGGAATTAGACGCTTATGTACTGTACTGATATATAGCTGTCACACTAACAAATCAAATGTGTTTAGCAAGGTATCCAAAGTAATGAACATGATTGCATTTATTAATCCAAAAAGTATTTAACACACGTCCAAGCCACAAAACATAATATGCAAAATAGTCATGGTCAAAATAATCATTACAAAATGATCTGTACTTAAGAGAAACAGCTTTACTCCGAGACTTGAACAATCTGCTTCCCAATGTTACCTCCTGTCATCATGGAAATAAAGCACCTGGAACATACAATACAAAAACAATTTCAATATCTAACTGAACACCAACTATCTTTACAGCACAAGTGCCCAGTTTTTTTCCGGTGATATAGCACATTTTATTTAAAGGTGTTAATTGAATCTCTAAAATCTATTCATAGCACAGCTAAATAAATTTATGCTCAAATTACAACTGAACATAACATTGTTCTTGCTGAGGGATATTTAAAATAAAAGTCCATGCCGATAAAAACCTCCATTGTTATCTTTAGGTATTTAGTCTGCCACAATCATTTTACGATACGTTGTGGTAACAAATTTCCTGTAATTGCATCTTCTTTACATTTACTATACACTACCCTTCTGTCCATATTTGAAGGTGATAATCTATAGATGTAGTACACTTCAGCACTTCACTCCTAGTAAGTCAGACTCGCATTTGTGGGGGTTACATTAGTGGTAGATAGTGGTTCTCCTCCTTAGCCATTTGTAAGTCCACTAACCAGTTAGATTTACCCATCTACAATGGTTAAGCATACGTAACTAAAGTTAAAGGATTCTATACTAACCTGGGAGAGGGAGGTTGGATTGATTCCTACCTCACAATGTCTTTGTTGAGGAGCTACAGCACTAACAGTTTTCATTGACCAGGTTAGGCCTTGACTATTCCTGAATTAAAGATAGTGCTGAAGCCAGGAGGAAGACTGGCGAAACTGCTTTCTTTGGACTGGTGCTCCTCCACAGAAACAATATTGGAGTTAGGGATTACCAATCCTATATCCCTGTCCCATGTACTTTTCAGTTTAACGTTTTTTTAAATAAACTTTATACACAATATTTTCCTTTAAAGGGCATGTCCACCCCCAAAACTATAATCCCCCCCACTACTGGCCCCATTGTGTAGCGTAGTTTAATCCTTACCTTACATCCCAGTCCATTGGTTCTCCTGTAGTCCCCCCCCCCCCCAAAGTCCACAAAAACTGCCCCAGGAGGATAGCAGAGTCCATATAGGACTCTGCCTCCTACCTGGCCTCGGGAGAAGTTTGGCATGCGTACTGCAGCCCTTCTCCCCCTCCCCCCCCTCCCTCTCAGGATTCCCTCCCCCTAGTGTAAATCCCTTTAGATATATGATTCCCCCTGTCCCCCCAGCCCCAACCGCTCTATTCGTATTCTTAGAAAGTGCCCCAAACTCTACTTACCTTGGGGCACTTCTAAGAATAAAAATATAGCGGTTGGGGCTGGGGGGACAGGGGGAATCATATCAAAAAATATTTTTAAGGGTGGACATACCTTTAACGTTTTATTGACACATCATATTTAATCAATTTAATGGGGAAGTTCAACAAAATTTGAGATGCTTTTAAGAAAAAAAAGGAGTATTTTCTCATTTCATTGACCTAACATCCCATCCAGCAATTTCTCTGTGCATAAATAATATTGACTTTCTTTTTGCAGGACCCTTTCAAGTAGTCTTAAAACTGGGTAGATGCTCAGTATAAATCTGAGCATGTTTCACCCTTCCAACAGCCAATCAGAAGAAATTACTGTAGGAACCTTTTAAGGAAGAGGTGCATCCTGGGAAAAAAGGATGTTACAGAACATGAAAGGGCAGCTCACTACTGACCACACCAAAGCATAGTAACAGGGATAAAATCAAAACAATATGTAAAATACCTAGGTACGTGTGATATATTTTGGTCTATTTAAAATATATTAATAAAACAAAAATCTTCGAAAGTGCGCTCGACGCCCAAGTCAATGCCACTCAGCTGGGCGCTAAACCTGCAGATAAATGTGTATAATAAAACACGTGTATGAACTACAATTGATGCATTTTGGCCATTAGTTAGACGTCATCAGGATTGTCAGTTCATTGTTACTCTCACCATTTTAAAGGTCTGGGAGGGCACGCCCTCATGTAACCTTAACCCTTAGTGTGAATAGTAAAAACAATCACCAAATATACATACACAGGGAGATTCAATATAGTTCTATTGTTTAAAATGGTGCTAATTTTGCCCCAACCAATCAGATCTTATTTAACATTTGAAAGCCAATATCTGATTGGTTGGGGCAAAATTAGCACTTTTTTTAAACGATAAGACTTTTTTTGAATAACCTGACAGGTGTCAATAACAACACAATTAATAATAAAAAACAACATGATCAGCCACACCTCCATTTAATAGAACATGTGGAAGAATGAAATTTGGCATACTAAATCAGTCATTATAACTCTGTTACACACTGAACACTAAAGGCAATCACAACCCTTCAGTCCCAAATCCATATAGCGATCCTTCTGCACTGTGACTTACCACCAATAAAAGAGCTTACCAACAATCGTCCCTAGATTGTACCCTTCAATATTAATAAAACAAAATTTTAATTTTTTAGAATTTAATTAGTCTGAGATTTGTTTATGGGATAGCCAAGGCGCAGCAGTCTGCAGGCGGCTCAGAGTTTATAGCCAAATATTTCCCCAGATGGTTGGGATACTTAATGCCACGCCCACAGTTAGCAAAATAAAAATCCAAAATTCATAGTTTTCTCCATATTTATAGGATCTAGATATGGATGAAATGTTCCAGCTATGCTCCAGCTCAAACCCCACAATATCACTCTAATACAATACACCATAAATGATGCTAGAAATGGTTTGCAGGACTTAACAAGTAATGACTTTGCAATCCCTGGTTTGCTAGGTGGTTTTCATGCTAAAACTAGCAGCTGGGACAAATAGAGTATTCAGATGTTTTACATTGTGTTCACAGGTACTGCTGACCTGTTCAACAACATTTCTATTACTCCTGCATATAACAACTGCTTAGAATTCTTTTACGTATATTGTTTCTTACCCGCGTGTGTTCTTAGTCCATATACGATTGTTTCCTAACCTGCAAATAGAAAAGCAGAAAAGTGTAGGATTTATAAACGCATCATTTGGTAAAACTGCTGCTCAACACCTGCCAAATTATTTTATTGATGACAGATTTCATTGCATTAAATAGCTTACTAACAGAATTTCACTTTAAATATCAAGGACCCCTGTCTGAACAAAAATTTAAAGAACAAGTCCATCCCTCAAATGTGAATTCTGCTTTCATCCTTTGCCTTCTCCAAAGGATGCTGCCTCCTTTCAAGCTGTACACAAGTCTGTGCATGGCACTGCAAAAACACCTGCTACATATCTTTTATGTGTGTACCCAGCTTTAATGCAAGTTTAATACGTGGAAGGTAATCCACAGGTCACAATTTTTGTATCTAAATAGACATATTATTAAAACCTTAATCTTTACAAGCTTTATTCCAGACGAGATTGTGAATTGCTTACACTGTAAAAAAATATATATATATATAAATGGGCCCTGGCAATTGCCCTGTTTGCCTTGATTTTAAAACTAATCCTGCTTCCAGCATAATAGCATAGCTGGGGCTCCTCTCTGCCAGGGTACTTCCTGTGCTAATAGGGTTTTCACCATTAGATAAGTTTGGAGGGGGCAGCAGCCCCCAAATGTTGTGGGGTTTCAGATTCAGCAAAATAAAATACAATAAATATATTTTCAAGAAACATTATCTATTAGTGTACCTAAAAGTGGCCATACATTAGGACTCCCCCTACGATGTGATTGAGTGATTCTAAACCGCTTGACCCTTCTTTTTTGCCACCATCATGCAATTGCAAAATGAATGGGCCAGATGGGAACATCACAATGTAAGAAACCAGTGGCACTAAAGGATTACTCCCAATATCTAAGTAGTGTACTTAATTATTATACAAGTGATTTTGCCCTGTTAGCACAGGACTGAGTTTGCTGCACCTCTGAAAACTTTCCCAAGTACCCTTGACTATTTTGGACCAATAATTTCACTTGAACACGGTTGTCTCACTGCACTATATATGGACACCCTAGAGGGCACTGCCCACCTACTCATTATCAAAGTATAGGGAAAATGTCAGTACAGTGTGTACACAGATGTGTAGGCAATGACATGTGTAGGCAATGTCTGCCATTGCCTACAAATCTTTACTGTGTGTCCCCCCGCTTGTTATACTGCAGTTACTCAGAATGGAGCTGATCATTTCTCACCTTCAGTTTCCCAGTTCTCATCCACTGGCTGAGCTGAGCAAGCAGGAATCAAACTGCTCTGTGTAATATCAGAACCATAAATCTTTCCCTAAATGTAAGAAAATACTTTTATAAGAAAAGTCAAGTGCTTACATTATTTTTATTAATCCCTGTGAATGAGTTATATAGAAAATACTATACCTCCTACTATAATTATGGATTTAAGGTTATAATTACGGTTTGGCCCTATTGTAGTAAATTCAAGGGTGGAAAATAATGACCTTTGATACCTATAATCCTTATTAATAATTACCCAGCAGTCATTTGTTAGGATCTTTGTATACATTACTAAACATAGAAGGGAAGATGTTTTTTAACCCCAACATCAGGTATGAAATTTGAGAAATCAAAACCCTGCAGGGCACAGCAGGTTGGGAGATTTTCAGCTTTCAGATGGACACAGCCAAGCAAAGACGGAGAATTGCTTGGTAAGTGCATTTTCTGTTCTGTTAAGTCTCAGCCTAAGGACCTCATTAAAATATAGTAATACAACATGAATCTGTTTTTGATGGATCTTGAAATCTCCATTGAAGTGAACTCACTGTATTTGTAAAGGGACTAATAATTATGGGAGCAAGAACCTGAATTAAAACATTTTGTCCACAATCTGATTCAATCAATCAAAAAAAGAATGTTACAGAAATCCCCACTGTGCTCCAAGGACTACAAAGAATGTGTTGGTACATTGGTATCTTGCACCAAGAGTATAAGGGGTAGACCCCACTGCCACAATTGCAATGTGCGCATAACATGACAATAGGGGGCAATGTAGCCGGCCTCACTGGCTTACTTGCTACTCTCTGGTACATTATCGCAATGCATACAATCACCGTTTTTGGTGCGTATTGCACATGTGGCGTTTAAGGCTACAATGCAAATCACGAGCAGCATGCACAGAAATAAAATGCCAAAATGAAATGTGCTTCTTGAGAACTGCAGTGGGGCCTCAGCCTAAATGCTTTATAAATTGCAAACTTTATATACAGTATTAAACAACAGAAACATAGGAGAGGGAATTGATCCTACTGATTTCAGTAAGATTGAAATGATCCTATTGATTTCGATAGGGAGGGAAATGATCATACTGGTTTAATAGGAGAGGGAATTGATTCACTTATTTAAATGAGATTGAAATGATCCTATTAATTTCAATAGGAAAAGGTAATGATCCTACTGATTTCAATAGGAGGAGGGAAATGATCCTACTGATTTCAATAGGAGAGGAAAATGATCCTACTGATTTCAATAGGAGAGGAAATGATCCTACTGATTTCAATAGTAGAGGAAAATGATCCTACTGATTTCAATAGGAGAGGAAAATGATCCTACTGATTTCAATAGGAGGGAAAATGTTCCTACTGATTTAATAGGAGAGGAAAATGTTCCTACTGATTTTAATAGGAGAGGAAAATGATCCTACTGATTTCAATAGGAGGAAATGTCCTTGATTTCAATAGGAGAGGAAAGATCCTATGATTTCAAAGGAGAGGAAAATGTCCTACTGATTTAATAGAAGAGGAAAATAATCCTACTGATTTCAATAGGAGGGGAAATGATCCTAATGATTTCAAAGAGGGGGAAATGATCTAATGATTCATAGGAGAGGGAAATGATTCTACTGATTTCAAAGGAGAGGGAGATGATCCTACTGATTCAATAGGAGAGGAAATAATCTACTGATTTCAATAGGAGAGGAAATGAATCCTACTGATTTCAATAGGAGAGGAAAATGATCCTACTGATTTCAATGGAGAGGAAAATGATCCTACTGATTTCAATAGGAGGGGAAAATGATCCTACTGATTTCAATAGGAGAGGGAAATGATCCTACTGATTTCAATAGGAGAGGGACATGATCCTACTGATTTCAATAGGAGGGGAAAATGATACTACTGATTCAATAGAAGAGGGAAATGATCCTACTGATTCAATAGGAGAGGGAAAATGATCCTACTGATTTCAATAGGAGAGGGAAATGATCCTACTGATTTCATAGAGAGGAAAATGATCCTAGTGATTTCAATAGGGGAGGAAAATGATCCTACTGATTTCAATAGGAGGGGGGAAATGATCCTATGATTTCAATAGGAGGGGGAAATGATCCTACTGATTTCAAAGAAGAGGGAAATGATCCTATGATTTCATAGGAGAGGGAAATGATCCTACTGATTTCAATAGGAGAGGGAAATGATCCTACTGATTTCAATAGGAGAGGAAAATGTCCTACTGATTTCAAAGGGGGAAATGATCCTAATGATTTCATAGGAGGGGGAAATGATCCTACTGATTTAATAGGAGAGGAAAATGATCCTACTGATTTCAAAGGAAGGAAAATGATCCTACTGATTTCAATAGGAGAGGAAAATGATCCTACTGATTTCAATAGGAGGGGAAAATGATCCTACGATTTCATAGGAGAGGAAAATGATCCTACTGATTTCAATAGGAGGGAAAATGACCCTATGATTTCATAGGAGAGGAAATGATCCTACTATTTAATAGGATTTCAATAGGAGTACCACAATATTATAAATATGTTTTTGAGTGCACTGGGATAAAAACTGCTAAATAACAATGTTTTATAAAAGTCACAAGTCTTCTCACTTTCTACATTACCTTTACTTACATCAGTGACTATTTACAACACTGAACTTGTAATGTTGTTTTCCTCAGGAATGCCTCTGTCCTAGAACTAGAGGTGGTGGATAAGGTACATCCTTATTGTACTGAGAAATCTGACCACATAATATATATGGCTATTTGGGTTCATCTTGGAAAAAAAACAGTATATTTACAGGTATTTGTTAAATCAATACATTACAACTAGTGAATCTATGTCCTAACATTATACATGTGTTTATTCTTATAATGGCAACAACTTTGCATTTATTACTTACTGTAGCTATATCACAGTGTCAAATATTATGTAAAACTGAGTTTTATAGGCAATACTGTACCCTACTTCATTCATAAACTCATTAAAGGATAGTGCACTGTAAAATCATGTTATGTACATTTGGAAGCTGCAGCTTTAAAAATACCGTTGCCATATTTTTTTTTTACCTATGCCCCTCCAGAGCCTAGCTTTGTGCCTTGGAAGTTGTGAATCTTGTTACTGGTGTGTGAATGTTAAGCTCCGCCCCTCTGAGATTTCCTCTGCTTTTCCGTTGAGTCTCAAACAGTAATGCTTGTGAGTTCCGTCACCGGCATTACGTTTGAGGCTCAAGCCTACAGAATATATACGACGTGCGGGTATGGCGCACGTGTGATCCCCTTACCATGTAAGGGATCGGTCGGTTCCATGTGTCAGGTTCCCTTCGCAATGTGCCGACAGATACCATGGAAATGGCCACCTTAACTCCCTATACTTCAATAAGAACAGGGAGCCAACCGCAATTGAGGGAAATATCTGCCCATAATGACAGTTTCCGATGCTGAACATTCTCAAGGAGAAAGGACCTCTTGAGAAAGGACCTAGACTGTCCGAAACATGTCATGTGCACATAAATGCACGTTTGTTTATAGAAAAATAGTGGGGTTGCCTGAGTTTTGGGTGCTCTTTACTATACACTTTTATTTGAATTATGTCCAGGAACAGACATCTGGGCAACCAAAAATCTATAGGAGATGTGGTGAGCTTAATTGTATTTTTCTTTGTCTGGCACTTTGAGTTACACAGGATATCCTTAATCTGTTCAATACAGCGCTCTGTACTCTCAGTGGTTGAACTACAGGTAATTATTCTATCTCTCTTAATCTCTCGCTTCCTGTTTTCTAATCCCTGCAATCTTCAGGCTTGTACACACGTTGGATCTTGGCACAGACCCACAACCTCGACCAACCGCCATGTATATGCGTTGGTCGTGGATCATCGTTGATCCACCATGGCGCTCGGGTCGTGGGTCAGTGCCAAGATCAGACGTGGTACGAGTCTAAAGCTACGTACAATATTACCGATAAACGGCCAATCCCTCAATACCAGTGGGATGGGCATTATCGGTAATGTGTGTACTTCTGTAACAACGTTTCCGATGCAGACAAACATTTGCAGTCGGCATCGGAAACTGTCATCACAGCGGAAAATTTCCTTCAGCCATGGTAAGCTCCATCTACTAAAGTATAGGAGGTTGGCAGCAATCGTTAGTTGTAGACAATCACAAGCGATCTCCCTATCCCTTACATAGGGAGAACGCTCACAATTGTGTGTGGTCAGTAATTTGTCACAATAGATACCCATCTGTAATAGGGGCACATGTACAAATGCTAGATTGATGGCCAAAGCAATCATTTGTCAATCACGTCACCACACGTTATCTACTGTGTGTAAAAGCTTATGGTGGCCATAGACGCTTCCCATCATACGATATATATCCCATCTGGCCAGTTGAAAAATTTTTGCCTGACTGGCAATTCAATCATACGACCCGCAGATTGTTCATATAGACTGTAGCTTCTATGGCCACCAAGTTTTAACAGCAATAGTTATGTTTGGTAAATAAATATTGATTACATATCTTTTTAAAACAATAAGAAAGGCAGAAAAGCTCTCTCATTACCTGATTGATAACTGTACACTGATCTCTCACCAACATTATCAAAGTAGACATCAACACCATTCGGACAACAAACCTAAGTTTTTCTGCTAGGCCTTCTTCTTTGTAGTTCAAAGCATTGTGGGAAGCCAGTTCTGACATTAAGACTGCACACTTCTGATCGGTGTGCCACATATTCCCACAATGTAAGAACAGCCAAGAATGTTCCCAATTACAATAAAATACAAAATTCAAGTTACGGCATGTAGTTACTCAATTCAAACTGCAGTTATTTGACAGCACTATCAAGGGGTAAGCTATAGAGCATGTGCAGAATGTAGCTTGTCTTTGATCCACATGGAAATAGCTGGAAAACTGTGAAGATGTGGGTTGGTAGGGAGGGGATACAAATATTGTAACTCTGGATTTACAGAATACATTTTGCCTCATTTTTCTTTATCATTTTATTGTGAAATTATGTAATATCCCTTTAATGGAGTATCTCTTCAAGCTGGAGGGGGACAAGAGAAAACATCAAAAAAATATGTTTGTAATAGCTACTGCTTGATTGAATGAGTATGTATAGTTCTAAGACTGGTGTGCTTAAACTTTCAGCCACACCAAATGTAAATTCTTTTAAACATACATATACTATGGACTGCACACGCAACCAACATGGCACTTCAATGCATTGCTTTAGCAGGGTAATTTTCACACCTCACACTGGTGTGCTGAGTTGTCAAGGCAGACATGCAAAATGTGAGAGTTTGGGAGGTACTTAACTGTTTATGATAGCGGAGTCCATATAGGACTCTGCCTCCTATCTGGCCTCCGGGAGAAGTTTGGCATGCGTACTGCGCATGCCAGTACGCATGCCAAACTTCGTACCTCCCTCCCGTTTTGCTATCCCTCCCCCTAGCATAAAACCCCTTGCCCCAACCGCAAAAAAATAATTTTAAGAAAGTCCCCAGAACTCTACTTACCTTACCTCTCTCCCCCCGCATTCTGAGAAGCCGGCAGCCGCATCTGTGATTGGCTGTCTCTCAGCCAATCACGGACACAGCTGCCGGTCCCTCCCCCTGCTTGCAGTATCTTGCAAGCAGAAGACCGGGCCGGGTGTCGGAGGAGAGAGGGGCACTTTCTTAAAATTATTTTATAGCGGTTGGGGCTGGGGAAATGTTTTCTATTATATGACAAAAGTTAATAATAAGGGTGGACATGCCCTTTAATATCAAAGAATCTATCAAATAGTAAAATATAGCATTAGTTTGGTTTAATATTAAAATCAAGCAGACATGGCCAAAAATGTCTGCTTGATTATGATACAGTTGTAGCATCTCCTCCTTTCTTTTCTAAATGTCGAACTGCTTGCAATACTAGGGAACTGTCCATTTCCAGTATACTGTGGAGGTGTTTCTGTATTCTGTGAGGTGGATGATGCTGTGTGCAATGGGCCCTATTTATAAAAGATCGGTATCGTTATCGTAAAATACCGATCGTTATCAGAAAATACCCGGTCGTTATTTTACGATAACGATCGGTATTTTACGATAACAATACCGATCTTTTATAAATAGGGCCCAATGTAACAATTAAGGCTATCCATAGATTTTTTTTCATTCGGAAGAACCGATGGAAATCTCCCACCTTGCACTGCTGATCTTCTGTAGATTAAAGGGCATGTCCACCCCCAAAACTAAAATTTCCCCCACTACTGGCCCTACGCTGCAGTGTTAAAAAATATCCTTACCTTACATCTCTGCTCCAAATGGTTCTCCTGCAATGTCTGACCAAAATCCCAGAAAATTAAGACCAGGAGCCTGTGAGGGAAAACACTTCTGCCTCTTACCTTCCCTCTGAGAGATTTCTGGCATGCACAGTGAAGCCCTCCCCACCCCCCTCCCTAAGGATCCCTCTTTGCAGCCGTGTCTCCTTCCTCTAAAACATTTTACTTTAGTGTAGTGGCTCCTATTCCACCCCCAGCCGCCAAGTTCATTTGCCACAAATAGAATCCGAAATGTACTTAGGGGTCTGTTCTGCACCAACTGCAGCCGCGTCTGTGATTGGCTGACTCTCAGTCAATCACGGACATGGCTGCTGGTCTGGCCCCCTGCTTGCAATTTCCTACAAACAAAGGGCCGAATCAGAACGCCGGGGGATAGAAGCTCGGTAAGTCCATTTCTGATTCTAATGGGGACTGGAAGATGGTGATTTCACCTTGCTCAATCTTTATTTCTCTTTCAGCCTAGGGGAACCCAGGCACAGCAGGGGTTAAGTACTCCACCTCCAGGAGCGGACACTTGAAATTTGAAGACATCACAGACTCAGGTGCTCTTCCCCTTACCTTATATAGCCCAGCACCAGGAGCCTGCTTCAGTTCTTTAAGTGTCCGCCCAGGAGTTGGACTACTGTTCCCAATGCCTAAAAGGAAATCTGGGAAAAAAGGAGAAGGGGAACAGCTGTATCCATTTCCTTTCCAGCTTTCCCCCAACTAACATCTAAAGCAGCAGTGGGCTATTCACCCACTCCTAGCTTGTGTGGTACCTGCCAGGGAATCGATCCTCACCTAGGAGGTTCATCATGACTGGAGTCACATACCATTCCTGGAGCCCTATGCACTCTGGACTGCACAGTCCTGTAATCCTACTGGCTACATTGGATCCAGATAACATGGGAACCCCTCTCTTCCTATCTAGAGATCGGGTCCCCCGCACAGGCACCTAATTAGGCACCTCCGGTCCTTAAGGATGGGGTCGGGAGCTTTTCCAGGCTGGCGGGAACTTTCCTCTGGGCATGCATCTTCGGGGGCAGGACTTCCGGTTCCCTCTCTGCCACTGACCGGACTGCTCATTGCACTCCTCTGGATCTTGGCTTCTGCTCCGGACCTCTCCAGACTTAAGGGCTAATCACCCCTTTTTCTGCTTTCCTCTATTTTCCTCTATAAGGCAGGTATCTCTGTACTTATTTATCTCAGTGCAGGACTTCTATTCTTGTGAGGTCTAGTCTTTCCCTCTAGTCCTAGTTCTGGTCTTTTCTCTCCCTTCACCATTCCCCCCCACCACCACCAAAAAAGTTGATTTTCTTCCATCCTATCGCTCTTCTTCTGCTACAATGGCCAGCAAGGGGTTGCTCCCGTCCCACCAGAAGGGTAATAAAAACCCAGTCACCACATTTTATGTGTGTGCAATCTGTCAGTAAAATTGCCCTCAGGCCAATCTGGCCCAAGGTGCGCCTTGTGCAATGCTTCCACTGCTTCCAGTACAACCAATCAAGAACCCGAATGGGCAAGGTTGATCCGTGAATCTTTTGATTCACAAGATGCATCCCCTCACAAGTATGAACTCGTCCCTAGCCTCTTTTGTGTCCTCTCTGTCTGCTTCTATTTCCTAGGTCCTTCAATCCGGACAGCTTAGGACTTCAGACAGGGACTGCAGACCTTCCAGATCACCGGAGTTGGCTCCATTCACACTCAAGGACCCAAGCCAAGAGGACGACGACGTCCACGAGGAAGGTGAGGTAGACTACGACGCTCCAGAACAGGAGCCTCAGACAACGTTTACAGCGGAGGCCGTCGACTCCCTGATAAGGTCAGTACTGAGCGCCCTAAATATTCAGGACTTAGAATCCCATGAGGATCCCTCCAAAACCCTGTTCTCCTGAGTTAAGAAATCCTCTGTACAGTTTCCCTCTTACGAACAACTAGATAAGACCGTTCTCCAAGAATGGTCTGCCCTAGAGCGCCGACTGCAGTTGTCTCGACATTTCAATATCATGTTCCCATTTCCCAAATCAGATATAGATAGATTGTCTTCCCCTCCCATGGTCGACCCTCCAGTAGCCTGGTTATCTAGAGCCACTACTATCCCCCTTTCCGAAGCGGCAACATTTAAAGATCAAAATGATCGTCGCATTGAGGCATTTCTAAAAATATATTTTTCAGCCTCACGAGCCACCTTATGCCCCACCTTTGCCTCGGCCTGTGTAGCTAAGGCCATGGAGGTATGGCTTAATCAACTATACCAGGAAATAGGATCAGATCCGTCCAAGGCCCACCTATTAGAAATTATACAGGACTTATCTGATGCCGCAGTATACATTGGAGATGCAGCATTGAACTCAAGTAAACTCATAGCCAGGGCATTGGCTTCCATAGGATCTCCAAAAGAGCCCTAACCAGCCTCCCCTTCTCAGGGGGACAATTATTCGGGCCAGAGTTAGAAAAGATAATTTCTCAGGCAACAGGAGGAAAGAGTACTTTCCTCCCCCAAAACAGGTTCCGGAGGCTTCCCACTTTTCACAGAAATCCGTCCTTTCGGCCCTTTCGTTTCTCCCCAAGGCCCTCCTTTGAGAATAATCCTCAGGCCCTTCCCCCAAGAAGAGGTGCCCCCTCACACCCCTCCTGGCCCACTAAACGAGGCTCCTTGTGACCTACGGGAAATAAACCCAAATCAGCATGACTACCCTCCCAAGAATTTGGTAGGAGGTCGACTAAGATTTTTTTAAGAGACATGGAATTGCCCGTCCACGGACGCTTGGACCCGAAACGCCATCTCACGGATACCACAGTTTTTATCCCTTCCTCCGAACCGCTTACTTCCCTCTTATCTTCCAAGGTCACCACTCGCAAAGCACTCCAAAAAGCCATACAATTACTCCTACTAGCAAAAGTAATAGTGCCAGTTCCAACCGCCCACAGGTTTCGGGGTTTTTACTCTAACCTTTTCCTAGGTTCGAAAAAGGACAGCTCTTTCCGCCCGGCTTAAGATCTAAAGGGACCAAACCAATATGTCAGACAATCCCACCAAAATGGAGTCCCTGAGATCTGTCGTTTTAGCCACAGAGCCTGGGGACTTTTTGGCGTCCCTCGATATTCAGGACGCATATCTTCATGTCCCCATATGGCAGGGCCACCACCGTTTCCTCAGGTTCACAATTGGAAACCTCCATTACCAATTCACAGCCCTGCCCTTCGGTCTATCCTCAGCTCCCAGTGTCTTCACACCAAAGAGATGGCCTGTCAAGCAGCCTTCAAGGCATTTTTCTTCTTTCATATCTGGACGACCTATTAATCAAGGCCCCCCTTTCATCTGGCCTCAACTCACATCAACTCATGTTTGCAGATACTAACCCCCTTCGGCTGGATAATCAATCCACGCAAGTCTTTCCTCTTTCCCAACCCCAGCAAGACATTTTTGGGAATGTTGTTCGACACTTCCCTTCTGAGGATATTCCTCCCACCAGAAAAGAGAAAAGCACTCAAGCGTTGGGCCCTCCATGCCATATCCGAACCCCTAATTTTGGTTCGCCAAGCTATGAGGCTAGTCGGGAAGATGGTGTCAGCCATAGAGGCAGTCCCATACGTGATGTTTCATTTACACGGCCTCTCCAATGCCACTTTTTAACAGCATGGAACAAGTCTCTGGAATCTCTAGATTCCAGAATCCCTCTAACCCCTATAATCAGACGTTCGCTGCTCTGGTGGACGGAGAATGCCCATCTCCAAAAGAAGAACTTTCTTTGTGTCCTTCAGTGGACAGTGGTTTCCACAGAGGCGAGTGTGTCAGGGTCAGGGGCAGTTTATGGGTCACAGACCACTCGGGGAACTTGGTCCCCAGAGGAATCTCGCTTACCAATCAATATCTTGGAACCTCGAGCCATATTTCTGGCTCTCTCTCATTGGACCTTTTCTCAGACAAACAAAGTTGTCAGGATTCAGTCAGACAATACCACAGCGGTGGCGTACATCAACCAAGGGGGAACGAGGAGCGGCATGGCCATGGAGGAGTCTCACTGGATCCTCTAATGGGCAGAACACAACATCCCAGCCATATCAGCAATCTTCATCCTGGGAGTCCTGAATGTGGAACCAGACTTCCTCAGCCGACACACTCTGGACCCAGGGGAATGGTCCCTTCACAAGGAGGTTTTCTTGGCCCTGACCAATCGGTGGGGGGTCCCAGACATAGATATGATGGCATCACATAACAATCACAAAGTAGCCCTCTTTTGCTCAAGAACACGAGATCCCCAGGCATGCCTAGTGGACGCACTAGTAGTTCCGTGGACATTCGGCTGGTACATGCTTTTCCTTAGATAGACATGATACTGCGTGTCCTCAAAAAGATCAAACTAGAAGACTCCAACAATATTCATCGCTCCCAGGTGGCCAAGATCTTGGTTCACGGATCTGCTAAAAAATGTCAGTGGAGGATCCATGGCCTCTGCTTCTTCGTCCGAAGATATGTCACCTGGGCGAACTCGAAGGGGTTTTCTCCTCGCGCATTTGTGTTGTCCAGACTGTTGGGATTCCTACAGTTGGGACTGAACAAAGGGCTCTCAGTGCTCTTACGGTTCAAATCTCAGCCCTTTTCGATCTATTTTCATAGAAGACTGGCCATGGGACCTCTCACTAGTCCTCCAAGGCCCTCCTTTTGAACCTCTAACATCCATAGCGCTATCACTACTATCCTGGAAGACTCTATTCCTTCTGGCTATCTCTTCTATTTGAAGGGCACCCGAACTAGCAGCTCTCTCTGTGGAACCATCTTGTTTATCTTTTCATTAAGATAGTGGTCCTTTAACCTCATCCAGCTTTTCTACCCAAGGTCGCAACCTCCTTCCACCTGAATCAGGACATCATCATTCCAGCCTTGTATACTCGACCAACTTCTCCCAAGGAACAACAGTTGCACTCCCTGGATGTTGTCAGAGCTCTCAGGATATACATTTCTAGAACGGACTCTTCGTTCTTCCAAGGCCCTTTTCATCCTCCTGGCGGGTCCTCTCAGTGGATCCAGAGGGTCTTCTCAGACCCTAGCCAGATGGATCTGTAATCGCATTCTGCGTTGCTATGCAGAAGCAGGAGCTGCTCCTCACGGGTTGCAGCTCATTCAACAAGAGCACTAGGTGCCTCATGGGCCGCTCGGTGCGGGGCCTCTATTGATCAAATTTGATCAAAAGGCCGCCACATGGTCTTCTATTAACACATTCATAAAATTTTACAGATTGGATGTGTTCGCTTCAGCCAAAGCGAACCTCTGTCGCTTGGTGCTCAAAGGTTTAATTCTTCTGCCCACCCTGTGCTGGTCGAGACTGGGACATCCCCTGCTGTGCTGGGTCCCCCTAGGCTGAAAGAGAAAAGGAGATTTTGTTCTTACCTGTAAAATCTCTTTCTCTGAAGACAAAGGGGGAACCAGGCACGACCCTCACTTAGGTTAGTTAAACTAGTTTCTGATTAGTGTAGTTACTCAGTTATAAGTTTGGGCTTGTTGCCAGAAAGTTATGTTTCCTTTATTACTTACTCTCCTTCTCTATCTATCTTTGGGACAAACTGAAGCAGGCTCCTGGTGCTGAGTCTGTAAGTCTTCAAATTTCAGTGTCTGTCCTGGAGGTGGAGACTTAACTCCTGTGGCTGGGTCACCCTTGGCTTCAGAGAACAGGTAAGAACAAAATCTCTTTTTTTTCAATAAACTAATGAATATCTTCAGTCAATAAAAAACAAAAACCTTTTGGACGATTCGATCCAATTTGCCAAATCATTTGAAATATCGCTGCTGTGTATGGTGGGATGGGGGGCTTTGGAGAACAAAGACTCGTGTGTGAAAGGTATTTTTTTAATATACACACTTTTATAAGAGTTGGGCTTACTTACCTTTAATTAAAAAATAAAGAATTACTCAAAATTGGCAATAAAACCTACATACATTAATGTGAATAATTTCTTTGCATTTAATTTGTATGGAACAACACACACAGCTAGGGCTATATTCTAAAACCCGCAGGATCGCAAATTTGTTGTACTGCGGGTTACTGTTACTGTATGGACCACGGCCTTGTATTAAAGGGCATGTCCACCCCCAAAACTATAATCCCCCCAACTACTGGCCCCATCATGTAGTGTAGTGTAATCCTTACCTCACATCCCAGCTCCATAAGGTTCTCCTGTACCCCCCCCAAAGTCCCAAAAACTGCCCACCAGGAGGATAGCAGAGTCCATATAGGACTCTGCCTCCTACCTGGCCTCCGGGAGAAGTTTGGCATGCGTACTGCAGCCCTTCTCCCCTCCCGATTCCCTCCCCCTAGCATTAATCCCCTTTAATATAGTAATCCCCCTGGTCTCCCAGCCCCAACCGCATGATTTTATTTTTAGAAGCTCCCCAAACTCTTACTTACCTCCCTCTTTCCTCCGCTGTACTGAATGACCGGCAGCCGCGTCCGTGATTGGTGCCGCTCAGCCAATCACAGACGCGACTGCCAGTCCGCCCCTCTGCTGCATTCTCGCAAGCAGAGGGCCGGCAGCGCGCCCGAGAAAGAGGGAGGTAAGTAAAAGTTTGGGGCACTTTCTAAAAAAAAAATCATGCGGTTGGGGCTGGGGGACCAGGGGGAAGGCTATATTAAAAAATAGAATTCATGGTGGACATACCCTTTAACGTAGATTAATGGCAAAGTTCGTAAATCTACGAACTTTCGTTTGCAAAATACCACGTGGTAGTAAACTATGGTATGGTAACAATGGTATTCTATGGGAGATCGTTAATCTACGATCCTGGTTGTAGATGTAGGATCGCTATCGTAGATTTTAAGGGCGTGCACCCTCAAAACAGAAATCTAGTCACATGTCCGTTACTTAACCCCCAATTGATATATTAAGACATTATTAGATATATTACTAACCAGATATCCTATATACTAACAAAGATTTTTAATGATAGCACGGACCGCCCACATTGCACGCAGTGGGTCAGTGCTTACCATTAAAATCCTTTGAAGGATTGTAATTGCTGCCCACAAATCGGGGTTGCAGATTTTTTAAAGTAGTAATAATTATTGCCTCATTCTGGCCAGTACACCAGTCTCTGCCATCAAAACAAATGATTGACTGAGATTCCCTTGCTGCCTCCTCTGCACATGCTCAAGCTCATAAAAACTCAGTGAGTAAGATACCTTTTCCAGAAGGGATGGAAAAGAAATTATGATTAAATATCAGTTTACAAATGCATGAAACAAACTTGTTAAAATAGCAGTTGGGGTTGCCAGTTTTTTTGTTTTAAGGGTGGACATGCCGTTTTGTACTGGGTTTAACCATATGTTTCTCCTTAAATAAGGGGAGAGGCAGTAAGAGACATAAAAGACAATATAGTTAGTCTATGTATCTGCCTGCACATTGTCACATCAGGAGGTGAAGGGTAAAAAAAAGTGATGGAAAGGGAGAAGAAAAACATTTGTATAGAAACCTGTTTTTGCTTTTTGTTTATTGTTTGATAAATCTTACAATAGCATTAACAGCAGGTAATTCTCATGGTTTTCAGTGCATCCTGTGTAAGTGTTAGCCACTTATTTAACTGTTTATAGCTGCAAACTTGCTTCACAAAGCTTAAACAGTGTGGAAGCAAAGCACTGATCCTGGGGACGCTACACACTATAAAGCGGCAAAACACGTCAATCAAAATGTAAGACCCAAAAGGCTGCCAACCCTTAGCTAATCTGTTGGAGGCGTGGATATCACAGTATGATATGGTTAAATAAATGGCTGATACTTGCATAGGATTCACTGAAATCCCTAAGCACAACTAGCTGAAACAGGAAACTGACACTTTATTGACACACAAGACATACAGCAAATAATAAAACAACAACAAAAATAATGACACAGCACTTGACTTCTCTGCTTCATTATAACTTTATGAATAAAGCCCATGCAGTTAAAAATCAGATTAAAATGAAAAACAAATAATATGGTCTATTTGTAAACACAGCATCAAAAATAATTTAATTAAAATTCCCCTATTTGTGGCTTGTTTATGTATTGTCAGTCTGTGTGCATAAAAGAGTCACTGCTGCCTATATTACAACATTGGGAAAGATTTTGGGATCCACCTTCTATAAAGTGTCTGGATACATACAGGGAGATGTAATAAAAGTTCATCGTTAAAAATGGTGTATTTTTGCCAAATACTAGATGTCATGTACCATTTGAAAGCTAACAGTGATTGGTTGGGGCAAAATTAGCACCATTTTTAACGATAAGAACTTTTATTACATTTCCTGTATGTTGAACACGCTCAGTTAATCTCTAGCATTGCCAAGAAAGGGTCTGGTAAAAGAGGTAATTAATTGTACCAGTGGGATTAAAAACAATTAAAATCCTTTTCCAAAATCACCTTCAAATTAAAGTACCCAGGGTGAGGACCTAAAATGCTAGGTACTCCCCTCTGGATTCACCATTTAACTCAACGTGTTTAAGTTAAGAGACCAGGTAATTTTAAATCCCGATGTTTGGCCCAGGGCTTGGCCAATCAGAAGAAGCACTCTCGCAGAAGCATGTTCCCACTGGACAGGTTCTAAATACAAGGCAGAACTGAGAAAATAACTTCTATGAAGCAGTGAAACAGTTAAAAGGTAAACCCATAGGTGAGGGACCTAGCATTTTAGGGCCTCCACCTTGGTAACAGTGGCATAAAAATAGTCCAGCAACAGTGGTGGGGCACATGGGCTGAAAGAGCCTGTGATCTCCACTGAATTTAAATCGGTCAGCTGATTTTAACAGCTGATTGTACATATTTAACTAAAGGTGTGTGCGTTCAGCAGTTTAAAACACCGGTACCGAGATGACAGTTTTAGATAAATATGTGTCCATAAGCTGTTTAAAAACAGCTGTGTCAGCAGGGGCCAGCCACAAAACTTGTCCGGGAGTCTTGCCTCTGCAGTTTTGTTTGGCTGGGGAGGACTAGAATTGTACTTAAAAAATGAGGTACACTACAACACCCTGAAACGTGCACGGTTTCCGATGTGATGTGTTGTGCGCTGTCACGTTTGCACTGTGATTCTCCAATGTTCATATTAGATCGCATGCCCTCCAAAAATCAGATTGCAGGCACCTATTGTGTGTGGCCAGACCAATTGGCTAACACTAGTGTTTGCTTTTTAACGGACGTTATCAGATTGCACGTTATAACACATTAGTGTGGGCCAGTCCTAATAGGCTCATTTCTCATAAAGCAAATTTAGGTAAAACTATAAGATATAAACTATATAGTTGGTAGGAAATGCTATCTTGGTTTTCTTTAAAATAAGTTTGAGGATTACATACTAGAGGCAGAGGTGACTATGTTAAAATTGGTTATTTAACAATCAAAAATGAAATAAAATATCCTTCCTTACTGTAACCCCTTAAAGGTTCGTACACAAGGGTGCCGACCTGCGACTGGAAGAACGGCCGTTAATCGGCCCTTGTATGGGCACTTTTATAGCCAAAACAGTCATTCGCTTGGAGATTGTTGCCCAATCCGCCTGGCGGATCTCCGAACGAGCGGCCGTTCATAAACATCGACTGTAGCAGGTCGGCTTCCGCGATCGCACGGGTGGACGAACCTGAGAGACCAAAGGATATAAAAAAAGTAACCCTATCATCCCTTTACCAGGCAACAAAGTTGTAAAAATTGCATACACTGCAAGATGCACTTTAAGAGTTGATGACTGAATTAAATGTAGTATTTAAGCCGTAAGATAAACATGTAAAACAACGGTTACTATTTGATTTAACCAATGGTTACCAGATCAACACATATAAAACAATATCCGTAAAATTGCATTCCAACCGAAGAGGGAAAAATGTCCAATATCTGTGTGGCTGCAAACATTTAAACACACAGCATTTTAATCTCACTCTTTAAAGGGTATGTCCACCCTAAAACTAAAATTTAACCCACTACTGGCCCCACTGTGTAGAGTGTACATCTCTGCTCCTTATAATTCTCCTAGAGTGACTTTTCAAAGTTCCAGAAGTGGAAGAGTAGGAGGGGTCCGAGAGTCACCAGTCCCTGCTTACTTTGTCCTCCGGGAGGTTTCTGGCATGAGCAGGGGTGCCCCTTCCCCCTCCGGATCCTTGTGACGCTTCAATCCCTACCATAAAAAGCAATTTCCTGTAGCCCACCCCCAACCGCTGAATTAAATTTGTAAAATAAGCCCAGAAAGATCCTTACACTCCATCATTACCTCGGCTGTGTGCATAGCTGCTGGTAGCCAATCACAGATGTGTCTGCCAGTCCCGCCCCTCATGCTGCTTCCAGGGGAGCAGAGCGCTAGGGGAACGAAAAGGTGTAAGTATATTTATGGGGCTTTTTTTTAAAATCTAAATGCAGGAAATAGATATGATGGCATCACATAACACACAAAGTAGCCCTCTTTTGCTCAAGAACACGAGATCCCCAGGCATGCCTAGTGGACGCACTAGTAGTTCCTGTGACATCGGTGGTATATGCTTTTCCTCAGATAGACATGATACTGCGTGTCCTCAAAAAGATCAAACTAGAAGACTCCAACAATATTCATCGCTCCCAGGTGGCCCAGATCTTGGTTCAGGATCTGCTAAAATGTCAGTGGAGGATCCATGGCCTCTGCTCTTCGTCCGAAGATATGTCACCTGGGCGAACTCGAAGGGGTTTCTCCTCGCGCATTTGTGTTGTCCAGACTGTTGTGATTCTACAGTTGGGACTGAACAAAGGGCTCTCAGTGCTCTTACGGTTCAAATCTAGCTTTTCGATCTATTTTCATAGAAGACTGGCCATGGGACCTCTCACTAGTCCTCCAAGGCCCTCCTTTTGAACCTCTAATCACCTAGCGTCATCACTACTATCCTGGAAGACTCTATCCTTCTGGCTATCTCTTCTATTTGAAGGGCACCCGAACTAGCAGCTCTCTCTGTGGAACCATCTTGTTTATCTTTCATTAAAGATAGTGGTCCTTTAACCTCATCCAGCTTTTCTACCCAAGGTCGCAACTCCTTCCACCTGAATCAGGACATCATCATTCCAGCCTTGTATACTCGACCAACTTCTCCCAAGGAACAACAGTTGCACTCCCTGGAGTGTTGTCAGAGCTCTCAGGATATAACATTTCTAGAACGGACTCTTCGTTCTTCCAAGGCCCTTTTCATCCTCCTGGCAGGTCCTCTCAGTGGATCCAGAGGGTCTTCTCAGACCCTAGCCAGATGGATCTGTAATCGCATTCTGTGTTACTATGCAGAAGCAGGAGCTGCTCCTCACGGGTTGCAGCTCATTCAACAAGAGCACTAGGTGCCTCATGGGCCGCTCGGTGCGGGGCCTCTATTGATCAAATTTGATCAAAAGGCCGCCACATGGTCTTCTATTAACACATTCATAAAATTTTACAGATTGGATGTGTTCGCTTCAGCCAAAGCGAACCTCTGTTGCTTGGTGCTGCAAAGGTTTAATTCTTCTGCCCACCCTGTGCTGGTCGAGACTTTGGGACGTCCCCTGCTGTGCCTGGGTCCCCCTAGGCTGAAAGAGAAAAAGAGATTTTGTTCTTACCTGTAAAATCTCTTTCTCTGAAGACAAAGGGGGAACCAGGCACGACCCTCACTTAGGTTAGTTAAACTAGTTTCTGATTAGTGTAGTTACTCAGTTATATGGGCTTGTTGCCAGAAAAGTTATGTTTCCTTTATTACTTACTCTCCTTCTCTATCTATCTTTGGGACAAACTGAAGCAGGCTCCTGGTGCTGAGTCTGTAAAGTCTTCAAATTTCAAGTGTCTGCTCCTGGAGGTGGAGTACTTAACTCCTGCTGTGCCTGGGTCACCCTTTGGCTTCAGAGAACAGGTAAGAACAAAATCTCTTTTTTTTCAATAAACTAATGAATATCTTCAGTCAATAAAAACAAAAAACCTTTTGGACGATTCGATCCAATTTGCCAAATCATTTGAAATATCGCTGCTGTGTATGGTGGGATGGGGGGCTTTGGAGAACAAAGACTCGTGTGTGAAAGGTATTTTTTTTTAATATACACTTTTTATAAGAGTTGGGCTTTACTTACCTTTAATTAAAAAAATAAAAGAATTACTCAAAATTGGCAATAAAACCTACATACATTAATGTGAATAATTTCTTTGCATCTTTAATTTGTATGGATACATTACACAGCTAGGGCTATATTCTAAAACCCGCAGGATCGCAAATTTGTTGTACTGCGGGTTATTGTTACTGTATGGACCACGGCCTTGTATTAAAGGGCATGTCCACCCCCAAAACTATAATCCCCCCAACTACTGGCCCCATCATGTAGTGTAGTGTAATCCTTACCTCACATCCCAGCTCCATAAGGTTCTCCTGTAGTCCCCCCCCAAAGTCCCAAAAACTGCCCACCAGGAGGATAGCAGAGTCCATATAGGACTCTGCCTCCTACCTGGCCTCCGGGAGAAGTTTGGCATGCGTACTGCAGCCCTTCTCCCCCCTCCGATTCCCTCCCCCTAGCATTAATCCCCTTTAATATAGTAATCCCCTGGTCTCCCAGCCCAACCGCATGATTTTTATTTTTAGAAAGCTCCCAAACTCTTACTTACCTCCCTCTTTCCTCCGCTGTACTGAATGACCGGCGCCGCGTCCGTGATTGGCTGCCGCTCAGCCAATCACAGACGGACTGCCAGTCCCGCCCCTCTGCTTGCATTCTCGCAAGCAGAGGGCCGGCAGCGCGCCGACGGAAACAGGGGAGGTAAGTAAAAGTTTGGGGCACTTTCTAAAAATAAAAATCATGCGGTTGGGGCTGGGGGACCAGGGGGAAGGCTATATTAAAAAATAGAATTCAGGGTGGACATACCCTTTAACGTAGATTAATGGCAAAGTTCGTAAATCTACGAACTTTAGTTTGCAAAATACCACGTGGTAGTAAACTATGGTATGGTAGCAATGGTATTCTATGGGAGATCGTTAATCTACGATCCTGGTTGTAGATGTAGGATCGCTATCGTAGATTTTAAGGGCGTGCCACCCTCAAAACAGAAATCTAGTCACATGTCCGTTACTTAACCCCCAATTGATATATTAAGCACATTATTAGATATATTACTAACCAGATATCCTATATACTAATCAAAGATTTTTAATGATATGCACGGACCGCCCACATTGCGCACGCAGGTGGGTCAGTGCTTACCATTAAAATCCTTTGAAGGATTGTAACTGCTGCCCACAATGCGGGGTTGCAGATTTTTTAAAGTAGTAATAATTATTGCCTCAATTCTGGCCAGTACACCAGCTCCTGCCATCAAAACAAATGATTGACTGCAGATTCCCTTGCTGCCTCCTCTGCACATGCTCAAGCTCATAAAAACTCAGTGAGTAAGATACCTTTTCCAGAAGGGATGGAAAAGAAATTATGATTAAATATCAGTTTACAAATGCATGAAACAAACTTGTAAAAATAGCAGTTGGGGTTGCCAGTTTTTTTGTTTTAAGGGTGGACATGCCCGTTTTGTACTGGGTTTAACCATATGTTTCTCCTTAAATAAGGGGAGAGGCAGTAAGAGACATAAAAGACAATATAGTTAGTCTATGTATCTGCCTGCACATTGTCACATCAGGGAGTGAAGGGTAAAAAAAAGTGATGGAAAGGGAGAAGAAAAACATTTGTATAGAAACCTGTTTTTGCTTTTTGTTTATTGTTTGATAAATCTTACAATAGCATTAACAGCAGGTAATTCTCATGGTTTTCAGTGCATCCTGTGTAAGTGTTAGCCACTTATTATTAACTGTTTATAGCTGCAAACTTGCTTCACAAAGCTTTAAAACAGTGTGGAAGGCAAAGCACTGATCCTGGGGACGCTACACACTAATAAAGCGGCAAAACACGTCAATCAAAATGTAAGACCCCAAAAGGCTGCCAACCCTTAGCTAATCTGTTGGAGGCGTGGATATCACAGTATGATATGGTTAAATAAATGGCTGATACTTGCATAGGATTCACTGAAATCCCTAAGCACAACTAGCTGAAACAGGAAACTGACACTTTTATTGACACACAAGACATACAGCAAATATATAAAACAACAACAAAAATAATGACACAGCACTTGACTTCTCTGCTTCATTATAACTTTATGTAATAAAGCCCATGCAGTTAAAAATCAGATTAAAATGAAAAACAAATAAATATGGTCTATTTGTAAACACAGCATCAAAAATAATTTAATTAAAATTCCCCTTCATTTGTGGCTTGTTTATGTATTGTCAGTCTTTGTGTGCATACAAAGAGTCACTGCTGCCTATATTACAACATTGGGAAAGATTTTTTGGGATCCACCTTCTATAAAGTGTCCTGGATACATACAGGGAGATGTAATAAAAGTTCTTATCGTTAAAAATGGTGCTATTTTTGCCAAATAATCAGATGTCATGTACCATTTGAAAGCTAACAGCTGATTGGTTGGGGCAAAATTAGCACCATTTTTAACGATAAGAACTTTTATTACATTTCCCTGTATGTTGAACACGCTCAGTTAATTCTCTAGCATTGCCAAGAAAGGGTCTGGTAAAAGAGGTAATTAATTGTTACCAGTGGGATTAAAAAACAATTAAAATCCTTTTCCAAACTCACCTTCAAATTAAAGTACCCAGGGTGAGGACCTAAAATGCTAGGTACTCCCCTCTGGATTCACCATTTAACTCAACGTGTTTAAGTTAAGAGACCAGGTAATTTTAAATCCCGATGGCTTTGGCCCAGGGCTTGGCCAATCAGAAGAAGCACTCTCGCAGAAGCATGTTCCCACTGGACAGGTTCTAAATACAAGGCAGAACTGAGAAAATAACTTCTATGAAGCAGTGAAACAGTTAAAAGGTAAACCCATAGGTGAGGGACCTAGCATTTTAGGGCCTCCACCTTGGTAACAGTGGCATAAAAATAGTCCAGCAACAGTGGTGGGGCACATGGGCTGAAAGAGCCTGTGATCTCCACTGAATTTAAATCGGTCAGCTGATTTTAACAGCTGATTGTACATATTTAACTAAAGGTGTGTGCGTTCAGCAGTTTAAAACACCGGTACCGAGATTACAGTTTTAGATAAATATGTGCCATAAGCTGTTTAAAAACAGCTGTGTCAGCAGGGGCCCAGCCACAAAACTTGTCCGGGAGTCTTGCCTCTGCAGTTTTGCTACTGCTGGGGAGGACTAGAATTGTCACTTAAAAAATGAGGTCACACTACAACACCCTGAAACGTGCACGGTTTCCGATGTGATGTTGTGCGCTGTCACGTTTGCACTGTGATTCTCCAATGTTTCACTATTAGATCGCATGCCCTCCAAAAATCAGATTGCAGCGCACCTATTGTGTGTGGCCAGACCAATTGGCTAACACTAGTGTTTGCTTTTTAACGGACGTTATCAGATTGCACGTTATAACACATTAGTGTGGCCCAGTCCTAATAGGCTCATTTCTCATAAAGCAAATTTAGGTAAAACTATAAGATATAAACTATATAGTTGGTAGGAAATGCTATCTTGGTTTTCTTTAAAATAAGTTTTGAGGATTACATACTAGAGGCAGAGGTGACTAGTTTAAAATTGGTTATTTAACAATCAAAAATGAATAAAATATCCTTCCTTACTGTAACCCCTTAAAGGTTCGTACACACGGGTGCCGACCTGCGACGTGTAAGAACGGCCGTTAATCGGCCCTTGTATGGGCACTTTTATAGCCCAAAACAGTCATTCGCTTGGAGATTGTTGCCCAATCCGCCTGGCGGATCTCCGAACGAGCGGCCGTTCATAAACATCGACTGTAGCAGGTCGGCTTCCGCGATCGCACGGGTGTACGAACCTTGAGACCAAATGTAATATAAAAAAAGATAACCCTATCATCCCTTTTACCCAGGCAACAAAGTTGTAAAAATATGCATACACTGCAAGATGCACTTTTTAAGAGTTGATGACTGAATGCTAAATGTAGTATTTAAGCCGTAAGATAACAATGTAAAAACCGGTTACTATTTGATTTAACCAATGGTTACCAGATCAACACATTAAAACAATATCCGTAAAATATGCATTCCAACCGAAGAGGGAAAAATGTCCAATATCTGTGTGGCTGCAAACATTTAAACACACAGCATTTTAATCTCACTCTTTAAAGGGTATGTCCACCCTAAAACTAAAATTTAACCCACTACTGGCCCCACTGTGTAGAGTGTACATCTCTGCTCCTTATAATTCTCCTAGAGTGACTTTTCAAAGTTCCAGAAAGTGAAGAGTAGGAGGGGTCCGAGAGTCACCCAGTCCCTGCTTACTTCCTTGTCCTCCGGGAGGTTTCTGGCATGAGCAGGGGTGCCCCTTCCCCCCTCCGGATCCTTTGTGACTGCTTCAATCCCTACCATAAAAAGCAATTTCCTGTAGCCCACCCCCAACCGCTGAATTAAATTTGTAAAATAAGCCCCAGAAAGATCCTTACACTCCATCATTACCTCGGCTGTGTGCATAGCTGCTGGCTAGCCAATCACAGATGTGTCTGCCAGTCCCGCCCCTCTATGCTGCTTCCAGGGGAGCAGAGCGCTAGGGGAACGAAAAGGTGTAAGTATATTTATGGGGCTTTTTTTTACAAATCTAAATTGGCAGTTGGGGGTGGGCTGGGGTGCCCTACACATAGTAAAAAAATATTTTAGGGGTGGACATACCCTTTAAAACTGCTTTTTAGTGGGCAAGCATGGAGTTCCAAGGTAAAAGGGCTACAGTGGGATTGAGAAGATTTCCTGTACTTTATGCACATGGCATGTTGAGGCTTACTTATTTAATTAGAGATGCAAAATGTTGCCTGTGATATTAGGCTGGGTTCACATGAATGGATGTTTTGTCCCTAATGGGCACTCGATACTAGTCGGTCGAGACCAATTGTGTGGTTCCATAGCACAATCAGCCGTGATTTAACAACAACAGAGAAACAGAGCTCAGTCACGGCTGACCCCACCCACACTATTCAATATTTCCGACCGACCAATACAAGACACTATCAGTAGGTTGGCCAAAAATATTGTATTGTGTGTACCCAGCCTTAATCAGCAGCAACCAATCAGATGTTACCAAATGTTTTTAAACTGTAGTAGAGCAGTAAAAACGTATCATTTGATTGGTTGTTGCAAATTATCAGCAAGAGCAACATTTTTTATTTGGAAGCTTTAACCAGTGGCTATCTAGGAGCAAATAATAAACATTGGTAGAGTGCACAAGCAGCCAAAAACTGAATATGCAGTGGCATAGAAATGTTTACACAAACTGCTTTTCACAGTAGAAAATAATACATGATTAAGGTCACATTGAGCAGCAACAACCTTAACATTACATGATTTTGTAGCAGCAATATTCAAAAATACATTTTGTAGCAAACAAGATATAAAAAGATGAATTGAATGTTTTCATGTTGCCCTTAATGTCATTTGATGTTGGCTTCAGTAATCAACACCAATACTGTGAAGTAAACTTCCTTCCTTATGCAGTCTGAGGCAAATCTTTAATGATTAGTTTGAGAAACCATCTCCACTCTCACACTAAAGCCTTTGGGTGGGGGAAAATTCTGCCTCAAACATAACTGAGAAATACATACAGCACATTCATTTGAAAAATGTAACAGAAAGGGTATTAAACACACCTCAATAAAACCTGCAGGAGCCGGGAGTGAAGGTAAGAAACTCTCTTCCGCCACTTCTTCTGACAGGTCCCGACAGACTTTGGACTCTATGCGCATAGTGTAGAAAAAGTCCGTCGGGACCAACCAGAAGATCAGTGGAGGAGTGCGAGACTGGGTAAGTTTCTTACCTTGTCTCCTGGCTCCTGCAGGTTTTAAGAACGGGAGGTAAGACACAGCTCCTTTACCTCCCGTTCTTCAATAAATCTGAAACCCCAAAAGTATTTTTTTTAGGTGGAAATACCCTTTTAATTTGCACTAACCTATTCAAATCGCGGTTAGCACAGGTCTAACCACTCTAGTTATACCTTATTCAAGTAGTAACTGCCTGAGAACAAACATTGACAGATTTATACTTTTTTCTCCCCTGGGCCAGCTAACTTGCTCTTCCTGTGCCACCCCCTACATCTGTCAGTGACACTCACTTTTCCCACTGCTAAATAAACAACCAACTTTGACAGTCGCTATTGTCCATGCACAGGTGAAAGAGCAATCCTTGCTCTGGTCCTTCTGTCAGTGTTAATTGCTCAGTTTGCAGTGGTAAGAAGAATATGCCACCCAACTAAAACATTGATTTAAATTAGAAAAAGTTAAATATTTGGTATATTTGCTCTTTAAGTTTTTGTTAACTTAATACATGATGTATGTGCTTGACGGGAGCACAGTAAGTACAGTAGCACTGCACTAGCAAGCTAATATAGCAAATATTAAACCAGACCAGAATGTGTACCTTTTCCTTTAACAACATGAGAGGTCACACAGAGCAGAGGATGGCCCAGAAGACCGACACAGACTTCCTTGCCTTTAAAAAAAAAAAAAAAATCTGTATGGGCACTTTTGTTTAGCCAAGACACACATGCAAAGAAGGTGTCTGTGAGAGCGAAACCTGCCGCCTCTAGTGAATCAGTGATCAGAAACCGGTAAGGATCTGCTGTGTGCTGACTGATGCGCATTGTGTAAATTTAATATGCTACAATGCTGCCTAACTTTAAATAATTTTTTGCTGCCCCTGGTGGCTGTGCCACCCTAGGCTGTGGCCTAGTGGGAAATCCGTCCCTGAGAACAAACCGTTAGAGCTCAACCTCACTGAAAGTCGTCAAGAGCTCTGGCAGTTTTTAAGTTCTGTAATATAGGCTCTTAGTTCAGGAGAGCTGAACCACCAAACTTTTCTGCCCAATACAATCGTAGCAACAAGCAACCACAACTTCATTGGTGAGAGAAATGCTGCTAAGGTCCCATAGGTCATCATCAGGAAAATGCAGGAGTAAACTTGCCAGGCCATCAGAAGGATGACCAGTATATAGACTGGAACACACACAGACTTTCTAATGTAGTGTAGATGGGAGCAGAATCCATGGCCTTTGCATCGTAGTAGAAGGGACCAGACCAGGTAGGCAGTCATTGGAATGTTGAAGAATATCATCTAAGAGATAAAAAATACTAATAGGTTAAAAATTACACTCTATGGGGATTATTTAATAGGAGGTGCAAAATTGTAAATGTGCGGTTATCACCTGGTTGGTTGCAAATTAACAGCACAGTTAAATGTTTTCACCACATATTAAATAAGCTTATTTGATTTTTTAATCTCTTTAAGTTTGCTACATCATTTTCCCGTATCTCGCTCTTCTTTATGAGAAAATATTTCTCAGTTCCCTCCCTGGTTCGGAGATAAAATGTTAAACGCACGCTTCCCGATGTAATATTGTGTAGGCGTGTGTTTGACTCCGTTATTCAGGGGTCTGCGCAGTTTTCTCTTAACGGCACAGGTGCCCGATACAATACAAATCATGGTTGTTCAAACATTGTTTCAATGATGGCATCACAGCTGTGTTCGAGTACCCACAGTTTACCAAATTTGTGGGTCGGTTTGGGTAAACCACAGTGAGTTTGAATCGGTTATGGGTCAGGTTCAGTTAGAAAACTGCAGGTATGGATCGGGACGGGTAACAGGTGTGGGAATGTGAAATTTCCGGGTGTAGATCACTGCAGGTGTAGGTCGTAGTAGGTAGCGAATGCAGTTCCCCTTGCAGGTCTGTTTAATTTTGGGTGCAGGATGGGTTGCCGATCTGACTAGTTGCTGGTTGGGTTGGGTGCGGTTATGGAACACCAGCAAAGCAGGTGTTGGTCAGTTTCAGGTAACTGTTTTGCAGATTGGGTTGCAAGTCTTGGGTACAATTAGTGGTACTGTTGCGGCTATGAAAAAATAAACCCACACTGGACTGAGAAACAGGGAAAAAAAGAGGCAATGCTGGGTACGCTTTTTAATCTATAAATATAGAAAAGGCCTAGAATGGCATAAATTTATTATTTAGCCAGTAACACATGGCCTAAAAAAGTTGGATGGACTTAAATACCTGGTCAATAAATACAAAACTGTGGTTGTTTTGAAATTGTATACATTATAGAATATACTAGCAAAATACCCACGCTTCGCAGCGGAGATGTATTGAAATAACGTTTTTAGTAAGAAAGCAATAATGTATCAAGATTGCTGTAATCACTCGGCACTTGATATATTAAAGAAAGACAATTCAATAAGCTTTACGATAATGCAACACTCATTAACTTTAATTTAATATTATATTGTTTATTGAACTACGAAATTTTGGTGAAAATAACCCCCACCACCCCTCCCCGTCCGCCCCCAAAACCCCCCATATTCCTCTCTGTCCACCCTCCAAACCCTTCCCCTTAAACCTCAGTCCAGTCCCCGCCACACACCCTGAATTTTTGGTAAAAATGGGTCCAGCCGTTAGTGTGCAGGAGTTCAAAATTCTATTCCCCCCCCAAAAAAAAATATTTCGTTAACCTTTTACTGTTAAAGGAGTATATGCATACCAAATTTGGTTGAAATTGGACCAACCAGTGTTGCAATGTCAGATACTCACCGTTACAAGTGCAATGTCAGATACTCACCGTTACAGGTGGAATTCTGAAACGAAACCTGCTTAACTATTGTAAGTAAGGTGAAATGAATGAGCCTGCCAAATTAAGCCGTCTGTCCACGGCAAGTTGGAGAATAGTGATGAGTGAGTATGTGAGTGAGGGCGGCAAGTTGGAGAATAGTGATGAGTGAGTGAGTGAGTGAGGGCTTGTCTTTTGAAATGAAACATGCTTAACTTTTGTAAGTAGGTGCAATGAATCAGCCTGCCAAATTTAAGCCGTCTGCCTCCACGGCAAGTTGGAGAATTAGTGATGAGTGAGTGAGTGAGTGAGGGCTTTGCCTTTTCGAAACAAAACCTGCTAACTTTTGTAAATAAGGTGCAATGAATGAGCCTGCCAAATTTAAGCCGTCTGCCTCACGGCAAGTTGGAGAATTAGTATGAGTTAGTGATGAGTGAGTGAGGGCTTTGCCTTTTCAAAACGAAACCTGCTTAACTTTTGAAGTAAGGTGCAATGAATGAGCCTGCCAATTTAAGCCATCTGCCTCCACGGCAAGTTGGAGAATTAGTGATGAGTTAGTGATGAGTGAGTGAGTGAGTGGGCTTTGCCTTTTGGAAATGAAACCTGCTTAACTTTTGTAAGTAAGGTGCAATGAATGAGCTGCCAAATTTAAGCCGTCTGCCTCCACGGCAAGTTGGAGAATTAGTGATGAGTTAGTGATGAGTGAGTGAGTGGTGAGGGCTTTGCCTTTTCGAAACAAAACCTGCTTAACTTTGTAAGTAAGGTGCAATGAATGAGCCTGCCAAATTTAAGCCGTCTGCCTCCACGGCAAGTTGGAGAATTAGTGATGAGTGAGGCAAGTTGGAGAATTAGTGAGAGTGAGTGAGGATGAGGGCTTTGCCTTTCGAAACGAAACCTGCTTAACTTTGTAAGTAAGGTGCAATGAATACGCCTGCCAAATTTAAGCCGTCTGCCTCCACGGAAGTTGGAGAATTAGTGATGAGTGAGGCAATTGGAGAATAGTGATGAGTGAGGAGTGAGGGTTTGCCTTTTCGAAACGAAACCTGCTTAACCTTTGTAGTAAGGTGCATGAATGAGCTGCCAAATTTAAGCCGTCTGCCTCAGGCAAGTTGGAGAATTAGTGATGAGTAGTGATAAGTGAGTGAGTGAGTGAGTGAGTGCTTTGCCTTTTCAAAACAAAACCTGCTTAACTTTTGTAAGTAAGGTGCAATGAATGAACCTGCCAAATTTAAGCCGTCTGCCTCCACGGCAAGTTGGAGAATTAGTGATGAGTTAGTGATGAGTGAGTGCTTTGCCTTTCGAAACGAAACCTGCTTAACTTTGAAAGTAGGTGCAATGAATGAGCTGCCAATTTAAGCGTTTGCCTCCATGGCAAGTGGAGAATTGTGAGAGGTGAGTGAGTGAGTGAGTGAGGGCTTTGCCTTTTCGAAACGAAACCTGCTTAACTTTTGTAGTAAGGTGCAATGAATGAGCCTGCCAAATTTAAGCCGTCTGCCTCCAAGGCAAGTTGGAGATTAGTGATGAGTTAGTGATGAGTGAGTGAGTGAGTGAGGGCTTTGCCTTTGGAAAGAAACCTGCTTAACTTTTGTAAGTAAGGTGCAATGAATGAGCCTGCCAAATTTAAGCGTCTGCCTCCACGGCAAGTTGGAGAATAGTGATGAGTTAGTGATGAGTGAGTGAGTGAGTGAGGGCTTTGCCTTTTCGAAACGAAACCTGCTTAACTTTTGTAAGTAAGGTGCAATGAATGAGCCTGCCAAATTTAAGCCGTCTGCCTCCACGGCAAGTTGGAGAATTAGTGATGAGTGAGTGAGTGAGGGCTTTGCCTTTTATTAGTATAGATACACGGTCATGATATAAATGAATATCCTGCCTGGTTCTGCTTGGTATCCTTCTCCTTTAAGAGAAAGGGGGAGGGAACAAGCCATTTGTTAAATGAGACTGCCCTCTCAGAGACCTTGTGACCCTGAGGAAGCAATGGCATATGTAAGCTAATGCAAAACACGTGTAGGTCTACCCTGGGGAGGAGAGAGTAGCACTTTGGATAGTTTAAACCGGAGGCTGGACTGTTATACTGCAGCCTTGCGAAAGGGACATCGTGCCGGAGGGGATATCCGAAGGAGGACGGGTGAAGAGTGTTGGTCCGTCCACGGGGAAGATAAGTATACCTCTTACCAGTGGGATCAGGGGTCTCACGGGAGAGCTAAGTTTACCTCGTACCCGTGTGACTTGGCGTCTCACGGGATGCCCGGAACGTTGAAGGGGTGTTCTGGTGGATACCCCGTTTCCCTATTTATCTTAGGAGATGTTTGGTTAACTAGACTTTAGTGCTATTTAGCGATCTGACTTTTTTTTACTCTTCCTCCTGCAGGGTGTTTGTGTATCCGGGAAACTGGAGGGCAGTGTTTGTAGAGGGTGGTTTATGAGGGTGGGATTGGGTATATATATATTGAGGGTTTGTATTTTTTGCGTCCGGTTACCAGGTATATTCCTGTTTTTACTTTTTTGAACCATTATGTCGATGTGATTGTTTTAGGGTTGGTCTTTTTGTGGAATGCCTCTTTCTTGTCCCATGTTTAGTGGTAGTTTGAGTTTTTACCTCCCTTAGCACCGCCCTTACTGGGGTGTTCCACTTGGTTATATTACGAGCTGTGCATCTATCCACCTATATAGTATAGTAACACATGGTGTACCTATTATTGTAGTACAATAGAGTAACTAAGTGGCAAATTTGTAAACATAATTAATATACAGTACCTGTGTTATTCCAACAAAATAAGTCAGACTTCCCCGTAAAAAACTTCCTTTGATGATAATTCCAAAAGTAAAACAGGCTCCTATATGACCATCCACAATCTCGCCAATAAACCAGGGGCCTGAGCAATTTAAATAGAAAAAAAAGAATTGCAAAATAAACCAATAGACATAGTAACTTAAATTTTAAAAAACCCAAACTTTTCTATAACAACATTAACAAAATAAGACTTAGTTAGTTTAACTGCAATAGACATCAGCTTTTTCTCTAGTAAACGGAGTGTAAAACTACTGTTATTCACACCTCACTGTTTTCTTATCATAATGTTCTGTGAGAAATGCTGCAAAATCCCTCCCCAATGCCTTGCATTGATAAAGCAGTGACAGAATCAAGGACAGCAGTGAAAGAATCAAAGTACACTGGTGGAGGAGGCTGGTTTACCTTTTTTCTTTGCCCTGAGTGGTCAGGAGTAAGAGAATTCATCACTTCAACTGAAAAAAATAGCTGCACAAATGATGAAATAATGTAAAGTTATTGCATACTTACCAACTGCTGTGTATATGGTGAGCACCAGGACAGAGAAGAAGAACATGTTGGTTTTACACAGAACATGCATGGAAAAGGAAGTCAGAGCAAAAAAACCTGGCTGGCCTGTAATTGAGATGGCACATTAGTCAGATTTGTAATGGTCGGAGATATTTCTTCACAGTTACAAATGAGTCAGGATGAAGGGGCTCAGGTAAAGGGAATTAACCCCATGCGGAGCCTATGAACCCAAATTCTTTACCACATCAACAAAAACATAAACATAGTTACTACCTACTGATTATGCTGTGCTACTACCTCATAAGCATCATTAAAGTCTAAACTAATCAAAATATGTGCCTGCAGTTCTGGGCACATCCATTGGCTATAGTCACCCGGTTCTAGAAGTAAGTATGTTTACTATATTTCTAAGAGCAATAATTTCATCTTCCATCCACATTTTGGGGAAATGTACCAAAATCCACAAGTAACGATTCCCACATAAAACCTGTAGTAACCTGTTTGTACCAATGTACATAAGGATTAGCACAGGTTTCAGATGAATTTTTCAGTGTATGCTTTTTAATGCTGTAAAATACCGATGTCTTATATGCATATGTTAGGAATGTAATAAGAATGCAAAATAAGTCACTATAAGCTTACTGCATCAGGATAAGGGAGAGTGATGCAAAGAAGTTGCATCTCTCAGTACAGCATCATAAATATGTAAAGCTGCCATTTATAGGTATGTCCCTCCCTCCCATTGAGAATGAGATATGCTATGCCACCTTCTGTCGAGTGGGCTTGCTGACATGGGTCGAGATTCTTCTCGAACGAAAATCAATTTGGAAAAACCAATTGAAATGTACCATCTTGCACAGTTGATCTGCCTGACCAGATCTCCATTTTTAAAAAAAATATATAGATCTTCCAGCTGTCAATCAAAAAAAGTTATACCAGGCACCGTTTTTTTTTTACCAAATTAGTCAAATTGGTAAAAAAAAAAAAAAAATAAAACTTTGTATGGTATGCTTTACTTAGAACACATGTTCATTTTTCTGATGTTTTGTAATGCTTCCTAATCATAGCTTAACAACAGCAGTGGAAAATATATTGAGCAAATGCAGACACTAAAAAAAATTTCCAACTGAACTGGAGAAGGCCAAATAGATCATTGAGAAGAATTAAGGAGCTTATCTTTGAAAACAGATTAGATAAACTATGAGGACAGACTAGATAAATTAGCATGATTCACACTGATGAGAAAGCATATGTGTGGGAATTTGAATACTTAAAGAGTAACGGTGGTCCAAAAATGACTTAAAGGTGTAAATTCACTATAGTGAAATTTATACATTGCTCCAATGGGGTCATTCCCCCCCCCTACATATAGTCCGGCTGTAAATTAACCCTGTGAAACAAGCTGCTCATGCGCATCAATCCTCCTACACATGACACATCACTCTAATCTTTGTAAACAAAAAAAAACCTCAGTATGTAAGCCTGTAGAGAGGAAGTTTGCACAGAAGTACATTATATAAATTCATTAAAATATATTAATATAAAATTAGTCTTACCTTTAAGAATTGGTTTTCTCTTAAGTCTGAAAATAAGTAGTAAGACAATTTGGCTCAGAACAATGAAGACAAATAGCACTTGTGCCTACAGAGAGAAGCAAGGTCAAATGGGTTCAGAATTCTATATTTCATTTTTTCACATCTTTATACAATACGTGAGTCCTAATACCATCATATATAGTAATTCTGCAGGACTTTCTGGAAGGACTTGAGGCTTGCAACACCCGCTGTTTATTGACATTACAATATGCTTCAGATAATAGTACAACCTCCCTCTTGGTGAATAGCAGTAAGTCCAGTTGTGTAGTGCTTTACCGAGTGAAATCAGAGCAGTCAGCCTGAATTGAAATTGCCCTGCAGTTTGATAGTCTATACTTACACTGTAGAAAGACACAAGGATCTTAATTTAAATCCAGATTTTGATATGTTTATGGATTTGGACAAAAGTTTGGCAAAGTCTGAAGGTTTTGCCAAAAAATGTTCATATATATTTCATCCGAAGTGACTAAAATATCATGGCGGGACAAAATATTGATCCATGTGTACCATGCCTTGTGTACCACATATGTACATACAGTTTGTTATCAAATGATTCAAATCGAGCATAGACAGCTATATTGTCAAATACATCATCTAATTATAACTATAGAGTGATCTTTGTATGTTCCTTGCCTATAGATAATTTAATGTTTTCTAATATAAATGCAAAGTTTGTTCTTTGACTGTATACAATTGGGGATTCCTTCCATCACAAAGGTTTACTCACAGAGAACACGTGGTGGGATTTACTTACCAAAACATAGTGATCAGTGAGAAGAATGAGGGAAGCAAACAAATTGAATTCCAGAGATATGTCTTCTTCTAAACTGAACAAATGACTCCTTATTTGTCTTTTTTCTGCATCCTACACAAAATATGAAAGAAAATCAATGTTTAAATAAAGTATAACCCAATTTCTTTGTTTAACAACATTTCTTTATAAATGGAGGACACTCCCAATCCAATATAATACTTACAGGGAGATTCAATAAAAGTTCTTATTGTTTAAAATGGTGCTAAATTTGCCCCAGCCAATCAGATCTTATTTAGCATTTGAAAGCTAACATCTGATTGGTTGGGGCAAATTTAGCACCATTTTAAACTTTAAGAACTTTTATTGAGTAACCCAGTTAGTGTATTAAAGGGACACTATACTGAAAAAATGACTTTGCCTCATCTTAATCTATAATTGAATACATGTAAGTAGCACTTACTCTGAATTGTGTGTGTTGCTGCATGCCTTCAATCCAGCACACATTTTATTTAGGAGCAGTTTCCCCCCTCCCTCTTTTAACCACTCCTACTTCCACCCAACCTGACTTTTCCCCCACAAACCAACTGTCAAGCCTGCACACAGTATACAGCATTCTAACTGTCAAAACTCAGGAACTTGATTGACAGTTGAAATATATAAGAAGTTTGATTGGATATCTAAAGAAATAGGGGGCAGATCAACAAAAAAAATTATACAGTGGCTGTTGGGAAGAATTATAGTTTCCAATTTAAAATAACCTATTTTACGGTATAGATGCCCTTAAAACACACAACAAGAATTTGTATATTCTACCCCACAAATACTAACAACCTTCCAGAACTTCTATCGTGACTTATACGCCACTCACCTAGACAGCCCCAGAAAGAGTATAATTGATTATCTAAATGAACTGCAATTTCCCACTTTTTCTCCCTCTCAAAGAATAACACTAGATATGCCCATTTCACGTGAAGAAATACTTTCATCAGTTGGAGAACTAGCCAATGGGAAAACCCCTGGGCCGGACAGTCTACAAACCGAACTATATAAAAGGTACAGTGAATAGCTGACTGACACATTACTGGAAATGTTTAATGAATCATATAACACTGGCTCACTTCCCCTATCTCTGTGTACAGCTACAGTGGTTATACTACCTAAGCCTGGGAAAAATCCACAAGAGTGCAGGTCATATAGACCTATCTCGCTGTTGACAACAGATTATAAAATATTGCCTAAAATCCTTGCACAACAACTTAAAAAAGGTAATTAATACCATAATACATCCAGACCAAACAGGCTTTATGTCCAATAAATCTACGACAATTAATCTTTGCCGTACCTTAATACAGACATAAGTCATGATAACGCAGGCGAACAAATTATTGTATCATTGGATGCATGTAAGGCGTTTGATTCCGTAGAATGGTCATTTTTATGGGAAGTACTTACATGTTTTGGGATCGGCACAAATGACATGGGTACAACTTTTATACACCAATCCTCTAGCACAAATATTAATAAACAGAGAACTATCAACAACAATCCAATTACAACGAGGTACCAGACAGGGCTATCCCTTGTCACCTTTCCTATTTGCTATAGCTATCGAACCGCTAGCCATAAGTATCAGAACAAATAAAGAAATAAAAGGCCTCCATATAGACCAACATGAGAAACGCCTAGGTTTATATGCTGATGATTTGATCCTCTACCGAGACAGCCCCAAACAGTCTGTTATAACTGCCTTCTCACTTATCAATGAATTTGGTACACACAGGGGCGTAGCTAGATGTCAACGGGCCCCATTGCAAAATGTTGGATGCCCCCGACCACCACAAATTATGTCTGCACCCACTTTTCATTGGCCATGGCCCATTTTCTGAGAGCACGCACGATTTAGGTAAAAACACACACTGACCAGCATACACAATCTCTCACACACACTAGCCAGGTATACACACATTCACACTGACCAGCATACACATTCTCTCACACACACTAGCCAGTATACACACATTACATGACCAGCATACACAATCTCTCACACACACTAGCCAGTATACATACATTCACACTGACAAGCATACACACACACTGACCAGAATACACACACATACACACACACTGGCCAGCATACACACACACATACACAATGGCCAGCACACACACACATACACTCTGGCCACCATATACACACTGACCAACATACACACACACATTGGCCAGCATACATACACACACACACACACTCTGGCCAGCATATATACACACACACTGACCAGCATACACACACACACACACACTGACCAGCATACACACACATCCACTGACCAGCATACACACACATCCACTGACCAGCATACACACACATCCACTGACCAGCATACACACACACACATCCACTGACCAGCATACATACACACACATACTGACCAGCATACACACACATACACATTGGCCAGCATACATACACACTGACCAACATACATACCCTCTCACACAGTGACCACCAACATACAGATAGCACACACACACAGGTCTCTATCACAAAGGGCTACAGGAAGACATCCTTTAGACCTTTACCTTACAAACTCTGGATTTGAGCTGTTGTTTGGGAGGGGAAGGAGCGTTTATCCAGGGCCCCGGCTGCCTGCTATAGGACTTCCATTCCTTTCATAGCTCCACTGATCACAATTTCTATTGGGCAGAGTGAAGTGAACTTGTGATCAGTGACTTACCTTCCTCCCCTCTGCTTCCGTTTCTGTTTGATGTTGTCATGGTAACATGTTGGGACCAGCGTTCCCTCTAAGCTGTGCGCTCGTACACAACTCTGCAGGCCTGCGCACACAGATTAAAGTAGTGTGCACACAAAAATCTTCTGAAATATGTGCTGCAGTATGGAGCGCACAAAATTTCATTTTGTATGCGCACAGAAAATATATTTCTGTTACGATGATCCCTACGCCACTGGGTACACACTCCGGACTGTTAATCAACTATGTAAAATCAGCATTGTACCCTTTAGATAACTTTCCAACACAAATAATACCAATCTCTTTACCGATTCCGGTGGTTACCCACTAAATATCTGGGCATGACCATAACAAAATCTCCCAATTTTATTCCTTGAACATATCTACATTCCTGGAATATACTCGAAACAAAACTCTATCATGGAAACAGACCCTACTTAATTTACGAGGCAGAACACAACTCAAAGATTTTTTTACTCCCTAAGATTTTATACACAATCCAACACACTCTAATATACATCCCCAAAAAATTCTTCACCAAAATGAACAGTCTCATTCTCTCATATATATGGGGGGATAAAAGAGCGAGAACTAAAATAAGCCCCTTTCAAGCCCCCAAAACTATGGGAGGTTTTGCTCTACCCAACTTACATTGTACTATTGGGCATCTCAATTAAAGCATCTCCAGAGCTGGGTCAACCCTATTACAAAACCATCAGCTTCTGACCTGATGAGATATCTTATCTCACAGGCCCCTTCATGGCTTACCTCGCAGCTCCAAAGAAACATATTATAGGAAAAGGAACCACTTAAACAAACAATTAAAATATGGAATCACACAAATAAACTTCTGCAACTTAATGGACTCTTCAAACACACTCTGTTATGGAACAACAAACTATTGCCAGAGCTAAATTGCCTCCCCAGACACTCATACTGGAGAAATGAAAAGGTATATACAACCTAGGTGACCTGATACAAAACAGACAGGTAATCCCCTTTCAAGACCTACAACACACCCACGACCTCCCAGCTACACTACACTTCCGATACCTGCAACTACGGCACACATTAAAAACAAGCTTTCCCAATCATTTAACAATATCTCTAAACACCCAGTGATTGGGATTGTTCACACTCAAGGATTGAAAGGCATCATATCTAAAATATACACCCACTTATTATCAGCTAAATCACAACCAATTGTACAAGTCATCAAAACCAAATGGGCCACATACTTAAAGAGTAACAATGGCCAGAAAATTTTAATTTGCACTGTGTTGCATCTCCTGCAGTGAACAACAAACTCATACAATTTAATATCCTACATTAAACATACTACACCCCTAGACAATTAAAACACATGAACACTACATGCAACTCCTCATGCCCTAAATGCCACCTACCAGATACTGACTTTATACAACTTATCTGTGAATGCCCAAGAATACAGACATATTGGTCAAAAATAATTTCATTTTTAAAAGAACTCTCACCACACCCCATCCAGCCCACACTTCAAATTTGTTTGTTTTGAGTAATGAAAGTGGATCTGTGGTCTGGTGCGGAGCAGACTTTCCTGCAGGCAGCTTTGTATTACGCACGAAAAACCATAATCATGGTTTCACATAGGATTCCCATTGTGTTTTTTGGGGGGAAACCTAAAATTTTACTAGGAAGTTGTAGTTGTAGTAGACTGCAAAAAGCGGGGTTAGGCTTGCTGGAAGAGGGATATTTATTTGAACATTTATTGGTATCAGTTTCAAAGTAGGTGTTTAAAGTGCAACTTAACTTTTTTTTAAAAATAGAATTTAGAAGAAAAAAAAATTTCAGCTGCCCCCTAATTTCAATTTGTTTTTACGTTACATAGATCTCACCTCGACCTGAACACTGATCACATGAAGTCCAGTCTTGTAGTTCTGAGGGTTCCATTTTAAGGTGTACAGTGGACCAGATGATTGGATGGCATTGCCAAGGTCCACGTTATCTATACTGACCTTTACGGATGTGATAGGTCTTGTGGAAAATGCAAGGATCCTTTGAAAGATACAAAAGGAACTGACATTTTACACTATTTTCAGATTTACAGGGTCAATACATTTTGGAAAGAGGGCAGAAGAAGGTGAACACAGGAAACTATCAATATAGATAGATATGTACATGATAACATATTTACAGCTCAAGAGGTTAGAATGTGGCAATATCAGAAAATAAAACCATTACCGTTGGCCAAGTCTCATGAAGGGGGTGGGGTGGACTGGATCTGGTGATCAAAAGTTAAAAGTATTCCTGCTGATTCAATGAGACACCAGAGGTGAGGACCTACCAGTTCAGTTTGGTTAAAATGATGTAATATTAGATGCTATAACTTTACTGCATCTTGTTTGGGACAGTTGAGAGTGAATGCAGCATTTGGTACATTCCCCCATCATGCTTTAAAACAGCACTACTTTATTTTTGCACATAATGTTGTTGGCGATGGTCCCTTGTTACTAGTATATATGGATATAATTTCTACAATCTGTATAAAATTAAACTGTAATTTTAGCAAGGGCCGACACCATCAGTCCTTCGTCCTGACCAACCAGTCGTAGGTGGGCGAAATGGTCAGTCGGGGCGAAGGATCCCAAGGTGTGTACTCAGGTTAAAGCAGTCTGAATAAATCCTATAATTCCTAAATATCAATGAACTGTAACTCATAATTATGTAATAAAATAATGCAAAAAAGCAACTCTGGAATTTAATTGTAATTGTGAGAAAGTTTAATCTCCAATTAGAGTACAAAAATATGGCAGCGTTTCTTGCATAAATTTTGCAAAGTGAGCAATAATCCAACCATATAAAATTCCTAGGGGGAAGTGCATGAGAATGAATGCATCACAGTATTGCAGGCAGGTAAAGAGTGCCACCTTACCGCCTCCCTTAAGACACTTTAGGTTGTCGCTATGTACTGTAGTAGTTTTTAGTATTGCATCGGGTGCCAGGCTCCATTACTGGAAATAGTGTAGTGTAAATTAAGCGTAGAGCCCAAACTAGCCCAATATCACATTAGGTAGCGTGGGTCTTACACTTCTTATTTTGCAGGTAATGGTCGTTATTGCACCTCAGCCTAGTGTAAGTGACTGCACCAAAAAATACTTCACCTATCATCCCCACTGCAGATTGAGCTCACTAATTACGGCCCAGATACTCAGGCAATTCGACTGTCCGTGCATGGACTAGACCTGACTTGTGACGGAACGATAAGTATAGATAAATAGTGGGGGACGTTTGAACTACTATGTACCGATGGGGTGGGAATAATTATACTGCCTAGCTGTATTACTTGTTGTTTGCACACTGATTTGCACAATTTTTGATACTTTGCACATTATGTGATATACTGCCTATGGATGCCATTTGACATCATGATTTTTAAGGGGTTAGAATAAAGTGCTGTTTTTAAACTTTAAGTCCCTGTCCTCTGGGCTTTCCCTTTTTGGTTTCCACAGAACCTATGCGGCAGGATACAATTAGTACAAATTTTCCTATTACCCAAAATCCTTTACATGACCCAACATAGCTTAAGCTTTATACCCAAATCATTTTTCACAAAACTTAACAGTCTTATCCTATCCTTTATCTGGAATAATAAAAGAGCAAAAGTAAGAACAACTGCCTTGCAAGCTCGCAAGATAAAGGGTGGACCCTATATTACTGGGCATCGCAGCTCAAACAAATGCCATGTTGGGTTGACCCGGCAAACCCACCCAATACATCAGACAATGATGGCAACCTACCTAACCGGACTCTTTTTGGCATATTTACAGGTCGGCCTTTGAATAAATAGCACCCTGTGCAAGATTTTTAACTGGCACCTGGCACCCCTTCCAAACACACCCCTGGGCACACACTATAAGCTGTTGAATGCTGCTTGCCTTGGCCTGCTTCAAATCAAGTCCCCCACCTGCGCTTACTGTCTCTCAGTATCTTCAGTGTGTGCTTGTATATATTGTGCGTACATTATGTGACACACTAAATGCACAGACAGAACGGCTTATGTGTGTTGGGGCTTTTTATGTGGGGTGGTTCTGATACATATATTTGATCTGCATGACTGGGGGGGCTGTGGCACTGGTGTACAACTTTGACTTACAGATTTGTGACCTAAGACTCCTGGCTGGCCCCCCCATGTAATGCAACCTGTCGCACAGGTCGCCCATATCAAAGGCCGGCCCTACATATTTAGCAACTCCTAAACTGTATCTGATAGGTGTTGGCACTGTTCTACACAAACAATCCATCAGAACATGGCATCTCATTAACCTCCTTCTAAAGTTCCAGGGACACTTGGAACACACTTTCCTCTGGGGCAATAAACTACTCCCTGGGCTCCACTCTCTCCCTGGTCAAAAACAAAGGAGGGAATGGGGTATCCAATCCCTCGGCGACCTAATTAAAAACAACAAAGCAATACCATTTATAGATCTACAAGAGACATTTGATCTTCCAAACACTGCGCACTTCCGTTACCTACAAATACACCACACATTAAAAGTTAGCTTCTCCACCTCCCAAATCACAATCTCAAAAGACTCTTATCATAAACCGAGGTACCCAATTTAACCTGAAAAACTAATAAAAGTGATTGACTCGAGTATAAACACAGGGCAGAAAATGTGACCACTACTGCCTCTAACTGAGTATTGTTTTAAAGCTTTAGTTGCCCTTTAAATAGACAGCAGAATTCCCATACAGTAATACCATACTGGATATGGCTATTACTGTATGAGAATTCTGCTGTTCATTTAAAAGACAACTACATTTGTAATCCTTGGCACTTCAGATGTTTGGAAACTACAACTCCCAGCATGCTTTATTAGCTGGGAGTTGTAGTTTCCAAACATCTACACCCTCACCCTCCCACCTAGTTCAGTGGGTACCTTCTGTGGGTTCTCCTCTGTTTACATCCAGTTCCTGGGGCTTGTCCCTTTTATGAAGTATGTGTGCTCCAACCAAAGATTACTTAAGCGATCCGGCAGCCGCGCGCTCATTCCCTGTACTGTCTGTACTGGCGCGCCGGCTGACGTCACTAATCAGCGCCGGGCAGTGATGTCAGCCGGCACGCCAGTACAGGGAACGAGTATAAACGGAGTTTAAGTTTTCAGGCTGATTTTACAGCCTGAAAAACTCGGTTTATACTCAAGTATATACGGTAATCAAATCTAAATGGTCTCCCCAACTTGGATATCTTATGGAGGAACAATGGTCAGATCTGTGTCTCCCCGGCAGTCAACAACAAACTTCTTATATACATATTATACCCCCAAACAAATAAAACACACGAGCAATATCCATACCTCAACATGCCCCAAATGTCACCTGTCGGATGCAGACTTCATATGGGAATGCCCCAAGATTTCCCAATTTTGGCTGAGCATTCTACACTTCCTGAAACACACCACACCCTATCCAACCCACTCCTGAAATGTGTCTGTTTGGCTTAATGGAGGAGGATATTTGGTCTAGCAATGAACTAAACTTTATCCAAACAACTCTATTCTATGCACGCAAAACAATTATTCTGCGTTGGATGTCCAATAAGACCCCTAGGCTTAAGACATGGATTAAACTTATTAAAGCCGATCTGCCTTACCTCAAACTCACATATAGTATAAAATTGCCCTGACAAGTTCCACAAGATTTGGGACCAGTGGTTGGAGTCTCCCAACACACTGAATTGATTGTTGACTGCAAAACCTCTACACAGAAACTAGTGGTCATATAAGAACTCACCAATTTCATGGGCTGTGGGCGTGGCCTCGAGCGAGTGATGTGGAGTGGGCATCCGACTCTCAGAAAATTATTCATGGTACAGGTAGACAAATGACCTCTGATTATATGTTTCTTAAAAAATGTAAAGCCTCGTACACACATCCGACGCCACAGAAGTGTGATGAACAGCTGGTTCAGTCCCTTTGTTGGCCAAAACGGGCATTCGGTCGTGGCTCATTAATGATCCGCCTGGTGAATAGAGCAATAATCCCCGGCTGAATGGCCATTTCGGGGCGACAAAGAGCCCATACACGGAACGATCGTCATCTGAAATGGATGCTCATACACATGGTTGTGCATCATGTGTCTAAACCCTTAAGAAATGCATTACTCATTATATAATCACACCCTACATAAACCGGACTTTTATTTGCAAATGGTAAGAAAAGGGTCCATTCACAGGCTATGATCACCAATAACAAGTATTTTTTGTGAGAATAACAAGTACTTTATGCGGGAGCATTTTGGAATAAACAAACAAAAAACAAGAAAAAACAAATCTGAATAACAAAAGAGTCAAATGACCTGACATGTGTAGAACGCAGAATCCTGCTTGTGGGCTCCTGTGCAGGGTTTGTGTACAGCGCAGGCTTGGGATTAGTAATGAGGATTACTGGCCAATCATTGTAAACAAGGTCCACAAAGCTGAAGAGGTCATGATCAAATGCAAAAATGCGAAACCTGGTGGAAAATAACCCAGACAATGACTACTTGTGCAGTAAACCCAACGTGTGACTTTCTAGCAACTATGAACAACAGAAGACTGGAAAGTTACATGCTTTGATTAATAAAATTACCCCAAAAAATGAAAAAGGCCTTAAAACGCTGGAATAGCATATTAAAGGGAGTGCATTTTGGGACAGTTACCTCCTATTACTCATCCAGTCTCCAAGTTCCAGTTCCAGTGTTCCCTGCTGGTGTTGACTGTGCAGGACTGGTGCCAAACCACCCAGAGTATGCAAGTGCCCACATAGATATGCGACAGCTGAACTAAAAATAAAATGAAATTACCATTATTGATCGTCTTTATCCATAGATAAAGCTAATAATCTTACAAGATAACCACTACAAGGGCTGACATCCCTCCTATCTTTCAAGTGGGTATACATGTGCAGAGGATAGGAGGATCCTCTGGACAGACCAATAATCATCTGTTTAAAGCTGCAGTGCAGCATGCTGGCTGACATCCATCCCATCTTTCCAATGGGCATACATGGGCAGAAGATTGGAGGAACGTCAGGACAGCTGTTAAAAGTTGCAGTGGGGCACACATAGGTAAGTTGAAAGCTGCCCTATTTTGTTGCATTCGAGTCAAGGAGGTAGTAAAAGGTTATCCTACCTTCCTATACATTATATATCCACTTGCCACCAACCTACTTAATTTCTCTTTAAAGCAACACTGGTCAACTACTAACAATAGTAATTTTACAAAAATCAAAATTGGCAAGGAAGCTAACCTCATTACAGACTGGACACCTGGAGAAGGAGAGACAATAACAGAGGTGGGGTAGTGACCAAACCAAACAGTATGGTTGCTGTGGAAAGTTTCCATTGCTAGTAAGGACAGTGAATGCATTTGATTCTGAAAAAAAAAACCAGGATAAGAATATATGTTATGATTCCATATCAAACCCAAACATTAAATTAGATATTATAAATATATAATTAGATATAAAGTAGTAATACAATAATAAAATAGATTTCCGATATAAGCATATAGAAACATTTAAAAGACAAATGGTAGTCTTGATCTTAATGAAGAACACAAATCACATGAGCAGATACAAGGAAGTGTCTGGGCTGGTCCTCTTATTCTTATAAGTGCTTCGTGGAGGCTGATGCAAAAATGAACAGAATAGACAAAAATAGAAAATTTAATGATGTGCTGTACCCTGTGGTATTTAGTGCTGCTTGACCTGAGGAAGAGAGAAGTGTATCTCTCGAAAGCTTGTCTGTTAAAATGAACTGTTAGTCCATAATAAAAAGGTATCACCTTATCCTACAGTACTGATCTTTTTAAAGGAGAACTAAAGTCTCCAGACAACATTGTCCCAATAGACAGAGCACATTCACAAACATAAAACAAGCTGTGTCTCACCTCTCCCTTTGCTGTGGCCTTTGGGTGATTTATGTAAACAACCTGTGAGTACTAGGGGTCAGCTCCCACAATCCACCTTAGCTGGGTAAACCCCCAGCAAAGTGTCTGTGTACAGGCACATGCTCTGTAGTGCTCAACAGATCAAAACAAGGAAGTTGCAGCCTTGCTTCCTAGAAGCTAACAGCCAATCACAGTACATCACAGAGATCCTCCCTCTCCCTGACGCAGAACAAAGGATTTCAGTTATTTGTTTTTTAAACACATTCAATGCTCCTGTCCTAACAATACAAAAATAAAAGTAATCTTTACAGTGTATTTCATAGATAGCATGGATGTAAGAAACGGAATACTAACATTTCAGCAAAAATAAAAAAAATAAATGTAAGTCTGGGGAATAGAACCTGCAACCTGTACATTTACTCTGTCTTGCTAAAAGCAGAACTCTTACCTCTAGGCTAATAGAGATATTTTAAAGAAAGGTACATGTAGAATCTTTTACTATGAACATAATGGAAACAAAAATAAAGAAAACGATGGGGATTAGAACTTGCAACCTTCTGGACTGTGTGTTTCTATAACTGGCATCTTACAAGGTGAGCCATGACTGAGTAAGCTGAACACTTTGGTACATTTAGGAGCTTCATCTTTTGCTTGGGACATAATAGAAACAAAAAAAAGAAGTCTGGGGCATTGAACTTGTGACCTGAATTGTGTATTATTAAACCTGGAGACTTACCCGATGCGCCACCACTGAACAAGCAAAGTACTCTGGTACATTTGGAAGCTTTTATTTTTTTTTGCTAAATGATTCCTAAAGAAAATGGAATATGGAAGCTGCTTGTTACGCTGCAGTTTATTTTCCAGAAAGTCACACAATGGTTAATAGATTATGGTAACAATCAGCTTTCAAAGTCTTTTCAGGGACTTCCATATTGGTGTATAAACATCTGTATAGAAAACACTCTGTCCATAGAGACAGTGAATACACTGGGGTCAGGGGGCATGGTTCTTTGATGACTTCATGGGCTGTGGTTTGTACTGGCAACAATATGGAAGCCTTCTTATATACAGAATCTATTTCTCACATGTACTAAATGCAACTTACTAGAGAAGAATCTTACAATGTATAGGTGTTCTGGGGAGAAAAACATTCACATTAGGTTTTAAAAATTTTAAGTTTAGTTCTCCTTTAATATATGCTACTGCTACAACCTTTCTATCTAGAAAACTAGAGAAAGAGAGAGAGATAACAATTGGAAAAATATGCTAGAAGATAATTAGTAATAGCCAATCTACCGACATACTGGGCTGTGAGATAAGCAAACAGTATCTTCATTTACTCCTGTATATTTCCAAGTTGTGATTGTTGTTACATACACACTGCACTTTCAGACACTCACTTGTTAAAGAGGAACTGTGGCCAAAAATGATTTGAGGTAAATTGATAGGAATTGCTCTCCTGAGAGTTTTTGCAATTTATTTCCATTGTTTATTTTACATAGTTTTGAAAATATTTACATTTTTGTGTGTGATATGGCAGCAGCATCACCAGGTCCCCTGCACTTCCTGCTCTGAAACCTGTCAGTCAATCTTCCCTGTGTCTCCTCCCCTTTGCAGCCCCCCTGGTCCCTCCCACTCATGGACCCCATGGTCCCTCCAGTTGCAGGCCCCCATGGCCCATTCCCTTACAGCCTCATGTGGCCCCGCCCACTCACGGGTGCCTAAGCCTTGCCCACTCGCGGGTGCCTAAGCCTTGCCAACTCGCAGGTGCCTAAGCCCCGCCCACTCGTGGGTGCCTAAGCCCCACCTGCTCACAGGTGCTGTGGGCCACTCTGACACTCCCCCTACCCCCCCTGAGAACTCTGCCTGAAAAGGCTGTTTTCACATAGTGACAGAGAAGGGCTTTAGATTCCCTTACCTTCTATGCAGCTGCAGGTTCTTCACACAGCAGAGAGGAGGAGGGACTTCCTGTCTCCCTCACACACTGAGGGAGTCTGAGGCTGTGCTCGTTGGCACAGTGCAGGAGAAGCCTTAGGAATGTCACATGTCAGCCTCCCACCCATTAACTTTCTGGTCAGTCATTTCTTTATATCTTGGGCCGTGGAGCACGTAGAGAGGTGGTTGATGGCTCGTTTTAAACGTGTTGGACATTTAAACGTGTTGGAGACACAGTTCCCCTTTAAATTCATATCTTATTCTGAGGTCACTACCAATTGCACAGAATTTAATGGAATTCTTTTTTTAAGAAATAGATTTGTTAGCATTACCCATACCTGGATATACTATTATAACTATTGCATGTACAACTCCCAGAATTCAGCCAATAATCATAATGAAACCCACGAAAGGATCAAAATGTGCTACATGCATTATTTTTACCTACTGAGTAGACACAAATGTGAAACATTCTGCATGTGTATAGAGGATTACAACGACAAAAAGAACATTCTGGCTTTTATCCCATTTTTATGTGTTACAACACCTCACAACTTATCACATCAACATGTGTAATTGTCCATAAAGAATGCACTCTCATGTGTTAGAGGACTTTGTAAGGATCCAAGAGATAAAATGTGTAATTTTATCCTTTAAATGGAAAGGTATTTGGGTATTGCTTTCATTTCATTTGCATTAAACAAATGGTACTCATTCCATCATTCAATTTACTAGTATAGTATTTGTTTTGTTGCAAGCAATCTACCATAAAAACAGACTAGTCCTCCAGAGAATACATGAGAAAAATTAATGTGGCAGCTCCACTTAATGTAAATGCACACAGGCAGATTATTATTGTTTGCTTTGCTTTTAAAATAGTCTGGCGGTAAGTTAAACTGCTGATTGTGTAAACCCAGGGGTAAGGACTAACAGGGAGATTCAATAAAAGTTCTTATAGTTTAAAATGGTGCTAATTTTGCCCCACCCAATCAGATCGTATTTAACATTTGAAAGCTAACATCTGATTGGTTGGGGCAAAATTAGCACCATTTAAACTACTTTTATTGAATAACCCTGATAGTATTTTAGCAGCACGTAGTTCTGTTTTAAGAAATTGTACATGTATACTTTCACTAACTAGTTTTCTAACTCAGCTTTACCTTATCTATGACACCAAAGAAATTGTATGGTCGTTTGGGACCTGGGTTAAGAGTAGCATCAAGACAGATGAAAGAGTAGTTTCCGAAAGAGGTTTGATGTATATAATGAAAAGAGCCTTCTTTTTGCCATGCTGAATATTTCCTGGAACAAGAAAAGGTAAACACAATGTCTTATGGTTTTAGATTTCTTTTACTCCCTTACTCTTGGAAAGCAAGAATAGTTTGGGTTTTCAAATTTGTATAAAACACAGTAATAAGATTATTTTACAACTCTTTCATTTAGAAAATACACATAGCATGTGACATAAAGCTATCCATAACCATAACAATCTGTGTCCAACAATAGCTCCCAGATAAAAAAAATTGATTGGAGAGTATCAATCTTTGTACGACAAAGACACAAAATGACCGTTGAATTGATTGATTGTGGCATACTTTATCCTGATTGATGCAGATACAAGCCCCTGGCAACCAATCCCCCTGCTGCTGCAATTTGTGTATGGCTGGTTCTAGGAAAGCTTAAGTGTTTATTTTGAACAATGAAATGTGTATACCATCAGCAGGAGCAATACAAAAGTTTATAAGAAATCACTGGAATATGTAGAAATGAACAGACTATAGCTAAATGCACACATACATACACCGATCTTGTTAGTACCGAAGGATCAGCTACAGTATGTGTAAAAAAGAAAAAGGCGATCCTGAGGCTGACAAAGTTTACAGATTCTGTTTGTGATCTGTACTGTGGGACCTGTCTTGAAACTTTAGATCCATGCCTAGTTTAAAGGAGCATTTAACTGCCCAAAACATAATTTAAAAAAAAATTCAGGGAGGTGGGAGACATCTTCTACCACTCAAATTTTACCTTACAGCTCTGACAAAGGATGGGCACTGCTGGTGCAGAAGACAGCTTTCTGCTCCTCCTCCTGTCTGACACAGTGATACACCCCCCATCTTTGCCGCAGGTGACAGGGGAAAGCAGACAAGCAATCAGCCTCATTAGCAGTGGACATTTTTAAATCATTGTTAGAGTTGTAAAAATTTTTTTTTACTTCCCCTCCGTTAGAAGGAATAGTTTATTGCAATAAAAGTTTTCAAAGACAAGCATCAATGATACATATTAATACAATCTACAGTAGTCTTAAAGATTATGCAATAGGAATACAATATTATTATCTATGTTGTGGACTATTATTGACATTTTGGTTATTTATTGCAATACAGTAGAGTACAGGAAGGTAAAACAGGATTCCCATATAGTGCAGTACTTGCCTTAAAACCTTTAGGTATTAGGTATTGTTTCTGGGGAACAGTCCCAGCTGTTTCATATTTTATGATATTTAGTTAGACGACCCCTGTGACTATATACCATATTATTTTCTTAAAAAGTGTTTCTTAGTGTAGGGCTGTGTTAACTGCAGTCTTCCCTTGATTAAAGGTAAGCGGTATAGCCTGTAACTAGGGTCTAGCAACTAGTCTCTGTGGATAGTACATCATAGAGGAAAGCAGCTCTAAAGTTATCCAGAGAACAATTTTCAAATAAAACCAATATACGGGCCTTTGTCCAACCCCACAGGAGTGCCTATAACGTCATGTGGCCATCTGCTGACAATTTGCTTGCATTTGTGAAAGAAATTACACAATGAAGTTTGGCATTTTGGCTATGGGTAAGATTGAATTTTGCCTATTTCACGGGCATTAGATATATTCTGTGTAAAATGTATAGGTGGGTGAACCAGTCTGAGATTTTGGAAGGTACTAGTTTGTAAGCCCAGCGTGCTTCATCCCACTCATCAACTGCTGATGTTCTTAAATCCACCTCCCTGGAAATTTATTTGGCCATAGCTGCTGTCCTTGCTGTTCTTATAAGTATATTAACATATAGGGCAAATACATTTTGCAGAGGACTGGCATGTAAGGATACCTGTATGTGAGTGTCTCTGAAGGGTACAGGTAGAGGTCAGAGTTGTAAATTAAAAATAGGAGGCTGAGGGCCTGAGGCTTAAATCCTGCTTTAAGAGTAGCGCAAATGCAATATTTAAAGGGTATCTCCACTGAGGAAAAAGCATTTTTTTTTTTTGGTTTATTTTAAAGTACACCATCCCCAACCCTCCCCCTACCTTTTTTTCCCCAGAATTCCCTTTCGTTTGATTGCAGCAGCATGGGAAGTTGTAGGTTCCTGGGGGTGTGTCTTCCCCTGTGCTGGGAGTGCTGTCACTCAATGTGCATCATCATGGTAGCAGACACACCAACTTGGCTGCAGTAAGAAATCCTTTCCTCCCTGACTTCCAAAGTTCATTTTTCCAGCTGATTATGCAGAGAGAGACAGGGGAGGAAAAGTTAAACCCTCTTCCCACACACTGTAACAATACAGGGGAACTTGTGTTGCTTTTAATAAAGATTTTTTGTGTCTAACTCTAAGATTGATTTCATAGGAGATGCTGGGAATATGAGGCAATCTGTATGGAGGAGTGGGAGAGAGAAAAGAAGTACCTGTTACTCCTCCATTATTTGGGGAGGTCAGCAAGCTGCTGTGATGGTCGTTAGCCGAATGTTTAAATGGAGGACATAAGGCCTAATGGCTGCAGTGCTCCCTCCTTCCCCCCAACCTTCCCCCTCCACAACAGGGCCTAAGCGCTAGACAAAGGGAGGGGGAAGGATTAACAAAAAGGCAACCGAACTCCCAAAAGAAAGCGCAAAGGGGTGGGGTTAACAAGAACAAGGGCAAGGCAACTTAAAACAGGCAACACAGGTAGGGAAATTATTACTAACCTGTATTTTTTGTCTTTATAGGATCCTGCTGGAATAATCCCAAGATGGACAGAAGGAACAACCAAAAAGGAAGGCCGGGAAGCCTGCCAGGTTCATGGAACAGAAAGGGACGTCCAGAGGAAGGAGAAATGAGGGAGACAAACAGCAAATTGCAGTTACACCAGCAAACCAGGAACCATAGAGAATCCAGGAATGGTTGCCTACAAGTATCAGGACATCCACAAGATCGAGGTCCCCTGTGAACAGCCATGGCTCAACAGCTGGGGTAAGTAATACCATAAAAAACCCTGTTTCTCCCCGATCCCCTTCCTTACTATTTAGGTCCTCATCCGAGAATCTGGTGTATCAGCACACCCCTTCTCTCCCAACCGCGTGGCCGGATCTCCAGGCAGCAGTCGGTAGGCCGCAGCAATACCCACGGAACCGGGATGTTAGATCTCGTGAGACTCGCGAGATCGGAATAGTTCCCCGGTCACATGTCCCCCAATGGCGGCGCACAAGACCACTCACCCACCGGCGCGGCCACGCTAGTTCCCAGGCCCACGTGTCCGGAGTAATGCCGGACATTACAGAATGTTCGCGCGAGACTCGCCCGACCAATCAGCACACAGCAAGGTTGAAACCGGAAGTGAGTTCGGCAACGCGAGAATTGGAGCTATTCTCGCGGGAACTCGCCATGAGGGACACCAATGTGGATTTAAACAGGAAAATTGGGCGGCACAATCTGGAGCATATGAGAAGCAAGAGTGGTAGGAGGGATACAGAAGGAGGCAGTATTCTTATTCACCACCCGAATCTGATTACCGGTATTGCTCAGAACAGCAGCATAACAGGTCTCCAGGTAAGAGGCTTGGGGATGAGAAGGGGAAGGGACCATGGGAGAGAAAAACACAGGTAGGAATATGGAAACTATCAATAGCACTAAACAGATAGATCCAAGGGTGAATGAGCTACTGTTTCATGATGGGGCCCTGGTCCAGTAGATGCAAATATAATTGCAGGTGCAACGAGAACCAATACAAACGGGGCAAGTGGAGGATTACAGAGCGGATTCACGGACCACATGCAGAATCAACAGAAAGGAAGGAACAGGAATGGAAGCCGGTCAGCAGACGCAGGTGGCGCAAAGGAACACTCAACAAACGTGAGTACAATGCTTTCAATGCAAATAGTAATGAATCTGAATCTAGCTCCTCTGAGTCTGACAGTGAATGGAGGAAGGTGATGCGATGCTGCATGTTTTTAAAAAGATGTGTAAGTCTTTGTGTAATAAAAAGGGGAGAAAGGAGAAGGGAGCAGAGTAAAGGAGATTAAGATAGCAACTGCAGGGGATAATATGCTTGTGCCATCCTTAGCCTGCTATAACACCTTCCAAAAAAGACGGTTAGAAAATGTTAAAGGCAAATTTATTGATATGTTCGGTATAACCAAAGAAGACAAGAGCACTGAAAAGAAAGGGGAAGGAATAGTACGCCATGAGTCTAATATAGAATGATGAAGGGATTCAGATTTATACAAGCATGCATAACATCAGAATACCCTGAGCAATGCGTAAACATGGCTAAGTATGCGTACTCAATATTAGAGACATTCACAACATATGGGGGCACGGCGTGGAAGGAATACGACAAAAGTTCAGGGAAAAATGGTTGGTAATCCAGCCTTATCTTTTGGCCAGAAAGATATGGAATCTGGATGCAGAGGGTGGGGCAGGAAAAGAAGAAAAAGGGCCCAAAATACAGGAGGTATAACCATAACATTAATCATAACGGTAGGAAGGAATGCTGGGCTTTTAATGAAAAGCAATGTAGACGTGGTAACGCTGCAATTTTAAGCATACGTGCACGAATTGCGGAGCCAACCACCCAGCACATCAATGTAACAAGCGGAAGGACACAATAGGTGGTCATTCCTTCGGCCCCAAAATACAAATGGGAAAAACGCCAATTAAAGTAAGCAAATGTCAGACTGGTTAGATAATAACCCCAATAAAGTATAGCATCTTTCATAAAGCAAGGTTTTTCAGAGGTTTTTCAATTCCAGTGTCAGGGAGGTGTTAGCTGGTAAAAGTAAAAAGAACTAAAATCAGCCTACCAATATCCAGAAATAATCAAAGAAAAAATTAATAAGAAATAGCGCTAGGCAGAATGTCAGCCCCTACCCTTCCCCACCGCTAGAAGGACTATAGTTATCACCAATAGGCATAGTCCCCAAAAAGAGCCAGGCAAATTTCGTTTGATTCACATTTATCCCACCCACAGGGTACCTCCTGGAATGATGCAATCAGCAGTGAATTGTGTTCTGTACAGTATCAGTCATTTGATTCGGCTGTCAATATGGTACGGAGGTTGGGGAAGGGGCGCTGATGGCCAAACTGGACATTAGTCAGCCTTTCGCCTGCTTCCGCTCCATAAGAGACAGCTTGATACACAGTGTTTTCTTCAATAAGGGTATTACATAGACAAATGCTTGCCTATGGGTGCGCCATAGCATGTTCTTACTTTGAACAATTTAGTACCTTTTTGCACTGGTGTACTCAAAAAAATCAGGCAACGATAACATTGCACATTACCTGGATATTTCCTGTTAGCCGGCCCAAAAAATTCAAACACATGCGGTAATTTACTAAACGATTTGGAATGCATTCTGTCAGAATTTGGTGTCCCGATAGCGAGAAAAAACCCAGAGCCCATGCACTAAGATCTCGTTCCTAGGCATAGAAATAGACACCGTTGCAGAACAATGCAGGTTGCCAAAGGAAAGGTCGAAAAAGCCAGCACAGGTTTGAAAGTAAAGGAAGCCAAAAAAGTGACCCTCGGCGAAATGCAATCACTATTGGGCTTATTAAACTTCGCATGTAAGGTTATACCAATGGGTAGAGCATTCAATAGACGTATGGAGGCAGCCCACTGGGATAAAAAGAACAAACATAGGATCAGGATAACAGGCCATTAAGAAAGATTTGATAGTATGGGAGAAATTCCTAGATACATTTAACGGCATAAGAATCTGGACGCAGCCAGCCTATCAAACCAACAACTTGGTTATACACAGATGCTGCAGGGAGCACAGGTTTCGGAGCATATTTAGACGGGCAGTGGTGCGCCGAAAAAATGGCCAAACGAATTGTTTAAAACCTCGTCTAACAAGTAATTAAACATTCCTGGAACTGTTCCCAATTTGTGTGCAATAGAATATGGGGTAAGAACTTGGAAAATAGGGATGGTTTTCTGGTCCGACAATCAAAGCGTAGTTAACGTAATTATAACCTGTCAGCAGCTTCCCCCCCAGTGGTCACTCTAATGAGACAACTAGTGCTCGGTTGCATGAGAAATAACATCACATTCAAAGCCGCACACATACCAGGGACATCAACGTGTTAGCAGACGCATTGTCAAGGTTTGATTTCAGTAGGTTTTTTTATGGCAGCTCCTAACGCACAGAGACAGGGTGTGTTTTTTTTCCGCAGCATCTGTGGCAACGGGAACCCAGAACACTCCCGGCTAATCCAGGGTCAGTCGCCACTCCAAAGACATGGACACAATAAAAAAGCATGGAACAAATGGGAAGTATTTCAAACAGATTGATAGTAACAGGGAATCACGGATGATTAATTTCATCATAACGGAAAAAGGGCAAGTGTATCTAGGGCAACTATGTTATCATGGCTAGCAGGAAATCCTTCATGTCAAATTATATAACCAAAGAACCCCACACAATATTTTCACGTAAAACAAATCATGAAGGGTTGGGTAAGAAAGGCCAGCACATAAAGACAAAGGGAACCCTCCACGGATGATAGACTTCAATTGATTTTAAATAGCGTCAGACTAGTCACCAGTTCGGAGTACGAAGAGAACACTAATCCAACAGCACATTCACAGCTGCCTTCGGGGGGCATTTGGGCAGGGGCGAGTTTTAGCAGTGTCCAAATTACAAAGTCACTCAGGGATGCAAATCGAAGATTGTGTCTATAAGGATAACGTGATCATTGTTCCTATTAAAAAAATCAAAAACAGACATGTCTGGGAAGGGTAAGTGGGTAATCATCAAGAGAAATGGTTTAGAACAATGCCCATGGGCTATTATATCAATACGCCAAAGTAAGGGTGATAGGATCGGGCCATGCTTAAGCACCAAGATAATACACCTCTAACCAGATTCCAATTCAATGCCCTCCTCAAGAAAGCATGTAATAAAGCAGTTTAAACCCAAAATGCATAGGTACCCACTCGTTTAGGATAGGGGCTGCAACATCACAGCAGTAAAGGGAGCATCTGTAGACAAATAAAAACCGTAGCGGTTGGACTTCCCAATGCTATAAAAGATACATCAGGCCGTCCAAAGTAAACTGCAAAAGATTGATCAAGTACATTAAATCAATTCGTTGTTTTGCTGTGTGTTGTTTTTTGTATTATTAAATAGGAACAGAGACAGATTGGATCCTAGGCCACTCATTCATACACTGGCATGCCAGAGGGCTGCGGCAAGGCCAGGCGGCACACAGCTGGGTTTGCCAAGGAAAGTAGCGTCGGTTCGGTGGTGGGGTAAAAGAGGATTGAGTGGCCAGAAATACAACCTCTATTTAATCAAGCGGCGCTAAATGGGGCAACCCTCACGTAATCCAGTTCACGCAGGAGGGAATGATCTGACATAACGAAAGCCCTAATCTAATCTTTGATATTCAAGCAGAAATGGCTAGATGGAAGGCCAACTGGCCTGGGGTCGAAATAATATGGTCACAGATCATTCCCAGAAGGCGTGGAGGGAGGCCCGTTCGCAATTGCAGTGAATAACATAAGGAAGAACGTAAATCGGGCCATGGCAAAATATGCGGAAGCATCAGGAGTAAAATCATCAATCACAACGACATCTGTATGGCTGCCCTGGATTGTACAGAGCGGATGGGGTTCACCTCTCGGATATAGGAATAGATATATTCACTTAAATATTCAATCGGCACTGGAAAAAATCACGGAATTCTGCGGCAAAAGAAGAGTAAGTAGACAGGTTAAGGGCGGGGAGTCCCCTCTCTCTTTTTTGGTGGCGGGGAATCGCAGGAGGAGGAGCGCCAGGGTTGGAAGGCTGTGCCCCCCGAGGAGCTATGATCGTACGGTCGGTTCCTTGGAGTCGGGGTACAGTCCTTCCTATGGGGGCGCACGGTTTTTTTGAGGAGAGCAGCCGGGGTGTGGACGGTGGGGTCCCGACACACTCCTCCGCTGACTCTCCCGGGCCGTCATGGAGGGACGGCAAAAATGGAAATGGATGAAAACGCATTCCTGGTGCAGAGAGGGGACTTTCGTCTGCCCTAAAGCCTGTCGTTTAATTTTCTTATTCTTATTTTGTTGTGATAAATAACGCAGGGTCCTAGGTCTAGGGCCCTGCCTTTTTGCCAAAGAAAGTGTCAGTGTCCTCATTCTTATCATAGCGGATTGGGAAAACGGTAAGCCATTTAGGGCTTAAGTTAGCCGAAATGTTTTAAAATGGAGGCACATAGGCCTAATGGCTGCAGTGCTCTCCCTTCCCCCCCAACCTTCCCCCCTCCACAACAGGGCCTAAGCGCTAGAAAAGGGAGGGGAAGGATTACAAAAGGAACCGAACTCCCAATAAGAAAGCGGCAAAGGGGGTGGGTTTAACAAGAACAAAAGGGCAAGGCAAGCTTAAAACAGGCAACACAGGTAGGGAAATTATTACTAACCTGTATTTTTGTCTTTTATATCCCTCCCACCCACCCTTCTGTTTTGTCGTTCCTTGTGTTTTCTCTTAAGCATTTTCCACAGGCGGCACAGAGCAGCAATCTCACGAAAAGAGACCGCAAGAAGGGAATGCGGGGATGCGCAAGGAGGAGGAGCGCCAGGGTTGGAAGGCTGTGCCCGGCCGAGGAGCTATGATCGTACGGTCGGTCCTTAGGTCGGGGTACTCCTTCTTATGGGGGCGCACGGTTTTTTGAGAGAGCAGCCCGGGGTGTGGACGGGTGGGGTCCCGACCACTCCTCCGCTGACTCTCCCGGCCGTCATGGAGGGACGGCAAAAATGGAAAATGGATAAAAGCGCATTCCTGGTGCAGAGAGGGACTTTCGTCTGCCTAAAGCCTGTCTTTAATTTTCTTATTCTTATTTTGTTGTGATAAATAAACGCAGGGTCCTAGGTCTAGGGGCCTGCCTTTTTGCCAAAGAAAGTGTCAAGTGTCCTCATTCTTATCATAGCGGGATTGGGAAAACGGTAAGCCATTTAGGGCTTATGTGATTATTCCTCCATTTAGCAGTGAAAGTGTGTGTGTGTGTAGAATCGATCAGACAGCAGTCCCGATGGATCCTCTCACATTCTGCACATGCAATAAATGAAAACACGCGTCGGACATTTTACATGCAGGCAGTCAATGAAGTGGGCGACCTGCACCATCCACAGCGTTCTGGAACAAACTCATTGGATTTCTTCTAAACTACTGCTCAAAGACACAGGATACTGCAGGTACATTTCCACCGTACACATATCTATCCTTACAACCCAGGTGACTTTTAGCAGTGGAGATACCCTTTAAACGTGAGCGCCAGATGCGCTGGTGTCTACGTGCGCATCCAGGGCTGAACTTTAATTAAACTCTCGCTGTACGATAGCGAATTGGTAAGTGTGACTATAACTACATATAACTGCCCAGCTGCTCTGGGTAAATGAGCCACAAACGCTGAACCACATATACAAACAAAGAAAGTTCATTTGACATTCCTCCTTCTAACAGGAAAGGTATTGATAGATTCATTCACCTGTAGAAGTTCTTGATGCTTTTTAGGTCTGGAATGTTAAATGAATCTGCAAATGAGGAAAAAAAAAACACAACCAGACATTAATAATAATAATGTGCATACTGAGCCAATAATTTATCATAAGAACAACAATACCAGGTGGTGGAATGAGCAAGTTCCAAAAAGACTTTCACAAAGGCAAAGTCAATATTGTTAAACTAATCAGTAAGGAAATAAATAAATGACACAAAGCCCAATATGTGAAATATTACATAACATTAATTACCTATATTATGCCTCAAGTCATACCTGTATGCATTCATAGCATGCATTCATATTTCAGGAATAGTCTGCTATTTTTCTGATAAAAGCCTATAGAGCAAATCATGCAATATTATAATAATCTTACCATGGTTCCCCCTTATGTCAATCCACTTGGTTCTCTCCAGGATCCTTGATTTCTTCAAAACAGATTGGTAAGTTTTCCACTCCTCTTCAAACTGGTCAGAGCCCAGTTTATCTTTAGTTTTGGCATCTGTAAGATCTCCTGAAATCAAAGTTCAATAATTAATAAAAAATGGTATTGTCACAGTTTCCAGAAATACAGATGGCATGTTTAAAGGGCATGTTGAAAGAAGAACTAAAAGATCAGATTAAAAACAAATCATACAATAACAAGGATTTGGCACACCGGATTCATACTTTATTATCTGTAAATAGCCGTTAGTTATAAAGGCAATAGGAAACACCCATTTAACTATTTTGCCATGCAAGAATGTAAAAAAACTATTATACTGTTATTTTTTTTAAGCCTTTGATCTCCCCATGATCTGTACCTGTGACCAGGACCAGAGAAGGGCTGATTGCAGGGAGACTTTCAGTACAGAACGATTCTAACTCTTTGATTCTTGTGGGATCCAGGAACTTGCTTACATGAATATCAGTCACCTACATCATTGAAAAAACATCATATTACACTAAGGAATTTAATACTTAAATTACAAGATTAGCATTGTGATCTTGAAAACTTGTGCTCTAGCTGATGATGAGCTACTACCGTATTTCCAGCATCCCACAAAATTATGTATGTATGGTACCAATGCCCTAGAGTAGGGGGCTCAGAAAGATTGCACCTACCAACTACTGGAAAGTTGCCACATCTTGTGTGCTTAAAGGGCATGCCCACCCCCAAAACTATAATTTTACCCACTACAGGCCCCACTCTGTAGCATAATAAAATCCTTACCTCACATCTCTGCTCCAAATGGCTGCCCTCCTATGCCCCTCCAAAGTCCCAAAAACTGGCCATCAGGAGCCTAGCAGAGTACATATAGGTCTTTGCCTCCTGTCTCTCCTCCGGGAGAATTTTGCCATGCGCACTGCAGCCCTCCACCTAGTGTAAATTCCCTTTGATATATAGTAGCTCTCTCTCCCCCAGCCCCAAACTCTATAATAGATTTTATTAAGTGATACAGTTTAGTAGTTTTTGCCTATACAGTTTAGATATTAAATTCTATATAGACAGGTAATATATATAAGTACAGTAGGGTTGCACTCTCGCCTTCAGTCGCCCGGGTGCATCCCAAAAAATAACAATAGAAGGATAGTAAATGGTGCACCCCCAGGGTCTTTTAAACAAGTGTTTATTTAGAACAACAAGCCAAATTGTCAACGTGTTTCAACCCATTTGGGTCGTATCAGGACAGGTAATCCTTCTTTATATAAAATTATTTTCCATTTTGTGGAGATTGCATTGAGTTTTTACGTACTATGTAGGCGTGGGGTAGGCTAAAATAATATTATACATAGTAAAAGTTATATTGTAATGTAAAAGGTATACCACGGTAGTTTATTAATATACAAATAAAGATATATAATGGTAACAGTGTGTAAATGGCATATGAAAAAAAAATAAAAAAGTACTAACCTACAGAATCTCCCACGTTTGAATGGACTGGTCAAAATAAGCTAGACACACCTCTCAAATTATTAACGGAGCATGTGCGAGTTAATGGCCAATCAAAGAAAGTTTGCTTTCCCAGTAAGTGTAGTTGATATCCGCTGTATTGCATTGTGGGAGAGACTTACTGAGCATGTGCGAGTTAAGGGCCAATCAAAAGAAAGTTTGCTTCCCAGTAAGTGTAGATGATATCCAGCTGTATTGCATTGTGGGAGAGACTATATGGCACATGTGCGATTAATGGCCAATCAAAAGAAAGTTTCTTTCCCAGTAGTGTAGATAATATCCAGCTGTATTGCATTGTGGGAGAGTGCTTCACATCCTGAGCGATGTGATGGAAGCGGGTGGGCGTGGCCAAACGACACTGCTTTACTGAAAACTTCCCTGAAGGGAAGTTTCCTTCTTAATGCTGGTAAGTGTCTAAATGTTTCTCTCTCTCTCTCTCTCTGTTCTGTCTGTCTCTATCTGTGTCTCTCTCCTCTTCTGTCTGTCTCTCTCTCGGTCTGTCTGTCTCTCTCTGTCAATTTCTCTGAATTAGTTTATTAATATGTACAAAATAAAGATATATAGTGTGTAACATGTGTAAATGGCATATGAAATAAAAAATAAAAAAAGTACTAACCGCTACAAATGCTCCCCACGTTTGAATGGACTGGTCAAAATGGGAGCTATAGACACACCTCTCAAATTTATTAAACTGAGCATGTGCGAGTTAATGGCCAATCAAAAGAAAGTTTGCTTTCCCAGTAAGTGTAGATGATATCCAGCTGTATTGCATTGTGGGAGAGACTTACTGAGCATGTGCGAGTTAATGGCCAATCAAAAGAAAGTTTGCTTTCCCAGTAAGTGTAGATAATATCCAGCTGTATTGCATTGTGGGAGAGTGCTTCACATCCTGATGCAATGTGCAGTGGAAGCGGGTGGGCGTGGCCAAACGACACTGCTTTACTGAAAACTTCCCCTGAAGGGAAGTTTCCTTCTTATGCTGGTAAGTGTCTAAATGTTTCTCTCTCTCTCTCTCTCTGTCTGTCTCTCTCGGTTTGTCTGTCTCTTACTTGTCTGTCTGTCTGTCTCTCTCTGGTTGTCTGTCTCTCGGCTCTCTCTGGTCTGTATGTTCTTGTCGTCCAATTCTCTGTCTCTTTCTCCTGTCCTGTTAGCAGCAGTGCTCACAATGATCAGCTTCCAGGTTAGTACAATTATTATAAATTGTCCCATTACTGTAATAGTGGCCGACTGTATTCTAGCAGCCAATAGGAATACCCCATATTAAACAAGCACCAGGTTCCTCCTTACTGCCGCATGTGTGTAAAGTACAGCATCTAACAAAGCCCTTCCACATTGGTCGTAATCCAGGTAAAAGCCAATAGTGTTCCATTTAACTGGGAGAGAAGGCATTGCCTATAGAAATGGTGGACGATCCCTGCTGTTTCTAGGTATTGAGACGCTGCCTGTTCCTGCTTGAGAGCCCTGGGGATTAGCTGGAGGAGGGAGTTAATGTGTGTACAGTATTGTATGTATACAACTTAACAGCACCTGGTCTGGGGCTCCAAGCGCCGATGGAAACCCCGCGGAGCCTCCCAACACTCGCGGCAGGGCCTGAGAGCCTGGTTTTTGGCCGCGAACAACCGCAAACACCCCCTGGAAGACAGAACTACCGGGAAAGGCTCCAAGTGCCGCGGAGCCTCCCAACACTCGCGGCGGGGCCTGGGAGCCTGGTTTTCGGCCGCGGACAACCGCAAACTACCCCTGGAAGACGGAACTACCGGGAAGGGCTCCAAGTGCGGCGGGAAGCCCCGCGGAGCCTCCCAACACTCACGGCGGGGCCTGGTTTTCAGCCGCAACCTACCCCTGGAAGACGGAACTATCGGGAAAGGCTCTAAGTGCCGCGGGAAGTTATCAATAGGTAAAAACGTATCTTAAACATAATAATTACTCTACAAAAATAACAGCATTATTACTTAAAATGTCATTCTTAGATAAGACTACCCTAATATGGAGGGCCTTGTAAGTGGCGGGTAGCTTACACTTATTATATATTAATATTTTAATAAATATATGTAACTAACACTCCAGCAAATTAAACTATATAAAATTAACACATAAAAAACCCACTGTGCACCAACGAGCACACTTTTGCTAGTTATATATATATATATATGTGCACACAACCGATAAACAATTAGAAGAAACATCCTGCTTTGTATAAAACACAACAAACAACATTTCAGGAAATGTTTGGTACAAATTCTGACTAAATGGGCTAAATGATTACTAGAGTGGGCACATGTAGTTCCCTTTTAGGAACATACAGTACATTGGTATCAAATGTTATTTGCAGACCTTTTAAGGGGTCGAAAGCAACAAATGAGGCTCAGGTTTACCAAGATGCTCAAAACTGCATAATAGTCTGTCACCAACACAACAAATATGTGTTGTGTCCACACCCAACAAAACGTTTTGATTTCCAAGGAAATGAGGTAGATGTAAACTGTTTGAAACTGGTCTAACAGGAATCTGAGGATGAATGGTATGAAAAACAATACTATAGAAATAAAGTATCAGTAGGAGAACAGCGACACCTACTGAGAATTTACATTTTCAACTGTAATTTCAGCAATTACGCATCCGGTTTAATATGTCACAGGGGACAGGGCAATCAGCCAGTATAATTTTTATATACAAAGGCAGGACTTTCTAAAATGAAGTTACAGAACTGCATCCAGATTAACAATGCTAGAAATAGACATTTAAAATTTTGCGTATATATACATCTATATATACGGTAAATCTCTTGACACAGCAATCCCTAATAAACTAAATAAACTGAATGACATTTGTTCATCTGGGATTGTGGACAAATCGCCAGTGTGAACAAACCAGATGTGGCAGCTAATGAATTCTTTATTGTGCTGGTCCTCAAAGATTCAATTTCAGACTGTTATTTCGACTAATGGATTCTTTCTGGTGAAGAGAGAGGGCAAATTAATGAAGTATAAAGAGAGAATGGGTTAAGGTGGGCAGAGGCAGTGCAGGTTGGAGGAATGTGAAGATGATTGACTTGTGAGGAATTTGCAGAGTACACCCAAGAACATAAAAGATACATGGGGGCAGATGCAATAAAATGTGCAAAAGCTTGACTGTGCTGACTGACCGAGCGCTCATACACCTATTGATAGTTAGTCAAAAGGGCCAATCGTATGTGTCACAGGTTGGGCCCCTCTGATCACACTTGTGTATGAAGCCGTAGGTTAGATACAAGCAGATATTTCGGGCCGATCGATTTTTTGTTAATTTAGTTGGTCGGCCCGCAATATATCAGAGGTAAAGGATGATTGGACATACCAATAACTCACAGCCTGATCATACTGTCTCAATGGACTGTGTGATTGGTCACAGTGAAATGTGCATCTACTTTTGCCGCAACGGTACAGTTGGCTGGGACGAAAAATCTTGTGTGTACCTAGCCATATTGCATCAGCCCCAAGGGTATTTATTGTTTCTGGGGTTCGCAAACATGAGGAGCAGAATGCAGAATGACCAGAAGTTAATTGTGAACCGTGTATCAATGATGCACTATTCCAAAATTTCCAAACACCAGCACACGTTGCTCTGGGTTCCAAAATGGTGCAAGCTCTGTACCTTCACCTATTGTACTTCATCCAAGCAAATTCCAAATGAGCAGCACTCATTAAAACATATCATTTATTTAGAATTAATTAAAAGATTATTACTTTTTCTGCCACTATCAATGGCTCAATTTTCACACACTATTTAAATGAGTGCTGCTCATTTGGAATTTGCAATCAATGACACACTGCCTGTATATACAGCTATCACATACTGAAATGTCTTCAACACTTTAAGATAATATATTTATCTCCAAACCATAGTAACATAGTAATTAAGGTTGAATAAAGACATTCGTCCATCAAGTCCAACCTATTCCCCCTTTTTTTTTTTTTTTTTTTTTAACCCTACCTAACAGTTGATCCAGAGGAAGGCAAAAAACCCCAGCTAAAAAAGGGGGGAAAAAATTCCTTCCTGACTCCAAATGGCAATCGGAAAGTATCCCTGGATCAACCAGATCTATATGCATTAATACCAGTAATTCTCAATATTTTTTAGTTTTAGAAACTAAACATAAACGCTTATGTATCATCCAAAAAAGAATAACATATTTAAGTGACACGCCTGCTATTTAGAGCTTTTTATAAATAGATGCGAAGGAGTGCGTGACAGTTTATAGTAGAATAGCTGTTAATCAACAGGCATTTCGTCAGAGCAATGAAGAATAACAACTTAATTGCTAGTGGTGTAATCATCACACCTTTCCCTACATTTTCTAACAATGTGTTTACCCTGAAAATGTCTCCTCATACATCTACAATTAATGTCCTACACTTACTAGTACCTGTATTGCCAATCAGATCTTGAGGTATTTAAAGCTACATTCAATACTTATTGCCATGAGCTTTAAGCTAGGTACACATGTTGCAATCTTTCCTCCTGACCGACCATTCGTGGCTTCTGACCAGGTGGAAGGACTATCGGTCGTGGCAAAAGCAGCCACGTCCTGGTCATGGTTTTCCAACCCGTCCCGACACGATTTGGATGAATGAACAGTCGGCGATCGGTCAGAGCCGCCATACAATAATTCGGCCCGACCGACACACTGAAATGTCGGTCGGTGCAAATTATTGTATGGTGTGCACCCAGCTTTATATTGTGCAAGGTTTTCCAATTACCATATACTGACAAATACATTCACTATTCATAACAGCTTGTGATAATAATAATGAAATAATTTTACATATTATAAAAAGTATTACTTGATGTTCCAGTCCCTTTTTAAATGCTTATTAAATAAAAAACTACTTTGAATAAAGTTTAAAAGGCATGTCCACCTGTTTTAAAAACTTTTAGTATGTTGTAGGGATAGTTCCCCCATCCCCAACCGCTATAATCTAATATCCAGAAAGTGCTCCGATTGTTACTTACCTTCCCTCTATCCTCCGCCGCACTGCCCAGGCCCCTCTGCTTGCACGGAACTGCAAGCAGGGGGCGGGACCGGCAGCTGCGTCTGTGATTGGCTGAAATGCAGCCAATCACGGACGCGGCTGCAGGCAGTTCACAACGGCAGAGGATAGAGGGAAGGTAAGTAACTATCGGGGCACTTTCTGGATATAAGATTATAGCGGATGGGGCTGGGTGAACTATCCCTACAATATACTAACAAGGTTTTACACTAGGGGGAGTGAGAAAGAAACGGGAGGGAGAAGGCTCTTTTGCGCATGGCAAAATTCTCCAGGAGAAGAGACAGGAGGCAGAGTCCTATATGGACTCTGCTATCCTCCTGGTTGCCACTTTTTTGGACTTTGGGGGGGATTGCTGGAGAACCATTTCGAGCTGGCAAGTAATTTTATTACACTACACAGTGGGGCCAGTGGTGGGGGAAATTATAGTTTTGGGGGTGGACATGCCCTTTAACTAACTTCAATTAATTATAACCACTCTTAAAAAAATAACTCTCTCTTCAACTTCTTGGATAGCTTTTTACAATAACTCCTGAAATCTGAATTTCAGATTATTCATATAATAGAGTTTACACCAACAAAACCACCGTCTTGGATTGTTCTTCAGCTGTTTCCACCTTTCCTATAACTTTGCCCACAAAACTATTTTCTTGCTCATTTGGGGATCTAATTCTCACACAATGTCTTAGCCAATCACTGTCGCAGCTGTCGGTCCAGCCCCTTCTGCTTGCTTCCGTGCATGGAAAAGGCCCAGAAGACAGGCAGAAGGCAGTTGAGGGAACGAGGGCTGGTAATTATATTTAGAAGCCGAATTGAGCACTTTAGACCTTGCGAGGTCTAGGTTTTGGGGGGGGTTTATGTCAGTAGTAATTTTTTTGTTTGGGGGGTTGACAAACCCTTTAAAAACAGAAAAAGAAGTTTAGAGTAGTCGCTTACTACTGAATAAGTCATTCTAACAGCAGTGAGAGCTCAGCTTTTTTAAGAAGTTACATCAGTTTATATAGACATTGTTCTCATTTTAATTTTATTATCATTGTGTTATGCAGTACATACTATTGGTTGCACATAGACTACATTTATTAATCACGATTAATTGGTTGTTAATACTAAGGTCAAATGTCATTTCACCCCTCCTCCTGACCGTCTACTCTGTCAAGCAACCAATATTATCCAACATGAGCAAAAGGCTTCTAAAAATCATCAAAATCCCCTAACTTGGTCTTACAGGTTCTATACCCGTTACCAGGTGGTATTGCTGGGTTCTATACCCCTTACCTGGTTGTATTGCCGGGTTCCATACCCGTTAACTGGTGGTATTGCCGGGTTCGGGGTCTATACCCGTTACCTGATAATATTGCCGGGTTTCCATACCCGTTACCTGGTGGTATTGCCGGGTTTCCATACCCGTTTCCTGGTGCTATTGCTGGGTTCCATACCCGTTACATGGTGGCATTGCCGGGTTCTATACCCGTTACCTGGTGGTATTGGCAGGTTCTATAACCATTACCTGGTGGTATTGCCGGGTTCTATACTCGTTACCTGGGGGTATTGCTGGCTTCCATACCTGTTACCTGGTGGCATTGTCGGGTTCTATAACCGTTACCTGGTGGTATTGCCGGGTTCTATAACCGTTACCTGGTGGTATTGCTGGGTTGCATACCCTTGTTACCTGGTGGTATTGCCGGGTTTAATACCCCTGTTTGGTGTCTCACCTGCACAGCCCAGAAGATGTTGTCCGGTTCCGACCCAGGCACCACTGAATCCCGGTCATTCTCTAGACGCCGTCGGTGTAGCTGAGCCCTCCGCCCCGCTGTGCTGTATCTGCCAAAGATCAGCGCCAACAGACCCGCCAGTAACAATCCACCTGCCAACTTCAACATCCTCACCCGGCACAGCAGTGAAACCATCACACACCCGCCAGTCTATAGTCAGTCCGTAGTCTCAGCTCTTCCGCATTCGTCACTACTCACAACCAATACCGGCAATACACCGGCAATACCCCGGATACTAGTGTGTGGTGAACCAGGATCGGGGACTATAGACAGTCAGTCTGAGTTTTAGTTGAATGCGAACAATAGACAAATATAACCTCGATATTTCATTATCTTTCCCTCTACTCAGACAGAACATTGTGTCGGACTGGTCACATGTCATTATTGACAGCTCTGTAGCACCGCCTCGTTTTCTCACAGCCTCACTACACCATCTGAAGTCGAAATCTGTCGTAAAGTCGAGCGAATCCTCGGCTGGCTGTGGAGCGCTTTGCGGCTTGGTTGTGTCTCTCAGGTGGAGCTTCTGTCTGGGCTGGGGCTGAGCGTAGCGGAGTCTGACACCTTGAAAATGGAGGTTGGAGGAGGGACGGAGCGCGGCGGTAGCGGAGAGTCCGAAGAAGAAGGACAAATAGCTGCCATGGTGAGAAACAGGTTCAATGTAGTGACCGAGAGCTGGAGACTAGTAAGGACTGTGTGTTCCCAGCATTCTCTATAGACTAATGATGGGGAGAGTTGTAGTTCAATATCCTGACTGGTTATAAATTTGGTTAAATTTTAATTTTACCAGTGGAGATGATGGCACAACCCAGTAACTCAGGGGAGGTAAGTGTGGATACAGGGCAGTACTCCGTAACTAGGGGAGGTAATTGTGGATACAGGGCAGTACTCAGTAACTAGGGGAGGTAAGTGTGGATACAGGGCAGTACTTCGTGACTAGGGGAGGTAAGTGTGGATACAGGGCAGTACTCGGTAACTAGGGTAGGTAAGGGTGGATACAGGGCAGTACTCGGTAACTAGGGGAGGTAAGGGTGGATACAGGGCAGTACTTGGTAACTAGGGGAGGTAAGGGTGGATACAGGGCAGTACTCGGTAACTAGGGGAGGTAAGTGTGGATACAGGGCAGTACTTAGTGACTAGGGGAGGTTAGTGTGGGTGGATACAGGGCAGTACTCAGTCACTGGGGAGGTAAGTGTGGATACAGGGCAATACTCAGTGACTAGGGGAGGTGAGTGTGGATACAGGGCAGTACTCAGTGACTAGGGGATGTAAGTGTGGATACAGGGCAGTATATCTGTTGAATCTAGTTAGATCAACTGGACCAAAATTTAGTTCTTGAAGACGTTTTGCTAGTTATCCGACTGGCTTTCTAAATTCAGAATGACTTGTACAAGAATCTGTTGGCAATATAATTACACTGGAAAGTCCCAATTAACATAACACAGCCAGGTGTTAGGGACCTTCTGAATGCAAGGTGTGGTTGCATTGAGGCTAAGAGGTGTTATAGGAATGCCTAGGGTAAGGTGTCAAAACAGCATTGTACATATCAGACAGTCTTCCGTTTTCACCTTTCTTCTGCGCCTCTCTCCCGCTGTTACTCTCTATTCTCTGCACTCTCCCTAGGACTTTGTGCATTACTTCCAACATAAATTGGAGTCCATCCGCATGCAGATCTCTGGTCCCAGGGATGACTCTCAGATTATGTTGTCCTTGCCTCCCTCAGCTATTCTTGGATGTTTTGCTCCTGTGACCTATTCATGCTTCTGTCCTGTCTGCTCATGACCCGTCCTCTTGATCCCATTCCCTTTGTGTTACCGAAGCACTGTAATCATGTGCTTACCCCTATGCTCACTGATATTGTCAATACCTCCCTTACATCTGAAATTTTCCCTTACATCTTTAAGCATGCCAATGTTAAACCCATACTAAAAAATCCCCTTGCTAGACTCCTCTTGTTTAGCTAACTGCCGCCCAGTCTCTCTCTTACCGATAGCCCCTTAACTGCTAGAACGATTAGTCTTCGTCCGTATCACTAACTACCTTCATGCTCATAACCTATTGAATCCTTTGCAATCTGGATTCTGTCCTGCGCATTCCACCGAGATGGCCCTGTGTAAGGTTGTGAATAATCTGCAGGTTGCAAAGGCCAATGGTCACTTTTCTATTCTTATCCTCCTTTGCTTTCAACACCGTCGATCATTCCCTCCTAATGCAAATACTGCACTCTTTGGGCATTTCGATTGAAGTGGCATCCTGGTTTTTATCCTATCTTTCTACCTGAAGTTACTCTGTATCTTATGCTAACAACTCTGTATCTTATGCTAACACCACCTCTTCTCCGGTTCCTCTCGGTGTGGGGGTGGCGCAGGGGTCTGTTCTTGGACCCTTATTGTTTTCCCTCTACACTATTTCCTTTGGAGATTTCATTAGCTCTTTTGGCTTCAAGTATCATTTACCGTATATGTAGATACACAAATCTACTTGTCCACCCCTACGCTAACTCCTGACATCCAATCACGTGTCTCCGACTGCCTCCTTGTTATCTCCTCCTGGATGTCTCAATGCTACTTCAAATTAAATCTTTCTAAAACTGAACTGTTTCTCTATCCCTGTTGACAACCCCCCCCATTTTCCCTATTCAATCGGCACACTACCTAGGGGTAATTATTAACTCCTCTCTCTCCTTTTCTAACAACATTAACTTTGTTGCTAAAACCTGCCACCTTTTTCCTTCACAATATAGCCAAAATCCTCAAGCACCTTTCTTTACTACTACTGGTTTTCTTGCTTCCCACCTGTCCTCCTTTCTCAGTCTATACTAAATTCTGCTATACATATTGTTTCGCTCTCTAATAAACAGGATCCAAAATTTCCTCTGTACCGGACAACAACCTGGCTCCCTGTTAAACAGTGCATTGTATTCAAAATCCTTCTCCTAACATTTAAAGGGCATGTCCACCCCCAAAACTATAATCCCCCCCCACTAATGGCCCCACCATGTAGTGTAATAAAATCCTTACCTTACATCCCAGCTCCATATGGTTCTCCTGTAGTCCCGCCCCCCCCCCAAAGTCCCAAAAACTGCCCACCAGGAGGATAGCAGAGTCCATATAGGACTCTGCCTCCTGTCTCGCCTCCGGGAGAAGTTTGGCATGCGCACTGCAGCCCTTCTCCCTCCCGTTTTGCGATCCCTCCTCCTAGCATAGAAACCCTTGGCCATATATTAGGGTTCCTTTCCACAACCACTAAACCACTTTCTTAAAATTATTTTATAGCAGTTGGGGCTGGGGGAAGGCATACTATTATATGTAGAATTTTTTTATAAGGGTGGACATGCCCTTTGCTCTGCTGCTCCTACTTACATTTCCTCTCTAGTGTCCCTAAATGTTCCTGCCCGCACCCTTCGATCATCACAGAACCAGCTCCTGTACAGACCCTCCATGTGTGACTTTATTGTATTTTGTTACTGTACAGCACTGCGTCCCCAAAATGTCACTTTATAAATAAACTATACACACGTACATACAAAGGGCTCTTAGTATATTTATTTGTAATGTTTTCGGGTGTTTCATTGTCAGAACTTATTTGTCCTCCCTGTGCCATACAAGCCACCTCTAAATGCTGTTTCATATAAGTGGTACTTTCTTTTTGTGGAACATGGCTTCTTAAACCTGGAAACTTTCTGTGTTGTTGTGTGGAGCCTACCTTTGATTTGCTTTACCTTGTGTTGAAAGTCATAATTTCTAACCACTGAACCAGATCCGAGGCCAACTAATGCTTGCCATACACTAGGAATACTTTTGGTACTTTAGATGTTTGTCCATAGACGAACATCTAATTTATCTAATATCTAAAGATCATATTCTACAAGCAGCGGTTGTTACCTTAAGGCTTTCCCATCTGGCCCATTGATTTTGCGATTGCAAGTCTATTCAATTAATGTTAAAGGAGATGGGAACTAAGATCGAAAACTTAACCTTAAGGGCGATCCACCACACACTCCTCTGACAGCTCCTGACTGTTTCTTGCTTAAAAACTATATTATATTATATGCTATATAAAAACTATATTATATACTATATACCTTAGTCTGCTTGTCTTCAGGAAACACTTTGTGGGCTTTATTTTGTATCATCTTTAGAAGAGGCTTCCTTCTGGGACTACAGCCTTGCTGGACAATTTAATGCTGTGTGTTGTGTATGGTCTGAGCACTGACAGGTTGACCTCCCACACTTTTAACCTGGTGTCAGGAGTCATTTGTCTATTTGCAAGAGACAACCTTTGGATATGATGCTGAGCATGTGCACTTAACTTTGTTCTGAATGGAACCTGTCCTGTTAAACTGCTGTATGGTCTTTGCAAACACCCTGAAACTGAGTTGCAGCATGGTGGCCATCTTCTTATAGCTTCTTTATGTCCATCTTTATGTAGAGCAACATTTTTTTCCCCCAGATCCTCAGAGTTTTCTTTACCAGGAGGTGCCATGTTCAACTTCAAGTGACTAGTATGACAGAGTGTGAGAGTGATAACATCAAATTAAACGCACCTACTCCCCAATCACACCAAGACATTTTAACATTAAAAGATAACTATACTGTAAAATCAAGTTTAGGTAGAAGCTGCAGCTTAAAAAATCCTGTTGTCATTGCTTTTTTTTGTTTTTGCTGAAGAAGCAGGAGGAAGCTACAAATCTCTGAGGGGGGAGCTCAACAGTTGGCTAGGCTCAAGCAAGATGTCAGCAACTTTGAAACTGCAAAGGTAGACTCTGGAAGGGCATAGCAAAAAAAAAAAAACAATTACAGGTTTTTTTAAGCTGCAGCTTCTACCTAAACTTAACTTCATTTTACAGTATACTTATCCTTTAACAATTCACATGACAACAGGGAGGCAAAATGTCTAATTGGGCACAATTTGGACAATTTTTAATTTTCCCATGAAAAGATATAATAAAATATTTACAAAAATGTGTACTGATTAAGTATTTCGCATTTTACAACTAGCTCATTTTAGAATTAGTTAATTCATTCAAATTGGTTCCTGCTCAAAAGAGCTTACAATCTAATCACTGTCACATACACAACATATAAGTATGTCTTATATTGAGAAAACCTATATTGAGAAAACTTTTCTTATATTGAGAAAACCCACTCAAGCACAGGAAGAACATATTAAAGGGCAACTATAGTGAAAAAAAAACTCTGTCTGTATACAATGTATAGATCACTTAGTATAAGCTGCCTTACTTTCATGTTTCTGTGTGGCTTCGTTTCTTCACACTGGCAGAAGTTTGTACCAAGCTGTGTAGTCCCCCTCCCCTCTCTGTCTACTCCCCCTCAAGCAGTGACGGGCTGTATACAGAGTCCGAGCATTGTCAGTTGAAAGGACTTTAAATGAAGTGCTGACATCCTGTTGACCCCTCCCTTCCAGAGCTAGACTGCAAGCAATCAAAGTGTGGAATAAAGTAGCAATATGCTGAAGGGAGGGGCAGAGGGGGAGAGAGGAGGACATGTGGTGCTGAGATTCTTTCCAAGTAAGTTACTGTACTCTGCCTGTTCTCTAACTTTGCTAATTGTTATTTACTTTTTACCTAAAGTTCATATCTCTCCCCCTGCTTAGCTGAGATCATAATCACTGAAGAGAGTCAGTGTAACAGCAGCTTGTAGTGAGACCTTCACAAACACAGTGACACTGCTTGTTGTCCTGTTACATTTCAGTTGCTTTAGTCTATATATTTCATACATTGCACTGTGTGTCTTGTTTGGTATATAGTCTGTATTACTGTATTATATATACTGTATTAGTGTTCCATTTGAGTCACTGGTTTTGTATGTATATAAGATATTTTTTTGGGGGGGAGGGGCTGTTTTATAGTGTGTTATGCTCATATTGCTGGGTTAATGGTTTATTGATTGTGTTTAGCACTACAGCATTTGACTATATGTTGCACATGGTACATATAGTGTGGGTGAGAGAGTGTGTGACAGTACTGCAGGGGAGCTTTGGATTGTGTGGGTGTGTGCCTTTGAGTGACAGATGAGGTGTAGCAGCTCCTACAAATCACAGCATATTCAAAGGCTTATATCTCGGGGACTATGTAGAATTTAAAGAAACTAAAGGTACCCTGGTGGATTGGACGACTTATAGGATACATTAGAAGAAATTAAAAAAAAACAATTTTCTCACTATAATTGCCCTTTAACTCCATGCAGATATGTCCAAAGAAGGATTTAAACCCAGGCCACAATTGCTAACCAAAAGGAAGAATTATGCATTTGACAAAATAAAACATCTTATAATAATTAATGCAGTTGAATAAAAACCTGTAATTTTTTTTTAAAAAAAGGAATGCAGCAAAACGTAACCTTTTATTGCCCATGATAGTGGAAGAGTGGCACCAGCTCCCTTTCTCCAAATTAACTTTTCAAATTTAAAGCTGTTTAATCTATAATTGTTTATTTTAAAACCTGTGACACAACAATGCTTTGTGTGCTTCACTTCTTTAAAGCTGCAGATCAAAAAGCCCGTTATTTCCTGTAGTCTGTAAAGTTGAGTTCTTGTGTCTGGCTGTTCTTCCTCTATGTGCACAATTTCTTTGAAGATAACATTATTGTTTGGTTAGAAGCAGAAGGGAATGTTTGATTGATTTCCTGATAAGGGAATACTTATTACAAATATTCTATAATTGTTTTTATATATATATATTTCCACAAACTAAACTCACAATTACTGTACATCCTAGCATCGCCCAGAAATTAAACTTTTATTTAAAGGGCATGTCCACCCCGAAACCTATAATTCCCCCCACTACTGGCCCCAATGTGTAGTGCAATAAAATCCTTACCTTACATCCCAGCTCCAAGTGGTTCTCCAGTAATCCCCCCCCCCGTCCAAAAAACTCCTTCGCCGCACTGAAAAGCCGGCAGCCGTCTGCCGGTCCCGCCCCCTGCTTGCATTTCCGTGCAAGCAGAGGGCCGGGGAGTGTGGCGAAGGAGCGAGGCATGGTAAGTAACTATCTGGGGACTTAATAAGAAAATTATTATAGCGGTTGGGGCTGGGGGCACATTTACTATTATATACTAAAAAATGTTAATTAAGGGTGGACATACCCTTTAAGTTTTCATTGTACACCTTATCTCTAGCACATACCTCTATCTTGTAGACACCTTTTTCTCTCGCACACACTGTCCTGTTCTTTTCCATGAACATTTTTTATCTCATATACACACAACCTCTCACTCATAAATGCATTTTCCTGTGTATGCTGGCTAAACAAAGAGAGCTAGCAATAACTGTTATAAAGATATAATATGCCATTAATTGTATAATACAATATAAAGTGTTTTAATCAACATCTAGACTGCCAATACCTTCAATCAACATTCCCCACATATGCACAAACTCCAAAGAGTCATGCCATCGATGTAATATATTTGGTAGTATCACAGTACCATACACTGTAGGTAAAATATAGAAAAAATAATATGGTGGTTAAGCAACTGTTATACATTCAGATATCTGTTAAACAACATAGGTGGTCAGCGTGTTTAAATTTATACAATATATTATAGTATATTTATACTATAGATTTGAAATAAATTTGAGTTAACATTCTTGTTTAGTATGGCTGAATTTATGAGTGACCTTGTTACTGTACTTACAAGTGAGTAGCTGCTGTCCCCAGGGTTTGCCACCCAATACTTAATGGCAAAATGCATGCACACGTGTTGGATTATATTGTCATGGCCAAACATAAACATTTGATTGTTGGCTGAAGCAGTCGTTTGTCAGACAATTTAGCCAACAATTTCCTTATGAGTGCACACTGCTTAAAGGACAGTAACAGGGTGGATTTGATTTAAATCAAATTAATTTAAATCACTAGTCAGTAAGGCTTGATTTAAATCCTAGTTTTCTACATAAAGACTTATTATTGCTGGTATAACTTTAATATGCAAGTAGATGAAGATTTTTAGAATAATAACAATTTAAATAGATTTACTTAGAGTTACTTAAGGTTCGTACACGTGTACGATTTTGCCAGAGATCCACGACACTGTCCATGTTATAACATTTTTGCTGTGAAGAAGAGACATGTGATCTCTGATGAGTCAAATTCAGTTTTGAGAACTGCAAAAGTAAACCAAACGTTAAAAAAAAGGCAAAGAAACTGCCATATAATCTTAGAAATACCTCTGGAAGAGCATGACATTGTGAATGGATTAATGGAATTTATTTACCAAAAAAATTAAACATATACAGCCGTAAGCTTGGTACACACAGTACCGATAAAGCCGCTGGATCCGACGGTATCGGGGCTTTTACACTGTGTGTACCCTTTTCCGAACAAGTGCACGCCCGACGAACGTTCGGGTTGGCCGATTGCTCTTTCAAAAAAGAGGGAAAATTTCCCTCAGCCATGGCAGACTTTCCTATAGGGGAGTCTGCCCCGGCGGATAGAAACACACAGTTCCGAGCGTTCTCCTATAGGGAGAACGCTCAGGACTGTGTGTATGCAGATCTTTGCAAGATCCTGTTTGCATCTTTCAAAAATCTTTTAAGTGTGTACCCAGCTTTATTCTACATAATTAAAAGACTTATCTTTATTTCTTTATGGAATAACCTTTGGATGGTAATATATTTTCCTCAAAAAGCATTTTATTTAAAAAAGAATCTGATTTAAATCAACAAAAATTTTTTTTGAAAAAAATCATTGATTTTTTTTATCCACCCTGGACAATAATACTGTAAAGAAGGGCCAGTCTGGTAAAACCTCAATGCAGTGGTTCAGGGGATCTAGACAAAATCCAGGGGAAAGGACTTAGCAGTTTGGGTTCTAACAGCCCGTACACACACTGAATTTAGCTCTGGCGGAACCTGACAAAGCGTCCCAGCTGAGAACAGCCCATGGTCATTTGTTGATCCGCCAGACCAAGTGGCCATACACAGGTGGGAACAGTTGGATGGTCTTTGGGCATTCGACCTGAGTGAAATTCAGAGTATGTACAGGCGTTAACCTTGTTTGGGGGAGTATTGATAGATAAATGTCAGCCTAATCAATTTTTATCATTAATGCAAGCGTCCCATGACGTCCTTTAGCAATCCAAAATGTCCTTTGTTAACACTTTTCCCAGTCCCCCCTGCACACTTACAACTTGATTATCACTCAGTGTTAGGTGTCCAGTGATGAAGTCAGTCAGATAAAATCGTGATGATTTCATAATCGAGGTGGGTGACAATTTTGCCCAATCAGTATTATCGCCCGCGATGAGCTGATAATAAGTAGATTTAAGTAGACTTTCCTGTATTTAATTGTTCATATAATTTCTTTGCTAGAGAAGCAAATTGATTCTTGTACTGTGTCAGAACTATGTAACTAAACATGGCTGGAAGTTTTTGGTTATTGCAAGAATGTAAATATGACAGATGTGAGCACTAAGTAAACTTTTGTTTGGGGACTGGATCCTGGAATGTGTAATTGGCTTCTTTTTGTCCCTTCTCACGCTCTAAAGTATTTTCTTTTAAGAATTCCCTGCAGAGATAAGCAGAGAAGCAAAGCCAGCTGTGTATTTTTTGTTTACTTTTTTGAAATAGAGTGTTACCATCGAATGTTGAGGTAATCAAGTTCATCAATTTGGAACATTCAAGGAATCAACGTCAAGCTGAAAGGTCTTTAATGTATAGAGTAGTGTTTTCTGAGAGGTGTATATATTATTAGAATTATAAATTTATTGCTGTGTATATATTGTAGCTTGTACGTAATCTATAATTTGGTATCACGTTTGACACAAAAAAATTCCATGATTATTATAAAAATAGCAGTCATTAAAAACTGTAAACTGAAATATAGGCAGAGCTTTTATAAATAATATATAATCTAAGAAATGTTTTTAATGCATTTTGTGCATCAGGGGTCCTTTAAAAAGTACAGTAAGGGAAGGCGCCTACTAAAACTTTGTACAGACACTAGCAGGGAGGTTCAATAAAAGTTCTTATCGTATAAAATGGTGCTAATTTTGCCCCAACTAATAAGATCTTATTTAACATTTGAAAGCTAACATCTGATTGGTTGGGGCAAAGTTAGCATCATTTTAAAGATAAGAACTTTTATTGAATAACCCTGTAGATTTTTAAAATATTAATTTATTAATTTAACTTCTTACTTTGGTCGGATTTCCAATTGCATTGTTCAATCAGCCCACGTGTGCCATCTTGACTGTCTATTCGATGGCTGGCAATATCAGGCAGTCTTTCATGCAGAAGCGAATCAGACCCAGGTGCGTTACCACCAGGGCCTGCAACCTCAGGGGGGCCTGAAAGCCAGGGGGGGGACACCTTCTATTTATGCTTGATATAGCCTCTCTAGAAAATTACTGTAAATGAAGCAGGGATCGGGGACCTCATTATAGATTTGTTGGGGGGGCCACTGATCATACCAGGGGGAAATTTTCGATGTGGCTTCAGAATCTTGGTGGATTTCATGCTGAAATCTGCTGAAAATGGTACAATTCGATCAGAACATCCCAATTGAGTTTTGATTGGAAAATAAAAATTGGCTGCTCAATCTTGCAGCCATTATTTGTGTGTGGCCAGCTTATGACAATTGGCCCAACAATATTTTGGTAGGAACAGGCTGCTCAACGTTAGTCAAACATCCTTTTATGTCTTATAGGGTGAATATCTGTGAGACCCTCCAAGGCTTTCAATGTGGTTTAGCAATTTCGGACAGTTCACTAAACATTGGCAACAGGAGCCGCCACACACATTAGATTGTTAGGTAAATGTTTTTCACTATGTGTAGCTTTTCACTAGTGGCAGCTGCTGGGGAACCACTCGGGCCCCCAATTATGTTAATGTAAAAGTAGCCTTAGAGTTGTCCTTCTAAGAATAATACTATTGGTGTATTGTAACAGTCCACACATTGCCATATTGCACACAACCTTACTAATTGATGACCAGCCTGTTTATGGCAACCTTTAGTTATGGAAAAACAAATGCCAAATAAGGTTAGTGTCCAGTGATCTCTTATTTTTGGACTGGTTTAGTGCAGTTCCATTAAGAATAGTTTAATGACAGGTTTTTGAAATCAAGTTAGAAGATTTTAAAATACAATTAGTAAAAATCTGAAATTCCCATTTTGCATGGTTTTATTGGGACTTATGTATGCATATTTTTTTTATTTTAATAGTCATTGGACAGCTCAGAGGATTTTGCGACCGCTTTTCATGAGCACTTGGCGAAGTGTGTCCCACGGATTTATACCGATGATCTGCAGCCACAAATGGAGAAGCAGGAGGAGTTGGCAAAAGAGATTATCCTTACGCCACTAGAGTGGTACCTATTCAAAGAAGATCCCAGTGTGTTCAAGGAGAAGCTTCAGCACATTGCAGCGCCTCCTCTCTGTGGGAGAGTGTTTAGAGGAGGGGAGACAACCTATTCCTGCCGGTGAGGCTTAAACTAACACTGAAATGCCATTAAGAAAGCACATTGCGTCTATAATACCAAAAGTAAGAAACACCTTTTTACACAGATAGAAGGCAGAAACATTAAACAGGACTTTCTTGTTATTTGTTACCCATTTTAAGCCCTTATGCTGGCTGCATACATTGCAGATTTGTAGCAAATGAACATTTAGAAAAATTTTAGGTGGAAGGAATTTTAGGTGGTTACCTTGTGTACAGCTAATAGAGAGGTTTTAAACTTTTACATGTAGGTTGCAATGTGCACTGTTGTCCGATATCTTTGTAGAAAACATTTGTCCTGTACAATTATGTTTAGCATTAAATGCATATTCAGTGATTTAAAAATTGTAAGTAAATGACCCTGTGCAAATACAATTATTTGTGTACAGGCAATGAGCATGTCATACTCATCAGCTTTTAATGGGACACTTTACCTTATTTGTAACTTTAAAAAATGACATTAAGTAGTATAATTTAGTGGAAGAGAGTAGTAATTATTCCTACCTACCTTTTCTTTTGGGAGGGGCAAGAAGGAGAGCTGTCGGTGCTCCATGAGGCCAATCTTCCGTAGCAGATATATGTTAGTAGAAACAGGAATAATCACTCCTATCACTAATTTCAAGGGCCCTATTACTGGCCCCACTGTGTAGTTTTAAACAACCCTTACCATTCTCCTCAGCTCCTTATGGTATCAGCCTGCTGAAAGTCCAACGAGCTGTCTGTGTGTAATCTGGTACCTGCTGCTTCCTTATCCTCTTTGAGGACTCTGGCAAACCCAAATGATAGGGTTTTGATTTTTAAAAAAGGCCAGAAAAAGACCTAGCTGACCTCGTTCTCTCAGCTCTTTTAAAAGCCGCCAGCCTTGTCTGTGATTGGCTGACTCTCAGCCAATCTCAGTCGTGGCTGCCGGTCCCATCTTCCGATCCTGGAAGTAGCAGTAGAGGCCGAGGTGGCTAAGTCTATTTCTATCCTTTTTAGTTAAAACCCTAGCGTAGGGTTGAGGGGACTACAGCAAAGATTTAATTTGGGGGTGGAGATACCCTTTAATAAAACTTTTTATTTTTTTCTTAAAAACAAAACTAATCCCTCTTCCTTTCCTCTGTAAAGTCTTTAAGCCTTAGGTTATGACCCTTGATTGGCTAATAGTAATTCTTGGTATTTTAAATACATTTTCTAACCCAGAAGTAAAAATCCTGCCCATGTAAGTGATACCCTGGATCCTATTTATTTTTAAAATAGAAAATTAAAATTACATTTTATTAATCATGTACTGAACTGAAATGTCACTTTTGCACTTTTTTCTTCTGTTGTGAAACCAGGATTATATTCAATATGATTTACACTTTATAGATTCCCTTTTGAGGCTAGCGGGAGATAATGCAAACAGTGAATAATTCATTTATTATTGGCTTTGACCAACCATATAACTAAAATACCGTAAGCCAGTTGGGTGTCTGCAGAAACTGTGGCCATAAATGCCAAAGTGGTCATAAATACTTACGCATAAAATCTTTTTAAATCCTGTAATTTAATGAAGGTTTTACTTAACAATATGTCAAAATATGGCCATTCACATTAAAAGTGTTGTGTAATTAAAAGAGCACTATTAAGAAGCCTAGGATGATGTCTCTAGCTTTATTTTGTTTGCATCTTTGCTGTAAAATTTGATCTTTGCTAATACCTGATAAAAAATTAAATAATGTGTTTACATTTTCTTAAGGGATTGTGCAATTGATCCAACGTGTGTGCTGTGCATGGATTGTTTCCAGAACAGCATCCACAAAAACCACAGATACAAGGTACAAACGCAACTTTCTATATTGTAAATCATTCTGCTACACCATAAACTTATTCCATTTGTTTAGCTTCCATTTTTCTTATCTCATTGACGTTCTTATTCTAATTTGTTCCACCTTTCTCACTATTATTCCATTTTGATCCCACTGCTGATCCCTCTCTTTGTTCTCTTCTGTTACCCCTTTTTTTATCTTCTATTCTGATCCCTTTGCTAGTACCATTGTACTCCTACCACTTGCAACAATACTCCGAACACACCCAAACATACAGGGACTCAACCTCAAAGATAAGCTTGTATACCGATGACATGCTATTATACTTGGCAGATCAAGAAACAACACAACTCCCCTTAACTCAAACCTTACAATTCAAATACCTGGGCATAATAATATCTAGAGAACCAAAAGATTTTTTGGAACTCAATATAGAACCCCTGATAAACATGATAAAAATAAAAACCCAAATATGGACCAAATTGCCACTATGGGTAATGGGCAGAGCGAACCTGATTCTACTACCAAAAATACTGTACATATTATGGCACTCACCAACAATCATACCATTGTACTCCTGTTTCTTCTTCTGTATACATTGTTCCCATGCATCTTTATCCAGTTCACCCCCAACTCTGGTTGTCCCACTTTAAAGTCACTTTTAAAAATTTTTTAAATAAAATAAATATCTCTGGTAGTGCACTTTCACCTGTATTCTGCTGCTTGACAAACACTATATTCCTTCCTCTTTAATCATATATCATATAAAAGTAAAGGTGACTTCTAATACCTTTATCTTCATTTTAATAAAGTTTATTATTTAGTGCCAAACAAATCACAAGTAGCCAATGCACCTAGAAATTGATGTATATGAAACTGGCTACCTAAGCAAGCTAGATTAGCATTAAAGGATGTCTGACTTGGCTCCTATACACAACCACAGTTGTATCAGTATGGAAGTTGTACGAATACACTAATATCCTTGTGTTTTACAATAGTGATTGCATTAATTCCTTTAATTAAGTTTAAAGGGTCACTATACTCACAATTTTACATGATCTAAAACTACAATCTAAGAGAAGTAAAATGGTGGTACTCACATTTTTATCTGTGCCTGCTTTGTCACTAAATTAATGATTAATGAGTGCTCCTAATGGCCCCCCCTCCTACTCACTTTCTGCGTGTAGTGTCTGTGACACAGCTTCCCTCTTCTTTTTTTCTCTACTGATTCTCTTATTTGTTGCAGAAAGTGTGCTGTCAGGCAGCCAAAGATCAGGGGAGGAATGCATATTTTTTTCTGGTTTGAGTGACAGTTCATCACTTGTAAATGCTCTGATTTCAAATAATGTGATTTTTGAAAAGTCGATTTTCTAGAACAAAGATACCCTTTAAGTGTGTGTCATGTGGCACTAACAACTAAACACGTGATAACAAATGACATATATAATGACTTATAGCTTAATTGATAGGAAATTGGTAGCATTTCTGTATTATAAGGTAATAATTACTGTAGTTCTAAAAATAATGGTGATTTTTTTTTTTTCAGATGCATTCATCTTTGGGAGGGGGTTTTTGCGATTGTGGGGATACTGAAGCCTGGAAAACAGGGCCATATTGTAAGATCCATGAACCAGGTGCGTCAGATCAGGTACGTATCTAAGAGAGTTTTCGTTTTAGATCCGCTGATTGACGTATAAACTTGGGAAATTGTGTTGTACTAAAATGTGTCCAAAATGTAATGCAGAGCCCTATTCGCAGACAGAAACTTTATTCATATGGTTAAACCCTTGACATTTCTGATATATTATGAGCTTGCACATTCTCAGAATAGGCAACTAGGGGAATAGCATACAGTCATTGGCTGTGATTTTATCTGTGAAGCATTTAAGGATATCGTGAAACATTTAAGGCTAATCTTGTATTTTTCAGCTTTCTAACTATTTCAATGGGGTGTGTGAATTGTACTGGCAACAACATGGAAGCCTTCTTAGCTGCAGTATCTACTTCTACTATGTAGTGCAAAATTTGGCACCTTTTAAATAGAGTTGCACCTCTTACCTGACTTTGGTCACATGTTGCGGTAAATCTAGCAAAGCGCAAAGGGATTATTGCATTGTAAGATCTTGGTCAGGTAAGAAGTGCCGATTTAGACTACTTCATCGCCCTGTAAATCCATTAAGGAACTGGACTTGTTTTTACATAATTGTAAAATGGCTTAATATAACCATTTGATGTTCTTTTGTGTATGAAATGTATGATAACATAAAATCTAAATATCTTTTGTTGATTTAAATTATAAATTGATGTTTGTAGCTTCGCTTGTTATTGTACATTTAAAGAACAAAGTTCGGTTGGTCTCGGATAATATGGTTAAAAACAAAATATCAATTATATTTGCTCTACTTTAAATTCAAGCAGATTTTCCTCCTTATTCATAATAATGACAGGGATGCTCTGTTTAATCTCACAGTTTTAAAGGACAGTCATTAAATTAAATTATATCTCTGCTCTGCTTAAGCACAGGGGTAGGTCTTATTAGCTAGCGAACCAGCCACATGTAATTAGGTAGCAACAAGCAACACATGTTGTTTTATCACCATACCTGTAAAAGCAAGTCTACAGGGCATTAGAAATTAGCCTGACAATGTTTTATTTTTTTAATCATGTTAAGGACTATTTTTATTAGAAAATATCTTGTGTAAAATTACCACTTCTCTGCCCGTTTCACTGCCTTAATTTCATCTCCTTTAAGGGTAAGGAAAGCATATCACCATTTTTTGATGTTGATTGCATGTGTTTTGATTAAGGAATATGGTGCACAAGCGCACAGAAACGCATCATCAAAATGGCAACTGTACTGTAAAAATTACTTTGCCTCATCCTAATCTCTTACTCTGAAATGTGTGTGTTGCTGCATGCCTTCAATCCAATATTTTTTTTGTTCAGCCTCAGTATTTCTTTCCCACACTTAATCGACTCCTCCTTACATAAGACATGGTCTATTAAGAAGTCTAGCTTTCTCAGTAATCCCTACAAGTCAGTCACAGGGAATTAGAAACCACACATTCCAACTATCACTATGTTACATCTCAACTGGACACGGCAGAAGAGTTTATGATAATAAGACACTTGATTGACAGCTGAAATGTAAGATGTTGCTAAAGATATCTAAAGAAATAGGGGACATATCTACAAAAGAATGGTAGAGTAATAGTTGGGAAGAATTAAAGATTTCAGTAATTGGAAATTCAGAAAAACATTTTTTTTTAAATATTCATGCCCTTAAAAGAATGTAGAAAGTGTGCATTAGCAGTACCATGCCAATAGATCATAGCTTTTCCAGATGATTGTTGTAAAGATGTTTTACAGATTTTATAACTTTATACAGTAGTCTGTTGGAGAAGATTTTAGTAAGTAGGAACTTTACCCTGCTGCTTGTCCATTAAAAAGTTAGCTTTCACACACAGCCTGTTTTTATGCATTTTGTCTGAAGTATAATCTATAAAACGAAAATTACGGAAAAGTCAAGTATTGGTACCGATGTGCCCTAAAGGTTGCAGCCTTAGGCAAATTAAACATTATTACAGGGAAAAATAAAGGAAAACTTGTGTCGGTGGAAACCCCTTACACTACTCTGTTTGCCATTTATTCACTTTGGAATTCAGCACCCAGGGTGGCTGCTTAATCTTTTCATTGTATTTGATAAATCAACCCCCAAGTCTTCCATTAAGATGAAGCCACACAACCCTGTCAAAAAAACTCTGCTTTTAAGCCCTGGGGACAGAATAATGGTGATCTAGAGTGCCTAGTTTTAAACCTTAAGGTATACACACGTGCGAACCACGATGACGATGTTTATGCACGGCAATTCGACTGAAATCGTGTGGTGTATGGCCACTTTGTTGGCTTAAATGGCTGTTCGGTCAGGGCTTGTTGACTGATTGGCCTGTACATTTACTTCACAGTAGATCAGAAAATAACCCATTTCTTACTATCTCGGCAGACCACAGATTTTCGACTGTCAGAAGAACTCCTAGACCAAGCTAAAAAAGTGTTCCCTTTGGTAATCCAGTATATCATGGACATGTTAATATGGGAGGAAAAAAAGTGTTTGCCGTTGTACTTGCATACAAGGTATACTACATATAAATGGGATTCCTGTAATTTGTCCTGCCTTTAATGTTTTCTTGGTGCTGATAAGTTATTTAAATTCTGGTCTTAATCTGGATACACACAATCAGGATAATGAGATAATCCCTTTGGATTCATTGGAATCTGCCCTTTATCATCAAAGTGTGTATCATGTAAGAGATTGTTTCTGATGCCGACTAACGTTCACTATCAGCACTGGGAATGATCATTACCTTCCGAAAATTTCCCTTGCCCATGGTTGGACCCCTTAACTAAAGTACAGGGAGCCGTCACGGTCATAGGGAATGTGTCAGTCCTAAAAGTTCTCCCTATACCTTACATAGGGAGACTGTTTGTAGCCACATCTTTGAAAAATTACACTTTGTCTAGTCACTGTTTGCTGCTTATAAACAATAAAATGAAAATTACCCCAAAGTAAATTCTGTTTTAATGACCGCTTTTTTATTGATGATCCGGTTACTAACACAGTCATCTGTCTGCCTGTGTGTGTGAATACATGTGACTTTATTGTCAGTTTTACATGTGCAAAATGCAGAGGAATTTTCATTGTGCAAGTTACTGCATTTGTTTAATTTTGCCTAAATCAAATTACGTAGTAAATGTTTGGGTAAACTACTGTATATAGGATATCTTTAAAAACTGTTACCTTACCTTCTTACCACCAATGCAAAACAAGTTGCAAATTAAATCATTTTAAAGGTTAATATTTTTATCTTTTCTAATGGTTTGTTTGGAATGGTAAAGACTTAAACTAAACAACATTCTTGTTCTTGCAGGTCAATGAAATCAAGCCAATATTACTGTGTTCTTTACAATGATGAACACCACACCTATGATCACTTCATCTACAGTTTGCAAAGATCCTTGGGCTGTGATCAGAAAGAAGCACAAACATTTACCACTGTTGCCGAGAGAGAGGTCAGGAGTTTAAGGTTTCTAGTTTTTAAACCAGGATCTCACTGAAATCCAGGACATACAGTATTAGTGCACTCATTCTCAAACTATAGATTAAAGCATGCCATGCCCCCTTTATAAGAAATGTTTTTTTGTAGTTGAAAGTTAACTCAATGGAAAGAAGATTCATATAATCCTACAATAAGTATATTCTTCCGAAAACTTACTAGTCTCTTGTCCCAGCCTATACTTGATTTCCATGTACTATTCATCACTAGCTTGTCTTTGAAACTCATACACCCTTTTCCATCTACTTCTCTTGAAGATGGGCACTGTGCCTGGAGCTGATTATATTTTGTTAATCTTTCTCATTTTGTTTATTAAACAGGGCAGAAGTTCTGTTAAAAAGGGGACTTTACAGCAGTGTCAAAAGGTGTCTGAAAGTCTGAAGGTATAATGATTCTGCAGGGGTTCTAAACTGTAATAGTGACTTGTAACAACATACTGTATGGATATATCAATCATTAGGTAAAACTGTTCAATTAGTTCAGTACTCAGGAACTTATAATCTGTCTTTTTAAATATTCATTAAACTAGGTATATCTGAAGGATCAGCAAGTTTTCTCATGCAGGGGTGTACTCATAAATAAATCAATGATGACTAATTGCATTATTATTACATATATGCTATGCTATGGAACCTACTAATCCAAACCAATCAGAATTGATTAGCTGAATACAAACCTTAGTTTTCAAATCAAACTGCTTTACACCTAGTGCTAGAAAGGGAAAAAAAAATAAAATAATTTTGATTTGGTTCTGTATGGTAATTTATATTTATTTAGCCTGGGTGTTTCCGATTAGCTATTTCTTAAACCACAGCCTTACAGCTGCCCACTATGCAGGTTATCTGTTCCACCATGGGCCATAATTTACATTTACTGTTAAGTGGTTGTTAGGGTTATCTTCCCTCAAGTAGCAGAAAGGCCTGCCATGAATGTAATGTAATGTAGTAATACACGAACACAAAGCATTTTGAAACTTCTGGGACATTGAGGTACCTGTTCAAAAAAGTCTGATTCTAATTGCACAACAGGGCAAAGCAAAAGTTAGTTACATTTACAGGGTTTATGGCTGTTTTTAAAAGCTTGTCCTATCTTTGTAAATGTAACCAAGAAGGTTCTGTCTATCCAAAATCAGTTAGAACCTTTTATACTGGGTTGCCTTGACATGTTTTTCATTGTTATGATCATAAACCTGTAACTAAAACCCCTTTTTTTTTTAAAATGCACACTATACTGTACTATAGCACAGATATTGGGACCCTGAAATGTACATTGATAATCTGTGTACTTATTGTTTGATCCAAAAACAGCAATTCTATCTGAGCAGTGGTCCTACAGTTCTTGTATTGTTTGTGTTTAACATTATATATTATATATACATTAGGTCAAAAAACAAAAAAGTTCCGAGCACTCCTTCTTCACACGAAAAAGTTTATTAACGTTTCGGTGCTTCACAGAGCACCTTCATCAGAATAAAGTGACACACAGTGTTTCAAACATATATACTCATAGACACACCCCTAGTGCCGCCCTTCCATGCAACAGTGACCATGTGTTTAACCCCTAGCACGTTCATCTTAGCTACATCACAATTGTACATCCACTTTCAAAGTGCTATAGTGCAATTTCTTAATTACATGATATAAGCAATAAATATTTGTGATACAATAAATATATTATATAGTGTTTAAATATATCTTATAAGTGTTTAAAAAACATTAAGACCATTAGTGTACTCATTTGGAACCAGTTTGTGCTCCGTAATATATACATATATAAAAAGTGATGTTAAAAAGCAATCATCGGCAGTGATATGTGTACTAATAAAAAATTAAAATATTTTCATATGTATATATAAACAGGGGGGGAATAGCTCATCACATTAAAAAATCATTCATCTCATTACACGTGTGAAGACATTCTCATGGTCTATTATACATATTGCCCACTATAACGTTGTCCACTATACATTATCATAACATAGTAACAACTCCATTACTTGTGCTCCATATGTAGTGTCTCTACATACAGTTTAAGGACCTTCATGTGTTAGTATCTATACATACAGTTCAAAGGCCTTCATTTGTTCAATCTAAAGTCACATCTCTTACGATCTTATGATCTTCTTACATATATATAACTCTGTAACAAAAATGCACATGTTTCTGATAAAATTATTCCAGTATCTAGAGAGCAGGGAAAAAAAAATTTTAAAATCTTATAGAAAAACTTGTTGAAAAAAACCTCATAAAAAGCTTTTAAAGAGAGCTGTGTGTTTAACCCTTTGGGATATACCGTGTCTAAGAGGTAAATCCTTTTGCCTCTCTGCACAATAACAATTTGCCTCTATCTCCCCCACGTTTTGGCTTCGGTACTGTCAATTATCATCACTTCAATGTCTAAATAGAGTGAATTCCTCCTTCAGCAAAATGTAGTGCCACAGGATTTTCATCTCCCCTAAAGGTGTTGTTGGCCATTCTCTCTTTGGATGCTTTAATATGTGATTTATGATTTGCAAACCGAATTTTAAATGGGGTAGTAGTTGTTCCCACGTAGACCAGCACGCAGGGACACTTTATTACATATATACAATAATCGGTATCACAATTGTATCTACCATGCAATTTGATCTCTTTTCCATGCTGTGGGTGAAAAGAGATCAAATTGCATGGTAGATACAATTGTGTATCTATATTTATTGCTTATATCATGTAATTAAGAAATTGCACTATAGCACTTTGAAAGTGGATGTACAATTGTGATGAACGTGCTAGGGGTTAAACACATGGTCACATGTTTGCACTGAAAGGGCGGCACTAGGGGTGTGTCTATGAGTATATATTCAAGATATAAAGTGACACATTGTTTCAAACATATATACTCATAGACACACCCCTAGTGCCGCCTTTCAGTGCAAACATGTGACCATGTGTTAACCCCTAGCAGTTCATCACAATTGACATCCACTTTCAAGTGCTATAGTGCAATTTCTTAATTACATGATATAAGCAATAAATATAGATACACAATTGTATCTACCATGCAATTTGATCTCTTTTCACCCACAGCATGGAAAAGAGATCAAATGCATGTGGTAGATACAATTGTGATACCGATTATTGTATATATGTAATAAAGTGTCCCTGCGTGCTGGTCTACGTGGGAACAACTACTACCCCATTTAAAATTCGGTTTGCAAATCATAAATCACATATTAAAGCATCCAAAGAGAGAATGGCCAACAACACCTTTAGGGGAGATGAAAATCCTGTGGCACTACATTTTGCTAAGGAGAATCACTCTATTAGTACATTGAAAGTGATGATAATTGACAGTACCGAAGCCAAAACGTGGGGGAGATAGAGGCAAATTGTTATTGTGCAGAGAGGCAAAAGGATTTACCTCTTAGACACGGTATATCCCAAAGGGTTAAACACACAGCTCTCTTTAAAAGCTTTTTATGAGGTTTTTTTCAACAAGTTTTTCTATAAGATTTTAAAATTTTTTTTTCCCTGCTCTCTAGATACTGGAATAATTTTATCAGAAACATGTGCATTTTTGTTACAGAGTTATATATATGTAAGAAGATCATAAGATCGTAAGAGATGTGACTTTAGATTGAACAAATGAAGGCCTTTGAACTGTATGTATAGATACTAACACATGAAGGTCCTTAAACTGTATGTAGAGACACTACATATGGAGCACAAGTAATGAGTTGTTACTATGTTATGATAATGTATAGTGGACAACGTTATAGTGGGCAATATGTATAATAGACCATGAGAATGTCTTCACACGTGTAATGAGATGAATGATTTTTTAATGTGATGAGCTATTCCCCCCCTGTTTATATATACATATGAAAATATTTTAATTTTTTATTAGTACACATATCACTGCCGATGATTGCTTTTTAACATCACTTTTTATATATGTATATATTACGGAGCACAAACTGGTTCCAAATGAGTACAACTAATGGTCTTAATGTTTTTAAACACTTATAAGATATATTTAAACACTATATAATATATTTATTGTATCACAAATATTTATTGCTTATATCATGTAATTAAGAAATTGCACTATAGCACTTTGAAAGTGGATGTACAATTGTGATGTAGCTAAGATGAACGTGCTAGGGGTTAAACACATGGTCACCTGTTTGCACTGAAAGGGCGGCACTAGGGGTGTGTCTATGAGTATATATGTTTGAAACACTGTGTGTCACTTTATTTGATGAAGGTGCTCTGTGAAGCACCGAAACGTTAATAAACTTTTTCGTGTGAAGAAGGAGTGCTCGGAACTTTTTTTTTGACCTAATGTATATATAATATATAATGTAAACACAAACAATACAAGAACTGTAGGACACGCTCAGATAGAATTGCTGTTTTTGGATCAAACAATAAGTACACAGATTATCAATGTACATTTCAGGGTCCCAATATCTGTGCTATAGTACAGTATAGTGTGCATTTTAAAAAAAAAAGGGGTTTTGTTACAGGTTTATGATCATAACAATGAAAAACATGTCAAGGCAACCCAGTATAAAGGTTCTAACTGATTTTGGATAGACAGAACCTTCTTGGTTACATTTACAAAGATAGGACAAGCTTTAAAAACACGCCATAAACCCGTAAATGTAACTAACTTTTGCTTTGCCCTGTTGTGCAATTAGAATCAGACTTTTTGAACAGGTACCTCAATGTCCAGAAGTTTCAAAATGCTTTGTGTTCGTGTATTACTACATTACATTACATTCATGGCAGGCCTTTCTGCTACTTGAGGGAAGATAACCCTAACAACCACTTAACAGTAAATGTAAATTATGGCCATGGTGGAACAGAAACCTGCATAGTGGGCAGCTGAGGCTGTGGTTTAGAAATAGCTAATCGGAAACACCCAGGCTAAATAAATATAAAATACCATACAGAACCAAATCAAAATATTTTATTTTTTTTCCCTTTCTAGCACTAGGTGTGTAAAGCAGTTTGATTTGAAAACTAAGGTTGTATTCAGCTAATCAATTCTGATTGGTTTGGATTAGTAGGTTCCATAGCATAGATATATGTAATAATAATGCAATTAGTCATCATGATTTATTTAGAGTACACCCCTGCATGAGAAAAATTGCTGTCCTTCAGATATACCTAGTTTAATGAATATTTAAAAAGACAGATTATAAGTTCCTGAGTACTGAACTAATTGAACAGTTTTACCTAATGATTGATATATCCATACAGTATGTTGTTACAAGTCACTATTACAGTTTAGAACCCCTGCAGAATCATTATACCTTCAGACTTTCAGACACCTTTTGACACTGCTGTAAAGTCCCCTTTTTAACAGAACTTCTGCCCTGTTTAATAAAACAAAGAGAAAGATTAACAAAATATAATCAGCTCCAGGCACAGTGCCCATCTTCAAGAGAAGTAGATGGAAAAGGGTGTATGAGTTTCAAAGACAAGTAGTGATGAATAGACATGGAAATCAAGTATAGGCTGGGACAAGAGACTAGTAAGTTTTCGGAAGAATATACTTTTGTAGGATTATATGAATCTTCTTTCCATTGAGTTAACTTTCAACTACAAAAAAACATTTCTTATAAAGGGGGCATGGCATGCTTTAATCTATAGTTTGAGAATGAGGGCACTAATACTGTATGTCCTGGATTTCAGTGAGACTGGTTTAAAAACTAGAAACCTTAAATCCTGACCTCTCTTCGGAACAGTGGTAAATGTTGTTGTCTTTTGATCACAGCCCAAGGATCTTTGCAACTGTAGATGAAGTGATCATAGGTGTGGTGTTCATCATTGTAAAGAACACAGTAATATTGGCTTGATTTCATGACCTGCAAGAACAAGAATGTTGTTTAGTTTAAGTCTAACCATTCCAAACAAACCATTAGAAAAGATAAAAAATTAACCTTTAAAATGATTTAATTTGCAACTTGTTTTGCATTGTGGGGTAAGAAGGTTAGGTAACAGTTTTTTAAAGATATCCTATATACAGTAGTTTACCCAAACATTTACTACGTAATTTGATTTAGGCAAAATTAAACAAATGCAGTAAATTGCACAATGAAAATTCCTCTGCATTTTGCACATGTAAAACTGACAATAAAGTCACATGTATTCACACACACAGGCAGACAGATGACTGTGTTAGTAACCGGATCATCAATAAAAAAGGGTCATTAAAACAGAATTTACTTTGGGGTAATTTTCATTTTATTGTTTATAGCAGCAAACAGTGATAGACAAAGTGTAATTTTTCAAAGATGTGGCTACAAACAGTCTCCTATGTAGGTATAGGGAGAACTTTTAGGACTGACACATTCCCTATGACCGTGACGGCTCCCTGTACTTTAGTTAAGGGGTCCAACCATGGGCAAGGGAAATTTTCGGAAGGTAATGATCATTCCCAGTGCTGATAGTGAACGTTAGTCGGCATCAGAAACAATCTCTTACATGATACACACTTTGATGATAAAGGGCAGATTCCAATGAATCCAAAGGGATTATCTCATTATCCTGATTGTGTGTATCCAGATTAAGACCAGAATTTAAATAACTTATCAGCACCAGAAAACATTAAAGGCAGGACAAATTACAGGAATCCCATTTATGTAGTATACCTGTATGCAAGTACAACGGCAAACACTTTTTTTCCTCCCATATTAACATGTCCATGATATACTGGATTACCAAAGGGAACACTTTTTTAGCTTGGTCTAGGAGTTCTTCTGACAGTCGAAAATCTGTGGTTGCCGAGATAGTAAGAAATGGGTTATTTTCTGATCTACTGTGAAGTAAATGTACAGGCCAATCAGTCAACAAGCCCTGACCGAACAGCCATTTAAGCCAACAAAGTGGCCATACAACACACGATTTCAGTCGAATTGCCGTGCATAAACATCGTCATCGTGGTTCGCACGTGTGTATACCTTAAGGTTTAAAACTAGGCACTCTAGATCACATATATTCTGTCCCCCCGGGCTTAAAAGCAGAGTTTTTTTGACAGGGTTGTGTGGCTTCATCTAATGGAAGACTGGGGGTTGATTTATCAAATACAATGAAAAGATTAAGCAGCCACCCGGGTGCTGAATTCCAAAGTGAATAAATGGCAAACAGAGTAGTGTAAGGGGTTCCACCGACACAAGTTTTCCTTTATTTTTCCCTGTAATAGTTTAATTTGCCTAAGGCTGCAACCTTTAGGGCACATCGGTACCAATACTTGACTTTTCCGTAATTTTGTTTTATAGATTATACTTCAGACAAAATGCATAAAAAACAGGCTGTGTGTGAAAGCTAACTTTTTAATGGACAAGCAGCAGGGTAAAGTTCCTACTACTAAAATCTTCTCCAACAGACTACGTATAAAGTTATAAAATCTGTAAAACATCTTTACAACAATCATCTGGAAAAGCTATGATCTATTGGCATGGTACTGCTAATGCACACTTTCTACATTCTTTAAGGGCATGAATATTTAAAAAAAAATGTTTTTTTTGAATTTCCAATTACTGAAATCTTTAATTCTTCCCAATATACTCTACCTTTTTTGTAGATAGTTCCCCTATTTCTTTAGATATCTTTAGCAACATCTTACATTTCAGCTGTCAATCAAGTGTCTTATTATACATAAACTCTTCTGCCGTGTCCAGTTGAGATGTAACATAGTGATAGTTGGAAGAATGTGTGGTTTCTAATTCCCTGTGACTGACTTGTAGGGATTAGAGAAAGCTAGACTTCTTAAGACCATGTCTTAGTAAGGAGGAGTCGATTAAGTGTGGGAAAGAAATAATGAGGCTGACAAAAAAAATATTGGATTGAAGGCATGCAGCAACACACACATTTCAGAGTAAGAGATTAGGATGAGGCAAAGTATTTTTACAGTACAGTTGCCATTTTGATGATGCGTTTCTGTGCGCTTGTGCACCATATTCCTTAATCAAAACACATGCAATCAACATCAAAAAATGGTGATATGCTTCCTTACCCTTAAAGGAGATGATGAATTAAGGCAGTGAAACGGGCAGAGAAGTGTGTAATTTTACACAAGATATTTTCTAATAAAAATAGTCCTTAACATGATTTAAAAAATAAAACATTGTCAGGCTAATTTCTAATGCCCTGTAGACTTGCTTTTACAGGTATGGTGAATAAAACAACATGTGTTGCTTGTTGCTACCTAATTACATGTGGCTGGTTCGCTAGCTAATAAGACCTACCTGTGCTTAAGCAGAGCAGAGATATAATTTTTATTAATGACTGTCCTTTAAAACTGTGAGATTAAACAGAGCATCCCTGTCATTATTATGAATAAGGAGGAAAATCTGCTTGAATTTAAAGTAGAGCAAATATAATTGATATTTTGTTTTTAACCATATTATCGCGACCAACCGAACTTTGTTCTTTAAATGTACAATAACAAGCGAAGCTACAAACATCAATATAAATTTAAATCAACAAAGATATTTAGATTTTATGTTATCATACATTTCATACACAAAGAACATCAAAGGTTATATTAAGCCATTTTACAATTATGTAAAAACAAGTCCAGTTCCTTAATGGATTTACAGGGCGATGAGAAGTAGTATAATCGGCACTTCTTACCTGACCAAGATCTACAATGCAATAATCCCTTTGCGCTTTGCTAGATTACCGCAACATGTGACCAAAGTCAGGTAAGAGGTGCAACTCTATTTAAAAGGTGCCAAATTTTGCACTACATAGTAGAAGTAGATACTGCAGCTAAGAAGGCTTCCATGTTGTTGCCAGTACAATTCACACACCCCATTGAAATAGTTAGAAAGCTGAAAAATACAAGATTAGCCTTAAATGTTTCACGATATCCTAAATTTTCACAGATAAAATCACAGCACATGACTGGATGCTATTCCCCTAGTTGCCTATTCTGAGAATGTGCAAGCTCAAATATATCAGAAATGTCAAGGGTTTAACCATATGAATAAAGTTTCTGTCTGCGAATAGGGCTCTGCATTACATTTTGGACACATTTAGTACAACACAATTTCCCAAGTTTATACGTCAATCAGCGGATCTAAAACGAAAACTCTCTAGATACGTACCTGATCTGACGCACCTGGTTCATGGACTTACAATATGGCCCTGTTTCCAGGCTTCAGTATCCCCACAATCGCAAAAACCCTCCCAAAGATGAATGCATCTGAAAAAAAAAAAAATCACCATTATTTTTGAAACTACAGTAATTATTACCTTATAATACAGAAATGCTACCAATTTCCTATCAATTAAGCTATAAGTCATTATATATGTCATTTGTTATCACGTGTTTAGTTGTTAGTGCCACATGACACACACTTAAAGGGTATCTTGTTCAGAAAATCGACTTTTCAAAAATCACATTATTTGAAATCAGAGCATTTACAAGTGATGAAACTGTCACTCAAACCAGAAAAAAATATGCATTCCTCCCTGATCTTTGGCTGCCTGACAGCACACTTTCTGCACAAATAAGAGAATCAGTAGAGAAAAAAAGAAGAGGAAGCTGTGTCACAGACACTACACGCAGAAAGTGAGTAGGAGGGGGGGCCATTAGGAGCACTCATTATCATTAATTTAGTGACAAAGCAGGCACAGATAAAAATGTGAGTACCACCATTTTACTTCTCTAGATTGTAGTTTTAGATCATGAAAATTGTGAGTATAGTGACCTTTAAAACTTAATTAAAGGAATTAATGCATCACTATTGTAAAAACACAAGGATATTAGTGTATTCGTACAACTTCCATACTGATACAACTGTGTGTGTTGTGTATGAGCCAAGTCAGACATCCTTTAATGCTAATCTAGTTGCTTAGGTAGCCAGTTTATATAAACAATTTCTAGGTGCATTGGCTACTTGTGATTTGTTTGGCACTAAATAATAAACTTTATTAAAATGAAGATAAAGGTATTAGAAGTCACCTTTACTTTATATGATATATGATTAAAGAGGAAGGATATAGTGTTGTCAGGCATCAGCAGAATACAGGTGAAAGTGCACTACCAGAGATATTTATTTTATTTAAAAATTTTTAAAAGTGACTAGTGGGACAACCCAGAGTGGGGGTGAACTGGATAAAGATGCATGGGAACAATGTATACAGAAGAAGAAACAGGAGTACTAATGGTATGATTGTTGGTGAGTGCCATAATATGTACAGTATTTTTAGTAGTCGATGATCAGTTCGCTCTGCCATTACCCATAGTGGCAATTTGTGGTCCATATTTGGGTTTTTATTTTTATCATGTTATCAGGGGTTCTATATTGAGTTCCAAAAAATCTTTTGGTTCTCTAGATATATTATGCCCAGGTAGGTATTTGAATTGTAAGGTTTGAGTTAAGGGGAGTTGTGTTGTTTCTTGATCTGCCAAGTATAATAGCATGTCATCGGTATACAAGCTATCTTTGAGGTTGAGTCCCTGTATGTTTGGGTGTGTTCGTGAGTATTGTCTAAGTGGTAGGAGAGTACAATGGTACTAGCAAAGGGATCAGAATAGAAGATAAAAAAAGGGGGTAACGAGAAAGAGAACAAAGAGAGGGATCAGCAGTGGGATTAAAATGGAATAATAGTGAGAAAGGTGGAACAATAGAATAAGAACGTCAATGAGATAAGAAAAATGGAAGCTAAACAAATGGAATAAGTTATTGTGGTGTAGCAGAATAATTTACAATATAGAAAGTTGCGTTTGTACCTTGTATCTGGGTTTTTGTGGATGCTGTTCTGGAAACAATCCATGCACAGCCACACAGTTGGATCAATTGCACAATCCCTTAAGAAAATGTAAACACATTATTTAATTTTTATCAGGTATTAGCAAAGATCAAATTTTACAGCAAAGATGCAAACAAAATAAAGCTAGAGACATCATCCTAGGCTTCTTAATAGTGCTCTTTTAATTACACAACACTTTTAATGTGAATGGCCATATTTTGACATTGTTAAGTAAAACCTTCATTAAATTACAGGATTTAAAAAGATTTTATGCGTAAGTATTATGACCACTTTGGCATTTATGGCCACTTTCTGCACACCAAATGGCTTACGGTATTTTAGTTATATGGTTGGTCAAAGCCAATAATAAATGAATTATTCACTGTTTGCATTATCTCCCGCTAGCCTCAAAAGGGAATCTATAAAGTGTAAATCATATTGAATATAACTGGTTTCACAACAGAAGAAAAAAGGGCAAAAGTGACATTTCAGTTCAGTACATGATTAATAAAATGTAATTTTAATTTTCTATTTAAAAATAAATAGGATCAGGGTATCACTTACATGGGCAGGATTTTTACTTCTGGGTTAGAAAATGTATTTAAAATACCAAGAATTACTATTAGCCAATCAAGGGTCATAACCTAAGGCTTAAAGACTTTACAGAGGAAAGGAAGAGGGATTAGTTTTGTTTTAAGAAAAAAAATAAAAGTTTTATTAAAGGGATCTCCACCCCCAAATTAAATCTTTGCTGTAGTCCCTCAACCCTACGCTAGGGTTTTAACTAAAAAGGATAGAAATAGACTTAGCCACCTCGGCCTTACTGCTACTTCCAGGATCGGAAGATGGGACCGCGCAGCCACGACTGAGATGGCTGAGAGTCAGCCAATCACAGACAAGGCTGGCGGCTTTTTAAAGAGCTGAGAGAACGAGGTCCAGCTAGGGCTTTTTCTGGCCTTTTTTAAAAATCAAAACCCTATCATTGGGTTTGCCAGAGTCCTCAAAGAGGATAAGGAAGCAGCAGGTACCAGATTACACACAGACAGCTCGTTGGACTTCAGCAGGCTGATACCATAAGGAGCTGAGGAGAATGGTAAGGGTTGTTTTTTTAAACTACACAGTGGGGCCAGTAATAGGGCCTTGAAATTAGTGATAGGAGTGATTATTCCTGTTTCTACTAACATATATCTGCTACGGAAGATTGGCCTCATGGAGACCGACAGCTCTCCTTCTGCCCTCCCAAAAGAAAAGGTAGGTAGGAATAATTACTACTCTCTTCCACTAAATTATACAACTAATGTCTTTTTTAAAGTTACAAATAAGGTAAAGTGTCCAATAAAAGTGATGAGTATGACATGCTCATTGCCTGTACACAATAAATTGTATTTGCACAGGGTCATTTACTTACAATTTTTAATCACTGAATTGCTTAATGCTAACATAATTGTACAGGACAAATGTTTCTACAAAGATATCGGACAACAGTGCACATTGCAACCTACATGTAAAAGTTTAAAAACCTCTCATTAGCTGTAACAAGGTAACCACCTAAAATTCCTTCCACCTAAAATTTTTCTAAATGTTCATTTGCTACAAATCTGCAATGTGACAGCCAGCATAAGGGCTTAAAATGGGTAACAAATAACAAGAAAGTCCTGTTTAATGTTTCTGCCTTCTATCTGTGTAAAAAGGTGTTCTTACTTTTGGTATTATAGACGCAAGTGCTTTCTTAATGGCATTTCAGTGTTAGTTTAAGCCTCACCCGGCAGGAATAGGTTGTCTCCCCCTCCTCTAAACACTCTCCCACAGAGAGGAGGCGTGCAATGTGCTGAAGCTTCTCCTTGACACATGGGATCTCTTTGAATAGGTTACCACTATAAGTGGGTATAGATAGGTGCTCTGTGAAGCACCGAAACGTTAATAAACTTTTTCGTGTGAAGGAGTGCTCGGAACTTTTTTGTTTTTTGACCTGTTGTATGGACAGATTTGAGGCATCTGTGTTCCTTGAAGCATCCGCTATATATATAAAAGAAAGAAGACTGAGTGCAGACATCATTACACGATTTTGAATTATATATACATTATATATAAATCCACATTATTCCTTGAAATCTATTTTATATATAGTTTAAGTTTGATTTATAGTTTGTTTTTTTTACATTTCTTTCCAGTTTAATTCAGAGAATGTATCTTTAAAGCCGTTCCGTGTGGAGGTGCTGCATGCCCTTATAATTGCCCATCAAAAGTTTGCTCAGTGTTTAGCAATTTGGCTAAACAAACTTCTGGCCTACTCTAGTAAGTATCACTTTTTATTTCTTTGCTGTTTATTTGTAAATTAATTTAGCAATATATATAATGTATTAAATAGAGTTCCATGCAACATTCTGTAGATCTGAATTTTTTTTTTCTTAATCTCGTGAAAAGTTGTAAAGAGTTTTTTTCATTTACTTAGTCCTTTCCTTTGGGGAATAATGCTCAAAATTTAGTTTTGTGGCCTTTCATCTCAACACCAGTCTGTTAATTGCAACAAAAAATTATCTTTAATGCACTTTTTTAGGTTGGTTTAAAAATCGAAAATGATAGTGTGCATTTAAATATTTAAGTTTAGTTGTTAAAGACATTTCGCTAGTCATCTGACTGGCTTTCTCAATTTAGAATGACTTGTACAATAATCTGTTGGAAATTAGGTCCCAATTAGCATATAACATGTTGCAAGGTGTGATTACATTGGGGCTTACAGGTGTTATAGAAACTGCCCAGGGTAAGGTGTCAAAACAGCATTGTACATAGCAGTTGGTGTTGAACCCCCCAACTCTATTCAGACTTGGTTTCTTTATTTTCACATAAATGGCCTCCTTGACACTTTAACCAGTCCTGTTCCTTTGCTAAGATGTTGACATTACAATCTTCAAAGGTTTGTCCTTTTTCCTTAAGATGCAGTTACGCGGCTGAGTCCTGACCCGAGGAATTGGCTCTTTTATGCTGGGCCATACGTTGGTGCAACTGCTGTTTGGTCTCCCCCACATACAAATCACAGCACTCTTCACTGCATTGCGTATATGATGTCGCTATTTTTATGTTTCGGTATTGGGTCTTTCGGATGCACCAATTGCTGTCTCAGTGTGTTGCTTGGTTTATAGCAGACAGGGATACTGTGTTTTTTGAAAATTCATTTTAATTTCTCGGTTTTGACACCTTACTCTGGGCAGTTTTGTTAACACCTTTTAGCCACAATCCAGTTGATCTAACAGAATACAACAGATATACCATGATCTGGGTGAGTGAGAACCTTTACAAGCATGCCTTTTAAATAGGACAGATTATAACATATATGCAGTTATAATCCTTCAACTCTCTTACACAAATGCTTTCTCATTTTATTTTGTCTGTCAACAAACTGAAAATACAATTGAATTTACACTTTTTTAGGTGACTTCCGACAGATCTTCTGTCAGGTATGTCTGGATCAGGAGTCAAGGCCAAATGTTTATCACCCCTGCTATATCAGCATGATAATTCTTTGGGATGTTAAACTCCACAAAGGCAAGTATACAGTGCAACTCATTAGTCCAAAAGAATCATGATTTACACAGATCAGTAGCCAAGTGCATCTGTGATTGGGATTTCTATTCAAAGCTACAGTATGTTCCTACTTTTACCTAGCTAGAAAAGGTAAACTAGAATCTGTAATGTTAAAAATCCTGCCAACTATTATATTCTAAACCTGATTAGATCCATACAGATCCATTCTTTAATAGCAAAACCCCATAAGATGCACAAAAGTCCAATGGGAGATGCCTTCACAGCAGGACTGCCATATAAACATGGTACTGTAAGTCCTAGAGTTCTCTTCTTTTTAGATAAACGTAATTTTAATCCATCTGTTATCCACTTTAAAGTTGCCTATGGATTCTTGTAATTGAGAACCAAAATAGAAGAGATGAGTGTAAGGTCATTGATAGGCATGGACATTTGGAGGCTAATGCTATATGGATATAATATATATAATATAACATAATGCTGGTACCCTGCATTTCATTGTATTGTTTTTAGGTCAACATACGTAGGAGCAAATTTTACTTACAAAAACCTTTTTTTCATCTGTCCCTGATATGTGATACCATTCAGTCTTGTAGTTTCTGTTAAATTTGTCCCACCGTATTTTGCAGAAGTGAGGAAAATTCTTCATGACCTGATCTTTAGCAGCTTCTTCATGGAAACGGAGTATAAGAAATTATTTGCAATAGAATTTGTGAAGGTAACACATTTACAAGTAAAAATTCTGCTTGACATAAAGAGCATAAAATGGCTTCCACAAAAACAAATCTTGAACCTTGTGAACAGGACAGTGCTTTAGCTGTTTTGTGACACAGTTTAGGAACCATTCACTTCTGTTGATTCTATGGTAAATTAAAACGAATACAAAGTAGTAGTAGTTACTCAAATCTGTAATTTAAAGGGGAACTGTGGTCCAAAAATGACTTTAGGTAAATTGAGGTAAATTCATAGGAATTTCTCCCCTGAGAATTTTTGCAATTTATTTCCATTGTTTATTTGGCATAGTTTTGTAGATATTTACATTTTTGTGTGTGATATGGCAGCAGCATCACCAGGTCCTGCTTCCTGCTCTGAAACTTATCAGTCAATCTGTCCTGTGTCTCCTCCTCCCCTTTGCAGCCCCCCTGGTCCCTCCCACTCATAGACCCCATGGTCCCTCCAGTTGCATGCCCCCCATGGCCCATTATCTTACAGCCCCATGTGGCCCCGCCCACTCGCGGGTACCTAAGCCCCGCCCACTCGCAGGTGCCTAAGCCCCGCCCAACCCGCCGTGGGTTACTCAGACCCCCACACACACAGAAAACTGTGGAATCAGTCTTTTCAGGCAGAGTGAGAACTCTGCCTGAAAAGGCTGTTTTCACACAGTGAAAGAGAAGGGCGGTAGATTCCCTTATTCCCTTACCTTCTCTGTCAGGACTTAACACAGCAGAGAGGAGGAGGGACTTCCTGTCTCCCTCACACATTGAGGGAGTCTGAGGCTGTGCTTGCCCGGCGGCACTGTGCAGGAGAAGCCTCAGGAATGTCACAAGTCGGCCTCCCACCCATTAACTTTCTGGTCAGTCATTTCTGTATATCTTGGGCTGTGGAGCACGTAGAGAGGTGGTTGATGGCTCATTTTAAAGGTAGGAAACTGACCTTTCATTTAAACTTAACTTGTTTGGAGACCACAGTTCCCCTTTAAAGAGTGGGATGTTCCAGGATAGGCCAATTGACCATTCAAAAGCATTCTATGAATATTGATGAGCTTAAGAAAACTCTCTTAGAGGAAGGTGCAGTGAATTTTTGCACAAAAAATACGGATTTCCTTCTAAAAGGGACACTATACTCATGCAGTAACTGATTGCTCTCTTTCTCCACCCTTAATTAGTTCCCCTGACAGTCCTCCCATCTCTAACACTGGTGAGGGTGTGCATATGTTAAGAAAGGTGGGGTGGGGGGGGTGAGTTTAAGAGCTGTCATTTATCTTTTATTCTCAATTCCTCTTGGCACACATGCCACATGACTTTCAAAGAGTTATTGGGGCTGTTACAATAAGAGGCACCCATGCTATAAATCTACAGCATCCATCAGATGTTATCAAGCTATAGTAACCCAGTAAAATGTTATTGGTTGCAAATTAGAAGCATTGGCAAACTTTTGCACCTCTTACTGCATAAACCCCTTTTATCCACAAGGTGTTGTTAAGGCTGTTACTTAATGTGCTTAGAATATATTGTAAATTGCAAATGTAAAATATCTAGCAAATGTAAATAAGAAATTATAATTGGTAATTAAAAGGACATTTTAATGCAGGCAAATTTCTTTGCTGATCTATTCTACCACCTGATCCACAGTAAATCCAATCCATTTTTCTGTCTCCCATGTTTAGTTAAATGGAGCAAATACTGTAACAATTTCCCCAACTTCCTTATTGAATACTAAAATAACACAAACTTTTCTTTCTGTTCATAGCACTACAAGCAGGTGCAGAAAGAATACATGAATGATGATCAGGACAGGAACATCTCCGTTACTGCAATATCTGTTCAGGTTTTCACTGTTCCCACATTGGTATGTATATGCAGGGAGAGATTTGTATTGTACACAAGGCAATAAGATCAGAGGCTGGCGTTTCTAGAAGTTAATTGCTGTATTTGATCCATAACCAGCAGCCATTCATTAAATATCCACTTTTGATTTTGGATTTATGTGTATTAAAATCCAAAGGAAATACTAGAATTGCTGCTTATGTTGTGGTAAATGTTGGTACATTAAGCCGGCCAATATTTGTTAACATGGATTAGTGTGTTTGTGGGGGAGGGCAGGGCCCAGCCTATATAATATTGCTGCTGGGATGCCTCCAGTGATAGCTGTTTCCACAGTCCCCATAAGAGTGGTATGTTCCAGGATAATCCCATTAACCATGCAAAAGCATCACAAGTGCCTTTTATAAACTCAGCTATTGTGCAGGGACGTTATATAGTAGCACTTTTGAATCTGTTGTTGGGCCCAGTGGTGCATAGTGGCAGCATACATACAGGAACCATGGGCAAAACATATTGTTTGCCCCCTTTCAACCCTCAACAATTCCAAACCTATAGGTTGGTGACCCCCTTAGGGGCTAGGACCCTGGGCAGTTTTTTCTGTTTGCCCCAACTTGGCCCTGTGTCATTCAGTATATCCTAGGATACAGTATATCTGTCTATACTATAATATGCAGTTATCGCTGGTTAAAGGGCATGTACACCTTTTTTCACTCACCTTATAATTCTTCTTTTCCTTGTTCTTATTTTTTTCTCATACTTAAGTCTCACACCCTATGGATTTCAGCTGTCATTTAAACCGTGTCACCAATATACATGCTGGTTTGGGATATTCCAAAATGTGGAGCCAGATTGAGCTGATGTTTCATATCATTACTAGACCAAATCTTACAACCCAGTTGTTGCCTTTCTTTTGAAGACACACACACACACACATGTAATATCTACACCCTGAAAGGTCAGTTGATATTTACTCTAGAAGCATGATGCAAAGTGCATTGGTTTCAGAGTAGCAATACAGTATGTATTTAATGAACTGCTGAATAGCTTTGTAATATGTAGATTTCATATATATTCAGAGTAGAACAAAAAAATCAGGCAAGCTTAGTTTTAAAGTTACAGCTTTCCACTAACCTAAAGTTTTTATCGTTTCAATTTGTCAGAAAACTGCTGTGTGTCATCTTATTTAGGTTTTTGTATAGATACTAACCGACACATACATTTGAAACATTCAGAGCAGATCAATCTGGGTCCACATTTTTGTAATTTCCTGATCTATCATTTGGAATGAGTTGGAAGATTTCTTACTGTTTAAGGAAATAAGACTGGAAAAAAAATAATATATCTTTCAAAATTTATTAATACCTCAGATTCTGATTTTCCAACTGTACTTTTCTTTCCACAAAGTACAGATGTACACAAAAATATCTCGTCATCTGCTAATTCACAATTTCATTAACTGTTGCCAGGTGAAAGGGTAGACTGTTTTATACCTATTCTGCTTTTCAGCATATTGGTCCCCAGTTAAATGCACATGCCTCTCTCATACAGGCTCGCCTGCTCATAGAAGAAGAAAATGTGATCAAAGTTATCACAGAGACTCTCCTGGACGTCATACCTGAATATCTTGGCTCAGACAACAAGTTCAACTTCCAGGGTTACAGCCAAGACCGTTTCTTTATAGTTTATGCCATAATCTGTGACCTCAAGTAAGTGATGCACTAATGGATCCCTTTCTAAAGGTGGCCACAGACAGCGATATTACCATTTTCATTATTGGCACCTGCAATCGGCCAATAATATTGATCTGCACATGGCCACCTTAGAGCTGCTTAATGTGTGATGTATGTTCTAGGGTGCAAGAAGTTTCTTCCAAAGTGATTGAACTACTGTATAATTTAACCAAAGAATAAAGTGAATACAGGCATAGTCTTTTGACTGATACTCTTGATAGGCATCCTTCTTTTGCCCTGATTTTTATGTTTTCCTACGCTACAGCCTTGTAGATCCGAATGTGTAGAGAAACCTTTAATGTTTATAAAAACCCATGTTATGCACCTGAATGTAGGATCAGTGTTGTTTCTCCCATTTTGTGTTGTATATATTAATGATCACCCTATATATGTTGGAAGCACAAAATCATTTAACTCTTTGTGGAAACATTTTTCATATCATGCACATTGTTTAACACTTAGTATGTTCTCTTAGGTATATCTTAATCTGTAAACCAACCTCCTGGTCTGAGAAATTGAAGGTCAAATTTCTCGAGGGGTTTAAGTCTTTCCTGTATGTTTTATCCTGTATGCAGGTAAATATATTTACCAATTAACTGTTTTTTTGCAACAAAATGTATTTTTAGTAGCCAACAAAGAGACTGAGACAGTGAATACAACAAATGTAACTAAAAAAGGTTTAACTTTATCACTGCCTCCTTTAGAGAATTCATAGTACTCCCCAAACTGACCTTAATTTGCCAAACCTGAAAATTTAACATTGACCATTTAAAATAGTTAACAAATATATTTATTCCCATTAAGGATTGGTCTCATCCTGTCTTAAATAATCTTACATGAGTATCAGAAAAAACTGATATGGGAATTGTAAGAATTATCAGTTATTAGAGTGCATGTTGCTTGCAGTCTTTTTAGTTTACAAACTAATAGGCAGGATTAGAGTACGGCCCTTCAAAGATGGAGAAATGAGTTAATTCTTTAAGTCTAAATATAAAAAAATACAATGCATCCATGGTAAAAAATTGTATTTATAGTAATAATGTGATAATCTGGACATGTATTGAATTTACTTACCAAAATGACTGGAATTATCTTTTTGGTATAATGGTATGTTAATATACAGCAAGCTTGTCTGATCTGTGATGCTCCAGATGTTTTAAAAATTACAACTACCGCCATTTTGCATTCAAGGAATCGGAGCTGTAGTTTTCAAACATCTGGAGCACGGCAGGTTGGACATCCCTGATTTACAGCAAATATATTTTCCTTTGTAATGCAGGGTATGGAAGGAATAAGTAGGATGGTTGGACAACATGTTGAAATGGATTCAGACTGGGAAGCTGCCATAGCAATGCAAATGCAGTTGAAGAATGTCTTGATGCTAATGCAAGAGTGGTGTGCAACCAATGTAAGGAACCCTAATCTGATACCTCTGTTTTGTTTCTACATTGTTTTTACCCTAATGTCCAAAATCGATTTATCTTACACTTCTTACTTGAAGATTGAGATTATGAATAAACCAACATAATAGTTATGTGAACATGCTGTATTATCACTTTTACAATAGTCAATCAACATGCTTTAGTAACATAATTGTAATTTTTTTTTGTTTTGTGGCACTAAAGGATGATATATTGCTCAAGTGCTACAACGAATGCTATCAAAGTATTTTGCGGTGTTACACCCCAGTCGCCACACAACAGAAGAAACCTATAGAAATGTGTGGCCACTCATACAAAAGCTATCCTTTCCAAGTGTCCAAAGACCCTATCAGCATACATCTACCTCTTTCTCGAATGTTGGCTGGTGAGTATTCATGTTATTTTTTTACAAATTCCTTAAAGGAATTTCAGTACTTCTACAGCAAAAAAACTGTAAAGTGCATTTGAAGGGTTATGGGCACCCCTATGGAAGTGATAATGAATGCCCCTGGAGCTCCAATTCTCTTTATATTAAGTGGTTATGTACTTAATAGCATTTTTTGGATAGCCATATGTGGTGACTGTCTTACAGAGCATAATATTAGACTGCACAAAAGTTAAAAGAGCATCAATTAAGGCCAATTACATATAGCTTGTTACTGACAGGAGGTGTTGACAGTAGGCATTGCAGTCAGGAAGCCAATTGCATAATCTACAAGGCATGTTGCAACCAATATCAATCAGCAGTGATTTTACTGCACTTATACCAAATGTGCCACTACTGTACTTCCATAGGTGTTACATTGGGTTCTATCCTTTTTTGTAGAAATGTGTTTTTCATATGCACCAAAGTTAAACCCATTTTTCCTTTTCTTAGCTGTGTTTAAAGGGACACTAAACTCCCATAATTCAGAAAATTTGCCATTCGTTTCTATTATTCACAAAGAGGTGAGAACGCTTATTCTCACCTCCCTGTGAATAATAGGACGCTCGGGGGACCTGGAACTTACCTTACCGCCGCTCCATTCGCAGCCGCTCCTTCACTGACAGCCGTTCTGTCCTGACCGTGCGCCCTATCTTAGGTGCATGCGCGCCAATACAAAAGATAGGGCGCGCGATCGGGAGAGAACAGCTGTTCAGTGAAGAAGCGGCGCGGAGCGGAGCGAAGGTAAGTTCCAGGTCCCCCGAGCGTAATATTATTCACAGGGAGGCAAGAATAAGCGTTCTCACCTCCCTGTGAATAATAGAAACGAATGGCAAATAGTTGTTTTTATGGGTTTAGTGTTCCTTTAAGCATGCAAGTAATGCATCTGAAGATTTTTTTCCTATAATGTGACAGTTAATGCTATATGTTAAAGAGGAACTGTGGTCTACATAATAGTGGAATCTATTAAAAAGTGAAAACACTTCTTCCTTAAAAATTACTCCAGGATCATGAGTCTAGTTACAGGCTAGTTTTTCTTCCTAGCATTGTGGTGTGTGACATAATCACCACTGCTCTACCCCCAAGTCTCAGTCTTTAGCGCACCCACTGCTGGGACAGACCATCATTAGCTGCATCACAAGTTTTTATGCAAAAACTTGTCCTATTTTTAATTATTATAATAATTTAATTAACATCTTTGATTGTTTTTTTTTTTTAAAACATGTTACCTGCTTAGAATGGTTTTATGGCAAGTTGAGTTCCTACATTCCAATTTTTTTCATCATAGAGCAGCAAGCTGGTACAAACTGACATGTTCTCCATAGAACAAAATGGAGACAATGTCAGGTAGTCAGCAGAAGTACACAAGCAGAACTTTTAAAGCTTGCTGGTGTGTACTGGGACAAAATTGGAAGCTAGGAATACCGTACTCATGCGTACCTCCAAAAGGTTATTCCATATAGGTAAGAATATAGATGTTTATAGGCTATATCTGTTGTATTCAGTTAGATCAACTGGACAAAGTTTAGTTCTTTCGCTAGTCATTCAACTGGCTTTCTCAATTCAGGATTGTTGGCAATTAAGGGCCCTGGAAAGTCCCAATAAGCATATGACAGCCAGTTGTTAGGGAACCACTTGTGATTGCATTGTGGCTAAGAGGTGTGTTAGACTGTAAATTAGACATGATTGGCTAAAAGATAACAAGCCTGCCACCACGTCAAGGTAGACTTTCTGAGCAGGTCCCTACTCTACTCTATCTTTCCTATTATATCCTATATCCTATCTCCTATTTAGTGTATTAAAAACTAATACTGGAAGGAATCTAATAATAGTTCATCTTATTTTATCTATGGGTCCTATATTTTATTTATCATATTCTTATCATTTATAACCTTATCTTATCTAGTCCAAAACACTTACATTATTCTATTTTACTATATTATATTAATATTACTGTATTGATTTGCTATAAGGTATTATCTAATTATCCTACCTACACTGTGCTCATTTTATTTAAAGCTAGGATATAAATGAGAGCCTTTTAGTTTTATTTTTTAGCCAAAAATATAACATATAACTATTTACAATAGAAATGACAAATACTTACACTGGAATGGACTCCAATATGTGTTTGATATTTACCTCTCCAGGGGGGTTTGGTCCTGCCAGCTGTCATCTGATGGGGTGGTGCACTCTAGGACCTTGAAGAAAGTTCTTGACTTCTTGTAGACCTTACTAGTTGATAAGTGAAAGACATACACTTATTGTACATTTTCCTTTCGATCCTGGTTCTTGTAATGAATAAAAAAATAAAGATAGTGAAACAAGACTGAATGCAATGAAGGACATAGCACAGTATTAAGCTGGCCATACAATACAAACTTTCCTTTCCAGATTCCTGCGATGTTCTGACAACCGCCTGGCCCGATCATTTTAAGCACTAAGATAATGGGCCATATTTATAGATTTCTTATTAACCTCTATATTACCACACAGGAGTTTGAGATCCAAAACAGCAGAGCTGAATGTTATAGCATGTGACCTCTCTCTGCTACAGACAGCTGCTACACTATCTCTGGCTTTCCGGTAACAAACTCTGGTGAACTCTGCTTAGCCACCACTGGCATATAACGTGAAAGAGGTATTTATTGTACAGGTTGCCATTAGACAGACCACTAGTTACACTGTTTGGCAATGTGGACATTATCTCCTTCTTCATCTGTTGTCTCTTCCTGACAATCTTGTTGGCGTTAACTCAAATCTTCATGACGATGATGCCAGCAGTACCTTATAATAACAATTTAGGAGAAGAAGGATCTGCAAAGTCACAGTAACTAAGCAAAATATAACTTAAACTTTAGAATATGGAAAATGGGTGTGTTTCTTTACAAAAAAAGCTATGAATATAAATCCTAATTATGACTGGTTATCAAAATAATTATAACATAGAAAAAAAGTTAAAACATATTAACTTCCCCTTGAGTGATTTTAATGGCTTTTAAAATTGGGGGACTGTCTGACTTGTAGTATAAAGGAAATTAAGTAGGTGTACAGGTTATCTAAAATTAACATTAACATGGAACATATCACTCACCTTGCCAAATCCTCCTCCTCCCTAAACACTGTGGAATTTATAGTCTCTGATGTCAAGTGGGAGGGGCTTTCTAGATGAACCGCTGGTTATGTTCAGTGCATTTCTCCCTATTAGGACAAAGAAAATTGTTTTTATATTTCATGTTATATAGTGGATAATGCACCCCCAACTGTAAATTATAAGGATATTAGAAGTCACAGAGGAGTTCCATGACCATATAAAAGTACGAGGCCGCAGGCCGAGTACCTTTTATACAGGGCACGTAACTCCAAGGTGACTTCTAATATCCCTTTAATTTACAGTTGGGGGTGCATTATTTATTATAACCTACCCCTTTGTGGCTTCTGGTTTCCTTCTCCTCCTGGAACTGTAAGATTATAAGGCTATAATCTTACAATTCCTCCCATAGAAATCCACTACAGGGGTAGGTTACAAATTAATTACAGAGGCCTGACAAACACTCCTAGCCTGAAATACTGCTTAATCTTAACCTATTATAAATAGTTGTGGGTCTCTTATCATTTAACAGGACTTGTCAGACATGTTCAGCCCCCAAACAGATTTTCCCTCTTTTTAAGTAAATGGGTTTCCAGCCTTGCTTTGTAATATTCTATCACAAAATATTTACTAAATAAAGTCATAAAGACTTTTATTAAAGGATATCTATACTTATACTATATGATTATTCCTACCTTACAATATTATTTCGTTGAGGAGCTGCAGCACCAACAGTTTTCATTTGCCAGGTTAGTCCTGGACTATTCCTGTATTAAAGATGGTGCTGAAGCCAGGAGGAAGACTGGCAGAATCAGTTTTCTTTGGGCTAGTGCTCCTCCCAGAAACAATATTGGGAGATAGGAATATTACCAATCCTTCATCCCTATCCCAAATACTTTTCATTTTAACTGTTTTTAAATAAACTTTATACACACAATAGTTATCCTTTATAGAAAGAAAAAGTCAACAAACTGTACTAATAACAATTCACTGAGTGGTGTTGGAAGATTTTAGGGAAAAATTTAATTACCTGCATGGCCCCAATGCAGGTGACAGTTAATTGTCTTTTCCTGAAATATGGCAATGTCTATATGGACCACTGATACACACTTTATAGCTGTCTAAAGTTATTATAACTTTATTACAAATACTTTCTCTTACCTTTTGCCACTGCATTGTCCATATTGTCATTCCTCTGTCTCTTCTTCATTGCTGCCATCTTCCCTGATCCTCCTCCTCTTCTTGGGCATCTTCTTCTCCATGGATATAGTTTTCTTTTTCACTTACCTTTCCTGATGTTTTCTTTCTTCTCTCTTCTTCAAAGTTTATACTTACATAAGTGTATGTTTATTTTTTTATTGAGGTACTGATTAAATATGCAAAAACAAGATGCTTATGTGTAACTTCTCATTTTAGGTTTGTATTCACACATGTGCAGGACTGGTGTCATAGCAAGACTTTGTGAGATCATCGCCCCTGTAAGTGACTGTCAGTCTCTGGTTGCTAGCGATTCTGTGTGATTTGTAAATTGTCTACAATCTGCAGTCTCTGTTATAAATTAACTGCATGGATAGAAATAAGAAAATGTATTTCAAAAGATATTTTTCTCAGTTTTTACAACAACTACAAGAAAAAGAGAACAAACTAAGCTAAATAATCAGAAAATACACAATATTCTGGAGATTGCTTCTATAATCACTTAAAGGGCATGTCCACCCCCAAAACTATAATCCCTCCCACTACTGGCCCCACCATGTAGTGTAGCAAAATCCTTACCTCACATCCCAGCTCCATAAGGTTCTCCTGTAGCCCCCCCCCCCAAAGTCCCAAAAACTGCCCACCAGGAGGATAGCAGAGTCCATATAGGACTCTGCCTCCTATCTGGCCTCCGGAAGAAGTTTGGCATGCGTACTGCAGCCCTTCTCCCCCTCCCTCTCCCTCCCGTTTTGCTATCCCTCCCCCTACCATAAAACCACTTGCCCACATAATAGAATATGTTCCCCCAGCCCCAACCGCAAAAAACATTTTTTAAGAAAGTCCCCAGAACTATACTTACCTTCCCTCCGGCATTCTCAGAAGCCGGCAGCCGTGTCCGTGATTGGCTGCCTCTCTTATCATTTAACAGGACTTGTCAGACATGTTCAGCCCCCCAAACAGATTTTCCCTCTTTTTAAGTAAATGGGTTTCCAGCCTTGCTTTGTGATGTGGCCTCTCAGCCAATCACGGACGCGGCTGCCGGTCCCACCCCCTGCTTGCAGTGTCTTGCAAGCAGAAGGCCGGGCCGGGCGTCGGAGGAGAGAGGGAAGGTAAGTAAACATCTGGTCACTTTCTTAAATTTAATTTTATAGCGGTTGGGGCTGGGGGACTGTATTCTATTATATGGGGAAAGTTGATAATAAGGGTGGACATGCCCTTTAATAAAAGTATGCAGAGAATACAACATTTGATTGCCAATTAACTTTTTTTTGTTATTTTCTGCTTAGGGATAGTTTGGTGAAAATTTTACTTGCCTTAAAGGGAAAGTTCAGAGGAAAATCTCGTTTTTTTTTTGAAAATTCTTAATTTATATTATGTATACCTAGTTATTCTACATATTCTCTTCCATTTTGAAAAAAATCTGTTGAATTTATACCACTTGCTATTCCCTGCTGTTAGCATTAATGAGCTGACATTTCAGGTTCTGTAACAGTCCTTTTTCTTCCCAGAATTCACACTACCTTGGAATGTTCCTAACAGTAATTTCTACTGATTGCTATGGATGGGTCAAGCATGCTCAGATCTCTACTGAGCTACTGATTCAACTCAGGCAATAGGTCAAGGGCAAGACCATAATGGTCTCTATTAGGGGTCCTGCAAAAAGGAAGTCAGTATTTTGGATGCATTTATTTATACACAGACAAAACACTAAATGGGCAGGATAACATCATTAGGATAAAAATACTGCTCTTTTTTTATATGTATTTGCACTGAACTTCCCCTTTAAGAGCCATATACAGACAGAAAAAGCTGTCAGATCCTGTTGGAATATGGGTAACCAGGTTCAAAGATTCTTAAACGGTGTGCCTCCAAATGTTTGAAAACATTCCTTAACTACAGTGGGAAGCCAGGGAATAATTGGAGTTGAGTTTCCAAACATCTAGAGGCACGTTATTTAAGAATCCCTGCGCTAGGTGGTATAGCCAGATAATCCGAATATAAAATATCTATGTCTGTGTGAGATTAGGTTAGTGAAGCTAAAGCAAGACATTTTCACCCTTAAGGCGTGTAGGAGATGAATGAATTGCCTCAGCTGTTGGACAATCAATCTTGTGTTTGACAGGCCTTCTTAGTAGTAGGCTTGTTTTTTTAGACAGACAATTACTGCTATATGAACAGGGGGCAATAGCCATGTAATCAACCATTAAATTCAGTGTATAACTATTTATAAACAGCTTTATCATCTTTTTAGTTACTTACCATTCTGGATCTACATCTTTGCTCAAGAACACATGGCTTCTTTTAATGACTGGGTTATGTTATAACTGGTCTTTTTACACTTCAGGTTATTAAAATTAAATATTTAATTTAAGTTAACTACCGCAAAGTTTAATTCTGATGAGTAGTAAACCTACTTCTAAATGAATTAAGTAAAGTTGAATAGGAGTTATTACTAAAAGGTATATTATCAACAGGATGATATAACATGCAAATAAATTCTGCATAAACTGAAAAATGTTTGCACCTACCAAAATACTGTTAATGCATTAATGTATTTTTGTTTTTTATTCTGGCTTAGTAGTGGCCATGTGTTTGTGTAACATTCAGGTTCTATAAACACTTTGTCTCCACAAACACCTTTGTTTGCATAATTGCTTCTTTTTAAACAATTATATAAATGTTGACACCCCACCATTAAGGAAGAATTGCAAGTGGAGAGAATAATTGAAGACCCCTTAAGATGCCTGGTGCTTGTTGGACAGGTAGCTGCAGAGATGTGGCGAAGGAATGGACTAACTATTGTAAGCCAGGTACAAAAAAATATCATGGTCAAATTTTAAGAAACTACATTGTTTTTTTATGTTTGTAATGAACATTTTTGAAAAACAAAGCATTTATTACTTGCTGTAAATACCACGGCCAGTGTTTTCTGATTGGTAGAGACCAAGTGCGTTCCTCATTGGGTATTCCATCCAAAACTGTTTGGAAACAGATGTTAATAAATAAAGTTAGGTAATTCTGTTGTATTCAGATATATCAACCGGACTTGAAGTTTAGTTCTTGAAGACGTTTTCGCTAGTCATCCGACTGGATTTCTCAATTCAGAATAATTTTTACAAGAATCTGTTGGCAATTAAGTACCCAGGAAAGTCCAAATTAGCATATTGACAGTCAGGTGTCAGAGACCTTCTGAATGCAAGGTGTTGATTGAAGAAATGTTATCAAAACTGCACAGGGTAAGGTGTCAAAACAGCATTGTACATGGCAGACAGTTGGTGTCACCCCCCCCCCCCCCCACACACACACACACACACACCTCACCCACACACACACATCTCTATTCAGGCTTGGTTTCTTTATTTTTATGTAAATGACCTCCTTGACACCTCTCTTAAACCAGTCGTGTTCCTTTGCCAATATGTTTACATTACAATCATCAAAGGTATGTCCTTTTTCCTTAAGGTGCAAGTACATGGCTGAGTCCTGACCTAAGGAATTAGCTCTTCTGTGCTGGACCATATGTTGATGCTGTTTAGTCAACCCCCACATACAATTAGAGCATTCTTCACTGCACTGCGTATATGATGTCGCTTTTCTTCTCAGTATTGGGTCTTTCGGATGTACCAATTGCTGCCTCAGTGTGTTGTTTGGTTTATAGCAGACAGGGATACTGTGTTTTTTGAAAATTCTTCCTAATTTCTTGCAGACCCTTGCTACATATGTGATGACCAAGATCTTTCTTCTGTCTTGATTTCCCTTTTTACTGTTAGTATTCATAGTAACATAGTAATTTAGGTTGAATAAAGACATACCTCCATCAAGTCCAGTTGTCTCACCTTCCTTTTTAACCCTACATAACAGTTGATCCAGAGGAAGGCAAAAAAATCCAGCTAGAAAAAAAGGGGAGGAGGGGGGAATCCTCCTTGACTCGAAATGGCAATGATAAAGTATCACTGGATCAACCAGAACTGCAGTATAAGTATTAATACCAGTAATTCTCAAAATTTTTTAATTTTAGAAACTTATCTATCCCACTTTTAAAGCTATTCAATGAACTTGCCATTACCAAATCTGCTGGAAGACCGGAGAAACCTGGAAGAAACCTTTCCTAACCTGAAGATGAAACTTCTTTTCTTCCAATCTGATATGACCGATGGTGCATTGTTTTGATGTGAACAGTGCCCCAGAGAGTTTATTGTATTGTTCATTTCTTTCCTTCTACCCCTTTTGACAAAGCCCCAGTCCTGATATCCACAAGTTTTAAGGACTCCTCTGAGATGTTCAGTTTCTTTAGCCTTTGACACTGTGCTAGTGGGGATGTTCTCTGCTCTCTGTTGCGGGGTTCTGATGACACCCAGCTTGTGATCTAAATGGTGTTAGGAATGAAACATCAAATATAGTTCTGTGTTGGTTGGTTTTCTGTAAACCTCTTATTCCAGTTTACCATTTTCCCTGATTCTACAAGCCACTGTTTCAGATACTTGGATGACACCTGGGTTAAAATCCACCAGAAGGAAGTACTAGCCTTCACCGAACAAATCAATGCTGTAGACCAAAACCTCAAATTTACAAGGGAAGATGTACAAAACAACACTCTGGCTTTCTTGGACTGCTTGGAAAAAGTCACCAACTGTCTGCCATGTACAATGCTGTTTTGACTCCTTACCCTGGGCAGTTTCAAAAACACCTCTTGGCCTCAATGCAATCAACACCTTGCATTCAGACGTTCCCTAACACCTGGCTGTCATATGCTAATTGGGATTTTCCAGGGTACTTAATTGCCAACAGATTCTTGTACAAGTCATTCTGAATTGAGAAAGCCAGTAGGATGACTAGAGATGACTAGCGAAACGTCTTCAAGTAGTAAACTTCAAGTCCAGTTGATCTAACTGGATACAACAGATATACCATGACCTGGATGAATGAGAACCTTCACAAGCAAGTTAGGTAATTGTTCAGATGATGAATGCGTAAGTCTGTGTATGCACCTATCTTCCAAGTTTTTTTTCAAGACCACATTTTTGTCAATAAGGCTACTTTCAGACGGGCTTGGGAATGTTGGGGGTTCTCTGCACTAGAGAAACACTACATATAGTGTTTCTTTAGTTGTGACTGTCTGGGAACCGCTCAGCAAACTTTCAGAGAACGTATTTTTAAGTTGGCCTTAAAGTATGCTAAATAAATTTCAGTTTCTTGATGTGTATCGACTTCTGGTGTTTTTGTTATCTTTTATAGACATATGTGTTCTTTTGCCCATTGCCAAAAGGTTTTTGAAAAGTCTTTATAGTATACATCAAGTTAGGGTTTTTACCTGCTAATGTCACTTTTAGCAAACTTCCTGTTGTATTCTGAAGTTCTGACTGAAAATAAATAATTTCAGGTGTTCCAGAAAATAATGCCTAAACCACTAAATACAAATACATACATTTAGATAGCTTGATCATTTATGCTGCCTCTTGGATTCCCAGGTTTTCTGCAGTAGGAGATGTCAGCCATGTCTATAGGGCTGGGGCAGTATTGGAGGCATTAAAGTCCTCTGAGAAATGTTTTAGCTAAAAAAAAACAAAACTAAGTGAAACTAATGCAGTATATTTTCAGCTCATAAATAAATATTTGGAATTTATTTCCAACATTGTGATTTAATGTGTTAAATAATTTTTTATTTTATTTTAGGTTTTCTACTATCACGATGTTAAATGCAGGGAGGAAATGTACGATAAAGACATTCTAATGTTACAGGTAAAACATTTTCACCCCAAAATATAAACAAACAAGTTTGCTGATGGACAAAAAAGCATCAACTATAATCCAATCTAATTTCTACATTTCCTTTATAATGACCCCCCAAAAAAGCAACAAAATTAGACTGAATTACACCTCCAGGATCACACTATAACATATAAACCTATGTTTATTTTTGACCTTAAAGACTAGTTGATCTTGGTGTTTGAAATCCATGCAATGCGTTGCTGTAATAAGCAGTTTTTGGACTGTGAGTCAGGACTAAATAAGTTTTAGTCTGTTCTACTTATACATAATTGCACCATAAAATTGCCTTGCAAAACACTGGAATAGGAAAATAATTCATTGTAAAGATGGTATCTGATGGTCATGTTTTGTGATTTGCGTATAGATTGGCGCTTCCTGCATGGATCCTAACAGCTTCTTGCTACTTCTGCTGCAGAGATATGAATTAGAGGAGGCATTCACTAAAGTAGCGGTGCCCACCAAAGATATGGTAAGATAAGGGAAGACCTTAAAGTTTTGTCATTTGGGCTTTAGTAATTTTTAAAGACAACAGAGCTGTGTCTATGGCAATGGCTCCTTTTTAAGCAACTATTGTATTTGAATGAATACTTCTGAATTATTTTTTTATGAAATTAAATCTGAAAAAAGGGTTTTCGTTGAACTTTATGGGAATGCTATGTAGTTGTTTAAGATAATTTCTAAAGTTTGTGTGCTGTCTGATATCATATCGGCTCAAAAGATCTTTGAAATTGTGCATCATTTGATAATTTTTTCACGATTGCTAACTTTTCAACAAGTCGGTTTGGTCTTTAAAACCAGTTTGAATTGACAAGAGCAAAAATAAGTCTGTTATGAAACTCTGCAGCCATGCTTTTCTTTTGGATTACAAATGACCACTATTGATCCTGTATTTCACTCTGTATTTTAGAAATCATTTTCTTGGAATCATGGGTTACTTTCTATGCCATTGCCTACAAACCAGGCTACACATAGAACCGAGATTATCTCTATACTTTGTATAGGGAAAGTGAGCAGATGGACAGCGAGTTCTTTCGAGTGAAATTTTCAATCTGTACCGACCATTCCCAAGGCTGACTGGGAACACTGATTGGTCTCAGGAACGCTCATTTATTTATAGATGCGTGTAGCTGATATAGGGGTGTTCCCATTAAAGCAAGGGATTGATCCTATATCGGCACTGTATGTATCCACCCTGACCTTTTGGAGCCATTTTTTGTAGTAAATGACAGGGAGTATCGGGCACATACAGGGACACACCTGTCTGTCTAATGATGAGAGGGGAGGGACTTCCCTCCTACTGCACTGATTTGCAGCTGTGCGCGCCACCAGCCATTAGAATGGCATCGTATCTGAACAGTAATTTCCTTGTAGCTTGGGCTGTACTGCACACAGAAAGGTGGCCGATGGCTCATTTTAAAGGCTGGCCTTTCATTCAAAATAAACTTGTTTTCACACCACAGTTCCCCTTTAAGATGGGGTGCGTGTTTAAAGCTTCATACAGATGATACACACGTGCGACTATCGGACAAAACGGCCGTTCGTCTCTTCACACAGATTTTGCTGTGAAAATTCAATCATTTATCACAACATGTTTGGGTTAAGCTTTCTCAAGGAGAACTTTAGCAAATATGCTTTGGATGTTAATCCTGTTGCATTTCTGTTCAACAATAACTCCTTGGTTCAGCATTAGAGGAATATCTTGGAAAATATATTTCTCACCTCTAATATCACTTCTAAAGAGCACAAATGGAAGATCACTTTAAAGGACATGTCCACCCTCTTATCTTTACTTCTCTATATTCATCACCTACCCTCAAGACGATGCTTACTTCTCATAGACGTTTTTTGGGGTTTGGGGGGAGTGGGAAAGATAAATAAAGGTTTTAGTGTGGGGGGTTGACATGCCCTTTAAATATTTTTAGAAATGTTTCTGCCATTCATTTTTCTCTTGGAAAAAAAGGATAACTTCTATTAGGGACATATACCCTAAAGCACTTGTTGTTGAAGCACTTGTTGATTTTATTACAGCTCATGGTTGCTTTGGATAAAAAGGTAAGTTTGGTATATCTGGACTTTGCATGTTTTGCCTACTATTCATGGAAAAATCAGGAGAAATAAAGGCCCTGGAGGTACTTATTTAAATGTGTGTTTGTATTCTAAATTAATATCCTTGGTTTAGTTGCACAATACCAAACATTATTAATGTACTTGGGCACCCTCTAATGTATGAGACATTTATAAGTCACCATTACCAAAGATATTTAAGCATGGGCAGAGAATTTAGACACCCTCTGTAATGTGTTGTACATTATACGATACCGTTAACAAAATTATTTCCTGGGTTTAGCTTGTATAACCCAAATGAAACTGTAATACTTGTGTTTTATGCTCCTGCCTCACTCCACTTCCTGCTTCAGTCCTGCGGCCTGACCAATAAGAATACACGATGTGCAAGAAGCGTGTCTTCAAATTGGTGGTCCAGCCCGAGGTCAAATGAGGGTTGATTGAAAAAGACACACAAAGGTAATTTTTACAGGTTTGTTTGGGTTATACAGGCTAAATCCAATGGTGAGGATCTAGCAGTTTAAGTCCTTATCCTGGGTCCTTTCATTGGTCTGGGTGGGAGACTGATTGTTCTCCTTTAAGTCATTTTGGACTTATATGAGGGGAGTATGGGGCTATATGTGGGTATGTGTAGTTTTATAAATATTATTACTGGAGATTATTTGGGCTTGTATTTGTATTATTGAAATGGACTGAACATTTTATTACTGTTAAACCAAATCAAGGGCATCATTTCCTCAGAGCCGCAATTACTCTGGGTAAATGTTTGTTGTGTAAAATTGGTACCAGAAATCCCAGCGCGACTGAGCTATTAAGGCCAATGCCGTTACTGAATAAGCTTATATGAGTCTTTATGACACCTGTGCAGGCAGCGCTAGTGAGGGGTTAAACTCGTGCTCCCCTATTACCCAATAGCTCTTTGTTTAATCTTTGCAGTTTAATCTTTAATCTTTGTTTAATCTTCTGCGGGTGTCTTTTGCGATACACATGCAGCCGGTATGATGAAGGATTTAATATCGGCTAGTGCAACTTTAAGTAATACTGCACCCCTGGATAAATGAGCTGAGTAGTGAACGTTATAAGAGTGTGTGGGGGGGGGATCGCAGTGCAGCGATTGCAAGTTGGCCACCCACATTGTCATGCACTACCATACCATCGCACAATACAATCATAAGCATCTGAGAAATTCTAAAGGAATGTGGAGGCCTGTTGTATTTTCCTTATATGGGGGAAATTGTATTTAGCTTTTCTAAAACATGTTTTTGTTTTTAAATTTATAAATATAAATGTATATTTGTGTACATAATGTAAAACTTTTCTTTTTGTTCTTTTTTTATTTAGGATCTTGCGAGACAACGTAATATTTTGATTGAAGAAATGTTGCATATACTTATTTGCATTACTGGTTGGTTTTGATTGTTTTTTTGTTATTGTTTTTTATTAGTTATTTACATGATACTCTTGCACCAATTACATTTTTCTAAATGATGAGGTAACCAATGTTACTACACCAGTTGTTAGAGAGGTGGAGGAATCTAGTGTCTGGCCCTTTTTCTCTTTTTTTTTTGCTTGCTAGTGTATGAATATATAAAAATGTACACACTTCTAACATCCACTGTATTTTACATATGTATTTAAAAGTTAACTAAACCAAAGTTTTTAAGTAAATGTCAGAGGGATCTATAATTCACAGAGAGGTAGAGGAGTATATTTCAATAGAAATAGATTGCTAAGGCTGTACACCTTATCTGCGAGTGCCTCGCTCACTGATACTAACAGCTGATCCGCAGACTGGATTGTGGGTCTATAGGGAAAGATGGGAGGGAAGTAGGGACCTTTAAATTTGTTCCCTAGCATCACACATAATAAATGAACACATTAATTAACTTATTAGAGATATAGAAGTTAAACTATGGGCATGCAGGATAAAGTGTACAGACGAAGGGAATGTATTCTCTTTACATTATTATGTGCATCTAGAAACATAAAGTAAATAATGATTTTCTCCTGACACTTAACTTTAAAGGGTGGTCTCAACACAAAGAAGGTTAATATTTTAGTAATTTTTCGTAACTTTAAAATAATCTGTCAATTATCTCTTACTGTTGCTTGATAAAATAGTTAAAGCTGTAAAATGTTAACATGAATGAAAAGCACTATAGAAAACCCCACATTTAAATGAGGTAAATGGCTATGATTTAGCACAGATACTGTATATCTTTAACAGCTTTTAATGATTACATTTTGAGAGCTATGAAAATCATTTTTGATTTCACACAAAACTTAGCAGGGAAATGCCCCATTCTCTTTCCAAAACAGGTGAACGCTATGTTCCAGGTATAAGCGATATAACTAGAGAAGAGTGCACTATGAGAGAAATCATTCATCTGCTTTGCATTGAACCCATGGCTCACAGCGCAATCGCCAATTCTTTGCCAGAAACTGTAAGTGTTATTTTTTTAATCTTTTTTTTTTTTTTTTTTTTTTTTATTATTATTATTATCAAGCCCATAAAACCTGTAATCCTAAAGATATACTATAACACAGATATGTTTCCGCCTCATAAAGAGCTTATACATATTTAAGCAGGCAGCTTAGGGAGCCGCAGTCAGTCAGGAATAACTGGGAAGTAGAAAGAAGGTTTGGCGAGCATCAGATTTAAGGTCTTAAGGTACATCTTGCAGGTGTGTAATTATTGTGCTCCTGAGGTTTTGGGGATGTTTAGGTTAGGTATACCTTTTCAGTTAGGTGTAGACTTGTCCTTTTTAGAGTAAAAGGTTATAGAATGAAAGCAACCAATCCCAGAGCAGACAATCATTTGTCATCAGTCATAGGATCTGTCTTTGAAACAGAAAATTACCATTGGTCACTAGAGTGGTCATGGTGGTTTATATTTACCTGGACAACTATTCTCCATACACATTGTGGGGGGGTTGATTGGGTGACTGTATTTGCTAATAACTACAAATTGACCAGATTTACTAATGCAGAAAAATATTAAGGCTGAACAGGAAATGAATTATTTCATGGCAGTTGTTTCTGTTAGTGTGATCTACACCATTTGCATTAATTAATAACTAAGTCATATATCTTTATAAAGAAACAATATACCTGATTTAGGGCTGCTCCAAAATGCAGAATGAGGGCTAGGCCACACTAGCGCGTTTTTGCGCAATTGCGCCCGCGGTTTTCGCTAACATGGCAATCGTGGGAACGCAATTCTTGCGGTTTCCAATGCAAAAATGGGTAAAGGGAGAACAAGAGCCCCCTAAAAAAGCAGTCCCCATATAGATGGCACAACCACATAAGGTAAATAATTTATGAAAAACGTTCATTGGTAACCAACCATCTGCCCTAACGCAGATATACATAAAAGACCTCCCTAAAGTGCATACATAAATCAGAAAATATTACAATCATCAATATAACCCCCCCCCCCATCACTAAAAAGTAGCAAAAAATGTATATATAGCACCCCCAGAATCCCCGGATCCAAAAATGGAGTGTAACTGTGACCACTGTAGTTCATGCTAATTCCAGACACTGTACGGCTCACAATATAGGTAGTTCCTAAGTGCGGGACCAAATAACACATTTCTATGAGTTCAAAAGTGGATTCATACTTCACCAGATCCCGTTGTCTCTCACTGTCCTTCTCAGTAGCGCACGTCCGCTTCCACTTCCCGGTCCTCTAAGATTTAAACTCCAAGTCGTCAGCATGTCCATAGCTGTCTCTAATCCTGTCCGAAACAAAATAACAGTTGCCATAACTCAGCCTCTCTACAGATCTACGGCATCCAAACTTAGTGGTCACACCTCCTCCTACCGACACGTGTTTCGCCTTACGTCATCACCATTGTGGACTTCATCAGAGTCATGTTTTCCTGCGATTGCGCTTCCTTTTGTGTTCAAGCATTTTTTCGCTTAATCGCATGCGGTTTCTCATTGAAAATAACGCAAACGCACAAAAATCGCGCAATAAAGCTCACGATTGAAAGAGGAATGTTAAGTCGTATGCAGTTCCTTTAATGGGGAACAAAAGCTAGTGCATAAATAACTGAATGGTATTATAACCCTCGGTAATAACTAGAAGATAGCTTCAACTTTCATGTCTTAAATCAGCAGTATTGCAACGAGGTTTCCATTAATTCACCTTTTACTATAATTCTTAAAATAATTTATTTGTTTGTAACTAATAAAATGACCTTTACAAATCTTTATTACTTAATTTTTAAGTGTTTAACTTAAAAGGCATGAGATTAAACCATTTAATATAATGCTTTGCCGCTCTGATCTATCGCGGGTTCGAATATTGTCTTGAAATGTAATACCTGTAAAATATAGGCATGCCAGCTTTAATGTTAAGGTACACTTAACATAAAGTAAAATCTATTTAAAAAAAAAAAAAATTGCTGTACGGTAAATTTTCTTTATAAACGCACAAAATATGTCTTGGGGTGTGTTTTTGGAAGCTTGTCAATTCTCATTGTCAATTGACAATTGAGTATAGAAATTCTAATACTTTAATCAATTAGCAGCCCCTTTGTGGCTGGTTTGACATCTGGATTTATATATAGATTTTAAATTTTTTAGCAGCTAAATAAAAAAATAAATGCATGTTTCTTTAAACGGAAAGTTCAGTGAAAATATCATTATTTTTATACCCCGTTCTTTTCTCTGCTGTTGACATTAGAGGGCAGACATTTCAGGTTCTGTAACGGTCCTTCTTGCACACTTCCTTGGAATGTTACTAAAAGTTATTTTTACTGATTGGCTGTTGTGTGGGTCAAACATGCTCAGATCTCTACTGAGCAACTGAATCAACCCAGGCACTGGGTCAAGGACAAGACCATAACAGTCTCTATTAGGGGTCCTGCAAACAAGAAGTCAGTATTTCGAAAGCATTTATTTATACACAGACAAAATGCTGAATGGGCAGGTTAAGGTCATTAGGATGGAAAAATACTGCTCTTTTTTCTTAAAAGTATATGTATTTGCACTGAACTTCCCCTTTAATTATTTCTTAAAAAGATTTGTGATACTTTCTTATTGGTTGCTTTTTTTTTATTTAGGAAAATACTGACATATGTTTGGATAAGCTCATTAGTAAAGTTGCTACTTTTAAGTAAGTGGTTCATTTATTTCTGTTCTGACGTGGTAGCTCATTTATTCATACACATAAACAACAATGACAATTTCATTGAAATTCATTTGATATAGCAGCCAGTAGAATATACCCATGGTCCCTGTAAAACATTTCAAAATTGTGTGTACCGTATATACTCGAGTATAAACCGAGAAATTTTACCTTTAAAATCATCCTGAAATTCTCCCCTCGGTTTATACTTGGGTCTGGACTGATCTGGAAGCTTGAAGGAGCAGATAGACAAAATCACATAGCCCTGGGAAAACAAAAGCTTTACCCTGTAACACACGGAAGTCTCTTGATTTCGGTTGGTTAGGCAATTGTTGTCCGGCTTACTCAGATCAGCCCAGACTGCAAGGGAAAGGGAAAAAAATGATATAAGTAACAGGATTCAACAAACATGCTGCACAGCAAGGTATGCAGGGCACATCTGTGTATTGGAATTTCTATGGGGCTGTGTATCTGTGTATTGGAAATTCTATGGGGCTGTGTATTAGGCTTTTTCTGGGGTTGTGTATGGGACTTTTTCTGGGGCTGTGTATGGGACTTTTTCTAGGGCTGTGTATGGGACTTTTTATGAGGTTGTGTATGGGACTTTCTATGGGGCTGTGTGTTGGACTTTCTGTGGGGCTGTGTATTGTATATCATATATGGGGCTGTGTCTGGGACTTTCTATGGGGCTGTGTCTGGGACTTTCTATGGGGCTGTGTCTGGGACTTTCTATGGGGCTGTGTCTGGGACTTTCTATGGGGCTGTGTCTGGGACACAATGTTATGAAATGTTATAACAAAAATGTTAGTTACCCTAGTGGAAATATTTGTACTACACACATTTTGAGGCACACCTCTGTCTCTCTTAGGGCACACCATTGTAACCCTGCACATCATTTGAGAAACACTGTTTTAAAATCGGCATTAACTTAATTTGCAACTTACAAGATTGGTATTCTCTTATTATATTTACAAAAAAGGTAAATATATACAAAAAAGGTAAATAATTACTTAACAATTCAAGGCAAATTAAAATCAATTATATTGTTTGTGGTATTTAAAATACCTTGGTCATCAAGTAAATTTGCTTTGTCTTGCATAAACCAAGGCTCTGTTGTTGCCTGGCCAATCAGCTATTCTTTTAGGATAGAATTAATCTGTATGAATTCATAAAAATTTGTGTTACAGAGTAGCTAATGATGTACATCTTTACCTTTCATTTAGAAAGCCTGGTGTATCAGGACATGGTGTTTACGAGCTCAGGGACGAATACCTTGAACAGTTTAATGTGTTTTTTTATCATTACACCAAAACTCAACGCAGTAAGGTAAGATGTTTTCTTCTCTGCTGCCTTGTTAAAATACAAGAGAAAATACAATTTTACTGAAGGCAGAAAAAATAGAGAAGAAACAATTCTGTAAGCTGTTGGTGAAATGGAGAAGAGAAAAAAAAACACAGGCTAGCAGACTAGACTGAACAGCATAGGAGGAGAGCTATCCTGCAGGTCCACAGCCAAAAGAGAGAGCCACCATGCTGCACAAAAAGGATTTAGAAAGATGAGAGGAAGTTCCGCCCCACCAGCCAATTTTATCATGGCCCAGGAAATGGTGCTCCTCTGTGCAGCAACGAGAAGCAGAGGCCAGAGACGCTGGTTACCTGCAAGCTAAGTTAGGGAGTCTAGACATATTACAGGCATGATGTGCAGCCCTACTGCAGCATAAGGGAACTGGGTCCATCCTTCATTCCCTGCCACATAGAGAGCCATTAGAAGCCCAGCCACTTCAGACACCAGAGAAAGATCTTTTCAAGTGGACACTTAAGAACTGGAGGAGACTTCTAATTAAAGATAATGCATACAAAATGGAATATTAGTGCACACCCAGTTAAATACAGATTGCTTATATTCTATATTCAAATTGTATTTCTGCATTATTGTCTCTTCTAATAATAATTTAAAGGGCATTTCCACCACCAAAACTATAATGTAACCCACTACTGGCCCCACTGTGTAATGCATAAATATCCTTACCTTACATCCCTGCTCCAAATGGTTCTCCTGTAATGTGTGTCCAAATTCCCAAAACTGTCCACCAGGAGCCTGGCAGAGTGCATATAGGACTCTGCCCCCCCCCTTCCCTCTCTCTCCTGTTTTGCTCTCCCTCCCCCTAGTGTGTAAACCCTTTTCTGTAGTGTAGGGCTCCCTCCCCCAGCCCCAACCGCCATATTACTTTGTGCTGAACTCCCCCGAACTCTACTTAGATTACCTGTTTCCCCCAACGTTCTGTGCAGCTGGAAGCCACGTCCGTGATTGGCTGCATCTCAGCCAATCACAGACGTGGCTGCCGGCCCGGCCCCCTGCTTGCAGTTTCATGCAAGCAGAGGGCCGTGACAGTACGTCGGAGGAGAGAGGTGAGGTAAGTAATGATCGGGGGGAGTTCAGCACAAAAGTAATAGTGGTTGAGGCTGGGGGAGGGAGCCCTACACTACACCAAAATTCCTAAAAAGGGTGGACATGCCCTTTAATTCTCCCTTTAATGTACTTCTCTTTATCTGGACTTTACTTTTTGTGCATACAGTCTGTATGCGTATTCTCATAGTGGTTTATTCTACTTTGGCATAATATACAAAAGATGCCAATTTTCTTGTTTTAATTAGGGGTTTAATGTAATTTGTGTGTGGGTGGGAGTATTGTGTTATGGGGGTAATGTGGGTGAGTTTTACAAATTACTTGACTGTGTCAATAAATGCCTTTTTAATTTGGATGACAAGTGTGGGGTTTCTTATAGGGATACTTGTCTATGCCTTTTTTTTGGTTGCATTTTGAAGTAATGTGGACCTAAATATATTTTCATTTTAAAAATGCAATAGGGGAGAAGAAAGTACAAATGCATATGCTTTTTCAGAAAGTATATTTGTATTCCACTAGCCTTCGTCTGCCCATAATTTCACTGTGCATTAATAAATGCATCAAAAGTACTGACTTCTTGTATGCAGGACCCCTTAAAGTGTCGCTTATTGTTCTGCTTGTTAACTAACCCACCTGGTCAATCAGTGGCCAATAGAAATCTGAGCATTCTTGGCAGGGAACAGCAATGGAAATGAAATCAATTGATTTTTTCAAAAATATAAAGCATGTAGAATTTATAAGCTTGTGAAAAATAATTCATTTAAAAAATGACTTTCTTCACTCAACTTTCCCTTTAAAGGGACATACATGCACTCAAACCATTAGTGCCAAAAACACATACCATTCATTTATTGTAAAATTGGCTCCTTAAATTCTTTGTTGGTAGTTTACAATTTATGTTTGTAATTTTAAATTATGTGGCACTAAACTGCTGGTTGATTTAAAAAAAAAAAAAATAAAGATCAATTTCCACAGAGGAAGTACACCTCCTTTCCTTGTTTTTTTACCTTAAAGGTAAAAAGACCATTTTAAAGATAGCTGATACGGTTGTGGTCCCTCCCTGACACAATAACGCACCTCTCATTTTTTGTCTGAGATGTGTATGGACAGTGTTTCTGAGAAGGAGCAAGGTTAACTGCATCAGCAGAAATTATTAAAACGGGCAGCAGTGGCTCAGTGGTTAGAACTGATGCCTTGCAGCACTGAAGTCCTGAGTTGGACACCTCTGCAAGGAGTTTGTATATTCTCCTCATGCTTGCGTGGATATCCTCTGGGCACACCATTTTCCCCCCACAATCAAAAAGGCATACTGATTGGTTGAGGTTGTATGTGTCAAATAAATGTGCTTAAATTGTAAGCTCTTTGTGACAGGGCCTAATGTAAATGTATACATGTAATTGTAAAGCGCTACAGAAGAAGTTGGCGCTTTAAAATCCACAATAATAATAAAAACACTGTTTGTTCGCTGCAAGGTATAAAAAGGGGGTAGGAGGCAGGCCTCCTAATCTTTCTTTTTTTTTTTCATGTTGGTCAATTTAGTGTCCCTTGAATTAAAAACACACCTTGTATCGTAAGAGTTGCTCATCATAGCAGACACATGATATACATGATGTACATAAATTATTACAATCTGTTTACCTGCAGGCAGAACACACACAGAAGAAAAGACGAAAACAGGAAAACCGCTCTGAAGGTAAAAGTGTTGTGTTTGTGTATATAAGTTGATGAAGCATTACCCATAATATGTTTTTGTTGCATTTTAAAGCAGTAACTTGAATTTAGAAAAGTGACATTCAAAGAGTTATCTTTTTTTTTTACCTTTGTAGCCTTACCACCACCTTCACCTCCTGATTTTAACCCTGCTTTCCGAAATGTGATCAACCTTCTGTCTTGTGACATTATGATGCATATTATAAGGATAATCCTGCAAAGGGCAGCAGCAGAAGATCAAAGTATGTGGACAGAAGGCATGATACAAATGGTAAAAGTGACCACAATATATGTTCTTTATGTAAAGCCATACTTTGTGTGGAGAGTAGATCATTTTAATAGCAACATTAAGGTTAATCGCCCTGCAAAAATGGTTTGGTTCTGTATTTAGATTATTAAATTCAGTCAAATGTTTAGTAAAACTGCCATCTCTGCAACTTTGGCAATAGGCGATTGAAGGCTTCATTAGGTAGGGTCTCTAAATAGACTCTGCGCATAGAAGACAGATTTTGTCAGGACAAGTCAGACTACATGGCATGGGAGCGAGTGATCCGGTAAGTAGCTTGCCTTTTCTCCTGGCTCCTGATCGTTTTATTGAAAAACGGGAAGTAAGACACCACTCCTTTACCTTCCATTCTTCAATAAAACTAAATGGCCAAACTTTATTTTTTCAGTGGACATACCCTTTTAAGCTTGTTTTGCCTAGACTTTGCATTACTATCTAGTAAAATTCATCCCATAGTTACCATATTATACACGTAGTGGTAAATAGAAATGCAAATACATGTTTTTTATGGATTTAAAGGGTATTTCCACCCTCAAAACTAAAATTTAACTACTGGTCCCACTGTTTAGTTTAAAAACAGATCCTTACCTTACATCCCTGCTCTTTATGGTTCTCCTGCAGGTATTATCCAAAGTCCAGGAAAAGTGAAGAGTAGTAGCTGTCTTCCTGTCCAAAGGTCTGCCTCTTTTGTCGCCTCCGGGAGGTAGTGTCACAAGCGCAGGGTAGTCCTTTCCCCCCTTCCCTCCCTCCATCCAGATCCATCTGTTGCTGCCATTCCACCTAGCGTTAAAGGTTTTGATATCATGTAGGTTACCCCTGCCCACCCCCATCCACTGCATTAGTTTGTTAAAAAAAAGATTTAGAACTCTACTTGCATGCCTTCATTCCTACGGCGCCCTCCATTGATGGCAGCCTCGTCTGTGATTGGCTGCCTCTCAGCCAATCAAATATGCGTCTGCCGGTCCGACCCCCTGCTTGCAGTTTCGGCAAGTTGGGAGCCAGATCAGAATGGGGGCATGTAAGTAGAGTTCTAAATCTTTTTTTAACAAACTAATACAGCGGTTGGGGATTTATTGGCAGTGGTAACCTACATAATATTAAAAAATGTTATTCAGGCTGGAGATGCCCTTTAAACTATCATTAATGAACCCGAAGTGTACATTGTTATAGGATCTAATATCTTCTTATAGCTATGACTATTCTTTTTATACTGCACAGGTCCTTCATCTAATAGGTTTGGGGTTGTTAGAAGAGAAAAAACAGCTCCAGAAGTCTACCGAAGAAGAAGTAACATTTGACTTTTATCATAAGGCAACACGTAAGATTTTCTTGTCTGTTTACTAGAAAAGAGGGAAATAATTTTTTTCCCAACCATATATAAAAAGGAAAGGGTACTTATGTATTGGAGTTTATACTTTTAGATCAAATTAAGCTATGGACATAGCGTTTTGTTTCTACTTCCTTTGGTTATGCGTTTGTATATATTAGCACATCAAGCATATCCAAAAAATTCACCACCAGGTGTCAGTCTGAGCATGTGACAGTACTGTAAACTAAATAGAAATAAAAAAAACTATTGTTAAATAGCTTCATATAATAATAAAAAAATAAAATATAATAATTTAATTATTTTTACCCCTTTTAGTGCATAATCTAAGCCATGCTATATAAATCGCAAAAAAGAAATTGCCCTATTTACCTGGATTGTCTAATGGCCATTATTATAAAAACAAGAAAAGAGGTGATCAATGCACATTCCTGGGCCGCATATATCATAATATCTATGCTAGTGCAAACAGTAAAAACATGGGGGGGTCAGTTACAATTTTATGCATAAAAGTGAAAAGCCTTCCAAGCCTGAAGTGATTTGTCAGTTCTCTGCCCGCAACCCCAATATTAACCAGTTTATTACATGTATTTGTAACCAGATATTTAAAGGGGAACTAAGGGGAAAAATAACTTTTAGGCTTGAAGGCTAGAAATGTACTATAGATGCATCGGTAGTTTCATGGTGACAATATATCCATCGAAGTTTTTGAAGTTAAACAGTTGGGCACCTCCATTTTTCAGATACAGACTTAAGCTAGGTACACACAGTACTGATAAAGCTTTAATTCCATTGGATCCAACAGTATCGAGGCTTTATCGGCAGTGTGTGTGGCTGCTTTCCCAAATGAGCGTGCAGCCACCAAACGTTCGGGTCGGCCGAGTAGTCGTTCAGAAAAGACCGAAAATTTCTCTCAGCCGTGGTAGTATCCTTATAGGGGAGTCAGCCACGGAGGAGGGAAACACACGCTTAGGACTGTGTGTATTCTGATCTTTGAAAAATGACAGACAGGATCACGCAGATTCTGTCTGTGATTTTTCAAAAATCTTTCCTGTGTGTACCCAGCTTTACTCGGTAGCTCTGAATTTCCCATTGCATTGCATTGGATTCATTGCAACTGATTACCGGTAGTTTTAATTGATTAATTAAAAACACCTGAAAGGGAGCTGCAGAACCTACAGGTGTGTATACACAGCGAATGGACAGTTCAAATGCGAGTGCACCAGAAAGTAAAAAGGTAAACTTGGGGTGTCTGCCGTAGGATCAAGATGGGCCTACATCACAGGACTAGGCTGAACGCGTTAATTTGAACTGTCCATTCGCTGTGTATATACTTATTATGTGTGTTATTCTTGTCCCACCTTACCTTTTCATTGCAGTCCAGTGGGGCTGTGTTTGGTGGGCCTTTGGCAGTTCTAAATTTCTTATTTTATGAAGGATTGCTTTTCAGGGTGTTACTAGCCTTTATTCCTTACTAGGAATTTTGAATACTCTTGATAATACTTATGTGGCTGTATCTATTTTCATATGATGGTGTCCTACATCAATGTTGTGTATGTTTTTATGATTGCACTATATTTATAGCACTTTGTCACTTTATTTTGCACAAAGTCAGCCCTCCAGTTCATCAGCCAGTGTCAAGTTAGCCCCGCAGTTCACCAGCTAGTGTAAAATCAGCTCTCCTGTTTACCAGACACTGTAAGTCCACCACACCCCTCACAAGCCATTTCCACCCCCAAATCTAAAATTTAACCCCTTACTGGCCACATTAAGAAGTTTAAAACAAGCCTTACCTTACATTTCTGCTCAAAATGGTTCCCCTGCTGGGCCCCTCCAGGGAAACTGCTGTGTAGAAGCAGTGTGTGACTCATGTTGTGCCTGAGTCTGCCTCAACCTCGTCAAGGTTTGAGGCATGCTCAGTGCAACCCCCCCCCCCCATTTTTCTCTCCCTACCCCTAAAGTTAAAACCTTTGGGTTTGCGGTAGGGCATGCTCCCCCAGCCCCAACCGCATTCATATTATTGCAAAAAAGTCCCCCAATCTTTACTTACCTTCCCTCTCTCCTCCGCTGTTCAGAAGTCCCGGCAGCCGCGACCGTGATTGGCTGCCTCTCAGCCAATCACGGATGCGGCTTCCGGTCCCGCCCCCTGCTTGCAATTCCATGCAAGCAGAGGGCCGGGACAGTGCGGCGGAGGAAAGAGGGAAGGTAAGTAAGGATCGGGCGAGTTTCTAACAATAATATTAATGCGGTTGGGGCTGGGGGAGCATGCCCTACCGCATATCAAAAGTTTTCAAAAGGGGTGGACATGCCCTTTAAGACCACGCCCATTGTTTTTGCGGCAGTGCCCCAGAGTATAAGGGTGGCTTGAAAAGTTTGGCTCAGGTGCCAAAATGTCTAGAAAAACCTCTGCAACCATTGGCTGTGATGTAACATCACAGCCTTGATTGAGTGCATGGAGGGAGGAGCCAGCTTACTCTGTCAGAATGGGGACAATAATTATACTTAAAAATCGGTTTAGTAATGCATCTAATAAAGTGCAAAATATATCCGTTGGCTGCAGGTAAATGAGAATTGTCAATTTCTTTATTTTAAGCGTGGACATGCCCTCCAAGGGCAATTAACAAATTAATCTAATGTCTAAGCAGATATGTGATGTTTCCTTGTGCAGGCATCGGGAGTGCGGTTGTAAATTCTCAGAGTGCTGTGACACTCCTGGAAAAACTAAAGAGCATTGCACAGCTGGATGCCCAGAAAGACATGATTGTTTGGGTGCAGCAAGTAGGTATTGAAAAAATATTTTAAACATGCAGAAGAGAATTACAGTTATGCTGCTTTGAAAATATAAACCATATTTTAAATCAAAAAATCATATGAGGGGTGCAAAAAATATAATTAAATACATAAATAATTATATAAGTATACAAGTGCTTGAATCTTATTACCTATAAGGTTAGATTTGAAACCTACTGATTCAACTCTTGACAAAGTAAAAGGTGAAATTCCAATTAAATGGGAGGAAAAGAAGGAAAAGGTCCTTTAAAACTTTAGCTTCAGTTCTCCATATTTAGGTAAGACACTGCAAGAAACCTGTTTCAAGGTTAAAAGTAGCTGAAATGGTACTTTATATGTTGGCTGTTGCTGTGTTGAAGAATGAATATATGCAATATGAAAATATTGATTTAAACAGTGATCTCGATTGGCTACTGAAGGATTCATTTTTATTTTACCCAAGGTGTTTGAAGCTGTGAAAAGCTTGCGAGAAACATCTGGCCAAACTGCATTTGTGTCGGCTGGCGTTTCTAAAGCTGATGAGGTATGATGAATTCAAAACTAATGTATATTAGAGTACTGCTCATATTTTAAAGGGCATCTCCACTCTGAAATCCTCTTTTGGGATTTCAGTTTAATTGAAGAACGGGAGGTGTAGGAGCTACGTCTTACCGTTCTTCAATGAAACCTCCAGGAGTGAAGATACGGAACTTACTTGATCTCACGCTCCTCCGCTGTTCTTTTGACAGGTCCCAATGCTGTTTGTACTTTATGCGCATACAGTACAAACTGCATTGGGACCTGTCAGAAGAACAGCGGAGGAGGGTGAGGCCGTGTAAGTTACTTATCCTCGCTCCTGCAGGTTTAACTCAAGAACAGGAGGTAAGGCATAGCTCCTTTACCTCCCGTTAAACTGAAATCCTGAAAGTTAATTTCAGGAGTGGGAAAAACTTTTAAGGAATATTTCTTTACTTAGCTGTTTCTTAATGGACAAGTCTTAACTGAAAGATTGTTTTTAGGTTAATTAATCCTCTAGGAAATTATAGTGGGTGCTGCAATTACACCTCTGGTTAAAGGACAACCAAAGCAGCGGAACAACACTGACATAAAAGCAGTAATCTGCTACTTCTCTTAATAGGTTGAGGGGCAACAGGTTAAACCTTGTTGAAATAATTACTGCCTAATGATTAGCATGGTAGGTTCCAGCATGCCCTGGTAAAACAGGTGGGTAAATGTAGAAATTTTAATTCAGTAGCATCGGGAGACTTGCAGTTTTCAGTACTTTGCCTTATCCATAAACTTGTATTTTATATGTTCAAAGAAAATATTTATGCTTGCATTTGTTTTGCTGGAAGACAAAAGGTAAGGAGCTCAGAAGTTAAACCACCATTTAAAAGGCTACTTTGTAGCAGGATAACAAACCTTAAGGATGTTATATCAGGTGCCTGTGCCGTTAAAAGAAAACAGCAATTGATACACAAACAAGAGGGGCCCAGGCACACTGGATGGCAATTTGCCAATATAGTAGGTAGATGCAAAACCTATGTTTGTCCTCTACCCAGGGATAATAAGCAATAAGAGATAAAAGGGTGCACACTACTTAAGTAGTATTCATTTATTCAGGTGAATCGCACGCACAAGAAACCGGCGCATGCCCCGGATATTACATTGGGAAGCGTGGGTTTACCTACATTTTAGCCCATTGTGCCCTCATGTCTGATTCTAACCCTGATTCTCTAGTACATTCATATAACTCTTTCTTATCAACTACTATTGATTCCTTTGCCCCCATCCACTAACCCCCATCCTTGGCTCAATTCAGAAACCAAATTCCTACGCTACTGTGCTCGTGCAGCTGAGCGGCTGTGGAAAAAGTCCCGCAGTCAGGGGGACTTTTACCACTAAAGGATCATGCTGTTGTGTCTTAATTCAGCTCTTTCAGCATCAAAACATTCATACTTTAGCACACTAATAAAAAATAACCCACATGGTCTATTTTCGCTATTTAACACTCTCTTCTACTGACTCCCTAGTCCACTGACACGCTTCATTCCATTAACACTCCTCAGGTATTTGACAACTACCTTAGAACTAAAGTAGATGATATCCACACACTAATCCCCTTACCCCAGAACAACTCACACTTTCTTCTGTCTGCCCCACCACCTGTAGCTCTTCAATCTTTCACAATGTGTACCCTTGACTCCATGCCCTCCTGCTTACTCGGACACTAAGCTAAAATCCTTTCCCCTGCTCTTGCTCACATTTTTAATTGCTCCCTGACCTCTGGGATTTTTCCTTCTGCCTTTATACATGCGATCGTCAAACCTCTTCTTAAAAAACCCTCTCTGGACCCTACCTGTCTCTCAAACTAGCGCCCTGTCTCCCTTTTACCATTTGTGTAAAAACTCTTAGAACATCTCGTCTTTACACGCATTACTCTATTACCTCCATGATAATTTTTAACTTTACCGGTGTTACTTATAGAACCATCTTTTAGTATTGGATTCCACCTTTTGAGCGTGCAAAAAAGCTCTCTGTCCAAGAGAACTGCTGTTATACTGAAACATTCAGGAGGATTTACAGCTCAGCAGCACATCTGAAAAATAAAATAATCAACTTAGTATGAATGTTTGGTAAAAGTATTCGTAGTTTTATAATAATCCTTTAATATCCAGCAAAACATGGTATGGGCATGAGTTAATTTGGCTTGAAAGAACCAAATTCCTGTTCTTTCCACGTGCAGGACACATTAAAGTGTGCCGTTATAGCTTTCCTGAGAGCTGCCATGGAAACATGGAAATTACACAGAAGTCTCTGTTACCTAGCTAGGAATCCATGGAAGAGATACTGCATTATTATAATTCCCCCCCCCCCCCATTGACTATAATAGGTACAATCCTCAAACATGAATATTCAGAGGTTTCTGGGTCAATTTAATTCACAACTGTCTCTTGCTTAATGCAATGCACATGGATTCAAGGCTACACAAACAAATAAACCCACACAATTTCAAAATAAAAGTACTTAAAGGGGAACTGTGGTGTCCTTACAAGTTGATTTTAAATGAAAGGTCAGTTTCCTACCTTTAAAACGAGCCATCAACTACCTGTCTACGTGCTCCACAGCCCAAGATATAAAGAAATGACTGACCAGAAAGTTAATGGGTAGGAGGCTTACATGTGACATTCCTTAGGCTTCTCCTCCACCTCCCGGTGAGCACAGCCTCAGACTTCAGTGTGTGAGGGAGACAAGAAGTCCCTCCCACTCCCTGCTGAAGATCCCCACAGTGAAGGTAAGGGAATCTACAGCCCTACTCTCCCACTATGTGAAAACATAGAGAGAGTTCTCACTCTGCCTGGAAAGGTTTCTGTAGGGGGGTCCTGAGTTGCCCATGGCACCCATGATTGGGTGGGGACACGGCGTCTGCAAGTGAGCGCGGCTACAATATTCGCAAGTGGGCAGGACGACATGGGTCTGTAAGGAAAGGGGCCATGGGGGGCCTGCAATTGGAGGGGCCATGGGGTGGGAGGGACCAGGGGGGCTTGCAAGAGGAGTGGGGCTGCAAGGGGAGAAGGAGACACAGGGCAGATTGACTGACACATGGTTTCAGAGCAGGAAGTGCAGGGGACCTGGTGATGCTGCTGCCATATCACACACAAAAATGTAAATATCTTTATTCAAAATAAACAATGAAAATAAATTGCAAAAATTCTCAGGAGAGCAATTCCTATCAATTTACTTAGTCATTTCTGGACCACAGTTCCCCTTTACAGATACACTATCTTCCACACACCCACCCAACCCTTGCTTTCCATGGCAGCCACACATAAACCATCAAACAAGTTATTTTAACTGTCTAAAGCACAGGTAAACCCAACCAACGATACACTGGTACACTCAACCTACCTTTTTATATCCATGGCAAACATACATAAACCATTAAAATCATTTGTTTTATAGTCTTAAAGTGCAAAAAAACATACCCCCCAACACCACACAGGCACAAGTACACACACCTACTGATACATTCTCACAACCCTCGTATACCCTTATGTTTCCATGGTAAGCATACATAAACCATCAGAAAAGTCTGTTTAATGCTCTAAAACATATATCATTAAAAAAGTTATTTTCATTGTCTGAAGAACAAAGAACATGCTATTTATTCTTCCGTTTTTTGGACTGTATCTCCTCCCACTGTTTTTGAGCATGAAATGTGCGGGGCATATAGGAGAAGTGTGCTATCACCTAGCAAAGGAATCCGCAGAAGCGTTACGGCATTATCGGGAATTTCAGAACATTTTTTCCATAGACTATAATGGTAACAATCCTCAAATGTGGATATTTCAAAACAAGTTTGTTTCATGGTCATAAACACAAACGCTGATATCCCCAACCCCCCACACAGACACAGGTACAACCACCTACTGACCTTCCTTTCCATTCCCATGGAAGCCATACTTAAAGGGTAACTAGTCAAAAAATGAATTTTGATCAATCATCAATAAAAGTTAGTTATATGGTCATACATGCAAAAACACATACTCCCAACCTCACATGAGTACACACACCTACTGACCTACCCTTAAATTTCCATATCAACCATACTTAAAGGGTAAATAAAGTAAAAAAAACTTTGATATTTCCTTAATAAAAGTTAGTTTTATGGTAAACACAAAACGACATACCCCCTCAACCAGACCCAGTTACACACACCTACTTACCTACCCTTCCATTTCCATGGCAGCCATACTTAAAGGGTAACTATAGTCAAAATAAAAATTGACTAATCATTAAAAAAGTTTGTTTTTTAAACCCCCAACCTGACACAGGTACACACACCTACTGACCTATCCCCCACAATGTGTTTTTCAAACTAAACAGCACCATTAGACAACCAGACAACCTGAGACCCTATAGAGGATCCAGATTACCATGCTAGGTCGGTACTAATTAGTATTTACCACAGCAAGTTCCAGATTAAGAGTTGCTATGGGGTTAGGAATCGGGAGCACAGGATACTGATTCGGTTTTAGGTTAAGGTGAGGTGGGGTGAAAGGAGCTAAAAGCTTCCCACAGAGTATAAAATGAAATAGAGCCTTCTTAAAACAGAAGGTGCCTCACAGTCTCATGTTATTATAATAGCATTGCTCTAATAATCTAACGCATATTTCTACCCAGCTTACCTAGAAAAATGGGCGGGGACATGCAACGTAACATCCTTTATATCCTCTTTCCTACATACACATTGGCTAAGGCTCTCACATGTTTTACAACAGCACATCATTAGATCTTATACTGACATTACCACTTCCTTTCAGTATTCACATGGAGACTCCTTAGCAGTCACAGGGGTGTGGTTTAACCTCCCACTTTGACTGTGCCATATTAAAATAGGAATCTCAGCTCTGTAAGTAAGTTTATAGATTTTGTTTAAGTTGTATATTTTGTCTTATACTCAGTGCTATACTTTATATACATTTACTGATTGTCATTTAAATGGTAATAGTAAGATAGTAAACAGATACACACACATACATATACACCTTTCCTGTATGTAATATCCTATACCCCCACCTCATTGGGAGCTCCTAAAAACTCCTATGCTATCTCCTATGAAGATATAAATATATTTATAGAATATAAAATTGCAATGTATTTATCCTTTCAGGGACAAAGTCCTCAAGAGAAGGAGAAACGCAAACGGAAAGCAGAGGCAGCGCGGCTCCACCGCCAAAAGATCATGGCACAGATGTCTGCTCTACAAAAGACTTTTATTGAAACAAATAAGCTTCTGTACGACACAACTGTGGAGGTGCACGATAAACCTAGTCCTGCAGAGGAGAGGTATTTAGAACTAAATTTGCATTTATGATGTTATCTGTGTCTCATGTCTCATTGTGCCTTTTCTGACATGATAGTGTTTGTTTAGGAATGTGCTAAGAATTCACACATGCAACAGAAAAAAAGTTTTATTTTTTCCCCCAATTATAAAATCTGTGCATATAGAATTGTGGGAATCTCCCCCCCAATCTATAATTGTATGGGAGGTATTCCTACTCCTATCCCTCTTAGCTTAAAGCAAAAGCTCCTCCTGCCTTACTTAAAAGAAAAATATTGTTTCAGAACTATTACAGGTTGGGAATATAAATATCCTGTCTCATTTTCCAGACCTATAACAATAATTTTAAATAAGACAGGCAGACTAAAATGTGAACTGCTGTCAGCAAACTTTTTAATGACCAGAAAACAGACCAAATACTTCCTACTTCCTATATAATTATACATTCTTAGGGGGAATATTTTTTGGAGCCCACTTTAAGACCAAATATTTAGTTCCCATGTGAGTTTATATTTATCTGTTCGTTGTCCTATATATTTATTTACAAACGCCTAAAAATTAATTCCATTGCTTAGCTTTTTAACAACAGATGTAGGATCAAAGATAACCTTGGGTCCAAACCGCGGCCCCTCCGTACCCGTCAAAGAAGTGCTGACGTGCATCCTCTGCCAGGAGGAGCAGGAAGTCAGACTGGACAATCCTACAATGGTTTTGACTGCTTGTGTCCAGAAATCCACCACTCTTTCCCAAACTCGTGGAAAATTGGTCAGCCACACAGGGGGTGTGTATTCAAACTAGATATTCCCACATCTGCCCTGATACTTTTCCTATGGTGATCTCATAACCTAGTTTTCCAAGTCTAAGTAAGAAACACTATGTACCTATGTTAATTTCTTATCCTGCACGCTACCCTCTAATGGCATTTATTAAAATATAGAAAATGCTGTTTGTAAATTATACTTTCTAATATATGGCAGATATTGATGTTCTACCCAACTAGTTAATTTGTAGTAATGTTTAAAGGAAAACTAAACCTGAAATGCGCCCTGATTCAGGGCCAGGCCACAGTAGCCCGTTTTTTGTGCATTTTCTCACGCGATTGTGCATGCGATTTGGGTTAGAATGGAAATCGTGGGAGTGCACGATTGAAGGATCCTTTAAGCTTGGTACACACTGTAAAGATTTTTCAAAAATCAGGCTACACAGAGTCCCTCTGTGTAGCCATATGCTGTGTATATACTGTGCAAAGGGAGAGTGCTCAGGACTGTGTGTATGTAGCCTGTTTTTTTTTAAATCTTTACAGTGTGTACCAAGCTTAAAGGATCCTTCAATCAACCAGACCTATTATCTTTTAATACAAGTAGTTTTAGATATTTTTCGATTTTAGTAACTTATACAGTCCTCTCTTGAATCCACCAAATGAACTTGCAATTACATCAGCTGATATACCATTACACAATTTTAAACCTCTCCTTGATTAGATTAAATTTCTTTTCTTCTAATTTTAAAGGATGTCCATGTGTCTTCTAAAATGAACTATTGGTGAACAATTCACCAAAGGGCCCATTAATATATTTGTGTTAAGTTATTATATCCTGCCACCCTTGTCTAATTTGTCTCCATAGTCAAGTGTATTTCCCCTTATTATTTTAGTTGCCATTCTCTGATCTCTTTCCATTTTTAAGATGTTCATTTTTATATACAGGATTTTAAAATGTCACCAGATATTTTAACAAGGCCTTACCAGTGCTTTGTAAAGAGGGAGGGTTATATTTACCTCCTTTAAATCCATAAACCTCACATTCAATATTCTCTGCAACCATTTTACTTTTCACTTTAAGTTTTCCTTTAAAAATCCCCAAAGCATGCAGTGTTCAAGGATGTAAAAAGGTCTTATAAACCTCTAGATGATTCACAACTAGGAATGAAAGCTAATACGGAAAAGGATATTGACATTTAATATAGTAGTTCTTGCAGCTATATTGCATGTTTGATTAATATCTATTTAATTCTCCTGACTCTGAGTATTATAGCCAGGAATGTGTTGGTGTTTTTCAGTCTTCAAAAGACACTATAGGACTTACTAAATGTTCTTTTTTCCAGAAACATTCGATCCACTTTTTACAAACCCAGAGATGTCTTATGGCACACACACAGGAAGCTGTGGCCATGTTATGCATGTTGTTTGTTGGCAGAAGTAAGTGTCCATCAGAGGTTATAACATTTTCACTGCAATATTAAAGTGTGTGCAGAATCTTTTTCTCTTTAAATATTTTGTTGAATTTAATATAACAACCGAGTAGCACTTATCATACAAATTGACATTAAGCAATGCAATAAATACCGTATATACTCGAGTATAAGTCGAGGTTTTCAGGCTATAAAAACAGCCTGAAAACTGAACCTCGACTTATACTTCGGTCAGTCACTAACTTGTTAGAAGAATCCGTCTGCCGCATCTCCCGATCGTCACATCCACTGACGTCACTACTTGGCGCCTGTCTTACTACCCGGCGCCGAGTAGTGACGTCAGTGGATGAAACGATCGGGAGATGCGGCAGACGGATTCTTCTTACAAGTTAGTGCAAGTTGCCGGTATTTCAGTTTTTAAGTTGTTGTTCAGGTATTTATTATTTTTACTGGCAGGGAGGGAGGGGAAGGTTGGGTAGGGGGGGTTTGCAGTTCCACTGCAGATGTTTGTAAACTACAACTCCCAGCAGCTAAAGCATGCTGGGAGTTGTAGTTTACAAACACCTTAAGTGCCAAAGTGGTCATATTTTCTACCCTCGACTTATACTCGAGTCAATCACTTTTACTAATTGTTTAGGTAAAAATGTGTACCTCGACTTATACTCGGATCGACTTATATTCGAGTATATACGGTAAGTGCTAACGTTCTTGCCCCCGCCTTAATGCAGTAAGTAAATTGCACCACATTTTATATTCCAATTCTGTCTTACACATTTGCTTGTTATGTATATTTGTTATATTTGTGCTGAAAAGTCTTGCTATTTGCATCGTAAAATTATTTGCTTTACTTGCAAATTGTTAAAGGGCATGTCCACCCCCAAAACTAAAACTTAACCCACTACTGGCCCCACTTTTTTTTTTTAAAAAAATCCTTACCTTACATCTCTGCTCCTTATGGTTCTCCTGCAGTGCTTGTGCAAAGTCCAGGAAACTGAAGAGTAAGATCTTTACTCCTGCAGGGTTCTCTATTGCCCACAGCCGGGGCTGCCGGTCCGGCCCCTGTTTGCTACTTCCGGCAAGCAGGGAGCCGGATCATTGCGCCGCTTGAGCGATGGGGCTGTAAGTTAAGTACGGGTTGTTTTTTTTTTAGAAATCTAATATAGCCCTACATTATAAAAAATAAATACTGCTACATTGCAGCATTGGGGTCCAGTCAATTGCAACAGTTATTGCAAACAAAAGCTCTAAAGATAACTGTTCGTTTTTAACATTATATGCTACACATAATAACCCTTGTTTTTTTTTTTGTTTGTTTGTTTGTTTGTTACTTTTATTTCAGGTTCTTTGAAGCCATGCAGAAGAATACTCGCCAGCGTCTTCACGTGGAGCCAATTTTTGACCTTGGTAATGGAGAATATCTTTGTCCACTTTGCAAGTGCCACTGTAACACTGTGATACCCATAATCCCACTTGAATCTCAGCATGTTAAAAGGTAATTGTCTACATATAATTAGCTTAAAAAGGCATGATGTGCAGCCCTTCTGCAGTATTTACGTGGGTACACACTTACAATAAAGGGTATCTGTTGTATTCAGTTAGATCAACTGGACTTGATGTTTACATATTGGCAACATGACTGGTTCAAGAGAGGTGTCAAGGAGGCCATTTATGTGAAAATGAAGAAACCAAGCCTGAATAGAAGTGGGGGGGTTCAACACCAACTGTCTGCCATGTACAATGATGTTTTGACACCTGACCCTGGGCAGTTCCTATAATGCAATCATGCCCTGCATTCAGAAAGTCATTAATAACTGAATGTGATATGCTAATTGGGACTTTCCAGGGTACTTTATTGCCAACAGATACTTGTACAATCATTCTGAATTGAGAAAGCCAGTCGGATGACTAGCGAAACGTGTTCAAGAACTGAACCTTAAGTCCAGTTGATCTAACTGAATACAACAGTTATACCATGACCTGGATGAATGAGAACCTTCACAAGCATACTTATAATAAAGGGACGATTCCGTTGGAAATGACCCTTTTATCGTTTGTGTGTACCGCAGTTCTGATCATTACCAAGGCCAATGAACATTTACTATCGGGATCAGAACAGGCCAAAAATTTCTCTTGGCCATAGTCGCCCCCTTCCAGTAAACTATAGGGAGTAGGCTGCGGGTGAAGCAGTCCCGAAGGTTCTCCCTATACTTAATATAGGGAGAACACTTAGGAATCTATGTAGGCTGATTTTTAAAAAATGACAGAATGTTAAAGGGTATCTCCACTCGTTTTTATAAGTTTTGGGAATCCAGTTCTATTGAAGAACGGGAGGTAAAGGAGCTGAGCCTTAACTTCCGTTCTTCAATAGAACACACAGGAGCCAGGAGAGAAGGTAAGAAACTTACCCTCTCGCTCGCTCCCCCGGCGCTTGGTCTGACAGTTCCCGACGGACCTTGTCTTCTATGCACATAGATCGCGCATGCGCATAGAAGACAAGGTCCGTCGGGACCTGTCAGACTACGCGCGGGAGCGAGCGAGCGGGTAGTTTCTTACCTTCTCTCCTGGCTCCTGTGTGTTTCTGTTGAAGAACGGAAGGTAAGGCACAGCTCCTTTACCTCCCGTTTCTCCAATCGAAGCTGGATTCCCAAAACTTATAAAACGAGTGGAGATACCCTTTAAAGATTCTGCCTGTCATATTTTAAAGATCTTTGCAGTGTGTATCAAACTTAAAGGGGAAGAGATCTGCCAGACATGCCCTTCCCTTGTTGAGAGTCTGCGGGAGGCTTGAAGACTTGCAGCTCCAAGCAATAACTCCAGCACACTATGGGAAAGTTGCACTTCTGAACTGGAAACTTTTTTTCCAAGTGCCCCCTTTTGAAGGTGGGACTTAACCCCATGCTTTCTAGGTTCCCATGGGCTGCTGAAGAAAAATATATAATGCATGTTTAAAGGTGAATTAAGTCCCTTGCTGTATGCTGTACCCAGGGTGAAGACCAAAAATGCTAGTTCCTAAGCCCCAGTAGTATAACTGAAAATAAGAGTACTTACTACTAAATCCCCTGTCTGGGCCGTCCACCTGGGCACAGGGGGCCAATCTATAGTAAGAAGGTCTCTACAAGTTGTACTTTCTCCTAAACACTGTGCACCATCTGTCTCGCTAGCACAGGGAAGGATGTAGGACCAATGCTGGTCTTTTTGGTTTTGACTGGCAGAAAAGCATGGGCAGATTCTTTCCCTGTCACCCCTGGCCAGTCATTCACCAGACTGGGTCAAGTCCCTTGGGTCAGAACAGGAAACACATCACTATAAAGCTCTGCCTCCCCCTCTTCCACATCCTCTTATTTGCCTTTCCTTTCAAAGTGTGAGCAGGTATGGAGCTTACATCTAGTTTTCCAGAGTTCTCCCTCTCTCTCTCTTTCTAGCCTGATGCTCCCCCGATTGTCACACTTTGAGTGTCGGAGGGGAAAGAGGCCCTGTGACCGGGGTTTGGGGGTTCTGGTGTCAGTCTTATAAGCAGCCGGTATTTAGTTTCAGACGTACACAAAATCACACGTCACCTGACGGAACCGGATGTGACGTCACAGTGAGCAACTTGCGGTTCTAGGCTTTATGGGAATTGTAGGAAGCGGATGCGGTGGCTTCTTTTGGCGCCAACTCTGTGCAGATACAGCAGGAGAGTAGCAGTTCTGCTGTGCAGCTGCTACACTATGGCATATATTCACATGTGAGTAATGCCTTATTTCCTTTCTGTTTTATTCTGCCTTGTCTGTATATTTTATGCCACTGCTTACCAGTCTATACTTTTTTGCAGTATGGATTCTGGGAGCATGAGCAGAGGTGACTACCCTTAAGGTTCTAGATAAGCATTAAAAGAAATGAGTGGAAATGCACAGCTAATTTCGCTTATATTTTCAGTGTCTCTGCCTCTGACAAACAGTCCAAATTGGAGGAAAAGACAGCAATAGTAGTGCAAGAAGCATCTGCATCTACTAAAGTCGTAAGAAGGCTAGTGTGAGAAAAGAAGTTTCAGACTCGGAATTATCAAGAAGAGAAGGAAGTCTCAGAAATAGAAACTGCTTTTGATTTAAGTATTATTGATCCACTAATCAAAGTTGTAAGATCAACGATGTTTCTTAGCTCAAAGGAACTGTCTTCCTCAACTGCGGTCAAGTTTTTTTTTACCGTTAAAAAGAAGATGGCATTATTCCCTGTTCAGTCTTCTGTGCATGAGGTCATAGCAGGGGAATGGAAGAAGACTGAAAAAAAGGTGGTTTTGGCAGGAAAATTTCTAAAGAAATACCCGTGGAGCGCATTATATATATATATATATATATAAAGGTAACTGGAGGCTTAGGGAATAGTGACCATAAAATAGTGGCGTTTGGACTTTGTTATCGAAAGGAAAAGTGCGCTGGGTTAACAAAGACTTTTAATTTCGGGAAGGCAAATTTTCCCAGGTTAAAAGCAGCTCTTCAGAATGTCAATTGGGATAATGTATTATCAGGTAAAGGTACTAAACAGAAGTGGACTGTGTTCAAGGGGATTTTAAGCCAATTCACATCTAAATTTATACCCTTGTTTGGTGGATAACAAACTTAAAGGTAGCAAGCAGTGCCAGGCGGCAACAGCCAGAGCCAGCATGGTATTGTCTTGTATAAAGCGAGGTATGGATTCAAGGGAGGAAAATGTAATTCTCCCTCTTTACAAAGCATTGGTAAGGCCTCATTTGGAATATGCAGTGCAATTTTGGAATCCTGTGTACAAAAAGGACATCTTTGAAATGGAAAGGGTTCAGAGAAGGGCAACTAAATTAATAAGGGCATTGGGGGAGCTTGAATATGAAGAGAGACTGGAAAAGTTACAATTATGTACGCTGGAGAAAAGGCGCTTGCATGGGGATATGATTACTCAGTTTATTGTATGGCCCGTTAATGTATTTATACAATCTGGGGCATTGTTCACCAATAGAGCATGTCGGAGGACATCCCTTAAGACTTGAAGAAAAAAGGTTTAGGCTTCAAAAGGACATCTTTGAAATGGAAAGGGTTCAGAGAAGGGCAACTAAATTAATAAGGGCATTGGGGGAGCTTGAATATGAAGAGAGACTGGAAAAGTTACAATTATGTACGCTGGAGAAAAGGCGTTTGCGTGGGGATATGATTACTCAGTTTATTGTATGGCCAGTTAATATATTTATACAATCTGGGGCATTGTTCACCAATAGAGCATGTCGGAGGACACGAGGACATCCCTTAAGACTTGAAGAAAAAAGGTTTAGGCTTCAAGTTCGGAAAGGGTTTTTCACTGTGTGAACGGTAAAGCTATGGAACTGTCTTCCAGTGGACTTTGTTATGGCAGGTTCATTGGTCAATTTCCCCAAAAAACTGGATGAGTTTCTGCAAACAAGGAATGTTGCAAGTTACTGGTATTGATACATAAAGTAGAGTTGATTTCCGATTGCCACTTGGAGTCAGGAAGGAATTTTTCCCCCTTCATAAATTTGGTAACTGTTGATCCAGAGGAAGGCAAAAAAAACTCCACCAAATTTATGAAGGGGGAAAAATTCCTTCCTGACTCCAAGTGGCAATCGGAAATCAACTCTACTTTATGATCAATACCAGTAACTTGAACATTCCTTGTTTGCAGAAACTCATCCAGTTTTTTGGGGAAATTGACCAATGAACCTGCCAAAACAAAGTCCACTGGAAGACAGTTCCATAGCTTTACGTTACACACGTGAAAAACCCTTTCCGAACTTGAAGCCTAAACCTTTTTTCTTCAAGTCTTAAGGATGGTGCTCCGACATGCTCTATTGGTGAACAATGCCCCAGATTGTATAAATACATTAACGGGCCATACATAAACTGAGTAATCATATCCCCATGCAAGCGCCTTTTCTCCAGCGTACATAATTGGAACTTTTCCAGTCTCTCTTCAATTCAAGCTCCCCCAATGCCCTATTAATTTAGTTGCCCTTCTCTTAACCCTTTCCATTCAAAGATGTCCTTTTTGTACACAGGATTCCAAAATTGCACTGCATATTCCAAATGAGGCCTTACCAATGCTTTGTAAAGAGGGAGAATTACAATTTCCTCCCTGAATCCATACCTCTCTTTTATACAAGACAATACAACAATACCATGCTGGCTCTGGCTTGCCACCTGGCACTGCTTGCTTCTTCTTTAAGTTTGTTATCCCAAAACCTCAAGATCCCTTCCAACGGGATTCACTTAACACAGAGCCATTTATTGTATAAGTAGCACAAGGATTTTTAAGTCCAAAATGCATCACCTTACACTGCCACTTAGCAGCCCAATGTGACAATCTATATGATCCTCCAGCAAACGATTGCACATCCTCTGAAGTTTTTAATGGTCGACAAAGTTATGTGTAGTCAGCAAACACAGAAACCTTGCTGACAATACCCACTTCCAAATCATTAATAGATTAAATAGAAGCGGCCCCAACACAGAACCCTGTGGCACCCCACTTAGCACTTTAGTCCATAATGATGAAGCCCCATTTAAACTGCTCTCTGTACCTATTCATTAACCAATTTTCTATCCATGTACAAATGTGACTCCCCAGACCAACAGACTTTAGCTTATAAATTAGTCGCCTATGGGGGACTGTATCAAAAGCCTTTGCAAAATCCAAGTAAACTAACATCTACTGCTATGCCAGAGTAAATGTCTACTACTTCCTCATAAAAGCCAAGCAAGTTATTCTATTCCTCCTAAATCCATGCTGGTTACTACTTATAATGTCAGTCCTTGAAACATACTCTAGAACATGTTCCCTTATTAAACTTTCCAGGATGGTCCCGACTACTGAAGTTAAACTTACAGGCCTGTAATTACCGGCGTGTGAATGATACCCTTTTTGAATATTGGAATAACATCAGCCTTTTTCCAATCCAGAGGCACACCTCCGACATGAGGGAATCTGAAAAAATAAGAAACAATGGCCTAGATAAACTGAACTTAGCTCCCTAAGTCCCAAGGATGTATTTTATCCGGTCCAGGGATTTATTATATTAACCTTCTTAGTGTCTTTCTGTACCATATCCTCGGTTAACAAAGTGCACTTGAATCTTTTATACCATTATTGCTACTATACTCTATGATATATGTACTTGGATCTTCTATAGTGATACAGAGGAAAAAAATTATTAAGACATTTGCTTTATCGCCATCTCCGTAACTAACTTATCCCCATTAATTAATGATGCCACATTCTCAATCCTCATCTTCTTGTTAATATACTTAAAAAAGAAATTTAGGCTTAGTGAGATTGCTTCATGCATCATCTAACTTCATTATTAATTTGCTGTTGATTGCTCTTACACTCCTTTGATTGTGTTTTTATAATCCCAAAGGCCTTTCCGTTCCCTCGGCCTAAAGGTTTTAAATGCCTTTTTCTTCCTTTCATTGCCTCTTTACATCAGAATTCAGCCACATGGGCGCAGATTTATTTTTTACATTTATTTCGCAAAAGGTATAAATTTAGATGTGAATTGGCTTAAATCCCCTTGAACACAAGTCCACTTCTGTTAGTACCTTTACCTGATAATACATTATCCCAATTGACATTCTGAAGAGCTGCTTTTAACCTGGGAAAATTTGCCTTCGAAATAAAAGTCTTTGTTAACCAGCGCACTTTCCTTTCGATAACAAAGTCCAACGCCACTATTTTAGGTCACTATTCCCTAAGCCTCCAGTTACCTTTATATATATATTATATATAATGCGCTCCACGGGTATTTCTTTGAAATTTTCCTGCCAAACCACTTTTTTTCAGTCTTCTTCCATTCCCCTGCATGACCTCATGCACAGAGACTGAACAGGGAATATGCCATCTTCTTTTACGGTCAAAAAAACTTGACCGCAGTTGAGGAAGACAGTTCCTTTGAGCTAGAAGACACAATTATGAAGCTTCAACTTGATAGTGATAACGAAGGACAATAATACTTAAATCAAAAGCAGTTTATTTCTGAGACTTCCTTCTCTTCTTGATAATTCCGAGTCTGAAACTTCTTTTCTCACACTAGCCTTCTTACGACTTTAGTAGATGCAGATGCTTCTTGCACTACTATTGTGTCTTTTCCTCCATTTTGGACTGTTTGTCAGAGGCAGAGACACTGAAAATATAAGCGAAATTAGCTGCTGTGCATTTCCACTCATTCTTTTATGCTATCTAGAACCTTAAGGGTAGTCACCTCTGCTCATGCTCCCATAATCCATACTGCAAAAAAGTATAGACTGGTAAGCAGTGGCATAAATATACAGACAAGGCAGAATAAAACAGAAAGGAAATAAGGCATTACTCACATGTGAATATATGCCATAGTGTAGCAGCTGCACAGCAGAACTGCTACTCTCCTGCTGTATCTGCACAGAGTTGGCGCCAAAAGAAGCCACGCGTCCGCTTCCTACAATTCCCATAAAGCCTAGAACCGCAAGTTGCTCACTGTGACGTCACATCCGGTTCCGTCAGGTGACGTGATATTTGTGTACGTCTGAAACTAAATACCGGCTGCTTATAAACTGACACCAGAACCCCCAACCCCGGTCACAGGCCCCTTTCCCCTCCGACACTCAAAGTGTGACAATCGGGGGAGCATCAGGCTAGAAAGAGAGAGAGAGGGGAACTCTGGAAAACTAGATGTAAGCTCCATACCTGCTCACACTTTGAAAGGAAAGGCAAATAAGAGGATGTGGAAGAGGGGGAGGCAGAGCTTTATGTGATGGGTTTCCTGTTCTGACCCAAGGGACTTGACCCAGTCTGGTGAAGACTGGCCAGGGTGACAGGAAAGAATCTGCCCATGCTTTTCTGCCAGTCAAAACCAAAAAGACCAGCATTGGTCCTAACTCCTTCCCTGTGCTAGCGAGACAGATGGTGCACAGTGTTTAGGAGAAAGTACAACTTATAGAGACCTTCTTACTATAGATTGGCCCCTGTGCCCAGGTGGACGGCCCCAGACAGGGGATTTAGTAGTAAGTACTCTTATTTTCAGTATTACTACTGGGGCTTAGGAACTAGCATTTTTGGTCTTCACCCTGGGTACAGCATACAGCAAGGGACTTAATTCACCTTAAACATGCATTATATATTTTTCTCAGCAGCCCATGGGAACCTAGAAAGCATGGGGTTAAGTCCACCTTCAAAAGGGGGCACTTGGAAAAAAAGTTTCCAGTTCAGAAGTGCAACTTTCCCATAGTGTGCTGGAGTTATTGCTTGGATGCAAGTCTTCAAGCCTCCCGAGACTCTCAACAAGGGAAGGGCATGTCTGGCAGATCTCTTCCCCTTAAGTTTGGACACACTGCAAAGATCTTTAAAATATGACAGGCAGAATCTTTAAAGGGTTCTCCACTCGTTTTATAAGTTTTGGGAATCCAGTTTATTGAAGAACGGGAGGTAAAGGAGCTGTGCCTTACCTTCCGTTCTCAACAGAACACACAGGAGCCAGGAGAGGAAGGTAAGAAACTTACCCGCTCGCTCGCTCCCCCGGCGCGTAGTCTGACAGGTCCCGACGGACCTTGTCTTCTATGCGCATGCGCGATCTATGTGCATAGAAGACAAGGTCCGTCGGGGACTGTCAGACCAAGCGCCGGGGGGAGGAGCGAGAGAGGGTAAGTTTCTTACTTCTCTCCTGGTCCTGTGTGTTCTATTGAAGAACGGAAGTTAAGGTTCAGTCCTTTTACCTCCGTTCTTCAATAGAACTGGATTCCCAAAACTTCATTCATCCAGGTCATGTATAACTGTTGTATTCAGTTAGATCAACTGGACTTAAGGTTCAGTTCTTGAACAGTTTCGCTAGTCATCGACTGGCTTTCTCAATCAGAATGATTGACAAGTTCTGTGGCAATAAAGTACCCTGGAAAGTCCCATAGCATATCACATTCAGTATTAATGACTTCTGAATCGCAGGGCATGATTGCATTATAGGAAACTGCCCAGGGTCAGGTGTCAAAACATCATGTACATGGCAGACAGTTGGTGTTGAACCCCCCCCACTTCTATTCAGGCTTGGTTTCTTCATTTTCACATAAATGGCCTCCTTGAACCTCTCTTGAAAACAGTCATGTTGCCAATATGTAAACATCAAGTCCAGTTGATCTAATGAATACAACAGATCCTTTATTGTAAGTGTTGTACCCACGTAAATACTGCAGAAGGGCTGCACATCATGCCTTTTTAAGCTAATTATATGTAGACAATTACCTTTTAACATGCTGAGATTCAGTGGGATTATGGGTACACAGTGTTACAGTGGCACTTGCAAAGTGGACAAAGATATTCTCCATACCAAGGTCAAAAATTGGCTCCAGTGAAGACGCTGGCGAGTATTCTTCTGCATGGCTTCAAAGAACCTGAAATAAAAAGTAAACAAACAAACAAACAACAAAAAAAAAAACAGGGTTATTTGTGTAGCATATATGTTAAAAACGAACAGTTATCTTAGAGCTTTTGTTTGCAATAACTGTTGCAATTGATGGACCCAAGCTGCAATGTAGCAGTATTATTTTTTATAAGTAGGGCTATATTAGATTTCTAAAAAAAAAACAACCCGTTACTTAACTTACAGCCCATCGCTCAAGCGGCGCAATGATCCGGCTCCCTGCTTGCGGAAGTAGCAAACAGGGGCCGGACGGCAGCCCGGCTGTGGGGGCAATAGGAACCTGCAGGAGTAAAGATCTTACTCTTCAGTTTCCTGGACTTTGCAAAAGCACTGCAGGAGAACCATAAGGAGAGAGATGTAAGGTAAGGATTTTTTAAAAAAAAAAGTGGGGCCAGTAGTGGGTTAAGTTTTAGTTTTGGGGGTGGACATGCCTCTTAACAATTTGCAAAGTAAAGAAAATAATTTACGATGCAAATAGCAAGACTTTTCAGCACAAATATAACAAATATACATAACAGCAAAAGTGTTGTAAGACAGAATTGGAATATAAAATGTGGTGCATTACTTACTGCATTAAGGGGGGGCAAAACGTTAGCACTTACCGTATATACCGAAATATAAGTCGATCCGAGTATTAAGTCGAGGTACACATTTTTACCTAAACAATTAGTAAAAGTGATTGACTCGAGGATAAGTCGAGGGTTAGAAATATGAACATTGGCACTTAAGGTGTTTGAAACTACAACTCCCAGCATGCTTTAGCTGCTGGGAGTTGTAGTTTACAAACATCTGCAGTGGAACTGCAAACCCCCCCTACCCAACCTTCCCTCCCTCCCTGCCAGTAAAAATATAAATACCTGAACAACAACTTAAAAACTGAAATACCGGCAACTTGCACTAACTTGTAAGAAGAATCCGTCTGCGCATCTCCCGATCGTTTCATCCACTGACGTCACTACTCGGGCGCGGGTAGTAGGTAGTAAGACAGGGCCAAGTATGACGTCAGTGGATGTGACGATCGGGAGATGCGGCAGACGGATTCTTCTAACAAGTTAGTGACTGACCGAAGTATAAGTCGAGGTTCAGTTTTCAGGCTGTTTTATAGCCTGAAAACCTCGACTTATACTCGAGTATATACGGTATTTATTGCATTGCTAATGTCAATTTGTATGATAAGTGCACTCGGTTGTTATATAAATTCAACAAAATATTTAAAGAGAAAAGATTCTGCACACACTTTAATATTGCAGTGAAAATGTTATAACCTCTGATGGACACTTACTTCTGCCAACAAACAACATGCATAACATGGCCACAGCTTCCTGTGTGTGTGCCATAAGACATCTCTGGGTTTGTAAAAAGTGGATCGAATGTTTCTGGAAAAAAGAACATTTAGTAGTCCTATAGTGTCTTTTTGAAGACTGAAAAACACCAAACATTCTGGCTATAATACTCAGAGTCAGGAGAATTAAATAGATATTAATCAAACATGCAAATAGCTGCAAGAAACTAATATTAAAGTCAATATCCTTTTCCGTATTAGCTTTCATTCCTAGTTGTGAATCATCTAGAGGTTTATAAGACCTTTTACATCCTTGAACACTGCATGCTTTGGGATTTTTAAAGGAAAACTTAAAGTGAAAAGTAAAATGGTGTGCAGAGAATATTGAATGTGAGGTTTATGGATTTAAAGGAGGTAAATATAACCTCCCTCTTACAAAGCACTGGTAAGGCCTTGTTAAAATATCTGGTGACATTTTAAAATCCTGTATATAAAAAATGAACATCTAAAAATGGAAAGAGATCAGAGAATGGCAAATAAAATAATAAGGGGAAATACACTTGACTATGGAGACAAATTAGACAAGGGTGGCGATATAAAACTTAACACAAATATTATTAAGGGCCCTTTGGTGGAATTGTTCACCAATAGTTCATTTAGAAGACACATGGACCTCCTTTAAAATTAGAAGAAAAGAAATTTAATCTAATCAAGGAGAGGTTTAAAATTGTGTAATGGTATATCAGCTGATTGTAATTGCAAGTTATTTGGTGGATTCAAGAGAGGACTGTATAAGTTACTAAAATCGAAAAATATCAAAACTACTTGTATTAAAAGATAATAGGTCTGGTTGATTGAAGGATCCTTTAAGCTTGGTACACACTGTAAAGATTTAAAAAAAAACAGGGCTACATACACACAGTCCTGAGCACTCTCCCTTTGCACAGTATATACACAGCATATGGCTACACAGAGGGACTCTGTGTAGCTGATTTTTAAAAATTTACAGTGTGTACCAAGCTAAAGGATCCTCAATCGTGCACTCCCACGATTTCCATTCTAACCCAAATCGCATGCACAATCGCGTGAGAAAATGCACAAAAAACGGGCTACTGTGGCCTGGCCCTGAATCAGGGCGCATTTCAGGTTTAGTTTTCCTTTAAACATTACTACAAATTAACTAGTTGGGTAGAAACATCAATATCTGCCCATATATTAGAAAGTATAATTTACAAACAGCATTTTCTATATTTTAAAATGCCATTAGAGGGTAGCGTGCAGGATAAGAAATTAACATAGGTAACATAGTGTTTCTTACTTAGACTTGGAAAACTAGGTTATGAGATCACCATAGGAAAAGTATCAGGGCAGATGTGGGGAATATCTAGTTTGAATACACACCCCGTGTGGGACCAATTTTCCACGAGTGTGGGAAAGAGTGGTGGATTTCTGGACACAAGCAGTCAAAACCATTGTAGGATTGTCCAGTCTGACTTCCTGCTCCTCCTGGCAGAGGATGCACGTCAGCACTTCTTTGACGGGTCGGAGGGGCCGCGGTTTGGACCCAAGGTATCTTTGATCCTACATCTGTTGTTAAAAAGCTAAGCAATGGAATTATATTTTAGGCGTTTGTAAATAAATATAAGGACAACGAACAGATAATATAAATCACATGGGAAACTAAATATTTGGTCTTAAAGTGGGCTCCAAAAAATATTCCCCTAAGAATGTATAATTATATGGAAGTAGGGTATTTGGTCTGTTTTCTGGTCATTAAAAAAGTTTGCTGACAGCAGGTCACATTTTAGTCTGCCTGTCTTATTTAAAATTATTGTTATAGGTCTGGAAAATGAGAAAGGATATTTATATCCCAACCTGTAATAGTTCTGAAACAATATTTTCTTTTAAGTAAGGCAGGAGGAGCTTTTGCTTTAAGCTAAGAGGGATAGGAGTAGGAATACCTCCCATACAATTATAGATTGGGGGGGAGATTCCCACAATTCTATATGCACAGATTTTTATAATTGGGGGAAAAAATAAAACTTTTTTTTGTTGCATGTGTGAATTCTTAGCACATTCCTAAACAAACACTATCATGGCAGAAAAAGGCACAATGAGACATGAGACACAGATAACATCATAAATGCCAAATTTAGTTCTAAATACCTCTCCTCTGCAGGACTAGGTTATCGTGCACCTCCACGTGTGTCGTACAGAAGCTTATTTGTTTCATAAAAGTCTTTTGTAGAGCAGACATCTGTGCCATGATGATCTTTTGGCGGTGGAGCCGGCCTCTGCTTTCCGTTTGCGTTTCTCTTCTCTTGAGGACTTTGTCCCTGAAAGGATAATACATTGCAATTTTATTTCTATAAATATATTATCTCTTCATAGGAGATAGCATAGGAGTTTTTAGGAGCTCCCAATGAGGTGGGGGTATAGGATTATACAGGAAAGGTGTATATGTATGGTGGTGTTATCTGTTTACTATCTTACTATTACCATTTTAATTGACAATCAGTAAATGTATATAAAGTATAGCACTGAGATATAAGACAAAATAAACAACTTAAACAAAATCTATAAACTTACTACAGAGCTGAGATTCCTATTTTAATATGGCACAGTCAAGTGGGAGGTTAAACCACACCCCTGTGACTGCTAAGGAGTCTCCATGTGAATACTGAAAGGAAGTGGTATATGTCAGTATAAGATCTAATGATGTGCTGTTGAGTTAGGCAGGAAATGAGGATATTGCTAGATGGGTTGGACTGGATGGCCGTATGTCTTTATTCAACCTCAAATATTATAAACTATAAACACCTTTAAAGAATCTGAGACTGCAGGCTGGGATTCCCCACCCAAGGTGGATGCAGTTGTTGTCAGATTGGCAAAAAGATGGCCTTTCCTGTGGATCATGCCACGTGACAACAACTGCATCCACCTTGGGTGGGGAATCCCAGCCTGCAGTCTCAGATTCTTAAAGGGTTTATAGTTTATAATATTTGAGGTTGAATAAAGACATACGGCCATCCAGTCCAACCATCTAGCAATATCCTCATTTCCTGCCTAACTGTTGATCCAGAGGAAGGCAAAAAAACTCCACCAAATTTATGAAGGGGAAAAATTCCTTCCTGACTCCAAGTGGCAATCGGAAATCAACTCTACTTTATGATCAATACCAGTAACTTGAACATTCCTTGTTTGCAGAAACTCATCCAGTTTTTTGGGGAAATTGACCAATGAACCTGCCAAAACAAAGTCCACTGGAAGACAGTTCCATAGCTTTACGTTACACACGTGAAAAACCCTTTCCGAACTTGAAGCCTAAACCTTTTTTCTTCAAGTCTTAAGGAGGTCTCCGACATGCTCTATTGGTGAACAATGCCCCAGATTGTATAAATACATTAACGGGCCATACATAAACTGAGTAATCATATCCCCATGCAAGCGCCTTTTCTCCAGCGTACATAATTGGAACTTTTCCAGTCTCTCTTCAATTCAAGCTCCCCCAATGCCCTTATTAATTTAGTTGCCCTTCTCTGAACCCTTTCCATTTCAAAGATGTCCTTTTTGTACACAGGATTCCAAAATTGCACTGCATATTCCAAATGAGGCCTTACCAATGCTTTGTAAAGAGGGAGAATTACATTTCCTCCCTTGAATCCATACCTCTCTTTTATACAAGACAATACAACAATACCATGCTGGCTCTGGCTTGCCACCTGGCACTGCTTGCTTCTTCTTTAAGTTTGTTATCCCAAAAACCTCAAGATCCCTTCCAACGGGATTCACTTAACACAGAGCATTTATAGTATAAGTAGCACAAGGATTTTTAAGTCCAAAATGCATCACCTTACATCTGCCACTTAGCAGCCCAATGTGACAATCTATATAGATCCTCCAGCAACGATTGCACATCCTCTGAAGTTTTTAATGGTCGACAAAGTTATGTGTAGTCAGCAAACACAGAAACCTTGCTGACAATACCCACTTCCAAATCATTAATAGATTAAATAGAAGCGGCCCCAACACAGAACCCTGTGGCACCCCACTTAGCACTTTAGTCCATAATGATGAAGCCCCATTTACAACTGCTCTCTGTATCCTATTCATTAACCAATTTTCTATCCATGTACAAATGTGACTCCCCAGACCAACAGACTTTAGCTTATAAATTAGTCGCCTATGGGGGACTGTATCAAAAGCCTTTGCAAAATCCAAGTAAACTACATCTACTGCTATGCCAGAGTCTAAATGTCTACTTACTTCCTCATAAAAGCCAAGCAAGTTATTCTATTCCTCCTAAATCCATGCTGGTTACTACTTATAATGTCAGTCCTTGAAACATACTCTAGAACATGTTCCCTTATTAAACTTTCCAGGATGGTCCCGACTACTGAAGTTAAACTTACAGGCCTGTAATTACCCGGCTGTGAATGACTACCCTTTTTGAATATTGGAATAACATCAGCCTTTTTCCAATCAGAGGCACACCTCCGGACATGAGGGAATCTGAAAAAATAAGAAACAATGGCCTAGATAAACTGAACTTAGCTCCCTAAGTCCCAAGGATGTATTTTATCCGGTCCAGGGATTTATTATATTAACCTTCTTAGTCTTTCTGTACCATATCCTCGGTTAACAAAGTGCACTTGAATCTTTTATACCATTATTGCTACTATACTCTATGATATATGTACTTGGATCTTCTATAGTGATACAGAGGAAAAAAATTATTAAGACATTTGCTTTATCGCCATCTCCGTAACTAACTTATCCCCATTAATTAATGATGCCACATTCTCAATCCTCATCTTCTTTTAATATACTTAAAAAAGAAATTTAGGCTTAGTGAGTTGCTTCATCATCTATCTAACTTCATTATTAATTTGCTGTTTGATTGCTCTTAACTCCTTGTTGTGTTTTTATAATCCCAAAGGCCTTTCCGTTCCCTCGGCCTAAAGGTTTTAAATGCCTTTTTCTTCCTTTCCATTGCCTCTTTACATCAGAATTCAGCCACATGGGCGCAGATTTATTTTTTACATTTATTTCGCAAGGTATAAATTTAGATGTGAATTGGCTTAAATCCCCTTGAACACAGTCCACTTCTGTTAGTACCTTTACCTGATAATACATTATCCCAATTGACATTCTGAAGAGCTGCTTTTAACCTGGAAATTTGCCTTCGAAATAAAAGCTTTGTTAACCACGCACTTTCCTTTCGATAACAAAGTCCAACGCCACTATTTTAGGTCCTTTCCCTAAGCCTCCAGTTACCTTTATATATATATTATATATAATGCGCTCCACGGGTATTCTTTGAAATTTTCCTGCCAACCCACTTTTTTTCAGTCTTCTTCCATTCCCCTGCATGACCTCATGCACAGAGACTGAACAGGGAATATGCCATCTTCTTTTACGGTCAAAAAAACTTGACCGCATTGAGGAAGACAGTCTTTGAGCTGAACAATTGAAGCTTCAACGAAGTCGATAACGAAGGCAATATACTTAAATCAAAAGCAGTTTATTTCTGAGACTTCCTTCTCTTCTTGATAATTCCGAGTCTGAAACTTCTTTTCTCACACTAGCCTTCTTACGACTTTAGTAGATGCAGATGCTTCTTGCACTACTATTGTGTCTTTTCCTCCATTTTGGACTGTTTGTCAGAGGCAGAGACACTGAAAATATAAGCGAAATTAGCTGTGTGCATTTCCATCATTTCTTTTATGCTATCTAGAACCTTAAGGGTAGTCACCTCTGCTCATGCTCCCATAATCCATACTGCAAAAAAGTATAGACTGGTAAGCAGTGGCATAAATATACAGACAAGGCAGAATAAAACAGAAAGGAAATAAGGCATTACTCACATGTGAATATATGCCATAGTGTAGCAGCTGCACAGCAGAACTGCTACTCTCCTGCTGTATCTGCACAGAGTTGGCGCCAAAAGAAGCCACGCGTCCGCTTCCTACAATTCCCATAAAGCCTAGAACCGCAAGTTGCTCACTGTGACGTCACATCCGGTTCCGTCAGGTGACGTGATATTTGTGTACGTCTGAAACTAAATACCGGCTGCTTATAAACTGACACCAGAACCCCCAACCCGGTCACAGGGCCCTCTTTCCCCTCCGACACTCAAAGTGTGACAATCGGGGGAGCATCAGGCTAGAAAGAGAGAGAGAGGGGAACTCTGGAAAACTAGATGTAAGCTCCATACCTGCTCACACTTTGAAAGGAAAGCAAATAAGAGGATGTGGAAGAGGGGGAGGCAGAGCTTTATGTGATGGGTTTCCTGTTCTGACCCAAGGGGACTTGACCCAGTCTGGTGAATGACTGGCCAGGGGTGACAGGGAAAGAATCTGCCCATGCTTTTCTGCCAGTCAAAACCAAAAAGACCAGCATTGGTCCTACATCCTTCCCTGTGGCTAGCGAGACAGATGGTGCACAGTGTTTAGGAGAAAGTACAACTTATAGAGACCTTCTTACTATAGATTGGCCCCTGTGCCCAGGTGGACGGCCCAGACAGGGGATTTAGTAGTAAGTACTCTTATTTTCAGTATATACTACTGGGGCTTAGGAACTAGCATTTTTGGTCTTCACCCTGGGTACAGCATACAGCAAGGGACTTAATTCACCTTAAACATGCATTATATATTTTTCTCAGCAGCCCATGGGAACCTAGAAAGCATGGGGTTAAGTCCCTTCAAAAGGGGGCACTTGGAAAAAAAAGTTTCCAGTTCAGAAGTTGCAAAACTTTCCCATAGTGTGCTGGAGTTATTGCTTGGATGCAAGTCTTCAAGCCTCCCGAGACTCTCAACAAGGGAAGGGCATGTCTGGCAGATCTCTTCCCTTTAAGTTTGGACACACTGCAAAGATTTTAAAATATGACAGGCAGATCTTTAAAGGGTTTCTCCACTCGTTTTTATAAGTTTTGGGAATCCAGTTTATTGAAGAACGGGAGGTAAAGGAGCTGTGCCTTACCTTCCGTTCTTCAACAGAACACACAGGAGCCAGGAGAGGAAGGTAAGAAACTTACCCGCTCGCTCGCTCCCCCGGCGCGTAGTCTGACAGGTCCCGACGACCTTGTCTTCTATGCGCATGCGCGATCTATGTGCATAGAAGACAAGGTCCGTCGGGGAACTGTCAGACCAAGCGCCGGGGGGGGAGGAGCGAGAGAGGGTAAGTTTCTTACTTCTCTCCTGGTCTGTGTGTTCTATTGAAGAACGGAAGTTAAGGTCAGTCCTTTACCTCCGTTCTTCAATAGAACTGGATTCCCAAAACTTCATTCATCCAGGTCATGTATAACTGTTGTATTCAGTTAGATCAATGGACTTAAGGTTCAGTTCTTGAACAAGTTTCGCTAGTCATCGACTGGCTTTCTCAATCAGAATGATTGACAAGTTCTGTGGCAATAAAGTACCCTGGAAAGTCCCAATAGCATATCACATTCAGTTATTAATGACTTCTGAATGCAGGGCATGATTGCATTATAGGAACTGCCCAGGGTCAGGTGTCAAAACATCATGTACATGGCAGACAGTTGGTGTGAACCCCCCCACTTCTATTCGGCTTGGTTTCTTCATTTTCACATAAATGGCCTCCTTGACACCTCTCTTGAAAACAGTCATGTTGCCAATATGTAAACATCAAGTCCAGTTGATCTAATGAATACAACAGATACCTTTATTGTAAGTGTTGTACCCACGTAAATACTGCAGAAGGGCTGCACATCATGCCTTTTTAAGCTAATTATATGTAGACAATTACCTTTTAACATGCTGAGATTCAGTGGGATTATGGGTACACAGTGTACAGTGGCACTTGCAAAGTGGACAAAGATATTCTCCATACCAAGGTCAAAAATTGGCTCCAGTGAAGACGCTGGCGAGTATTCTTCTGCATGGCTTCAAAGAACCTGAAATAAAAAGTAAACAAACAAACAAACAACAAAAAAAAAAACAGGGTTATTATGTGTAGCATATATGTTAAAAACGAACAGTTATCTTAGAGCTTTTGTTTGCAATAACTGTTGCAATTGACTGGACCCAAGCTGCAATGTAGCAGTATTATTTTTTATAAGTAGGGCTATATTAGATTTCTAAAAAAAAAACAACCGTTACTTAACTTACAGCCCCATCGCTCAAGCGGCGCAATGATCCGGCTCCCTGCTTGCCGGAAAGTAGCAAACAGGGGCCGGACGGCAGCCCGGCTGTGGGGGCAATAGAGAACCTGCAGGAGTAAAGATCTTACTCTTCAGTTTCCTGGACTTTGCACAAGCACTGCAGGAGAACCATAAGGAGAGAGATGTAAGGTAAGGATTTTTTAAAAAAAAAAGTGGGGCCAGTAGTGGGTTAAGTTTTAGTTTTGGGGGTGGACATGCCTCTTAACAATTTGCAAGTAAAGCAAAATAATTTACGATGCAAATAGCAAGACTTTTCAGCACAAATATAACAAATATACATAACAGCAAAATGTTGTAAGACAGAATTGGAATATAAAATGTGGTGCATTACTTACTGCATTAAGGGGGGGCAAAACGTTAGCACTACCGTATATACTCGAAATATAAGTCGATCCGAGATTAAGTCGAGGTACACATTTTTACCTAAACAATTAGTAAAAGTGATTGACTCGAGATAAGTCGAGGGTTAGAAATATGAACATTGGCACTTAGGTGTTTGTAAACTACAACTCCCAGCATGCTTTAGCTGCTGGGAGTTGTAGTTTACAAACATCTGCAGTGGAACTGCAAACCCCCCTACCCAACCTTCCCTCCCTCCCTGCCAGTAAAAAATATAAATACCTGACAACAACTTAAAAACTGAAATACCGGCAACTTGCACTAACTTGTAAGAAGAATCCGTCTGCCGCATCTCCCGATCGTTTCATCCACTGACGTCACTACTCGGCGCGGGTAGTAGGTAGTAAGACAGGCGCCAAGTAGTGACGTCAGTGGATGTGACGATCGGGAGATGCGGCAGACGGATTCTTCTAACAAGTTAGTGACTGACCGAAGTATAAGTCGAGGTTCAGTTTTCAGGCTGTTTTATAGCCTGAAAACCTCGACTTATACTCGAGTATATCGGTATTTATTGCATTGCTTAATGTCAATTTGTATGATAAGTGCACTCGGTTGTTATATTAAATTCAACAAAATATTTAAAGAGAAAAAGATTCTGCACACACTTTAATATTGCAGTGAAAATGTTATAACCTCTGATGGACACTTACTTCTGCCAACAAACAACATGCATAACATGGCCACAGCTTCCTGTGTGTGTGCCATAAGACATCTCTGGGTTTGTAAAAAGTGGATCGAATGTTTCTGGAAAAAAGAACATTTAGTAGTCCTATAGTGTCTTTTTGAAGACTGAAAAACACCAACACATTCCTGGCTATAATACTCAGAGTCAGGAGATTAAATAGATATTAATCAAACATGCAATATAGCTGCAAGAAACTATATATTAAATGTCAATATCCTTTTCCGTATTAGCTTTCATTCCTAGTTGGAATCATCTAGAGGTTTATAAGACCTTTTACATCCTTGAACACTGCATGCTTTGGGGATTTTTAAAGGAAAACTTAAAGTGAAAAGTAAAATGGTTGTGCAGAGAATATTGAATGTGAGGTTTATGGATTTAAAGGAGGGTAAATATAACCCTCCCTCTTACAAAGCACTGGTAAGGCCTTGTTAAAATATCTGGTGACATTTTTTAAAATCCTGTATATAAAAAATGAACATCTTAAAAAATGGAAAGAGATCAGAGAATGGCAACTAAAATAATAAGGGGAAATACACTTGACTATGGAGACAAATTAGACAAGGGTGGCGATATAATAACTTAACACAAATATATTAAGGGCCCTTTGGTGAATTGTTCACCAATAGTTCATTTTAGAAGACACATGGACCTCCTTTAAAATTAGAAGAAAAGAAATTTAATCTAATCAAGGAGAGGTTTAAAATTGTGTAATGGTATATCAGCTGATTGTAATGCAAGTTATTTGGTGGATTCAAGAGAGGACTGTATAAGTTACTAAAATCGAAAAATATCTAAAAACTACTTGTATTAAAAGATAATAGGTCTGGTTGATTGAAGGATCCTTTAAGCTTGGTACACACTGTAAAGATTTAAAAAAAAACAGGGCTACATAACACACAGTCCTGAGCACTCTCCCTTTGCACAGTATATACACAGCATAGGCTCACAGAGGGACTCTGTGTAGCTGATTTTTAAAAATTTACAGTGTGTACCAAGCTAAAGGATCCTCAATCGTGCACTCCCACGATTTCCATTCTAACCCAAATCGCATGCACAATCGCGTAGAGAAAATGCACAAAAAACGGGCTACTGTGGCCTGGCCCTGAATCAGGGCGCATTTCAGGTTTAGTTTTCCTTTAAACATTACTACAAATTAACTAGTTGGGTAGAAACATCAATATCTGCCCATATATTAGAAAGTATAATTTACAAACAGCATTTTATATTTTAAAAATGCCATTAGAGGGTAGCGTGCAGGATAAGAAATTAACATAGGTACAATAGTGTTTCTTACTTAGACTTGGAAAACTAGGTTATGAGATCACCATAGGAAAAGTATCAGGGCAGATGTGGGAATATCTAGTTTGAATACACACCCCTGTGTGGGACCAATTTTCCACGAGTTGGGAAAGAGTGGTGGATTTCTGGACACAAGCAGTCAAAACCATTGTAGGATTGTCCAGTCTGACTTCCTGCTCCTCCTGGCAGAGGATGCACGTCAGCACTTCTTGACGGGTCGGAGGGGCCGCGGTTTGGACCCAAGGTATCTTTGATCCTACATCTGTTGTTAAAAAGCTAAGCAATGGAATTATATTTTAGGCGTTTGTAAATAAATATAAGGACAACGAACAGATAAATATAAACTCACATGGGAACTAAATATTTGGTCTTAAAGTGGGCTCCAAAAAATATTCCCCTAAGAATGTATAATTATATAGGAAGTAGGGTATTTGGTCTGTTTTCTGGTCATTAAAAAAGTTTGCTGACAGCAGTCACATTTTAGTCTGCCTGTCTTATTTAAAATTATTGTTATAGGTCTGGAAATGAGAGAAGGATATTTATATCCCAACCTGTAATAGTTCTGAAACCATATTTTCTTTTAAGTAAGGCAGGAGGAGCTTTGCTTTAAGCTAAGAGGGATAGGAGTAGGAATACCTCCCATACAATTATAGATTGGGGGGGAGATTCCCACAATTCTATATGCACAGATTTTTATAATTGGGGGAAAAAATAAAACTTTTTTTCTGTTGCATGTGTGAATTCTTAGCACATTCCTAAACAAACACTATCATGGCAGAAAAGGCACAATGAGACATGAGACACAGATAACATCATAAATGCAAATTTAGTTCAAATACCTCTCCTCTGCAGGACTAGGTTATCGTGCACCTCCACCGTTGTGTCGTACAGAAGCTTATTTGTTTCAATAAAAGTCTTTTGTAGAGCAGACATCTGTGCCATGATGATCTTTTGGCGGTGGAGCCGGCCTCGGCTTTCCGTTTGCGTTTCTCTTCTCTTGAGGACTTTGTCCCTGAAAGGATAATACATTGCAATTTTATTTCTATAAATATATTATTCTTCATAGGAGATAGCATAGAGTTTTTAGGAGCTCCCAATGAGGTGGGGGTGATAGGATATATTACAGGAAAGGTGTAATGTATGGTGGTGTTATCTGTTTACTATCTTACTATTACCATTTAAATTGACAATCAGTAAATGTATATAAGTATAGCACTGAGTATAAGACAAAAATAACAACTTAAACAAAATCTATAAACTTACTTACAGAGCTGAGATTCCTATTTTAATATGGCACAGTCAAGTGGGAGGTTAAACCACACCCCTGTGACTGCTAAGGAGTCTCCATTGAATACTGAAGGAAGTGGTATATGTCAGTTATAAGATCTAATGATGTGCTGTTGTGTTGTCAGATTGGCAAAAAGATGGCCTTTCCTGTGGATCATGCCACTGCGATCAGATACCCAATGGATAGGCGAACAGATTATAATCTGAAGAAAGCTTATATGGCAGCAGGGGCATCGTGGGGCCAGCTCTGAAGGAATGGCTAACTAATATTCAGGACTCAGTGGAAAAGAATATGAAGAGGCCTAAGCTGATAACTATGCTGTAAGACTGCAAGCTGGCATCAGTATTTGTGGCAGACGCTTTTTTTAATCTGGTAAGATTATCAGATAGAAGCATGCCATTAGCAGTAGCATCAAGAAAATAGAAGAGCACCCGAAACATGTTATGTGGGAAAAAATAAAAGAAGCCAAGCATATTCTGCCTTGCCTGGGTCCTTCCTCTTCGTTTTGCAGCCAGATAGTCCTCAGTCAAGACTTTCCTAATTGATGTAGCCACTGAACATGAGGCAAGATTCAGAAGAAGAATCTTGGAAGCAGTTGTGCAGTAATAATTATGTTTTCTCATTAAAAGTATATTTTCAAGCAGCAAGTTCTGTCTCCCTCTCAGTTTTTTTGGGGGGGTAGCTTTGGTATATTCCAGTCTGGTAAATGAATGACCAGGGGTGACAGGGAAAACAGGAAATGTATTAATACATCTGTTTCTGGTCACCTCTCCTGGACCGCATTCACCAGAGGTACTTTACCCCTATTTTGTGTATATTGTTAATTTTGACAGACTTTATAAAGAAGAAGTTGTGCAAGAGGGGGAGGCAGAGCTTTATAGTGATGCGTTTCCTGTTCACACCCAGGGGACCTGACCCAGTCTGGTGAATGCTGTCCAGGAGAGGTGACCGGAAACAGAAATGATGGTATGTTTTTTCCCCTGCAACTGAAAATGAGTAGTAATGCCTAAAAAGAAAACCTTTTCATATATAGCTATATACTTTGTTCAGTATTATGTAATGAATACATAAATAAAACATATATGAATAAAATACATACATTAAATAACTTTAATGGTAAATTTTGAAAAATAAATTGGTAATGCTAAATTGTGTTAAGGGTAGTTTTTCTGCACTTTGTAACTCTAATATATTTTTTTTTTGTAGTGCTGATGCTGAAGCTATAAGCTGTATTTTATCACTTTCCAATTGGTTGGATGTAGTGGCTGCAAGGATATCTGGTTACAATTTAAACACCATTAAAGGTCTTTATGCATTGTTTGATTAAAGGGATATTCTGTATAGTTGTAAGCACACTTTCATAATGTGACCTCAACTGCTATAGTTTCCCACATTGTATGTATGTATGTATATATATATATATATATATATATCTATGCTTATTATAAATAGTTTTTTTATATATATTTTGTGGCACACTTGGCAATGGAAATTTCTTTCATGACACACCTGTACTCTAAATGCTGAACTTCAGTAAAATATATAGGGGCTGATGCAGTAAAATAAGCAAAGGTCTGCAAATACTATTAATCTGCAGCAACTAATCAGATGTTATTTAACTGCAGTAACCTAGTTAAAAGCTAACATCTCATTGGCTGCTTCAAACTAGTTACATAGGCAAACTTTTGCACCTATTATTGTATTGGTCCCACACCATTTTAGGAAATGTTGTAAGTATTTTATATGGTTTACAGTATATTTAAATACTATCTGAATAAAAAAAAACATACTGTAGAGGGCGATGTAATAAAGTTCTTATCGTTAAAATGATGCTTATTTTGCCCCAACCAATCAGATGTTATTTACCATTTGAAAACTAACATCTGATTGGTTGGTGCAAAATTAGCACCATTATTAACGATAAAAACTTTTATTACATTGCCCTGATAGTATGGCAACATTTTCATTTTTAAAAAAGTACCTACTGTAGATCTGTGTCTCTTGCTTTACTACAGTACATTTCATGATAAGATGAGAAGACAGTGGAAGGTAACTGCAGTTTTTTCTGTTTGGCCTTGTAGACACATTGGATACTGTAAAAAAAAAAATCTCTCTCTTCTCTCACCTCCGTTATAATTTTTCTATCTATATCAACTTCTGACCCCACCTTTTGGATTCCGTTCTCTTTTTGTATCTTGTTAATTATTTTTGGCCTCAAGAACTAGATTACCTTCTTGTCAGATTTGTATTATTTAAGGCTGGGTACACACGGAACTATTATTTGTCTCGACTGAGCGTTCGCTGCGAGCGAGCACTCGGCCAGGACAATTGACTGTTGGCAATAGTGGCCACGGCAGACATTGCGCACGACCGATCGTGCGATCCCATAGGGAACCACACAATCAGCCATGATTTACCAACAGAACCATTCAACCGTTTGGGACGAACGGACGACCTACCCACCTCACTATATTTTTGGCCTCAAGACCTAGATTTGTATTATTTAAGTCTGGGTACACACAGGGCTATTATTTCTCCCGACCGAGCGTTCACTGCGAGCAAGTGCTCGGCCGGGACAAATGACTGTCAGTCACGGCATAGGGAACTGCACGATCGTCCGTGATTTACCAACGGGCGAACGGGGATCCTAGCTCTTTGGCTCCCCAAACCATCTGATATTTCTGCCTGACCGACCGATCCACGGCACTATTGGTCGGTCACCCGGAAATATCTGCTGGTGTGTACCCAGCCTGACTTAGTTATTTATCAGTTATATTTGTGTATATAGTATATGTACTTTTAATACTTAATGCTTTACTACTGATGGGAGACATTGAAGTTTATTTTTAAACGTGAAAATTTCATGTGTTTTGTCTTTGTTTTCACACAAAATGGTATGCATCATACAAATTGATTATATGTTAAATTATGAGCACTGAAAGACTGATCTGTTATTCTTTTCTGGAAGGATTGCAAAGAGAAAGACCTGTTGTTCCGAACTTCAGTAAAATTCTCAAAGATCAGAGCTGTGAGTTCCGTTCTATACTGAGCTTTGGCGTGCAGGCTCCGTAAGTTCGCTATAATCTTATAACTAGAATTATTAACTTTGTAACATTATTAAGTACATCAATGTATGTCAGGTACTTTAAAGTGCATCTCCAGTGGTTAAAACCACGTTTTGCTATTCAGTTTTTTAGCTGGTTTCTTACTCCTCCACCGCGTCCTCTGACAGGTCCTGATGGACTCTGTATTCTATGCGCATAGACTACAAAGTGCATCAGGGCCTGGCAGAGGAGCGAGAGACCAGGTAAGTTGCTTAACTTTGTTCCCGACTCCTGAACATTTTATTGAAAAACAGGAGCTAAAACATAGTTCCTTTACCTCCCGTTCTTAAATAAAACTGAATAGCAAACCGTGGTTTTCAACTGTGCTCAGATCTTTAGGGTGCATGGGAGTAACTTTAATTATTATGGGTCCATGGTTGCATAGGTTTAACTTGCGCTAAACATTTAGGGCTTGATGCTTATGGTTAAACAGAGAGGGCAGTCAACTTGCCCCAAATGCCACCATTTAAATACAGACTTCATACATCTTATCTGGGAATGCCCCAATGTCTCCCAATTCTGGCTAAACATCATACACTTTCTGGAGGAAATGATGCCGCATACCATCCGACCCACCCCTGAACTATGTCTGTTTGGTCTGGTGGTGGAAGACATCTGGGCTAATAACAAACTAACTTTTATACAAGCAACTTAATTCTATGCACGCAACACAATCATTTTACGATGGATGTCCAATAAGGCTCCTAAACTCAGAACTTGGATCAAGCTTATAAATAATGATTTGCCTTACCTCCAAATGATCTATAAACATAGATTTGGGATAAAATTTGTGACGTATGGCTGGAATCCCCTAACAGTAAACTAGTCATTACCTTTAACAATCTCAATCCAGGAACCGACATAAACCCCTACACACCTAAGAACCTAACACAGGCTCTGGGCGGGCCCCTGGGCTGGCGGGCACCGGAGAAGACCATAAACACAGATGATGGATAACAAAACAAAGTACAAGTATAGCATACCGAAATGTAAATAGTTCACTTGTTTAAGTTCAACAAGCATCCTAATCTTCAACCATGCAAATGCCACTTTGTTGTATAATCACCACTCAACGACTATATATTTAATGAAAGTCATGTATGGATTATATATTGTATGTCATTGTATTGTTACATCAATAAAACGTGTTTTTTTTTTAAACTTGTTTATTATTATTGAGCCAATTGTAATCATTCAATACAAATCGTACAGGTTGATAACATAGCTTATAGTTTGTTCTTATTTTGTCAAGGGTGGTTAGAACATATTAAACATGCATGAGAGAAGAGAGAAAAGATAAGAGAAGTAAAAGAAGGAAAAAAACCCAAAAATATAACATTGTTAAACCATATTAGCAATTATGTCCATTGTTTCATTGTTTGGCTGAGTGATACCTATTGTATATTACGATTTTGTCCATTTCTGGTAAGGGGGGGGGGTCAGGTTGAGGGGAGTATTGTATCCGTTGCCTGGTCCTGGGGTAAGCACATTTGCTTGGAGGGGTTTTTTGAGATTTGTTTTATTCAGACTGTGGTTTCGGAAGTTAGCGAGGAGTTTAGCCAGGGGTTCCATACTTTCTTGAATTTTTTCGGGCAGTTTCTTTGTCTATAGATGAGGTTGTGGAATGGGAGTATATTATTGATTAGGGCTATCCATGTGTTAGGGAGAGATGGGTCGGGTGCCATCCATTTAAGAGTTATAGTTTTCCTTGCCCAGAATAGAGATTCTCGAATAAAGGTTATTTGATAGGAGTCTTCTATTTCTAGTGTGTTTATTCCCAATAAACACAGTTTCAGATCTAGTGGAACTGGCCATGGGAGCATCCCAGAGGAGATAAGTTATCTCCCTCCAGAATATCTGTACCAAGGGGCAGTCCCAAATAAGGTGCCAGAAATCCGCAAGTTGTTTGTGGCATTTTGGGCAGCCATTAGTGTTGCTTGGGGAAATATGTTGAAGTTTCTTCGGGGTAAGGTAGGCTTGGTGGGTTATGTATATTTGGATAAGTTTGTTATTGGCTGAGGGGGCTGCATAGATATGGGCAGTGGCCAGTTCATTGTAGTCTTCCATTGTTAGATCGGGTATGTTGTCACTCCAAAGTTGAATGAGATGTTCTCTTTGTTGGGGGGTTTTGGCTGCAATAAGTTTGGTATAGATACGTGATATGAGACCTTGTAGACCTTGAGTTTTGAGGATCCCTATGATGGGATGTTTGTTCAGGTGTATTATTCTGCTAGGGAACTCGGTATGGAGACAATGTCTTAGTTGAAGGTATCTATAGAAGTAGGAGCGTGGTAGGTTAAATTCCTCTTTTACTTCGTCAAATGTTTTTAGGCTGTCTTCCGAGATGATTTGTTCAAATCTTTGGATACCCTTACCAATCCAGTCCATTGAGTTGGGGAATGATGCTAGATGGGTATAGATTTGATTATGCCACAGTGGGGTTTCATGTGGAATGCCTGAGTATTGGATTATTGTGTTTATTTCCCTCCATATTTTATGTGCTTGGGTATGTAATGGAATGGGTGTACCGGTAAGGTTCCTTCCAGGGGCTTCAATTGTGGCTAGTGGGTGGCTCCTGCTGTAGGAGGCTAGCATTGATTCTGCTGGGTTGGGGGTTTGGTTGGGTTCCATCCATTGTTTTTAGGTATCTGATTTGTCCAGCTAGATAGTACAGGCGGAGGTTTGGCAGTGCTAGTCCGGCTTCATCTTAGGCTGTTGGAGTTTAAGTTTAAGACGTGCTCTACCGTTGGCCCATATGAAGGAGGTTAAGAAGCTGTTGATTTTTGTGATTGGTAGATTGGTGAGTGTTCAATTATATATAGAGTTTTTGGTAGTAGAATTAATTTAATAAGATTTATTCGGCCCATAAGATTAATTGGTAGAGTAGACCAGGTTTGGGTTTTTTGATGTATGGTTTGGAGAAGGGGATTCACATTTAGTTCTGTGAAGTCTTTTGGAGTGTTAGAGATCCATATTCCCAGGTATTTAAACCTGGAAACTATGGGGATTTTCCACGTTAGAGTATTTGTTGTTATACGGTTTGCGTCCAGCAGACAGATAGAGTATTTTTCCCAGTTAATACTTAGGCCTGAGTGTGGTTTGAAGTGGGTTATATGTTTTTCTACTTGGTTTAGCGAGTGACCGGTGTCTGACAGAAAGAGAATTATATCGTCCGCATATAGTCCAATTAGGTCGGTATACTGTCCTCTGCTTAGGCCTTTGATAGAGTGATCAGATCTTAGTCTATTTGCCAGGGCTTCGATGACCAGGGAGAAAAGATATGGGGAGAGGGGACAGCCTTGTCTGGTACCTCTTTGCAGTAGGAATGATCGAGATTGTGTACCATTAACTATCACTGTTGCTTTCGGGTTTTGATAGAGTAGTTTGATCCAATGGATATATTTAGGGCCGAATCCGAATTTCTCCATACAGGCCCACAAGAAATTCCATTCGACAGAGTCGAATGCCTTTGTGGCATCTAGTGACAGGATTGCTCTGTCACCCATTGTGTCATGCTGGATCTGTGTGTGGATTTGGGCCTTTCTGATATTAGATGATGTGCTTTTTCCCGGCATGAAGCCCGTTTGATCCGGATGGATAATTGTAGATATTACTTTCTGGAGGCGATTGGAAAGGGTCTTTGCAAGTATTTTGTAGTCGTTATTGAGGAGTGATATTGGCCTGTATGCACTGTGGTCCAGAGGGTTTTTGTCGGATTTCAGTAGTAGTATTATAGTTGCGTCTAGCATTGAGGGGGGGAGTTTTTGGTTGGTGAAGGCAGCTGTGTATGTTTGGAGAAGTTGCTCTGATAATGTTTTGTTCAATTTTTTATAAAATTCAATTGGTAGACCGTCAGGGCCTGAAGCTTTTCTGGATTTCATGCTTGCGAGGGCTGCTGATATTTCGTGCAGAGAAAGGTCTTTTTCCAGGAGGTGTTTTTGGGTTGTATCTAGTTGTGGGAATGTAATATCTTGTAAGTAGTTTAAGTTGGTTTGAATAGTGTGGGGGGACTGTGTTTGGTATTGGGTTTGAAAGTAGTTTGTAAATGACTGAAGGATCTCTGTTGTTTTGGTGGTGGAGCCTATTTGAGGGTCCCGAATTTCAAGGATAGTTTGTTGCGGTTGATTGGTTTTGATTAAGTGGGCTAGAAGTTCGGCGGATTGGTTGCCTTGTTCGTAGAGTCTTTGTTTTTGGAAAAATAATTTTTGATTGGCTTTTTCTTTTTTAAGTATATTGTATTGTCTTTGGATTTGTTGCCAGGAGCTATGAGTTTCTTCAGAAGGGTCATTACAGTATATTTGTTCTGCTTCTGTAGCTTCTGGTAGCTTTGTTGGTGAGGGTTTCAGTTTCTAGCCTGGATTGTTTTTTTTGGAATTTAATTGAGCTGTTTAGTAGACCTCTTGCATAAGCTTTAAAAGCATCCCAGATTATGTCTTGAGGCGTTTGATCGTGGTGTAAAGTAGAATTGTAATTGGTTCTCTATTGGGTCATCTTCTTCTATTTGAGCAATCCAAAAGGGGTGCATTTTTAGGGATCTGGGAAAGGGTGAGTTTTGTTGTGTGGATAGGGTAAGAATCATTGGTGAGTGGTCTGATGTGCTTCTTGGAAGGTATTCCACTTGATTTACTTGTGGGGCTAGGTTTGCGTTTATAAAGAAATAGTCTAGGCGTGAGAGAACCTTGTGTGTTGGAGAGTAGCATGAGAAAGTTGCAGCTGTTGGATTACGGAGTCTCCATATATCGATCCAGTTTAGTTCTGACATTAGTTTGGCAAGAGCTGTAGGTCCGTTGTTGCTTGTGGTTAGATGGGGGGCTGGAAGTTTGTCTTTGCTGGGGCACATTAGCATGTTAAAGTCACCCATGCATATTACTGAGGCGAGTGGGTAATTTAGTGTAAATGATATTAGTCTCTGAAGTAGCTGAAGTGAAGCTGGAGGTGGGTTGTAGAGGCCCAGCAGGACATAAAGTGTTCCTTCTATCTCTAGTGCCACACATATGTATCTGCCTTCATCGTCTTTTCAATAAAACGTGTTTAAAAAAAAAAACCAGAGAGGGTAGGATTAAAAAGGCGGTATTCATATTGGTCCTAGGTGTTTAGCAAGGAAAAAGATGAAGGTGTCATACCAGTTTTTGCACAAGCCTATTGACCTTAAAATTTGGTCTCGTATTACACCAATAGCAACCTATTTGGTCTCAAGGGCCTCCTGTGCAGCCTCTGAACAACTTTGAGGGCCGCACAAGATATATAAAGGTTATTTCTTTTTGTCTGTTTATCTACCTATCTATCTACCCATCTATCTACCCATCCATCCATCCATCTATCTATCTATCTATCTAGCTATTGGTTTCTGTCTGTCTGTCTATCTTTCTAACTACCTGTCTATCCATCTGTCTGTGTCAATCTATCGATCTATCTATCTCTAAAGTATGCTATTCTTGTACTATGATAGTGTTATTTTCTATGCTTCCAATTCATAAATATAAGCAGGGAGATTCAATAAAAGTTCTTATCGTAAAAAATGGCGCTAATTTTGCCTCAATCAATCAGATCTTATTTAACATTTGAAAGCAAACATCTGATGGTTGTGGCAAAATTAGCACCATTTTTTACTATAAGAACTTTTATTGAATCTCTCTGAATGTCTTTTGTAAGTAGATAATTTGCTATGATTCTAGCATTTAGGAAGCAATAAATGTTAAATTGGAAATAGATCTAGTGTCTCCATTTTTTTTTTTTTTTTAGGCCCCGATATCCAACCAGCACAGAAGGAATGCTTGTCCACTTTGCAACCACCGTGTTCCGTGTTGGCTTGAATGTTTCTCCCAATGAATCAGACCCACGCATGCCTGTCATGACATGGAATACTTGTGCATTTACTATTCAGTGTATAGGTAAATATTACTAAACCTGTTCAGTAGTACAGTACTGTAGAAAAATATATGGGGACCAGCAACTGTACCAATTAAGCAAAGTTAGGAGAGGTATTTGCATCAATTTTGAACACATTTAAACTAGACTGTTTGAAAAAGAACGTAAATGTTTATTTTACTTTTTTGTTTTTATTTAGAAAGCTTGCTTCAAGATGATGAGAAACCATTGATAGGATCCCTACAAAACAGACAGGTTAGTGATTGGAAAGGAACAGGGTTAACTACACATTAAATATTGTAGCTCAGCTCTTCATGACACTAAGAGCATTATCCAGTGGCTTCAGTTTGTAATGCGCTTTTCTGCCTTGACTTACGGTATGCTAAGCCTCAGATCTTATTCACATTACAAGAAAGGCCAGCTGGGCACAAATTCACAGGCTATATTCCGTAATGCTTCTCAGGTGTCTTGTCGAATGATACCTCTGCGTGTGCTTTGCTCTATAAGTTTTAATAGCAGATTTGTTTAATAAAAACGTATGTTTTTTGTGACTTATTTTTTTTATTTACAATCATTAATGTTTTTTCCTGATTAAATATAAAGTATTCTATAGTAAATAGATTGGAAGAACATTATTGACAATTAATTATGCTCCACTGACTGTTTATTGGCTTTGCCTTTGATGTCAAATTCCATTGTAATGTGAGTAGTTAGTATGTTTCTTATGGAAAACCTGGGGGACGTTTGAGCTGGGAGGGAAACTGTGTGGGTAGCTCGTGTCCATCATGCACACTTTAGGAATATTTTACTCCAGATAACACACTGTGGTGGAGGTGGCAATCCCTCAACCTGAATGGGGTTCATTCAAAAAAAAAAAATCTAAATAACAATGGGTATTGTTAATATTTAAAAAACAAATTCATCTTTAATGTTCATTATAGCACAGTGGCCTGAAAGCTTTGGTGAAATTTGCAGAAGCCCAAAGAGTTACATGCCCTCAACCCTTCATATTGAAGCATCTAGTGCGTTTATTGGCAGGTATGACAATCCATTGGTAAGCATTTAATTGTTAATTTCAAGCATATGGGGACCTTATCTGTCCTCACCCTTGATACAGGCAATAAACTTTGAGGTATAAAAGATATACATCATATAATTGGACCTTTCACGTCTGTAGTTTAATGGCTATTGCCAGCAGTTATTAATGTTTTTGTTAAAACACATATAATGAACACAATAAACCTACTTAGCAATACCCACATTTCCTGCCTACCTGTTGATCCAGAGGAATGGAAAAAAAAACAGAATTATGAAAAGGAAAAAAATGGCAACGGAAATATCCCTGGATCAACTCTTCTTGATGTGTCAATAAAGTTCTTATCGTTTAAAATGGTGCTAATTTTGCCCCAACCAATCAGATCTTATTTAACATTTAAAAGCTAACATCTGAATGGTTGGGGCAAAATTTGCACCGTTTTAAACTATAAGAATTTTATTGAATAACCCTGATAATTTGTTTTTAGAAACTCATCCAGCTTTTTTTTTTAAACTATCCAATGAACCTGCCATTACCACGTCCAATGGAAGACAGTTCTATAGTTTTACGTCACTCAAAGTGAAAAACCCCTTTCTAACCCAGACTAAACTTCTTTTTTCTCCATCAGCCAAGGGGGACCCAGGCACTGCAGGGGTTAAGTGCTTCACCTCTAGGAGCGGGCACTTGAGAGTTAAAAGTTTTCACAGGCTCAGGTGCTCCTCACCCTGCCTTATATGGCTGTGCACCATGAGCCTGCCCCAGTTCTTCAAGTGTCCGCTCAGGAGTTGGACCACTTTACCTCTTCAGTAAGAAGATTCTGAGACAGATCCATGGGAACAGCTGGATCCTATTCCTTTCCAGCTCTTCCCCAACGCACAGTACAGCAGCAGGGGGCTGTTCACCCCCTGCTCGCTTCCATGGTACCTGCCAAAATATCCTCAGTCCAATTTCCATCTTATGAGCAACTGGACAAAATTGTCCTGCACGAATGGTCGGCTCCCGAACGTCGTCCGCAGCTATCCCGCCATTTCAATGCTATGTTCCCCTTCCCCAAATCCGATATAGATAGATGGTCCTCTCCCCCCATAGTTGATCCCCCAGTAGCTCGTTTATCCAGAGCTACAACTATTCCGCTGTCTGAGGCAGCCACCTTTAAGGACCATAATGATAGGCGTATAGAGGCCTTTCTTAAGCTATTCTTTTCAGAAGCAGGGGCAGCCCTACGCCCCACCTTCGCGTCAGCATGGGTGGCTAAGGCCATGGAAGTCTGGCTGAGCCAGCTCTATCAAGGGATCGCATCAGATCCGACTAAGGCCCACCTCATAGATGTGATCCAGGACTTGTCCGATGCCGCAGTGTACATTGGGGATGCGGCATTAGACTCAAGCAGGCTCATAGCGAGGGCCTCTGCGTCCGCGGTAGCGTCACGGAGAGTGTTGTGGCTGAAAGCCTGGTTGGCAGACCATGCTTCTAAAAAAGCTCTTACTAGCCTTCCTTTTTCAGGGAAACAATAGTTTGGGCCTGAGTTGGAAAAAATTATATCTCAGGCAACTGGGGGAAAGAGTTCTTTCCTCCCTCAAAATAGGACTCGTAGAATCCCTTCCGGCCACAGGTATCCTTCCTTTCGGCCCTTTCGTGCCTCAACAGGACTTCCCCCCGACAATTTCTTTCAGGTTCCCTCTCCCAGGAGAGGCTCTTCCTCTCGGCCCTCGTGGAACTCTAAACGTGGATCCTTTCGATCCTCAGGACCTAAACCAAAACCGACATGACTATCCCCCACAACACTGGGTGGGAGGTCGGCTGACTTTTTTCCAGACAATTTGGAATTGTGCGTCCACAGATACCTGGACTCACAACGTCATCTCCCAGGGATACAAAATAGAATTCTCCTCTCTCCCGCCCAATCGTTTCTTTCCATCCAATCTGCCCAAGTCGCCAATCAGGCGCAGGGCCATTCAGAAAGCCATAAAGCTCCTGTTAGTGACAAAAGTTTTTTTCGCTCGGTTCTGGACCTGAAGGAACTAAACGTGTACATCATTCCACGTCAGTTCAAAATGGAATCTTTACGGTCGGTCATTCTTTCCATAGAACCAGGGGACTTTCTAGCATCCATAGACATTCAGGACGCTTACCTGAACATCCCCATATGGCAAGAACATCACCGATTTCTCAGGTTTGCAATCGGGCACTGCCATTATCAGTTTACCGCCCTACCGTTCGGTCTTTCTTCCGCTCCCCGCGTCTTTACCAAAGTCATGGCCTGTCAAACGGCTTTCATTCGTCTTCAGGGCATCTTTATCCTTCCATACCTGGACGACCTCCTACTCAAGGCTCCGTCTCTACAGGTAGCCTCATCTCAAGTCACAGCTTGCCTGCAGATCCTAGCCTCCTTCGGTTGGTTGGTTAACAGACGCAAGTCGTTCCTCAGCCCCAGTCCTCGCATGCCCTTTTTGGGCATGCTCTTCGATACTTCTCTTCAGAAAGTATTTCTTCCTCAGGAAAAGAGAACAGCACTGAAGCACCTAGCGCGTCAGGCTATATCGGAACCTCTCATATCAATTCGCCAAGTGATGAGACTGGTCGGGAAGATGGTATCAGCCATGGAAGCCATACCATATGCGATATTTCATTTGCGCCATCTCCTAGCTTCCTGGAACAGGTCTCTGGAAACTCTGGACCTCAAGATCCGGCTTCCTCCCGAGATCAAGCGCTCTCTGGGGTGGTGGACGGTGAATGCCAACCTCCACAAGGGAAACTCTCTTTGTATCCCTCACTGGACAGTAATATCCACAGACGCGAGCTTGGTAGGCTGGGGGGCGGTATTCGGCTCTCTTACGATACAGGGAATCTGGGATCCTTAGGAATCCAGGTTACCAATAAATGTCCTGGAGCTACGGGCCATATTTCTGGCGCTCTCTCATTGGACAGCGGACTTGGCGAACAAGTCGGTCAGGGTTCAATCGGACAACGCGACCGTGGTGGCGTACGTCAACCATCAAGGGGGCACAAGGAGCGATATGGCCATGGAGGAAGCCCACAGGATCTTATCATGGGCAGAACACAACGAACCAGCAATCTCGGCGATTTTCATTCCAGGCGTCTTAAATGTGGAAGCCGATTTTCTCAGCCGTCACGTTCTAGATCCGGGGGAATGGTCTCTTCACAAAGAGATTTTTCTGGCCCTGTCCAAGCGGTGGGGGACCCCGGACATAGATATGATGGCGTCCCGTCTCAATCGGAAAGTACCAGTGTTCTGCGCTCGAACGCGGGATCCCCTGGCATATCTAGTAGATGCGCTAGTAGTTCCATGGAATTTTCAGTTGGTGTACATCTTCCCTCTGACAGCCATGATTCCTCGGGTCCTCAAGAAGATCAAACAGGAAAACACACCGACAATACTCATCGCTCCAAGGTGGCCAAGGAGATCTTGGTTCACAGACCTGCTCGAACTGACAGTGGGCGAACCATGGTCTCTTCCTCTCCGTCCGGACCTCATATCTCAAGGGCCGTTCCTACACCCGGACCTCAAACGTCTCAGTTTGACGGCGTGGCCGTTGAATCTTCCATCCTGAGAAAAAGGGGTATTCCATCGTCGGTCATACCCACCATGTTGGCGGCAAGAAAGCCTTCGTCTGCGAGGATTTATCATCGGATTTGGCAACGATACGTGGCCTGGGCGAATTCTCAGGGTTTTCCCTCACGCTCCTTTGTTTTGTCTCGTTTGTAACGTTTTCTTCAGTCGGGTCTGTCTAAAGGGTTGTCCCTTAGCACTCTTAAGGTTCAGATCTCGGCACTCTCAGTTTTCTTCCATCGCCGGCTGGCTACACGTCGGGACATCCAAACTTTCTTGCAAGGTGTTGCTCACCTTCGTCCGCCTCGCAAGCACCCGGTCCAGCAATGGGATCTTTCTCTGGTCCTTCGGGTTCTTCAAAGTCCTCCCTTCGAACCCCTAGCCTCAGTGGCTCTTCCACTGTTGTCTTGGAAAACTCTGTTTTTGTTGGCCATTACCTCCATTCGTAGAGCGTCTGAACTGGCGGCGCTCTCGGTAGAGCCTTCCTGTTTGATTTTTCATATGGATAGGGCAGTACTCAGACCTCATTCTACTTTTCTGCCCAAGGTCGTCTCTTCTTTTCACCTGAATCAGGATATTGTTGTCCCGGCGTTGTTTCCTCAACCATCGTCGCCCAAGGAGAGGCGGTTGCACTCTCTGGATGTGGTTCGAGCACTTCGGATCTATGTGGCCAGAACGAAAGACTTCCGTTCTTCTAACGCTTTGTTCGTTCTTCTTGCGGGACCTCTGAAAGGTTCTAGGGCGTCTTCTCAGACTCTTTCCAGATGGATTCGGAATCTCATTCTGCGGTGTTATGCGGAGGCTGGAGCTACTCCTCCCATGCGGGTTGCAGCTCATTCCACTAGAGCTTTGGGGGCCTCATGGGCAGCTAGACGCGGGGCCTCCATCGATCAGATTTGCAAGGCCGCTACATGGTCTTCCATTAATACCTTCATTAGGTTTTACAGACTAGAGGTGTTCGCTTCGGCTGAAGCAAACCTGGGCCGCTTGGTGCTTCAAGCAGCAGAGGCTTAATTCTTCTGCCCGCCCTTTAATACGTGGGACTTTGGGACGTCCCCTGCAGTGCCTGGGTCCCCCTTGGCTGATGGAGAAAAGGAAATTTTGTTCTTACCTGTAAAATCCTTTTCTCCGAGGCCATAGGGGGACCCAGGCACAACCCTCCCTGTAAATTTTATTGTTTAAGTTAGAGTTAGTACTCAGTTTCTAGTGTTGGCTCGTTGCCAATGGTTATTTGATTATTTCTTCATTCTATCTCCTTCGCTGTCTATCTTTGGGACAAACTGTGGCAGGTTCATGGTGCACAGCCATATAAGGCAGGGGGAGGAGCACCTGAGCCTGTGAAAACTTTTAACTCTCAAGTGTCCGCTCCTAGAGGTGAAGCACTTAACCCCTGCAGTGCCTGGGTCCCCCTATGGCCTCGGAGAAAAGGATTTTACAGGTAAGAACAAAATCTCCTTTTTCCAATCTTAAGCAATGTCTGCATGTCCTCTGACATGTTCTATTGGTGAACAATGCCTCACAGTTTATTGTATGTTAATGTATTTATACACAGTGATCATATCCCATCACCTTTTCTCTAGTGACAATCTGTCTTTGTTTTATGTTTACGTTTTTTGCACTCCATAAGATTTCTAATGTTTCTGTTGGAGACACCAGTAATTTATGTTTTTTAAGATTCAGTTAGAATAGGCTATATTTTATAGCTGGGAAATCTTTCAAAACTATATAATAAATATGGTGTACTTTTATTAGTTTGTTCTATGTACTTGATATGTTTAAAATTCCATAAACTTTTGCTTTAACAGTGTTCCTGCCAAACATGACCCTTGATGGTACCCCATCTTTTCTGTCTGTGGATGTTTTTCATTTACTGGTAAGAGTATGGGTTTTTATTTGTATTTGGTGTGAAATAGATTGACTTTAACTGTGCAAAATATGCAGAAATGGGCAAAGATGGGTCAGTAAGGAAATTATAGTATTATTTAGTATTTACCTAAAGTGGTTTATAAAGTAGAGGTTTAGAACATTACATATAACCAGCGTTGCATGTCTGAATTATAAATGTTACGAAGATAACATTAACGTGATATTGGTTTAATATTTTCAGCCATCTGTTCCTATATATATATGTTCATGTTTTGCATACCACAGTACATGTCTGTAGGTGGCATTATTTTGTGCATGTGTATATTTCCATGTGGAGGTGTTGAAGTATGTTTGTCTGTGTTGTGTCTTTACATTATAGAGTAATCTTTATGTGAATGGGAAGAATATTGTTTACTGACAGAAATGCATTCTAATAAAGTGTATTTTTAACTGGTTTTGCTTATATAGTTCACCACAGGTAGTATTTTGGAGGATAAAGTGAACTGTAGTCCAAAAAGGCTAGGTACACACCAGCTGCTGATGTCATGTAATGCCATGTAATAAGTCTATTTCTAAAACTAGTTCATGACATTTGTAAAAGGTTATAAGGATGTAATAGAGCAGGTGAATATAAATTGATTGTCATCCCATTGATTCCCTCCCAGGTTGGGTCTGTGCTAGCATTCCCTGCATTGTATTGTGAAGAAAATGTGGATTTGCATCCTTCTCCGCTTGTTGCTGCCTACAACCATCTCTACCTCTTCCACCTGCTCACAATGACTCACGTTCTGCAAATCATCATGGCTTCAGTCACAGGTAATACAAGCCAAACACTTGATAGATAGCTATATCTTTCTACTCTTCTTCAAATCTCATATCTCAAAGCTTATTAGGAGCTATTGAAATTGGCTGTAGTTATCTGTAGTAATCTGTTTGATCGTTGTTCTATCATTCTTGATCAGCCTATTGAAAGTAAAATAGCACTTATTTCTAAAAGCTAGCTGGCCTATGTAATAAAAGCTCTTATCTATCTGTTGTATTCAATTAGATCAACTGGACTTGAAGTTTAGTTCTTGAAGACGTTTCGCTAGTCATCCGACTGGCTTTCTCAATGACTTGTACAAGAATCTGTGGCAATTATGTACCCTGGAAAATCCCAGTTAGCATATCACAGCCATGTGTTAAAGGGCATGTCCACCCCAAATATTACTTACCTTCCCCCTTTCCTCCGCCGCACTGCCAGGCCCTCTGCTTGCGAGAAAATGCAAGCAGAGGGGCGGGAGCGGCAGTCGCGTCTATGATTGGCTGAGCGGCAGCCAATCACGGACGCGGCTGCCAGGAGTTCAGTGCGGCGGAGGAAAGAGGGAAGGTAAGTAATATTTGGGGCACTTTCTGAACTTAAAACTATAGTGTTTGGGGATGGGGACGGGGAGAATATTATATATAAAGTATGCTTGTGAAGGTTCTCATTCATCCAGGTCATGGTATATCTGTTGTATTCAATTAGATCAACTGGACTTGAAATGTAGTTCTTGAAGACGTTTCGCTAGTCATCCGACTGGCTTTCTCAATTCAGAATGACTTGTACAAGAATCTGTGGCAATTATGTACCCTGGAAAATCCCAATTAGCATATCACAGCCAGGTGGACATGAAGTGCGCATGCCAAACTTCTCCCGGAGGGGAGACAGGAGGCAGAGTCATATATGGACCCTGCAGTACTCATGGTGGGTGTTTTTTTGGACTTTAGGGGGGGATAGCAGAAGAACCAGATGGAGCTGGGATGTAAGGTAAGGCTTAAACTACACTACACAATGGGGCCAGGAGTGGGGGGATTATAGTTTTGGGGGTGGACATGCCCTTTAAGGGTGTGATTGGATAGTGGCTAAGAGGTGTTATAGGAACGCCCAGAGTAAGGTGTCAAAACAGCATTGTACATGGCAGACAGTTGGTGTCGAACCCCCCCACCTCTATTTAGGCTTGGTTTCTTTATTTTCACATAAATGGCCTCCTTACACCAACTGTCTGCCATGTACAATGCTGTTTTGACACCTTACTCTGGGCATTCCTATAACACCTCTTAGCCACTATCCAATCACGCTCTTAACACTTGGCTTTGATATGCTAATTGGGATTTTTCAGGGTACATAATTGCCACAGATTCTTGTACAAGTCATTCTGAATTGAGAAAGCCAGTCGGATGACTAGCTAAAAGTCTTCAAGAACTAAACTTCAACTCCAGTTGATCTAATTGAATACAACAGATATACCATGACCTGGATGAATGAGAACCTTCACAAGCAAAAGGTTTTATAATTAAAAATGGTACTAATTTTGCCCCAACCAATCAGATGTTAGCTTTCAAATGGTAAATAGCATCTGATTGGGGGCAAAATTAGCAGCATTTTGGGGCAAAATTAGCAGCATTTTTAACAATAAGAAATGTTATTACATAGGCCTGTAGTTGTTTAAAAAGTGCTGCAAATCGTTATCTCTTGCGGCATTGTTGATATTGTCTATCCAGAATGCTTCAACTTTAGCAGCAAAAATGGCAGCTCTCAACATCTCTCAACATGTATGCAAGTTTGCGTTTGGAGAAGAATACTAGTAAAAACTTTAAGAACATTATGCAGCAGTCTAGAACACTCAATGTTTGTTATTCTAAAGATACTTTACCTCTAAAGTGACAAATAAAACTGGGAAGCCCCATCTTATTCTGATTGGGCTGGTGGGGAAGGGGTACTTGTCTGGTCTGCACATGCTCCAACTCCTTCTGATGACTGGTGGAGAAAATCACGGCAGCTCCCCAACTGACCACATATTTCAGAGGTAATTATGCTAAAAAAAAAAAAATCAAACATAACAAAGTATAAGGCAAATAATATTTTAATGGCTGTTAACAGGGACTGTAATTAGTGGTAATTGGCAGTCTAAGTGCTGGAAATTCTAAAATGCTAACTTTGTAGGGACATTATCTGCTTTTGCTTTTGTACAAGATTGAAATTTGTTTTAATGCTCAAGTGGTTAATAAGTTTGAATTATCACTTTGCAGATGATGTGCCATCTGCAGAGATTGATGACTGTGAAGAAGCCCATAGTGCTGCAGCTCTTTGCCAGAATATTTCACAACTTACAAGCAAGTATGTTCATGTGTCTCGATTTAAAGTAAAAGGCACTTATTATAGGAAAGTTGGGATGTTACCAACAATGTCCTTGTACTATATATACAGAATGCAATGTGTTCCTTAACTTTTTTCTGTAATTAAAATTTGGGCAACATATGGAAACAATCTAGCACTCTGGTTAGCTGTGGGCAAAATGTTGCAGGTAATCCCCCCCCAAGACCTATGTCTGAAGTCGGCTCCTAAATATACTTACCTCTCACTGAAGCAGCAAAAGAGGCAGCCTTGTCAGTCATTGGCTGAGACTGCAACATTCTTAAGCCTTATATTTTTCTGAAAATATTTTTTTACTGTCCTTTTTCAAAATCAAACTTGTGTTTAAAGAACAAATAAACACTCTTTTCAGCTTTCTACCTTCTACCAAAAACACACCCATCAGCCAGGAAAACACTTAATCAGTTATTAGAAAGAACTGAATGAAACTTTAACGTTTAAAGGGTATCTCCACTGAAAAAAATGACATTGGCTATTATAGCAGTTTATAGGTAAACTAAGTCATACCTGGAATCTTAGGTTACTCTGTTACATATGTGCTCCGATCAGCTGCCTTTATACTGTACAGCCGCAAGATTCCTCTGCCTGACGTGCCCGCCTGCCTCCTATTTTGCCGACGCGCACGCTCCCGTTGGACATGCGTACTAAGTCCCTTCCGTAGTCGGGACTAGCTGACCTATCGGGACTAGCTGACTATCTATCCATCTATCTATGATGGATAGATAGACAGACAGATATAGATAGACAGATAGATGGTATTGGCTTTTTGTTTCTTGCTACAAGAAATAGCATCTCCCAGATCCCTCTGCAATACAGCTAATGACACTCCCACCATCCCCTCTGAAATACACCTTCTGTCTCCCAGGCCCCCCGGCAATACAGCTAATGACAATCCCAGCATCCCCTCTGAAATACACCTTCTGTCTCCTAGGCCCCCCTGCAATACAGCTAATGACACTCCCAGCATCCCCTCTGAAATACACCTTCTGTCTCCCAGGCCCCATGCAATACAGCTAGTGACAATCCTAGCATCCCCTCTGAAATACACCTTCTGTCTCCCAGGCCCCCCTGCAATACAGCTAGTGACACTCCCAGCATCCCCTCTGAAATAAACCTTCTTGTCTCCCAGGCCCCCCTGCAATACAACTAGTGACAATCCCAGCATCCCCTCTGAAATACACCTTCTGTCTCCCTTACAAACACACACACCTCCCCCCATTTGATGCCTATAAATTCTATTACTTTTGCAATTGTTAAAAAAAGTCTCCTTACATAAAGCTGTGTGGCTGAACCTTGTAACTTCCCCCCTCTGTCTCTCCCTGCACGATCAGCTGTGAATAGATCATAGAGACAGGAAGGAAAGGCTTTGTTTACATCAGGCATCACTGGGGTCAAGTGGGTGTGGCAGAAATCATGAATATGCATGTGATGATGCACATTGACTGACAGCCTGCCCAGCACATTAGCAGACACACCCCCAGGAGCTACACAGCTTCCAGAGGCTGCTGCAAAGGAACAGAGCTGATTTTTGGGGAAAAAAGGTAGGAGGGGGGTTGGGGGAAGGTGAACTTTCATATAGGGGAAGAAAAAAAAAAGGTTTTCCATCAGTGGAGATACCCTTTAAAACAAGACAAAGCTGGCCGTGCACATGTGCCTACAGTCACAAATTACATTGTCAAATTTTCTTTCTGTAATTTTACTCTTTCCAAATACATTTAATCAATCAACCTAGCACTGAAATACATACAGTGATATTAAAGGACAATTATACTTAAGGATAATTATACTGCTAGAAAGTCATCATTGAGTGCATGAGTATAATTGTCCTTTAACTCCCAATACGCATGCGCATGTGCGCTATAGCATAGCATAGAATAGAGTGGATGCAGTTGGGAACTGTCAGAGTAGTCAGCGGAGGATCGTGATCGCGGGTAAGTTTAAAGATTTCGTTCCCATATCCTGTTTGACAAATTGAAGAACGGGAGGTAAGACATAGCTGCTTTAACCCCCGTTTTTCAATTAATAAGACTTTTTGAGTTAACGTATCCTGTAATGATCCAAATCAGATATTTCTAGACGTGCAATTCTTCTCTATAATAAATGCTTATAACAAGTGCTGAATTAATTCTTACATTGATTTTATATACAATAGTAATACAAATGTTTTATATCTAAATGTGACATAAATCATTGCTTTATGTCTGAATAAACTATAGGGGTTCTCCCCTTTTATCACCTGCTCATCCGTGTATTTTTCTGGCCCTCTTTCTGTTCTGTTCTGTCTAAAGGTGCCCATACATTAGAACTTACCTGCCAACCGATCCAGCGCCATTTAATAAATTCTTCCGGAATCGCCTTTCCCATTCTTTTTCGCAACTGACATACAGTCGCAAGGTCCTACCTGGCTCATTCATTTTGCGATCGTATGTCAGTCGCGAAGATGAATGGAAAAGGCGGTTTCAGAAGAATTAATTGAATTTTGTTGGATTGGTCAGCAGGGCACCTTAGTCAAATGAAAAAAGCATTGTTTGGATTTGTGTTATGGCTTATATTGACTATGTTTCTTGCTTTCATTTGTAGCTCCTTGGTAATTCATCTACCTGGATGGTACATTTGGCACTGTGTGAAGAAGGGCATTATGCCATATTTGAGATGTTCTGCCTTGTTCTTTTATTATTTACTGGGAGTGATGCCTCCTGAGGAGTTAAAATCAACAGGTAGTGCATTCAAACTACAGACATCAAAACCAAGGATCATTCAAATAGAAATTCGATAGTCACATCCTAATTTCTGTAGCTTTTTTAGATAAATTCTGTGTTCCATTAAATCTAAGTCTAGAATCATGTACTAATCATACATAAGTAAATTGGCAGTGATATGATATTTTGTGGAGGGTAATTTGTGTATATTTTACCTGTTGTTAAATAGGTTTTATAACAGGGTTAAGGCTTACATTTGATGCAAAGATATTATCAAACAAAATTAGATTTGTTTTATGGAATATCCAATCCCAGAGATTTGGTTTTTCTGTTTTTAAAGCATATGTTCTACCTCTTGTTCGACGATATCTTAACTATGGGATGTCTGTAATATCACTGTTTCTGTTAGTATTAATTAGTTCAATCTCTCTTTCAGGCAATGCAGATGATCAGCTAGAAGCACTTTGCAGCTTTCTCAGTTTGCCTACCAACCTTTTTCTACTTTTTCATGATTACTGGGACACTGTAAAACCGCTTATTCACAGGTACTTTTTGATGATTTTACTATTTGATTAACAAGTAAATAGAACTTATGCAAATCCATAATATATTTTAACTAAAAGTATTTAACTTCAATACACATAATGGATCCTATAGTTGGGATTGCAGTAGAAGAAATGCTTTATCTTCATTGCATTGGCTTCAATCCTTCATTATAGCCCTTATTAGATTTTAGTGCAGTGCTTATACATAATTGATGTAAGGTTGGTAATTCATATGGTATTTAGGATAGTAAAGTATTTGCATTTGAAGGGGAACTATAGTGTATATAAACCTTTTTCAAAAACCGTTAAAATGGAAAATACATGGGGCAAGAAAGTAGGATTTGTATTTTCTATCTCCCAATATAATTGCTATGAAGAGTGGCAGCACAAAAAAATCTGCTTCTGCCAGGCTTCCTGAGTGCTTCAGCACTATCTTTAATACAGGAAGTCCCAGGGTCAAAACCTGGCAGATGAAAACTGTATGTGCTGTAGCTCCTTCCTCAACGGGTACTTTTCTTTTCTAAAATGTTAGTTTTTACAATATAGTTGTCCTTTAATCTTCCAGCAACTTTATGATCCTTACAGTAAAATGGTAGGATTGCATGACTGCGATATTGGAGAGTAAGCAATGTTCCCTCTATGCTCTCTGGACACAAGCACACAGCTTAGAGAGAACATAGTAACATATGTCCATGTATTCCAACCTTTATACATTGAGAGTGTGTAATGTTCAAAGCTCATGGAGATGATTCATGCTCTTCTGTACCTTTACAGAATTGTAAAATAACTTGTAGTGTGCTATCGTATTTAAAGCTATTTTATTTTAATTGGAATAATGTAGATTTTCTGGTCAGTAGGCTCCGTATGTTATTACCTAGAATGTAATTGTCTTTGTGGTTATCCTCCAATGTTCAGTATTAATTTTTCAGGTGGAGTCTTGACCCAGTAGTTAGGAGTTGCTTTGCTGTTAACAACACTGCCCTCAGGTAAGGTTGCATTTTAGATGAAACACCTTTCGATATTAGATTTGCTGAATTATATACTCGAGTATTAGCCGAGATTTTTACTTTAAATGACCCAAAAAAAGCTAACCTCGGCTTATACTCGGGTCACAGGCATTACTTACCCTCCTTTTCGCAAACCGGAGCAGTCGGGAGCAAGAGCATGCATGTAGTTGCGAGTGTCCTCGAAGTCACGGGAACGTCGGAACGTAAGTTATGCCTCCTCTCAGCCCAGACATACCATAATATGGGACTGGAAGGACTGACTCTCCCAGATGTTTAGAAACATGCCAGATGTTTAGAGACCAACTCCCAGCAACCAAAGCATGCTGGGAGTTGTAGTTTCCAAACTTTTGGAGTGCCAAGGAATTGGGTGTTAGGGGATTTGGCTCATTATATTGGTATCAATAAGTTAGGGTCAATTTAAAAGGCTAGATATATTACAGTGTTTCTTTAACCACATGTCAAGTATAGCACTTGTGTCTATTTAAATCCTTTCTTTGACTGATCACCAAGGGTGAAGCAAGGTCCTGGTGCTTTTAAGCCCCAGACCTCTCGTAGTAAAGAAATCTTCCCAGGTACAATGTAGCAAATTAGTGAAACACTCACCGCATGAGCTGTGTGTTCCGGGTGCAGCTGCCCCAGACCCATCGCTAGAGTCCAAACAAAGCAATCATATAAATAAAGAGTAAGCAGCCGCGTCCCTCAGGAGAAATAGCCTGAGGTGCCCGATGTTTATTTTCTCCTGAGGGACACGGTTGCTTACTCTTTAGTTATATGATCAATTTAAAGGGCAACTAAAGCATAAAAACAATACTGAATCAGATGGCAGAAGTGGTCATAATTTCTACCCATGGCTTATACTCGAGTCAATCAGTTTTACTAGTTTTTGAGGTAAAAATAAGTATATATAATATGTGTTTGCTAACAGACATTGTATCAGTTCGTGTAAAGGTTAATTAGTTGGTTTAGAGCATCAAATAGGGCAGAATTAACACATGTTTAAATGTAAACATATAGATAAATAAGTCACCCAGAGTAACATGTCCCAATATGGTAATTTAGTGCTTGGCACTGCTACCTGTATGAATTTCTAGCCATCCCAAGCTACAGTACATTTGTAAGGAGTTTGTATGTTCTTGTGTGGGTTTCTTGTGGGTGCTGTAGTTACATCTTACAGTCCATACTTATGCTGTAATTGTATGCTGTGAGTACTTTTGACTTCACTCCAATAGACCTTACTGCAATTAATATAATAAGGACCAACTTTAAAGGGCATGTCCACCCATGACCGTCATCGCGCAGCCGCGATAGCCAGTACTGGGAACTGCCGGCCGACTCGCGGCTGAGAGATAAGACTGAAGACCAGGTACGGTAAGTAAGCTGGGGGGGGGGGGGGGGGGGACTGGGGGAGGGGCTGGGGGGACAGAGCCATGCATGCAATTTACCTTTCTACTATAGGTGGTTGGAAACTACAACTCCCAGCAACCAAGCATGCTGGGAGTTGTAGTTTCCAAACATCTACAGTGGAAGGTATTAGGGTGGGGGACAGTATGCCATACAGTAACCCCAAATACCTTTCACTATAGGTGGTTGGAAACTACAACTCCCTGCAACCAAGCATGCTGGGAGTTGTAGTTTCCAAACATCTACAGTGTAAAGGTATTAGGGTGGGGGACAGTATGCCATACAGTAACCCCCATACCTTTCTACTATAGATGATTGGAAACTACAACTCCCCACCAACCAAGCATGCTGGGAGTTGTAGTTTCCAACATCTACAGTGGAGTATTAGGGTTACTGTATACCCTCGGCTTATACTCGAGTCATTCATGTTTTTCTAATTTTGGAGGCAAAAATGGGTACCTCGGCTTATACTCGGGTCGGCTTATACTCGAGTATATCACGTCCCTTTATAGCTAACTAAGATAATCATAGCAAGCTTTCAGAACATTCTAGTTCCTTTTTTCAAACATTTGGAGATCTACTGGTTGCCTTTGCCTTGCCATAGACTAAAATTTTAATAATTTCTTCAATAATATTTTAGCAAATAATTGGATGGCTAATGAAAAAGTAACACAATGTGCCAAGTGTGTGGATATTGTGGTTTGCTAATGCAAACATGTAATTAAAGGTGAACTTTAAATGAAAAGCCAGTTTCCTACCTTTCAATCAACCACCTTTCTACGTGCTCCACAGCCCAAGATATAAAGAAATTACTGACCAGAAAGTTAATGGGTGGGAGACTGACGTGACATTCCTAAGGTTGCTCCTCCACCTCGCCGCCAGCGAGCACAGCCTCAGACTTCAGTGTGTGAGGGAGCCAGGAAGTCCTCCCCCTCCCTGCTGTGTGAAGATCCCCACAGAGAAGGTAAGAGATCTACAGCCCTACTCTCCCACGATGTGAAAACAGCCTTTTCAGGAGTTCCCACTTTGCCTGAAAAGGCTATTTTCACAGTTTTCTGTAAAGGGGGGGTGTCTGAGTGGCCCACGGCACCCGGGGGGGCTTGCAAGAAGAGGGGGGCTGCAAGGGGAGGAGGAGACACTTGACTGTCATCCACTTACATGGTTTCAGAGCAGGAAGTGCAGGGGACCTGGTGATGCTGAAGCCATATCACACACAAAAATGTAAATATCTTTAAAACTATGCAAAATAAACAAAATAAATTGCAAAAACTCTCAGGAGAGCAATTCCTATCAATTTATCTAAATTTACCTAAAGTCATTTTTGGATCACAGTTCCTTTTTAACATTGTTACAGTGCTCATCAGGCAGTGAAGCCTACAAAATCCAGTCCATTCCCATCATATCCCAGCTAGACTACTACAACACACTCCTGTGGTTTACCAAACAACTGCCTGGCAACGCTTCAATCCATCCTCAACTCTGCTGCTCGGCTCATTCATTTCTCTTCTTGCTTCTCAAATGCCTCTCCTCTCTGTCAGTCCCTCCACTGGTTGCCTATCAAGCAAATGATCCAGTTCAAGCTGCTTACCCTATCCTATAAAGAACTATCCAATACACCCTCCATATACAGTATCTAGTTGATCCACCGACACCGTCCCAGACACAACCTCCGCTCTGCAAATGATATCCTGCTCTCATCCACCTTTGTCACCTCTTTCCATGCCTGTATTCAGGACTTTGCTCGTGCTGCCCCTCTGCTCTGGAACTCCCTTCCTCCGTCTGTCCGTCACTCACCATCCCTTAATACCTTCAAACGTAACCTTAAAACCCACTTCTTCATGCAAGCATATAACCTGGTCTACCCATCTTACTACCCAATATGATCTAATCCGCCTTTCACACTCAACTGCCAATCTATTTACAGCCTACCGATTCCCGCAACCTTGTGTCTCACCCCAATATCCTCTAGACTGTAAGCTCTTTGTGCAGGGTCCTCTCTACTTGTATCACGGTATTGCTGTAAGAAACTGATCACACTGTTTACTTATATTGTGTATTACCTGTGTAAGTAATATGTATGACTTTGTATAACCTGTATTACCCTGTATGTAATGTATGACTATGTAATTGTAAAGTGCCACGGAAGATGTTGGCGCTATATAAATCCATAATAATAATAATAATTATATACAAAAGATTAGATGTATTGGATATCTAATCAAAATGAAGTTAATATGTTCTTGGTAAAGCAAGTTAACATTCAACGAAACATCCACATTTGTAGTAAAAAAGATGATGATTGATTTTCACTATAATGATTCATAACCAAAGCTGTAAAGGAGCTCCTCACCTAAATTGAGATGCTTGATTGAGCAGCGAGCTGTAATCTTCAGGAAGCTCTACCAATGTATTATGTTTTCTTGGATATCTGAAAATAGATTTACATTATTTAAAATGCTGATAAAAACTAAATGGATCTTCAGTTAACTACACAAAATGGTCATTCAAACAGATAAATTATCTCCCTGGTTTTACCGCTTGAAGGGCATGTCCACCCACAATACAAGATTTTAGTATCCTTTAGGAACCCTGAACTCCCCCCCCACACACACCCCAAACACAGAAACCATTTTAATTACAGATCTCAGATCAGTTCCTTACAGGATTCTAAAATATTGTTTGGGGGGTGGACATGCCCTTTAAAGTTGGTCCTTATTATATTAATTGCAGTAAGGTCTATTGGAGTGAAGTCAAAATCTCACAGCATACAATTACAGCAATATATGGACTGTAAGATGTAACTACAGCACCCACAAGAAACCCACACAAACATACAAACTCCTTACAATTGTACTGTACTTGGGATGCTAGAAATTCATACAGGTAGCAGTGCCAAGCACTAAATTACCATATTGGGACATGTTTACTCGGGTGACTTATTTATCTATATGTTTACATTAAACATTGTTAATTCTGCCCTATTTGATGCTCTAAACCAACTAATTAACCTTACACGAACTGATACAATGTCGTTAGCAAACACATATTATATATACTTATTTTTACCTCAAAAACTAGTAAAACTGATTGACTCGAGTATAAGCCATGGGTAGAAATTATGACCACTTCTGCCATCTGATTCAGTATTGTTTTTATGCTTTAGTTGCCCTTTAAATTGATCATATACTAAAGAGTAAGCAACCGTGTCCCTCAGGAGAAATAAACATCGGGCACCTCAGGCTATTCTCCTGGGGACGCGGCTGCTTACTCTTTATTTATATGATTGCTTTGTTTGGACTCTAGCGATGGGTCTGGGGCAGCTGCACCCGAACACACAGCTCATGCGGTGAGTGTTTCACTAATTTGCTACTTGTACCTGGAAGATTTCTTTACTACGAGAGGTCTGGGGCTTAAAAGCACCAGGACCTTGCTTCACCCTTGGTGATCAGTCAAGAAAGAATTAAATAGACACAAGTGCTATACTTGACATGGGGTTAAAGAAACACTGTAATATATCTAGCCTTTTAAATTGACCCTAACTTATTGATACCAAATAATGAGCCAAATCCCCTAACACCCATTCCTTGGCACTCAAAAGTTTGGAAACTACAACTCCCAGCATGCTTTGGTTGCTGGGAGTTGGCTCCTCAAACATCTGCATGTTTCTAAACATCTGGGAGAGTCAGTCCTTCCAGTCCCATATTATGGTATGTCTGGGCTGAGAGGAGGCATAACTTACGTTCCGACGTTCCCGTGACTTCGGGACACTCGCAACTACATGCATGCTCTTGCTCCCGACTGCTCCGGTTTGCGAAAAGAGGGTAGTAATGCCTGTGACCCGAGTATAAGCCGAGGTTAGCTTTTTTTGGGTCATTTAAAGTAAAAATCTCGGCTAATACTCGAGTATTAATTCAGCAAATCTAATATCGAAAGGTGTTTCATCTAAATGCAACCTTACCTGAGGGCATGTTGTTAACAGCAAAGCAACTCTCTAACTACTGGGTCAAGACTCCCACTGAAAATTAATACTGAACATTGAGGATAACCACAAACAATTACATTCTAGGTAATAACATACGAGCCTACTGACCAGAAAATCTACATTATTCCATTAAAATAAAATAGCTTTAAATACGATACACACTACAAGTTATTTTACAATTCTGTAAAGGTACAGAAGAGCATAATCATCTCCATGAGCTTTGTGAACATACACATCTCAATGTATAAAGGTTGGAATACATGGACATATGTTACTATGTTCTCCTAAGCTGTGTGCTTGTGTCCAGAGAGCATAGAGGAACATTGCTTATCTCCAATATCGCAGTCATGCAAATCCTACCATTTACTGTAAGGATCATAAAGTTGCTGGAAGATTAAAGGACAACTATATTGTAAAAACTAACATTTTAGAAAAGAAAAGTACCCGTTGAGGAAGGAGCTACAGCACATACAGTTTTCATCTGCCAGGTTTTGACCCTGGGACTTCCTGTATTAAAGATAGTGCTGAAGCACTCAGGAAGCCTGGCAGAAGCAGATTTTTTTGTGCTGCCACTCTTCATAGCAATTATATTGGGAGATAGAAAACACAAATCCTACTTTCTTGCCCCATGTTTCCATTTTAACGGTTTTTGAAAAAGGTTTATATACACTATAGTTCCCCTTCAAATGCAAATACTTTACTATCCTAAATACCATATGAATTACCAACCTTACATCAATTATGTATAAGCACTGCACTAAAATCTAATAAGGGCTATAATGAAGGATTGAAGCCAATGCAATGAAGATAAAGCATTTCTTCTACTGCAATCCCAACTATAGGATCCATTATGTGTATTGAAGTTAAATACTTTTAGTTAAATAATATTAGGATTTGCATAAGTTCTATTTACTTGTTAATCAAATAGTAAAATCATCAAAAAGTACCTTAATAGCGGTTTTACAGTGTCCCAGTAATCATGAAAAAGTAGAAAAAGGTTGGTAGGCAAACTGAGAAAGCTGCAAAGTGCTTCTAGCTGATCATCTGCATTGCCTGAAAGGAGATTGAACTAATTAATCTAACAGAAACAGTGATATTACAGACATCCCATAGTTAAGATATCGTCGAACAAGAGGTAGAACATATGCTTTAAAAACAGAAAAACCAAATCTCTGGGATTGGATATTCCATAAAACAAATCTAATTTTGTTTGATAAATCTTTGCATCAAATGTAAGCCTTAACCCTGTTATAAAACCTATTTAACAACAGTTAAAATATACACAATTACCCTCCACAAAATATCATATCACTGCCAATTTACTTATGTATGATTAGTACATGATTCTAGACTTAGATTAATGGAACACAGAATTTATCTAAAAAAGCTACAAAATATATGTGACTATCGAATTTCTATTTGAATGATCCTTGGTTTTGATGTCTGTAGTTTGAATGCACTACCTGTTGATTTTAACTCCTCAGGAGGCATCACTCCCAGTATAAATAAAAGAACAAGGCAGAACATCTCAAATATGGCATAATGCCCTTCTTCACACAGTGCCAAATGTACCATCCAGGTAGATGAATTACCAAGGAGCTACAAATGAAAGCAAGAAACATAGTCAATATAAGCCATAACACAAATCCAAACAATGCTTTTTTCATTTGACTAAGGTGCCCTGCTGACCAATCCAACAAAATTCAATTAATTCTTCTGAAACCGCCTTTTCCATTCATCTTCGCGACTGACATACGATCGCAAAATGAATGAGCCAGGTAGGACCTTGCGACTGTATGTCAGTTGCGAAAAAGAATGGGAAAGGCGATTCCGGAAGAATTATTAAATGGCGCTGGATCGGTTGGCAGGTAAGTTCTAATGTATGGGCACCTTTAGACAGAACAGAACAGAAAGAGGGCCAGAAAAATACACGGATGAGCAGGTGATAAAGGGGAGAACCCCTATAGTTTATTCAGACATAAGCAATGATTTATGTCACATTTAGATATAAACATTTGTATTACTATTGTATATAAAATCAATGTAAGAATTAATTCAGCACTTGTTATAAGCATTTATTATAGAGAAGAATTGCACTTCTAGAAATATCTGATTTGGATCATTACAGGATACGTTACTCAAAAGTCTTATTAATGGAAAAACGGGGGTTAAAGCAGCTATGTCTTACCTCCGTCTTCAATTTGTCAAACAGATATGGGAACGAAATCTTTAAACTTACCCCGATCACGATCCTCCGCTGACTACTCTGACAGTTCCCAACTGCATCCACTCTATTCTATGCTATGCTATACGCACATGCCATGCGTATTGGGAGTTAAAGGACAATATACTCATGCACTCAATGATGACTTTCTAGCAGTATAATTATCCTTAAGTATAATTGTCCTTTAATATCACGTATGTATTTCAGTGCTAGTTGATTGATTAAATGTATTTGGAAAGATTAATTACAGAAAGAAAATTTGACAATGTAATTTGTGACTGTAGGCACATGTGCACGGCCAGCTTTGTCTTGTTTTAAAGGGTATCTCCACTGATAAAAACTTTTTTTATGAAAGTTCACCTCCTCCCCCCAACCCCCCTCCTACCTTTTTTCCCCAAAAATCAGCTCTGTTCCTTGCAGCAGCCTCGGGAAGCTGTGTAGCTCCTGGGGGTGTGTCTGCTAATGTGCTGGGCAGCTGTCAGTCATGTGCATATCACAATGCATATTCATGATTTCTGCCACACCCACTTGACCCCATGATGCCTGATGTAACAAAGCCTTTCCTTCCTGTCTCTATGATCTATTCACAGCTGACGTGCGGGAGAGACAAGGGGAAGTTACAGGTTCAGCCACACAGCTTTATGTAAGGACTTTTTTTAACAATTGCAAAGTAATAGAATTTATAGGCATCAAATGGGGGAGGTGTGTGTGTTTGTAAGGGAGACAGAAGGTGTATTTCAGAGGGGATGCTGGTTTGTCACTATTTGTATTGCGGGGGGCCTGGGAGACAAGAAGGTTTATTTCAGAGGGATGCTGGGAGTGTCACTAGCTGTATTGCAGGGGGCCTGGGAGACAGAAGGTGTATTTCAGAGGGGATGCTAGATTGTCACTAGCTGTATGCATGGGCCTGGGAGACAGAAGGTGTATTTCAGAGGGGATGCTGGGAGTGTCATTAGCTGTATTGCAGGGGGGCCTAGGAGACAGAAGTGTATTTCAGAGGGGATGCTGGGATTGTCATTAGCTGTATTGCCGGGGGGCCTGGGAGACAGAAGGTGTATTTCAGAGGGGATGGTGGGAGTGTCATTACTGTATTGCAGAGGGATCTGGGAGATGCTATTTCTTGTAGCAAGAAACAAAAAGCCAATACCATCTATCTGTCTATCTATATCTGTCTGTCTATCTATCCATCATAGATAGATGGATAGATAGTCAGCTAGTCCCGATAGGTCAGCTAGTCCCACTACGGAAGGGACTTAGTACGCATGTCCAACGGGAGGTGCGCGTCGGCAAAATAGGAGGCAGGCGGGCACGTCAGGCAGAGGAATCTTGCGGCTGTACAGTATAAAGGCAGCTGATCGAGCACATATGTAACAGAGTAACCTAAGATTCCAGGTATGACTTAGTTTACCTATAACCTGCTATAATAGCCAATGTCATTTTTTTCAGTGGAGATACCCTTAATAAACTTAAGTTTCATTCAGTTCTTTCTAATAACTGATTAAGTGTTTTCCTGGCTGATGGGTGTGTTTTTTGGTAGAAGGTAGAAGAGCTGAAAAGAGTGTTTATTTGTTCTTTAACACAAGTTTGATTTTGAAAAAGGACAGTAAAAAAATATTTTCAGAAAAATAAAGGCTTAAGAATGTTGCAGTCCAGCCAATGACTGACAAGGCTGCCTCTTTGCTGCTTCAGTGAAGGTAAGTATATTAGAGCCGACTTCAGACATAGGTCTTGGGGGGATTACCTGCAACTTTTTGCCACACTAACCAGAGTGCTAGATTGTTTCCATATGTTGCCCAAATTTTATTACAGAAAAAATTAGGAACACATTGCATTCTGTATATATAGTACAAGGACATTGTTGTGTAACATCCCAACTTTCCTATAATAAGTGCCTTTTACTTTAAATCGAGACGCATGAACTACTTGCTTGTAAGTTGTGAATATTCTGGCAAAGAGCTGCAGCACTATGGGCTTCTTCACAGTCATCAATCTCTGCAGATGGCACATCATCTGCAAAGTGATAATTCAAACTTATTAACACCACTTGAGAATTAAAACAAATTTCAATCTTGTACAAAAGCAAAGCAGATAATGTCCCTACAAAGTTAGCATTTTAGAATTTCCAGCACTTAGACTGCCAATTACCACTAATTACAGTCCCTGTTAACAGCCATTAAAATATTATTTGCCTTATACTTTGTTATGTTTATTTTTTTTTTTTTAGCATAATTACCTCTGAAATATGTGTCAGTTGGGTGCCGTGATTTTCTCTCCACCAGTCATCAGAAGGAGTTGGAGCATGTGCAGACCAGACAAGTACCCCTCCCCACCAGCCCAATCAATAAGATGGGGCTTCCAGTTTTATTTGTCACTTTAGAGGTAAGTATCTTTAGAATAACAAACATTGAGTGTTCTAGACTGCTGCATAATGTTCTTAAAGTTTTTACTAGTATTCTTCTCCAAACGCAAACTTGCATACATGTTAGAGATGTTGAGAGCTGCCATTTTTGCTGCTAAAGTTGAAGCATTCTGGATAGACAATATCAACAATGCCGCAAGAGATAACGATTGCAGCACTTTTTAAACAACTACAGGCCTATGTAATAACATTTCTATTGTTAAAAATGCTGCTAATTTTGCCCAAATGCTGCTAATTTTGCCCCCAATCAATGCTTTTTACCATTTGAAAGCAACATCTGATTGGTGGGGCAAAATTAGTACCATTTTAATTATAAAACCTTTTGCTTGTGAAGGTTCTCATTCATCCAGGTCATGGTATATCTGTTGTATTCATTAGATCAACTGGAGTTGAAGTTTAGTTTCTTGAAGACTTTAGCTAGTCATCCGACTGGCTTCCTCAATTCAGAATGACTTGTACAAGAATCTGTGGCAATTATGTACCCTGAAAATCCCAATTAGCATATCAAAGCCAAGTGTTAAGACGTGATTGGATAGTGGCTAAGGTTATAGGAATGCCCAGAGTAAGTGTCAAAACAGCTTGTACATGGCAGACAGTTGGTGTAAGGAGGCCATTTATGTGAAAATAAAGAAAACAAGCCTAAATAGAGGTGGGGGGGTTCGACACCACTGTCTGCCAGTACAATGCTGTTTTGACACTTACTCTGGGCGTTCCTATAACACCTCTTAGCCACTATCCAATCACACCCAAAGCGATGTCCACCCCAAAACATCATAAACCTAATCCCCCCACTCCTGGCCCCATTGTGTAGTGTAGTTTAAGCCTTACCTTACATCCCAGCTCCATCTGGTTCTTCTGCTATCCCCCCTAAGTCCAAAAACACACCCACCATGAGTACTGCAGGGTCCATATATGACTCTGCCTCCTGTCTCCCCTCCGGGAGAAGTTTGGCATGCGCACTTCATGTCCACCGGGCTGTGATATGCAATTGGGATTTTCCAGGGTACATAATTGCCACAGATTCTTGTACAAGTCATTCTGAATTGAGAAAGCCAGTCGATGACTAGCGAAACGTCTTCAAAACTACTTTCAAGTCCATTTGATCTAATTGAATACAACATATACCATGACCTGGATGAATGAGAACCTTCACAAGCAATACTTTATATATAATATTCTCCCCGTCCCCTCCCCAAACACATAGTTTTTAGTCAGAAAGTGCCCCAAATATACTTACCTTCTCTCTTTCTCCGCCGCACTGACTCCTGGCAGCCGCGCCGTGATGGCTGCCGCTCAGCCAATCATAGACGCGACTGCCGCTCCCGCCCCTCTGCTTGCATTTTCTCGCAAGCAGAGGGCCTGGCAGTGCGGCGGAGGAAAGGGGGAAGGTAAGTAATATTTGGGGTGGACATGCCCTTTAACACATGGCTGTGATATGCTACTGGGATTTTCCAGGGTACATAATTGCCACAGATTCTTGTACAAGTCATTGAGAAGCCAGTCGGATGACTAGCGAAACGTCTTCAAGAACTAAACTTCAGTCCAGTTGATCTAATTGAATACAACGATAGATAAGACTTTTATTACATAGGCCAGCTAGCTTTTAGAAATATGCTATTTTACTTTCAATGGCTGATCAAGAATGATAGAACAACGATCAACAGATTACTACAGATAACTACAGCCAATTTCAATAGCTCCTAATAAGCTTTGAGATATGAATTTGAAGAAGTAGAAAGATATAGCTATCTATCAAGTGGGCTTGTATACCTGTGACTGAAGCCATGATGATTTGCAGAACGTGAGTCATTGTGAGCAGGTGGAAGAGGTAGAGATGGTTGTAGGCCAACAAGCGGAGAAGATGCAAATCCACATTTTCTTCACAATACAATGCAGGGAATGCTAGCACAGACCCAACCTGGGAGGGAATCAATGGGATGACAATCAATTTATATTCACCTGCTCTATTACATCCTTATAACCTTTTACAAATGTCATGAACTATTTAGAAATAGACTTATTACATGGCATTACATACATCAGCAGCTGGTGTGTACCTAGCCTTTTTGGACTACAGTTCACTTTATCCTCCAAAATACTACCTGTGGTGAACTATATAAGCAAAACCAGTTAAAAATACACTTTTATTAGAATGCATTTCTGTCATAAACAATATTCTTCCCATTCACATAAAGATTACTCTATAATGTAAAGACACAACACAGCACAAACATACTTCAACCCCTCCATGGAAATATACACATGCACAAAATAATGCCACCTACAGACATGTACTGTGGTATGCAAAACATGAACATATATATAAGGAACAGATGGCTGAAAATATAAACCAATATCACGTTATGTTATCTTCGTAACATTTATAATTCAGACATGCAACGCTGGTTATATGTAATGTTCTAACCTCACTTTTTAACCACTTTAGGTAAATACTAATAATACTATAATTTCCTTACTGACCCATCTTTGCCCATTTCTGCATATTTTGCACAGTTAAAGTCAATCTATTTCACACCAAATCAAATAAAAACCCATACTCTTACCAGTAAATGAAAAATCCACAACAGAAAAAGATGGGGTACCATCAAGGGTCAGTTTGGCAGAACACTGTTAAAGCAAAAGTTTATGGAATTTTAAACATATCAAGTCATAGAACAAACTAATAAAAGTACACCATATTTATTATATAGTTTTGAAAGATTTCCCAGTCATAAATATAGCCTATTCTAACTGAATCTTAAAAAACATAAATTACTGGTGTCTCCCAACAGAAACATTAGAAATCTTATGGAGTGCAAAACGTAAACATAAAACAAAGACAGATTGTCACTAGAGAAAAGGTGATGGGATATGATCACTGTGTATAATACATTACACTACAATAAACTGTGAGGCATTGTTCACCAATAGAACATGTCAGAGGACATGCAGACATGCTTAATTGGAAAAGGAGATTTTGTTCTTACCTGTAAAATCCTTTTCTCCGAGCCCATAGGGGGACCCAGGCACTGCAGGGGTAAGTGCTTCACCTCTAGGAGCGGACACTTGAGAGTTAAAAGTTTTCACAGGCTCAGGTGCTCCTCCCCCTGCCTTATATGGCTGTGCACCATGAACCTGCCACAGTTTGTCCCAAAGATAGACAGCGAAGGAGATAGAATGAAGAAATATCAAATAACCATTGGCAACGGCCAACACTAGAAACTGAGTACTAACTCTACTAAACAATAAAATTTACAGGGAGGGTTGTGCCTGGGTCCCCCTATGGCCTCGGAGAAAAGATTTTACAGGTTAAGAACAAATTTCCTTTTCTCCATCACAAGGGGGACCCAGGCACTGCAGGGACGTCCCAAAGTCCCACGTATTAAGGGCGGCAGAAGATTAACCCTCTGCTGCTTGAAGCACCAAGCGGCCCAGGTTTGCTTCAGACGAAGCGAACACCTCTAGTCTGTAAAACCTAATGAAGGTATTAATGGAAGACCATGTAGCGGCCTTGCAAATCTGATCGATGGAGGCCCCGCGTCTAGCTGCCCATGAGCCCCCCAAGCTCTAGTGGAATGAGCTGCAACCCGCATGGGAGGAGTAGCCCAGCCCCCATACACCCGCAGAATGAGATTCCGAATCCATCTGAAGAGTCTGAGAAGACGCCCTAGAACCTTTCGAAGGTCCCGCAAGAAGAACGAACAAAGCGTTAGAAGAACGGAAGTCTTTCGTTCTGGCCACATAGATCCGAAGTGCTCGAACCACATCCAGAGAGTGCAACCGCCTCTCCTTGGGCGACGATGGTTGAGGAAACAACGCCGGGACAACAATATCCTGATTCAGTGAAAGAAGAGACGACCTTGGCAGAAAAGTAGAATGAGGTCTGAGTACTCGCCTATCCATATGAAAAATCAAACAGGAAGGCTCTACCGAGAGCGCCGCCAGTTCAGACGCTCTACGAATGGGGTAATGGCCAACAAAAACAGTTTTTCCAAGACAACAGTGGAAGAGCCACGTGAGCATGGGGTTCGAAGGGGACTTTGAAGAACCCGAGGGACCAGAGAAAGATCCATTGCTGGACCGGGTGCTTGCGAGGCGGACGAAGGTGAGCAACACCTTGCAAGAAAGTTTGGATGTTCCCGACGTGTAGCCGCCGGCGATGGAAGAAAACTGAGAGTGCCGAGATCTGAACCTTAAGAGCGCTAAGGGACAACCCTTTAGACAGACCCGACTGAAGAAAACGTACAAAACGAGACAAACACAGGAGCGTGAGGGAAACCCTGAGAATTCGCCCAGGCCACGTATCGTTGCCAAATCCGATGATAAATCCTCGCAGACAGGCTTTCTTGCCGCCAACATTGGGTATGACCGACGATGGAATACCCCTTTTCTCAGATGGAAGATTCAACGGCCAACGCCGTCAAACTGAGACGTTTGAGGTCCGGGTGTAGAACGGCCCTTGAGATATGAGGTCCGGACGGAGAGGAAGAGACCATGGTTCGCCCACTGTCAGTTCGAGCAGGTCTGTGAACCAAGATCTCCTTGGCCACCTTGGAGCGATGAGTATTGTCGGTGTGTTTTCCTGTTTGATCTTCTTGAGGACCCGAGGAACATGGCTGTCAGAGGGAAAATGTACACCAACTGAAAATTCCATGGAACTACTAGCGCATCTACTAGATATGCCAGGGGATCCCGCGTTCGAGCGAAGAACACTGGTACTTTCCGATTGAGACGGGACGCCATCATATCTATGTGTCCGGGGTCCCCCCCGCTTGGACAGGGCCAGAAAAATCTCTTGTGAAGAGACCATTCCCCCGGATCTAGAACGTGACGGCTGAGAAATCGGCTTCCACATTAAGACGCCTGGAATGAAAATCCAGATTGCTGGTTCGTTGTGTTCTGCCCATGATAAGATCCTGTGGGCTTCCTCCATGGCAATCCTCCTTGTGCCCCTTGATGGTTGACGTACGCCACACGGTCGCGTTGTCCGATTGAACCCTGACCGACTTGTTCGCCAAGTCCGCTGTCCAATAGAGAGCGCCAGAAATATGGCCCGTAGCTCCAGGATATTTATTGGTAACCTGGTTCCTAAGATCCCAGATTCCCTGTATCGTAAAGAGCCGAATACCCCCCCCAGCCTACCAAGCTCGCGTCTGTGGATATTACTGTCCAGTGAGGGATACAAAGAAGGTTTCCCTTGTGGAGGTTGGCATTCACCGTCCACCACCCCCAGAGAGCGCTTGATCTCGGAGAAGCCGGATCTTGAGGTCCAGAGTTTCCAGAGACCTGTTCCAGGAAGCTAGGAGATGGCGCAAATGAAATATCGCATATGTTATGGCTTCCATGGCTGATACCATCTTCCCGACCAGTCTCATCACTTGGGAATTGATAGTGAGAGTTCCGATATAGCCTGACGCGCTAGGTGCTTCAGTGCTGTTCTCTTTCCTGAGGAAGAAATACTTTCTGAAGAGAAGTATCGAAGAGCATGCCCAAAAGGGCATGCGAGGACTGGGGCTGAGGAACGACTTGCGTCTGTTAACCAACCAACCGAAGAGGCATAGATCTGCAGGCAGCTGTGATTGAGATGAGGCTACCTGTAGAGACGGAGCCTTGAGTAGGAGTCGTCCAGGTATGGAAGGATAAAGATGCCCTGAAGACGAATGAAAGCCGTTTGACAGGCCATGACTTTGGTAAAGACGCGGGGAGCGGAAGAAAGACCAACGGTAGGGCGGTAAACTGATAATGGCAGTGCCCGATTGCAAACCTGAGAAATCGGTGATGTTCTTGCCATATGGGGATGTTCAGGTAAGCGTCCTGAATGTCTATGGATGCTAGAAAGTCCCCTGGTTCTATGGAAAGAATGACCGACGCGTAAAGATTCCATTTTGAACTGCTGGAATGATTGTACACGTTTAGTTCCTTCAGGTCCAGAACCGAGCGAAAAAAACTTTTGTCACTAACAGGAGCTTATGGCTTTCTGAAGGGCCCTGCGCCTGATTGGCGACTTGGGCAGATTGGATGGAAAGAAACGATTGGGCGGGAGAGAGAATTCTATTTTGTATCCCTGGGAGATGACGTTGTGATCCAGGTATCTGTGGACGCACAATTCCAAATTGTCTGGAAAAAAGTCAGCCACCTCCCACCCAGTGTTGTGGGGGATATCATGTCGGTTTTGGTTTAGGTCCTGAGGATCGAAAGATCCACGTTTAGGGTTCCACGAGGGCCGAGAGGAAAGCCTCTCCTGGAGAGGGAACCTGAAAGAATTGTCGGGGGGAAGTCCTGTTGAGCACGAAAGGCCGAAAGGAAGGATACCTGTGGCCGGAAGGGATTCTACGAGTCCTATTTGAGGAGGAAAGAACTCTTTCCCCCAGTTGCCTGAGATATAATTTTTTCCAACTCAGGCCCAAACTTGTTTTCCCTGAAAAGGAAGGCTAGTAAGAGCTTTTTAGAAGCATGGTCTGCCAACCAGGCTTTCAGCCACAACACTCTCCGTGACGCTACCGCGGACGCGAGGGCCCTCGCTATGAGCTGCTTGAGTCTAATGCCGCATCCCCAATGTACACTGCGGCATCGGACAAGTCCTGGATCACATCTATGAGTGGGCCTTAGTCGGATCTGATGCGATCCCTTGATAAGCTGGCTCAGCCAGCTTCCATGGCCTTGCCACCCATGCTGACGCGAAGGTGGCGTAGGGCTGGCCCCTGCTTCTGAAAAGAATAGCTTAAGAAAGGCCTCTATACGCCTATCATTATGGTCCTTAAAGGTGGCTGCCTCAGACAGCGGAATAGTTGTAGCTCTGGATAAACGAGCTACTGGGGGATCAACTATGGGGGGAGAGGACCATCTATCTATATCGGATTTGGGGAAGGGGAACATACATTGAAATGGCGGATAGCTGCGGACGACGTTCGGGAGCCGACCATTCGTGCAGGACAATTTTGTCCAGTTGCTCATAAGATGGAAATTGGACTGAGGATATTTTGGCAGGTACCATGGAAGCGAGCAGGGGGTGACCAGCCCCTGCTGCTGTACTGTGCGTTGGGGAAGAGCTGGAAAGGAATAGGATCCAGCTGTTCCCATGGATCTGTCTCAGAATCTTCTTACTGAAGAGGTAAAGTGGTCCAACTCCTGAGCGGACACTTGAAAACTGGGGCAGGCTCATGGTGCACACCATATAAGGCAGGGTGAGGAGCACCTGAGCCTGTGAAAACTTTTAACTCACAATCCCCGCTCCTAGAGGTGAAGCACTTAACCCCCTGCAGTGCCTGGTCCCCCTGGGCTGATGGAGAAAAAGAAGTTTGTCTGGGTTAGAAAGGGTTTTTCACTTGAGTGACGTAAAACTATAGAACTGTCTTCCATTGGACTGTGGTAATGGCAGGTTCATTGGATAGTTTTAAAAAAAAAGCTGGATGAGTTTCTAAAAACAAATTATCAGGTTATTCAATAGAATTTCTATAGTTTAAAACGGTGCAAATTTTGCCCCAACCATTCAGATGTTAGCTTTTAAATGTTAAATAAGATCTGATTGGTTGGGGCAAAATTAGCACCATTTTAAACGATAAGAACTTTTATTGAATCTCCCTGTTAGTTGCTTGTTACTGGTATTGACACATCAAGAAGAGTTGATCCAGGGATATTTCCGTTGCCATTTTTTTCCTTTTCATAATTCTGTTTTTTTTTCCATTCCTCTGGATCAACAGGTAGGCAGGAAATGTGGGTATTGCTAAGTAGGTTTATTGTGTCATTAATGTGTTTTAACAAAACATTAATAACTGCTGGCAATAGCCATTAAACTACAGACTGAAAGGTCCAATTATATGAGTATATCTTTATACCTCAAAGTTTTTTGCCTGTATCAGAGTGAGGACAGATAGGTCCCCATATGCTTGAAATTAACATTAATGCTTACCATGGATTGTCATACCTGCCATAAACGCACTAGTGCTTCAATATGAAGGGTTGAGGGCATGTAACTCTTTGGGCTTCTGCAAATTTCACCCAAAGCTTTCAGGCCACTGTGCTATAATGAACATAAAGATGAATTTGTTTTTAAATATTAACAATACCCATTGTTATTTAGATTTTTTTTTTTTGAAGAACCCCATTCAGGTTGAGGGATTGCCACCTCCACCACAGTGTGTTATCTGGAGTAAATATTCCTAAAGTGTGCATGATGGACACGAGCTACCCACACAGTTTTCCCTCCCAGCTCAAACGTCCCCCAGGTTTTCATAAGAAACATACTAACTACTCACATTACAATGGAATTTGACATCAAAGGCAAAGCCAATAAACAGTCAGTGAGCATAATTAATTGTCAATAATGTTCTTCCAATCTATTTACTATAGAATACTTTATATTTAATCAGGAAAAAACATTAATGATTGTAAATAAAAAAATAAGTCACAAAAAACATACGTTTTTATTAAACAAATCTGCTATTAAACTTATAGAGCAAAGCACACGCGAGGTATCATTCGACAAGACACCTGAGAACATTACGAATATAGCCTGTGAATTGTGCCCAGCTGGCCTTTCTTGTAATGTGAATAAGATCTGAGCTTAGCTACCGTAGTCAAGGCAGAAAGCGCATTACAAACTGAAGCCACTGGATAATGCTCTTAGTGTCATGAGAGCTGAGCTACAATATTTAGTTGTAGTTAACCCTGTTCCTTTCCAATCACTAACCTCGTTGTTTGTAGGATCCTATCAATGTTTCTCATCATCTTGAAGCAAGCTTTCTAATAAAAAACAAAAAAGTAAAATAAACATTTACGTTCTTTTCAAACAGTCTAGTTTAAATGTGTTCAAATTGATGCAAATACCTCTCCTAACTTTGCTTAATTGGTACAGTTTGCTGGTCCCCATATATTTTTCTACAGTACTTTACTACTGACAGGTTTAGTATATATTTCCTAACACTGAATAGTAATCACAAGTATTCCATGTCATGACAGGCATGCGGGGGTCTGATTCATTGGGAGAACATTCAAGCCAACACGAACACGGTGGTTGCAAAGTGGACAAGCATTCCTTCTGTGCTGGTTGGATATCGGGGCCTAAAAAAAAAAAAAAATGGAGACACTAGATCTATTTCAATTTAACATTATTGCTTCCTAAATGCTAGAATCATAGCAAATTATCTACTTACAAAAGACATTCAGAGAGATTCAATAAAATTTCTTATAGTAAAAATGGTGCTAATTTTGCCACAACCATCAGATGTTTGCTTTCAAATGTTAATAAGATCTGATGATTGAGGCAAAATAGCGCCATTTTTTACGATAAGAACTTTTTTGAATCTCCCTGCTTATATTATGAATTGGAAGCATAGAAAATAACACTATCATAGTACAAGAAAGCATACTTAGAGATAGATAGATCGATAGATTGACACAGACAGATGGATAGACGGTATTTAGAAAGATAGACAGACAGACAGAAACCAATAGCTAGATAGATGAGAGATAGAGGATGGATGGATGGGTAGATAGATGGTAGATAGATAGTAGATCCGACAAAAAATAACCTTTATATATCTTGTGCGGCCCTCAAAGTTGTTTCAGAGTGCACAGGAGGCCCTGAGACCAAATAGGTTGCTATTGTGTAATATGAGACCAAATTTTAAGGTCAATGGCTTTGTGCAAAATGTATGACACCTTCATCTTTTTCCTCCTTGCTAAACACCTAGGACCAATATGAATACCGCCTTTTTAATCCTACCCTCTCTGGTTTTTTTTTTAAAAACACGTTTTATTGAAAAGACGATGAGGCAAGATACATATGTGTGCACTAGAATAGAAGGAACACTTTATGTCCTGCTGGGCCTCTACAACCACCTCCAGCTTCACTTCAGCTACTTCAGAGACTAATATCATTTACACTAAATTACCCACTCGCCTCAGTAATATGCATGGGGGACTTTAACATGCTAATGTGCCCCAGCAAGACAAACTTCCAGCCCCCCATCTAACCACAAGCAACAACGGACCTCAGCTCTTGCCAAACTAATGTCAGAACTAACTGGATCGATATATGGAGACTCCGTAATCCAACAGCTGCAACTTTCTCATGCTACTCTCCAACACACAAGGTTCTCTCACGCCTAGACTATTCTTTATAAACGCAAACCTAGCCCCACAAGTAAATCAAGTATACCTTCCAAGAAGCACATCAGACCCACTCACCAATGATTCTTACCCTTACCATCCACAACAAAACTCACCCTTCCCAGATCCCTAAAAATGCACCCCTTTTGGATTGCTCAAATAAAAGATGACCCAATAGAGAACCAATACAATTCTACTTTACACCAGCTCAAACGCCTCAAGACATAATCTGGGATGCTTTAAAGCTTATGCAAGAGGTCTACTAAACAGCTCAATTAAATTCCAAAAAAACTCCAGGCTAGAAACTGAAACCCTCACCAACAAAGCTACCAGAAGCTACAGAAGCAGAACAAATATACTGTAATGACCCTTCTGAAGAAACTCATAGCTCCTGCACAAGCAACAATCCAAAGACAATACAAATACTTAAAAAAAAGAAAAAGCCAATCAAAAATTATTTTTCCAAAAACAAAGACTCTACGAACAAGGCAACCAATCCGCCGAACTTCTAGCCCACTTAATCAAAACCAATCAACCGCAACAAACTATCCTTGAAATTCGGGACCCTCAAATAGCTCCCACCACCAAAACAACAGAGATCCTTCATCATTTACAAACTACTTTCAAACCCAATACCAACACCAGTCCCCCACACTATTCAAACCAACTTAAACTACTTACAAGATATTACATTCCCACAACTAGATACAACCCAAAAACCCCTCCTGGAAAAAGACCTTTCTCCACGAAATATCAGCAGCCCTCGCAAGCATGAAATCCAGAAAAGCTTCAGGCCCTGACGGTCTACCAATTGAATTTATAAAAAATTTAACAAAACATTATCAAGCAACTTCTCAAACATACACAGCTTGCCTTCACCAACCAAAATAACTGTACACATAACAACTCTATGCTAACCAACTATAATACTACTACTGAAATCCGACAAAAACCCTCTGGACCACAGTGCATACAGGCCAATATCACTCCTCATAACAACTACAAAATACTTGCAAAGACCCTTTCAATCGCCTCCAGAAAGTAATATCTACATTATCCATCCGGATCAAACGGCTTCATGCCGGGAAAAAAGCACATCATCTAATATCAGAAAAGGCCCAAATCCACACAGATCCAGCATGACACAATGGGTGACAGAGCAATCCTGTCACTAGAGCCACAAAGGCATTCGACTCTGTCGAATGGAATTTCTTGTGGGCCTGTATAGAAATTCGGATTCGGCCCTAAATATATCCATTGGATCAAACTACTCTATCAAAACCCGAAAGCAACAGTGATAGTTTAATGGTACACAATCTCGATCATTCCTACTGCAAAGAGGTACCAGACCAGGCTGTCCCCTCTCCCCTATCTTTTCTCCCTGGTCATCGAAGCCCTGGCAAATAGACTAAGATCTGATCACTCTATCAAAGGCCTAAGCAGAGGACAGATACCACCTAATTGGACTATATGCGGACGATATATTCTCTTTCTGTCAGACACCGGTCACTCGCTAAACCAAGTAAAAAACATATAACCCACTTCAAACCACACTCAGGCCTAAGTATTAACTGGGAAAAATACTCTATCTGTCTGCTGACGCAAACCGTATAACAACAAATACTCTAACGTGGAAAATCCCCATAGTTTCCAGGTTTAAATACCTGGGAATATGGATCTCTAACACTCCAAAAGACTTCACAGAACAAAATGTGAATCCCTTCTCCAAACCATACATCAAAAAACCCAAACCTGGTCTACTCTACCAATTATCTTATGGGCCGAATAAATCTTATTAAATTAATTCTACTACCAAAACTCTATATTAATTAACATCACTCACCAATCTAACCATCACAAAAATCAACAGCTTCTTAACCTCCTTCATATGGGCCACAGTTAGAGCACGTCTTAAACTTAAACTCCAACAGCCTAAATGAAGCCGGACTAGCACTGCCAACCTCCGCCTGTACTATCTAGCTGGACAAATCAGATACTAAAAACAATGGATGGAAACCAACCAAACCCCCAACCCAGCAGAATCAATGCTAGCCTCCTAACAGCGGAGCCACCCCTACCACAATTGAAGCCCCTGGAAGGAACCTTAACCGGTACAACCATTCCATTACATACCCAAGCACATAAAAATATGGAGGGAAATAAACACCAATAATCCAATACTCAGGCATTCCACTGAACCCCACTGTGGCATAATCAAACTATACCCATCTAGCATCATTCCCCAACTCAATGGACTGGATTGGTAAGGGTATCCAAAGATTTGAACAAATCATCTCGGAAGACACGCCTAAAACATTTGACGAAGTAAAAGAGGAATTTAACCTACCACGCTCCTACTTCTATAGATACCTTCAACTAAGACATTGTCTCCATACCGAGTTCCCTAGCAGAATAATACACCTGAAAACAACATCCCATCTAGGGATCCTCAAACTCAAGGTCTACAAGGTCTCATATCACGTATCTATACCAAACTTATTGCAGCCAAAACCCCCCAACAAAGAGAACATCTCATTCAACTTTGGAGTGACAACATACCCGATCTAACAATGGAAGACTACAATGAACTGGCCACTGCCCATATCTATGCAGCCCCCTCAGCCAATAACAACTTATCCAAATATACATAACCCCCAAGCCTCCTTACCCCAAGAAGAAACTTCAACATATTTCCCCAAGCAACACTAATGGCTGCCCAAATGCCACAAACACTTGCGTGTTCTGGCACCTTATTTGGGACTGCCCCTTGGTACAGATATTCTGGAGGAGAAACTTATCTCCTCGGGGATGCTCCCATGGCCAGTTCCACTAGATCTGAAACTGTGTTTATTGGGAATAAACACACGAATAGAATAGAAGACTCCTATCAAATAACCTTTATTCGAGAATCTCTATTCTGGGCAAGGAAAACAACTCTTAAATGGATGGCACCCGACCCATCTCTCCCTAACACATGGATAGCCCTAACAAATATATATACTCCCATTCCACAACCTCATCTATATACAAAGAAACTGCCCGAAAAAATTCAAGAAAGTATGGAACCCCTGGCTAAACTCCTCGCTAACTTCCGAAACCCACAGTCTGAATAAAACAATCTCAAAAACCCTCCAAGCAAATGTGCTTACCCCAGGACCAGGCAACGGATACAATACCCCCTCAACCTGACCCCCCCCCCTTACCAGAAATGGACAAAATCGTAATATACAATAGGTATCACTCAGCCAAACAATGAAACAATGGACATAATTGCTAATATGGTTTAACAATGTTATATTTTTGGGTTTTTTTTTCCTCTTTTACTTCTCTTATCTTTTCTCTCTTCTCTCATGCATGTTTAATATTGTTCTAACCACCCTTGACAAATAAGAACAAACTATAGCTATGTTATCAACCTTATACGATTTGTATTGAATGATTACAATTGCTTCAATAATAATAAACAAGTTTAAAAAAAAACACGTTTTATTGATGTAACAATACAATGACATACAATATATAATCCATACATGACTTTCATTAATATATGTTTCGTGAGTGGTGATTATACAACAAAGTGGCATTGTGGCATGTGAAGATTAGGATGCTTGTTGAACTTAAACAAGTGACTATTTACATTTCGGTATGCTATACTTTGTACTTTGTTTTGTTATCCATCATCTGTGTTTATGGTCTTCGGAAAAAAACTTAACCCCTACAGTGCCTGGGTCCCCCTATGGCCTCGGAGAAAAGGATTTTACAGGTAAGAACAAAATCTCCTTTTTTGTATTAGAAGACTTTCTATTCCAGTTGAATTTAATTTCTATTAGATACAATTATGTACACCCCTCCTTGTGCTGAGTTAACAGAAACAGCATCGCCTGCCTCAAGCTGTCTCAATACAAATGACCAAGTACTACTAATGCCATAGAGAGGCTGCATGTTGGCACAATCATTCAGGTCCTAAACTGAATCTTTTTGCTTTGCTCCACGGAGCAGATAAATCATGGTCTGATTGGAAGATTTTACTAACAAGCAGAAAACACAATGTGTATAATGTGTTATTTTATATTTACTTGTACTACTCTCTCCTTTTATACCTCCAGTCTATTATTTAAAACACTGGCCTTAATAACTAAATTAATATAAATTGTAAACTAGGGTGATACACAATTAAACACATTAATGAAGTAACACAAATAAAAAATTGAAACCCAAATGCCTGTGTAAATCCTACATGACAGCAAGTGAATTTTACAGTTTTGTAATTTTATTAGTTACATTACTATTAGTTATATCTGTTGTATTAATTAGATCAACTGGTTGAAGTTTAGTTCTTGAAGACGTTTCGTTAGTCATCCGACTGGCTTTCTCAATTCAGAATGACTTGTACAAGAATCTTTGGCAATTATGTACCCTGGAAATCCCAATTAGCATATCACAGCCAAGTGTTAAGGGCGTGATTGGATAGTGGCTAAGAGGCCATACGTTGATGCAGTGGCTGGCCATACGTTGATGCAGTTGCTGTTTGTCTCCCCCATATGTGGGGGAGACCAAACAGCAACTGCATCAACGTATGGCCCAGCACAGAAGAGCCAATTCCTTGGTCAGGACTCAGCCGTGTACCTGCATCTTACGATAAAGGACATACCTTTGAAGATTGTATGTTAACATATTGGCAAAGGAACGTGACTGGTTCAAGAGAGGTGTTAAGGAGGCCATTTATGTGAAAATAAAGAAACCAAGCCTAAATAGAGGTGGTGGCTTCGACACCAACTGTCTGCCATGTACAATGCTGTTTTGACACCTTACTCTGGGCGTTCCTATAACACCTCTTAGCCACTTTCCAATCACGCCCTTAACACTTGGCTGTGATATGCTAATTGGGATATTCCAGGGTACATAATTGCCACAGATTCTTGTACAAGTCATTCTGAATTGAGAAAGTCAGTCGGAAGACTAGCGAAACGTCTTCAAGAACTAAACTTCAAGTCCATTTGATCTAATTGAATACAACAGATATACCATGACCTGGATGAATGAGAACCTTCACAAGCATTACTATTAGTTACATGAACAATTTCATTTCTACCCTTAACTACAAATAGAACCAATTTGGAGATGTTAGTTATTTCTTAATTTATGACATCATGTTGACATGTGTATGACTCATTATATTTTGCCATACACACCTGTATTTCAAAACAGTTTGAATCTCTTTATTGTACATTTACTATAGACTAAAAAAAATGGGCCAGATCTGTAGGTGACAAGCAGGAAACATGTCAGTGCCACAGCAATGTATACATTTTTGATTGAATGTATCATTTTTGGTGAATGGCTCTTCATAAAACAGCAATAGCAAGGAGTGATTATGGTGCTGTATGATGAGCACTATAATGTGTTACCATTAATAAATTCAGAGCTGCACATCATATGATATTAGTTCTGCACAATACAACAGTAAAATGAAGCCATACTGCAGTTCCCCTCAGTGTAATAAGATTATTATGAATCCAATTCTTCCCCCAAAAATGAAATATTGTGATCTTACTTGAGCCCTGGATCCGTTTCCCCATACTCATCCAGATAGGGAGCATGGTAAATACAGCCTCTTGTTTTCCCCTCCATTAAAATTATTTTGCACTCTCTAATTCTGTTAAAAAAAAGGAAATTCAACTAAGTCAATTCTACCTTTAATTTTCTGATCAATATTAAATATTTGAGTACGGTATATAAGAATATATTGTATTTATTATTAAAAATGTTACTGTTTTTTTTAAATATTCAGTACAGGAAAAAAGAGACATGCAAAGTTATATTTATGGAAACATTAACAAAGACAGATATAGATAACAAGTCTGGCTCATTCTGAAATATGGACGATGTCACTAGAGAAAACCTGTGCACGAATTACAAAAGGCTAACGTGAAGATAAAGGTCTGGTTTACCCTGACTCATATCACATCCCAGGTACCCACCATCAATGCCATAGGTATGCCATCATCCAAGGCCTTTATGTCAAGATGTCAGAATTTTGTGTTTTAATTCAACTTCCAGGTTTTACAGTGATTTTAAGTTGAAAATGTTGAAAAGACTAATAACCCATAAAACCCATTAAATAACGGTTGTCCAAAGCTGTTTTGAAGACATTTTACTAGTCAACAGACTGGCTTTCTCAGTTGAATGACTAGTGAAACGTCTACAACTTCATATTAAGTTGATCTAACTGAATTCAACAGATATACCATGACCTGGATGAATGAGAACCATCACAAGTAAAGCTGTCAATAGCATAATGTGTATGGTGGCTCCTGCTATTATCTCGGTTTGTTATACATCCTGACAGGTCCATAAACAATGTTTGGAAGCCATGGTGGGGTATGTGTGCAGAAGCTTCCCCTCCACTCTCTGTAGATTAAAATAGACTTCTCAGTTTTAATAAAAGCAGCAAAAATACAGCATAACGTGGTTTACCACAATTGCTCTGAACTCTTTGATCAGTTCCACTTTAAATTATAAGTTTAGAATGCTTTCTAATAAAAGACGATTAAATGCAAAAGGATTGTCAGTCAGTTTCTCCAGGTTTGTACTTGTTGTAGACTTTATCACTTTCAGTAATAATTAAATATTACTTTTTGGGGAGGCATCACACAACTTTCAAAGCAAAGGACACAAAGAGAAAGTCTGGGTGTACTATAGATAGTTCCTTATAAATCTCTCGCTTTAGTTCAGTTTAGTTCATGTAGCACACTCCTGTTACAGTTTCTCTCAGTTTACTACAAATAATTGGTAACCCTTTGCGAAAGGAATACATTGCAGTAATGTCAGGTATTCCCTAGTTTTTAGTGGTTATATTTGCTAAAACTAAAGAATACTAAATTATTGCTTTGGGGTGTAAAACTTATTTTAAAGAAAAATATATAAATATAAAAAGTAGCATAAATATTATATCTGTTGTATTTAGAGTTAAGTATCAACTGGACTTAACTTTTGTTCTTAAAACTTTAAATCCAGTTGATCTAACTGAATAAAACAGATATACCATGACCTGGATGAATGAGAACCTTCACAAGCCTAGTGTAAATATCCACTTTTCGCACATTTTACACAAATGATTATTTTACATTATTCGTTCCTACATCAAAACTCCAGAGACTAAACCTACTTGAGGAAGATGCAGATCCCAGCTCCACAGTTTATGGCATGAATTGTGCAAGCTCCCAGCTCTTCTCCATTCACCACCTCCTGACAGCAGGTGTTTTGCGAACAGAGGATGGCACCGCAAAGAAGACACATCACCGGGTGCTTGCGCTCAACATCCTGAGACTTTGGGCATCTAAAAAATAGAAAAGCAAGAAAAAAAGAGTATAATAATTCAAATAATGTCTCAAAGATTTGCATTTTTCTTTATGCTTCACAAGACTGCTGGACTACATTTTACATGTTCAACATGAAACATGGGTGATTTTACATGATTGTTTTGATTATATGCCTCTATATATGCAAATAATATGTTGTTACATAAATGCAAACAGGACTATATGAGCAGTGCAATGTAATAAGTTTGGGTTTCAAAAATATCTTAGTATGACATATGAACGGTTATCTAGGGTTTTGACCTGCTGGATTACATCTAATGAATAGGTTGCAACATTCTAATCACTTGTAGATGCAGGAAAGGGTGGTGTGTTAGCCAGTTAAAATGTTTACAGGGTAACCCTTATGAAATAAAAAAAATAACAAAAGTGGTATAAATGTGATACCGTATATACTCGAGTATAAGCCGAGGTTTTTAGGTTTAAAAATCAACCTAAAAACCTTGCCCCAGCTTATACTCGAGTCAATAGACACTTACCAGAAGCAGCCGCGAGTCAGGCCGGCAGTTCCCAGTAGTTCTTCACGGTTGTGCGATGATGTCATCGCGCACGCTGGCGGGATGCCCAAACAATATTTATAATCCTGTAAGGAACTGATCTGAGATCTGTAATTAAAATGGTTTCTGTGTTTGGGGTGTGTGTGGGGGGGAGTTCAGGGTTCCTAAAGGATACTAAAATCTTGTATTGTGGGGGGACATGCCCTTCAAGCGGTAAAACCAGGGAGATAATTTATCTGTTTGAATGACCATTTTGTGTAGTTAACTGAAGATCCATTTAGTTTTCATCAGCATTTTAAATAATGTAAATCTATTTTCAGATATCCAAGAAAACATAATACATTGGTAGAGCTTCCTGAAGATTACAGCTCGCTGCTCAATCAAGCATCTCAATTTAGGTGAGGAGCTCCTTTACAGCTTTGGTTATGAATCATTATAGTGAAATCAATCATCATCTTTTTTACTACAATGTGGATGTCGTTGAATGTTAACTTGCTTTACCAAGAACATATTACTTCATTTTGATTAGATACCAAACATCTAAACTTTTGTTATAATTATATTATTATTATGGATTATATAGCGCCAAACATCTTCCGTGGCACTTTACAATTACATAGTCATACATTACATACAGGGTATACAGGTTATACAAAGTCTACATATTACTTACACAGGTAAACACAATATAAGTAAACAGTGTGATCAGTTTCTTACAGCATACCGTGATACAAGTGAGAGGACCCTGCACAAGAGCTTACATCTAGAGGATATTGGGGTGAGACACAAGTTGCGGAATCGGTAGGCTGTAAATAGATTGGCAGTTGAGTGTGAAAGGCGGATTAGATCATATTGGGTAGTAAGATGGGTAGACCAGGTTATATGCTTGCCTGAAGAAGTGGGTTTTAAGGTTACGTTTGAAGGATTAAGGATGGTGAGTGACGGACAGACGGGAGGAAGGGAGTTCCAGAGCAGAGGGGCTGCACGAGCAAAGTCCTGAATACAGGCATGGAAAGAGGTGACAAAGGTGGATGAGAGCAGATATCATTTGCAGAGCGGAGGTTGTGTCTGGGACGGTGTCGGTGGATCAACTAGATACTGTATATGGAGGGTGTATTGGATAGTTCTTTAAGGATAGGGTAAGCAGCTTGAACTGGATCATTTGCTTGATAGGCAACCATGGAGGGACTGACAGAGAGGAGAGGCATTTGAGAAGAAGAAGAGAATGAATGAGCCGAGCAGCAGAGTTGAGGATGGATTGAAGCGTTGCCAGGCAGTTTGTTTGGTAAACCACACAGGAGTGTGTTGTAGTAGTCTAGCTGGGATATGATTAGGGAATGGACTAGGATTTTGTAGGCTTCACTGCCTGATGAGCACTGTAACAATGTTAAAAAGGAACTGTGATCCAAAAGACTTTAGGTAAATTTAGATAAATTGATAGGAATTGCTCTCCCTGAGAGTTTTTGCAATTTATTTTGTTTATTTGCATAGTTTTAAAGATATTTACATTTTTTGTGTGTGTTGGCTTCAGCATCACCAGGTCCCCTGCACTTCCTGCTCTGAAACCATGTAAGTGGATGACAGTCAAGTGTCTCCTCCTCCCCTTGCAGCCCCCCTCTCTTGCAAGCCCCCCCGGGTGCCGTGGGCCACTCAGACACCCCCCCTTTACAGAAAACTGTGAAAATAGCCTTTTCAGGCAAAGTGGGAACTCTCCTGAAAAGGCTGTTTTCACATCGTGGGAGAGTAGGGCTGTAGATTCCCTTACCTTCTCTGTGGGGATCTTCACACAGCAGGGAGGGGGAGGGACTTCCTGGCTCCCTCACACACTGAAGTCTGGGGCTGTGCTCACTGGCGGCGAGGTGGAGGAGCAACCTTAGGAATGTCACGTCAGTCTCCCACCCATTAACTTTCTGGTCAGTAATTTCTTTATATCTTGGGCTGTGGAGCACGTGAAAGGTGGTTGATTTGAAAGGTAGGAAACTGGCTTTTCATTTAAGTTCACCTTTAATTACATGTTTGCATTAGCAAACCCAATATCACACACTTGGCACATTGTGATTTACTTTTTCATTAGCCATCCAATTATTGCTAAAATATTATTGAAGAAATTATTAAAATTTTAGTCTATGGCAAGGCAAAGGCAACCAGTAGATCTCCAATGTTTGAAAAAAGGAACTAGAATGTTCTGAAAGCTTGCTATGATTATCTTAGTTAGCTAATAAAGGTACCGTATATACTCGAGTATAAGCCGACCCGAGTATAAGCCGAGGTACCCATTTTTGCCTCCAAAATTAGAAAAACATGATTGACTCGAGTATAAGCCGAGGGTATACAGTAACCCTAATACCTTTCCACTGTAGATGTTTTGGAAACTACAACTCCCAGCATGCTTGGTTGGTGGGAGTTGTAGTTTCCAATCATCTATAGTAGAAAGGTATGGGGGTACTGTATGGCATACTGTCCCCCACCCTATACCTTTACACTGTAGATGTTTGGAAACTACAACTCCCAGCATGCTTGGTTGCAGGGAGTTGTAGTTTCCAACCACCTATAGTAGAAAGGTATTGGGGGTTACTGTATGGCATACTGTCCCCCACCCTAATACCTTTCCACTGTAGATGTTTGGAAACTACAACTCCCAGCATGCTTGGTTGCTGGGAGTTGTAGTTTCCAACCACCTATAGTAGAAAGGTAAATTGCATGGCATACTGTCCCCCCAGCCCTCCCCCAGTCCCCCCCCCCCCCCCCCAGCTTACTTACCGTACCTGGTCTTCAGTCTTCATCTCTCAGCCGCGAGTCAGGCCGGCAGTTCCCAGTACTGCTTCGCGGCTGCGCGATGACGTCATCCCGCCAGCGTGCGCGATGACATCATCGCGCAACCGTGAAGAACTACTGGGAACTGCCGGCCTGACTCGCGGCTGCTTCTGGATTGAAGGTAAGTGTCTATTGACCCGAGTATAAGCCGGGCAAGGTTTTTGGTTGATTTTTAAACCTAAAAACCTCGGCTTATACTCGAGTATATACGGTATCACATTTATACCACTTTTGTTATTTTTTTATTTCATAAGTTACCCTGTAAACATTTTAAGGCTAACACACCACCCTTTCCTGCATCTACAGTGATTAGAATGTTGCAACCTATTCATTAGATGTAATCCAGCAGGTCAAAACCCTAGATAACAGTTCATATGTCTACTAAGATATTTTTGAAACCAAACTTATTACATGCACTGCTCATATAGTCCTGTTTGCATTTATGTAACAACATATTATTTGCATATATAGAGGCATATAATCAAAACAATCATGTAAAATCACCCATGTTTCATGTTGAACATGTAAAATGTAGTCCAGCAGTCTTGTGAAGCATAAAGAAAAATGCAAATCTTTGAGACATTATTGAATTATTATACTCTTTTTTTCTTGCTTTTCTATTTTTTAGATGCCCAAAGTCTCAGGATGTTGAGCGCAAGCACCGGTGATGTGTCTTCTTTGCGGTGCCATCCTCTGTTCGCAAAACACCTGCTGTCAGGGTTGGTGAATGGAGAAGAGCTGGGAGCTTGCACAATTCATGCCATAAACTGTGGAGCTGGGATCTGCATCTTCCTCAAGTAGGTTTAGTCTCTGAGTTTTGATGTAGGAACGAATAATGTAAATAACATTTGTGTAAAATGTGCGAAAAGTGGATATTTCACTAGGCTTGTGAGTTCTCATTCATCCAGGTCATGGTATATCTGTTTTATTCAGTTAGACAACTGGATTTAAAGTTTTAAGAACAAAAGTTAAGTCCAGTTGATACTTAACTTAAATACAACAGATATAATATTTATGCTACTTTTTATATTTATATATTTTTCTTTAAAATAAGTTTTACACCCCAAAGCAATAATTTAGTATTCTTTAGTTTTTAGCAAATATAACCACTAAAAACTAGGGAATACCTGACATTACTGCAATGTATTCCTTTCGCAAAGGGTTACCAATTATTTGTAGTAAACTGAGAGAAACTGTACAGGATGGTGCTACATGAACTAAACTGAACTAAAGCAGAGATTTTAAGGAACTATCTATAGTACACCCAGACTTTCTCTTTGTGTCCTTTGCTTGAAAGTTGTGTGATGCCTCCCCAAAAAGTAATATTAATATTACTGAAAGTGATAAAGTCTACAACAACAGTACAAACCTGGAGAAACTGACTGACAATCCTTTTGCATTTAATCGTCTTTTATTAGAAAGCATTCTAAACTTATATTTAAAGTGGAACTGATCAAAGAGTTCAGAGCAATTGTGGTAAACCACGTTATGCTGTATTTTTGCTGCTTTTATTAAAACTGAGAAGTCTATTTTAATCTACAGAGAGTGGAGGGGAAGCTTCTGCACACATACCCCACCATGGCTTCCAAACATTGTTTATGGACCTGTCAGGATGTATAACAAACCGAGATAATAGCAGGAGCCACCATACACATTATGTCTATTGACAGCTTTACTTGTGATGGTTCTCATTCATCCAGGTCATGGTATATCTGTTGAATTCAGTTAGATCAACTTAATATGAAGTTGTAGACGTTTCACTAGTCATTCAACTGAGAAAGCCATCTGTTGACTAGTAAAATGTCTTCAAACAGCTTTGGACAACCGTTATTTAATGGGTTTTATGGTTTTATTAGTCTTTTCAATTTCAACTTTCAACTTAAATCAACTGTAAAACTGGAAGTTGAATTAAACACAAAATCTGACATCTTGACATAAAGGCCTTGGATGATGGCATACCTATGGCATTGATGGTGGGTACCTGGGATGTGATATGAGTCAGGGTAAACCAGACCTTTTATCTTCACGTTAGCCTTTTGTAATTCGTGCACAGGTTTTCTCTAGTGACATCGTCATATTTCAGAATGAGCCAGACTTGTTATCTATATCTGTCTTTGTTAATGTTTCCATAAATATAACTTTGCATGTCTCTTTTTTCCTGTACTGAATATTTAAAAAAAACAGTAACATTTTAATAATAAATACAATATATTCTTATATACCGTACTCAAATATTTAATATTGATCAGAAAATTAAAGGTAGAATTGACTTAGTTGAATTTCCTTTTTTTTAACAGAATTAGAGAGTGCAAAATATTTTAATGGAGGGGAAAACAAGAGGCTGTATTTACCATGCTCCCTATCTGGATGAGTATGGGGAAACGGACCAGGGCTCAAGTAAGATCACAATATTCATTTTTGGGGGAAGAATTGGATTCATATAATCTTATTACACTGAGGGGAACTGCAGTATGGCTTCATTTTACTGTTGTATTGTGCAGAACTATATCATATGATGTGCAGCTCTGAATTTATTAATGGTAACACATTATAGTGCTCATCATACAGCACCATAATCACTCCTTGCTATTGCTGTTTTATGAAGAGCCATTCACCAAAAATGATACATTCAATCAAAAATGTATACATTGCTGTGGCACTGACATGTCTCTGCTTGTCACCTACAGATCTGGCCCATTTTTTTTAGTCTATAGTATGTACAATAAGAATTCAAACGTTTTGAAAACAGGTGGTTATGGCAAATATAATGAGTCATACACATGTCAACATGATGTCATAAATTAAGAAATAACCAACATCTCCAATTGGTTCTATTTGTAGTTAAGTAGAATGAAATTGTTCATGTAACTAATAGTAATGCTTGTGAAGGTTCTCATTCATCCAGGTCATGGTATATCTGTTGTATTCAATTAGATCAAATGGACTTGAAGTTTAGTTCTTGAAGACGTTTCGCTAGTCTTCCGACTGACTTTCTCAATTCAGAATGACTTGTACAAGAATCTGTGGCAATTATGTACCCTGGAATATCCCAATTAGCATATCACAGCCAAGTGTTAAGGGCGTGATTGGAAAGTGGCTAAGAGGTGTTATAGGAACGCCCAGAGTAAGGTGTCAAAACAGCATTGTACATGGCAGACAGTTGGTGTCGAAGCCACCACCTCTATTTAGGCTTGGTTTCTTTATTTTCACATAAATGGCCTCCTTACACCTCTCTGAACCAGTCACGTTCCTTTGCCAATATGTTAACATTACATCTTCAAAGGTATGTCCTTTATCCGTAAGATGCAGGTACACACGCTGAGTCCTGACCCAAGGAATTGCTCTTCTGTGCTGGGCCATACGTTGATGCAGTTGCTGTTTGGTCTCCCCCACATATGGGGAGACCAAACAGCAACTGCATCAACGTATGGCCCAGCCACTGCATCAACGTATGGCCTCTTAGCCACTATCCAATCACGCCCTTAACACTTGGCTGTGATATGCTAATTGGGATTTTCCAGGGTACATAATTGCCAAAGATTCTTGTACAAGTCATTCTGAATTGAGAAACCCCAGTCGATGACTAACGAAACGTCTTCAAGAACTAAACTTCAAGTCCGTTGATCTAATTGAATACAACAGATATAACTAATAGTAATGTACTAATAAAATTACAAAACTGTAAAATTCACTTGCTGTCATTAGTAGGATTTACACAGGCATTTGGGTTTCAATTTTTTATTTGTGTTACTTTTATTAATGGGTTTAATTGTGTATCACCCTAGTTTACAATTTATATTAATTTAGTTATTAAGGCCAGTGTTTTAAATAATAGACTGGAGGTATAAAAGGAGAGAGTAGTACAAGTAAATATAAAATAACACATATACACATTGTGTTGTCTGCTTGTTAGTAAAATCTTCCAATCAGACCGATTATCTGCTCCGTGGAGCAAAGCAAAAAATTCAGTTTAGGACCTGAATGATTGTGCCAACATGCAGCCTCTCTATGGCATTAGTAGTACTTGGTCATTTGTATTGAGACAGCTTGAGGCAGCGATGCTGTTCTGTTAACTCAGCACAAGGAGGGGTGTACATAATTGTATCTAATAGAAATTAAATTCAACTGGAATAGAAAGTCTTCTAATACAAAAAAGGAGATTTTGTTCTTACCTGTAAAATCCTTTTCTCCGAGGCCATAGGGGGACCCAGGCACTGTAGGGGTTAAGGGCTTCACCTCTAGGAGCGGACACTTGATAGTTAAAAATTTTCACAGGCTCAGGTGCTCCTCCCCCTGCCTTATATGGCTGTGCACCATGAGCCTGCCCCAGTTTGTCCAAAGATAAGACAGCGAAGGAGTATTATGAAGAAATAATCAAATAACCATTGGCAAACATCCAAACTAGAAACTGAGTACTAATTATTTTAAAACTAAAAAACTTTACAGGGAGGGTTTGTGCCTGGGTCCCCTATGGCCTCAGAGAAAGGATTTTACAGGTAAGAACAAAATCTCCTTTTCTCCATCAGCCAAGGGACCCAGGCACTGTAGGGGACGTCCCAAAGTCCCCACTATTTAAGGGCGGGCAGAAAAACTAAGCCTCAGCCGCTTGCACCAAGCGGCCCAGTTTTGCTTCAGCTGAAGCGAACCCCTCTAGTCTGTAAACCTAATGAAGGTGTTAATGGAAGACCATGTAGCGGCCTTGCAAATTTAATCGATGGAGGCCCCGCGTCTAGCTGCCCATGAGGCCCCCAAACCCTAGTAGAATGAGCTGCAACCGCACGGAGGGAGCACTCCAGCTTCCGCTAACACCGCAGAATGATATTTTGAAACCATCTGGAGAGAGTCTGAGAAGACGCTTTAGAACCTTTTAGAGGTCCCGCAAGGAGAACGAACAAGGCGTTAGACGAACGGAAGGCTTTCGTTCTGGTCACATAGATCCGAAGAGCTCGAACCACGTCCAGGGGTGCAACCGCCTCTCCTTGGGCGACGACGGTTGAGGAAACACGCCGGCACAACAATATCCTGATTAAGGTGAAACGAGAGAACGACTTTGGGCAGAAAAGTAGAATGAGGTCTGAGTACTGCCTATCCCTATGAAAAATCAAACATGAGGGCTCTACGAAGCGCCACCAGTTCAGATGCTCTACGAATAGAGGTAATGGCCAACAAAACGAGTTTTCCAAGACAACAGAGGGAGAGCCACTGAGGTTTAGGGGCTCGGGGAGGACTTTGAAGAACCCGAAGGACCAGGGAAAGATCCCATTGCTGGACCGGGTGCTTGCGAGGCGGACGAAGGTGAGCAGCACCTTGCATGAAAGTCCGGATGTCCCGACGTGTGGCCAGCCGACGATGGAAAAAAGACAGAGAGCGCCGAGATCTGAACTTTAGGGCGCTAAGGACAACCCCTTAGACACCCCAACTGAAGGAACCGTAACAAACGAGACAAAACAAAGGAGCGAGGAAAACCCTGAGAATTAGCCCAAGCCACGTATCGTTGCCAAATCCGATGATAAATTCTCGCAGATGAAGGCTTCCTTGCCGCCAACATGGTAGGTATGACCGCCGATGGAATACCCCTTTTTTCTCAGGATGGAAGATTCAACGGCCACGCCGTCAAATTGAGACGTTTGAGGTCCGGGTGAAGGAATGGCCCCTGAGATATGAGATCCGACGGAGAGGAAATGGCCATGGCTCTCCCACTGTCAGTTCGAGCAGGTCTGTGAACCAAGATCTCCTTGGCCACTTCGGAGCGATGAGTATCGTCGGCGTGTTTTCCTGTTTGATCTTCTTAGGACCCGAGGAATCATGTTTGTCGGAGGGAAGATGTACACCAACTGAAAAGTCCATGGAACTACCAGCGCTCCACCAGATATCGCGGGGATCCCGCGTTCGAGCGCAGAAAACTGGAACTTTCCGATTGAGACGAGAACGCCATCATATCTATGTCCGGGGTCCCCCATCGCTCGGACAGAGCCACAAAGATTCTTTGTGAAGGGACCATTCCCCCGGATCTAGACGTGACGGCTGAGAAATCGGCTTCTACATTTAAGACGCTGGGATGAAAACGCCGATATTGCCAGTACGTTGTGTTCTGCCCATGATAATATCCTGTGGGCTTCCTCCATGGCCATATACTCTTCGTGCCCCCTTGATGGTTGACATATGCCACTGCGGTCGCGTTGTCCGATTGAACTCTGACGCCTTGTTTGCCAAGTCCACCGTCCAATGAGAGAGTGCAAGAAATATGGCTCGTAACTCCAGGACATTTATTGGTAACCTGGATTCCTGAGGATCCCAGTTCCCTGTATCGTCAGAGCCGCCGAATACTGCTCCCAGCCTACCAACTCGCGTCTGTGGATATCACTGTCCATTGAGGGATACAAGAGAGTTTTCCTTCTGGAGGTTGGCATTCACCGTCCACCACCCCAGAGAGCGTTTGATCTCGGGAGGCAGCCGGATCTTGAGATCCAGAGTTTCTAGGACCTGTCCCAGGAAGCTAGGAGATGGCGTGGAGCGGACGCAAGTGAAAGATCGCGTATGGTATCGCTTCCATGGCTGATACCATCTTCCCGACCAGTCTCATCACTTGGCGAATCGAAATGAGAGGATCCGTTATAGCCTGACGCGTTAGCGCTTCAGTGCTGTCCTCTTTTCCGGAGGCAGAAATACTTTCTGAAGAGAAGTATCGAACAGCATGCCTAAAAAGGGCATGCGAGGACTGGGACTGAGGGACGACTGTTGACTAACCAACCGAAGGAGAAAGGATTTGCAGGCAGGCTGAGACGTGAGATGAGGCTACGTGTGAGAAGGAGCCTTGAGTAGGAGGTCGTCCAGGTATGGGAGGATAGATGCCCTGAAGACGAATGAAACGTTTGACAGGCCATGACTTTGGTAAAAAACTCGGGGAGCGGAAGAAAGACCGAACGGTAGGGCGGTAAACTGATGTGACATGCCCGATTGCAAACCTGAGAAAACGTTGATGGCCTTGCCATATGGGAAGTGCAGGTAAGCGTCCTGAATGTCTATGGATCTAGAAAGTCCCCTGGCTCTATGGAAAGAATGACCGACCGTAAGGATTCCATTTTGACTGACGTGAAATGATGTACACTTTCAGTTCCTTCAGGTCCAGGACCGGGGCGAAACGATCCGTCCTTTTTGGGGACAGGAACAGGTTGGAATAGAAACCCTGAAACCTGAGGGTGACGGACCGGTACTACAACTTTTGTCACTAACGAGATTATGGCTTTTTGAAGCGCCCTGCGTCGGATCGGCGACTTGGGCAGATTGGATGGAAGAAACGATTGGGAGGGGGAGAGGAGAATTCTATTCTGTAACCCTGGGAGATGACGTTTGGGTCCAGGTGTCTGTGGATGTACAATTCCAAGTTGCCGGGGAAAAAACTGAGCCGCCTCCCACCCAGTGATGAGGGGGATAGTCGTGTAGATTTTGGTTTATGCCCTGAGGGCCGAAAGATCCACGTCTGGAGGGCCAAGAGGGCCGAGAGGAAGAGCCTCTCGGGAGAGGGAACCTGAAAGGAGTTGTCAGGGGGAAGACCTGTTGAGGTACGAAAGGGCCGAAAGGAAGGTACCTGTGGCCGGAAGGAAGTCTGCGGACCTATTTTGAGGAAGGAAAGAACTCTTTCCCCCAGTTGCTGAGAGTAATTTTTTCCAACTCAGGGCCAAACAATTGTTTTCCCGAAAAGGGAAGCTAGTCAGAGACTTTTTTGGAAGCGTGGTCAGCCGACCAGGCTTTCACCATAATACTCTCCGTGATGGCTACCGCGGACGCAGAGGCCCTCGCTATGAGCCTGCTTGAATCTAATGCCGCATCCCCGATGTAGACTGCGGCATCGGACAAGTCCTGGATCACATCTACGAGGTGGGCCTTAGTCGGGTCTGGTGCAACCTCTTGGTACAGCTGCTCAGCCAGACTTCCATGGCCTTAGCCACCCATGCTGACGCGAAGGTAGGGCGCAGGGCTGCCCCTGCTGCTGAAAAGGCTGCTTAAGAAAAGCCTCTATACGCCTATCATTATGGTCCTTAAAAGTGGCTGCCTGAGACAGCGGAATAGTTGTGGCCAACTAACTTCAGAGGGATTGCCTCTTTTTTTTTTTTTTTTTTTTTTTGGAAATATGTATGTCTAAACCCCCCAACAGAATAGTATCATATACAAGGCAGAACAAGGAGAAAGAGATAGGGGAGACCCGAGACACGGAGAGGAAGACCTGAGCCTGGAGTATCCTGCAACCGCAGCCGACAGTGAGGCAAAAGAGAAGACCGGAAAACCGGAAGTCCCGCCCCCGCTACTTCGGCCGAGAAGAACAGTTCCCGCCCCGGGGGAGAGGCTCCCGCCCACCATGTGAAGGACCGGGAGTCCTTCCAGAGATGGCCAGCCATTGCCTGCCCGAAAAACAGTCCCCGAACCCTTATGGAAGGAGGGGTACTGCGGAGGAAACAGGGGACCCTCCATAGGTGCCCAGCAATTGCCTGATTTTTTAAGGATCCCCGACTCTAAGCAAAGAGAGGGCCCAATAGGTACCTGAAGCCTGGGTCTGCAGTGCTGCTAGTCCCTCCAGAAAAGGCATCCAACCCTGTCAGGTACCATAGAAGCGAGGAGAGGGTGAACTCCCTCTGCGCTGTCTGTGTGGGGGGAAAGCTGGAAAGGAACAGGATCCAGCTGTTTCCCATGAATCTGTTCCAGAATTTTCTACTGAAGAGGTAAAGTGGTCCAACCTGAGCGGACACTTAAAAACTGGGGCAGGCTCATGGTGCCCAGCCATATAGGCAGGGGGAGGAGCACCTGAGCCTGTGAAAATTTTTAACTATCAAGTGTCCGCTCCTAGAGGTGAAGCACTTAACCCCTACAGTGCCTGGGTCCCCCTTGGCTGATGGAGAAAGAAATATTCAACAAATCCAGATTAATTTAATTGAATTTGACTTTGCTAATACTAGATAGAGTGTAACCAAGATGACATTTTCTGTGCACTGCTTAATTATTTTCTTATTGTTGAATACAGCTGACAATGGTTAGTTTTTTATCTTTAGACGTGGAAATCCTCTGCACCTCTCCAAAGATCGTTATCGGAAACTGCAGCATCTGTGGCAGCAACACTGTATTATTGAGGAAATTGGCCATAGCCTGGAAATCAACCAGATGTACTTTGGCTTCAATTGGAGCCTGCTCTAGTCATCTAGAAAAAGGTATGTTGTGCTAAGAATGATGGTTGCGGTATTCATAAAGAAATCACATTCATGTTTAATAAAAGATGTTCAAAACTACTGTACAGACTCCATTCATAATATTTTGAAGACATCTGCAATGCTCCTTAATGCTGTTAATACTGGCTGACTTGCATATGTATTCGACTGTTTAAATTGACTCCTTTTTATAAGTATGTTCTAAAAAACACTCAACTACTACATGACTATTATGAAAACCTATATTCCATTATTGCTTTCCTAACCTGTTTCCCTATCTCATTATTCCAAATGAAAAAGGAATAAAATAGTAAACCGATGTAATCTGGATACAGACATTTACTGAAACCGAAGTCATTTTGCGAAGCAAACTCACTGTTCCAACCGATTAGCTGAGAAAAGGGCTGGATTATCCCTTATATATATATATATATAATATATATATATATATATCATTAAATATCTGGTTACGAAAGCAAATAATTAACTTGTAAAAATAGCCATTTGGATTGCAGGCAGATAACGGACAAAACACCCGTTTATAGTTTTACGGTTGGACATGCCCTTTAAATGAAGTAATGCACACCGTATATTGTAATTTGAAGAAATGATGCTACCTGGGAGTTTCCTGTCCTGTGTAAAAGCACTCAGCCTCCAGCCTTGTGCTTCTCTATGGTCAGAGAACTCCTTCATAATATAGCACCTTTCAGTCTTACCTTAAGCATTGTAACCTCCAAGACATGGGAACTTAGTGCCATTTACATTCCACCAGGTATCAAAATGGCAACTCAACTTGATAAAATATGTAATTTCTCACAAAATGGTAAAGGGAGATTCTCATCACTAAAAGTTAAAATACCTTGTCTAGAGCCATGGAATACATCAGATGAAGTTCATTCTAATATTATGAGTGTCTTACCTAAACTGAGTTTGGGGTGAAATGTACTAATAAATATGAGTCTTTAAATAGGGCCATTAAGCTGCCTAATTTAATTGGCCTCCTCTGATCATGTGTTTTTCAGGTGCAAAGCTTTAAAGCATTTACTTCTACATCCAGTCAGAAGATCATTTTCTACTTGGGAATTCTAGTTTTTATTTCCTTAGGCTGCTTATTTTTATTACTGTACAGAAGTGTAAACAAAAGCACTACATCCAAAAACTGCCAATTGTTTTTTTTTACTCATCAAAGCTGGATGGTGAGAATTGCAGTACGACCGCATTCTACCTACTAACAGCCATTTACCATCATGATGGTGCATATTTTTTTTCTATTTACACACACAACCTTGTTCAAATACAAACACTGAATCATGTAAGTGGTGAATTAGAATTAACTGTGTGTGCATGCAAAAGCGTGGCACAGAGAAATCAAGGATGTCCAACCTAGGGCCCTCCAGATTTTTCAAAACTACAACTACAAACATCCGGGGGGCTGCAGGTTAAAAATCCCTGAAATAAATAGGCAATTCATTAGTGCTTGAAGAGGGAGTCGCAATATTATTGTCTGGGCACATTAAACCCCATTGCTATTAAGCCACAGAAATGAAGCAATATGGAATAACCTTGGTAAGTCTAAGTAAGGTATCTCAGCTTGTATTTTTATTTTTTTTATTTTACTTGTATCATTCTCTATATTCCCTAGCCTAGTTTTCTTCTCCTTTAATGGTATTGCGCACATTCTATGCCAATAGCATGATGGAAATAATCCCACTGATGTGATGCAAATGTTCTAATTAATAAGATGAAGTAGCCTGCTATAGAGTAATTCCGAAGCCTATAAATTAGTAGCCATCATGTGTATATATCTCTTACTTTTCACAACATTGTAAGAACTGTGCCTACAGTATGTTCCCTTTAAAGAGCAGCACTTAAAAACAACCTTGTGGCAACTAGCAATGTTATGTTTGATTTTCCTCCATTTTTCCTTTCGTTCATGTGTGATTTTTAATCATTTAAAACTGCTGTTAGTGCTGCAGACATAATCTCATTTAAACTATGTATTGCAGTAGACAATAGGATAATGTTTTTTTTTCTGGACTTCTTTAAGAACCACTGGCCGCCTCACAGAAGAAAAGCACTTTGTGAATATATGGCATCATAAAAAGTATCATTTCAAACTGAATAGTGTACGTGTGTTGTATGGAATAAAATATATTATCTACCGTATGTATTTTTAAAATAATAAAAGTACATTATTTAAAGAATATTATTTCACTTTTTTGAATATTTATTTGGCTCAACGCATTGTTACGGTATAATGTTAGGGACAAACCATTTCTTATTAGAATAGTGAGGCACTCTTAGGACTTTAAACATTTTTACTCTTTATTGCGGTGTAACAGCAACGTTTCATTCCCCTTCTTAGACCTTTAATATTGCACGACATATTGTAAACATTTTTTTTTAAAATATAATTCCAAATAATTATAATCCCAATCTTAGCAGGCAGTACCACAGAATTATCATTGTGCCAAGTAGAAATGTACAGCTATACATTTGTTGGCATGACTAAATGTATGTGCCATTTAATTTATTGGCATAAATAAAAATATGTGGCAGGAATGGGCATAAACTTTTTTTTTGGGGCTGGGGGTGGACATACCCTTTAATATAGTTGATGTGCTGTAGGCGGTCTGTGTGTAAAGTCAACCGTCAGCACTTGCACCTGCAGAGACTGTATTGAGTAAATAGAAATGTACTGCTTTTCCTGATTACCCATGATTTCTACTTAAAGCATATATACTGTAAAAATAAACCTTTATAAAAATGGGGCAGGAGATAGGATTTAAATATTCTCTATTCACAATATTGTTTTTGTTGAAGAGCTACAGCACATACAGTTTTCATTGCCAGGTTTCCTGGACTATTCCTTTATTAAAGATAGCCAGGAGGAAGATTGGCAAAATAAGTTTTCTTTGGCTGGTGTTCCTTACAGAAACAAAATTGGGAGGTAAAATTATAACAAATCCTATATAATATCCCTGTCCCAAGTACTTTTTCATAAACGGTTTTTTTAAGAAAACTTTATACTACAACGATCGTTATCCTTTAGAATTTCCACAGAAATTCTACGCCTATCCGTGCTTCATCCACAGGGTTTTTCTGGGAGGAGGATTATCTGTCAATGAAAAAATAAGAAGATGGGGCCCCTTGATTGCTCCCCTGGTTTGTTACGCCCCTTAGTCACATGCAACTTGCTCCTTCAGGATAAAACTTTCCTTCCTCTCTCAGGCGTAATCTACTAATCTCTGTTTAATGTATGCAAATCGCATCATGCATATTATTTACACAGATTCTTAGAAGGCATTCGGTATTGTCTAGAAGTTGTTTTAAAGCCTCTCTTTTTCCCAGTCACATGGCAGCATCCCCTTATGGGTAAACCATCTCCCTCGCCCACGGACAGGAAACTCCCTTTCTTCTTTTTAAGCCCCCCCTTCGTCTTTTTTCCTGTCCGCCGCTTACCTGCCATCACAGCCTGTCCAGGAGTCTGCATCTCTGCTCCTGAGCCCCCCCATGTTGCACTCCAGTGGTTTGCCAGTGGGGATGTCGGCCTGGGTGTCGGGCTGTTCGGCCTCCCTTCCGTTTTTTGAAAGTTGGAGGCCTTGGTAGGGGTTAGGACAGCGGGCTCTTCCTCTCTGCCGGTCCAGTAGTGTTCTCTTGGGCCTGGCGCGTATCGCGCCCCTGCAGTTCCCTCTCTCTTCTCGGCTGGGCGGTCTGTTTCCGAGTTCACGTCCACGTGGCCCTTGACTTCCGGTCGCGGCCGGATGACGTTAGCGGCCGCGCCGGGAGAATTTAAAAGCATGTTGGCGGCTTCTCAGGCGCGGGATCTCAGAGAAATTTCTGCTGTCCTGCCTGGACCCCTGCGGGAATCCTTTGGATTTAACAGTGCTGCTGTTCTGGATCTCTTTGCTGTGTGGGGGAATCTGCTGGAAATACTGTTTTCTGCTTGGCAGCGTTGGGAGCTTTTTGCGTCTTCAATTCTGGGAATCTTTGTCCTGTGTGTAAGGTTTGCTTACTTTTGCTTACACCTTGCTCTCTTTTAGTTGTTTTTTTTTGCTATGTTTTCTTCCATGTTTTTGTTCCTGACTTTCTATGCCCCTCCTATTCTTTGCAGCTATGGAATCGGAATGGGACGAAAGGACACCCGAGGGAATCTCTGTAAGCAGAACGCCATTGATTTTTTCAGAGATGCATTTTTGTTTTTAATGTGCTCAAAACTGGTTTGTTTTGCAGTCTTTCCAGTGTCAGAAAAGCCAAGAAACCCAGTAAAACCGAAGCTGCAGGATTGGACCTTCGTCTTCTACTTCCAATTCCAGTTTTATTCACGGTTTCTGTTCTGAAGCAAGCAGTTACCCAGGCCATTCAGGACTCTAATACCCCCAAAAAGAGTCAAAAACGATCCAAACGTCTTTAAGTGTTTCAGAGTCATACTTGTCCGAAGGGGATTATTTCTTCAGAGTCCAAGGAGTCTATCTTCTATCAGTCTGAGGATGATGAGAGTTTGAGTCTGAATCTACATTGGAGTTAACCATCAAAGCTAAGGCACTCTTTGTCTCTGTCGCAGAAGAACCGAAAGTTCCCACTGCGGATAAACTCTTTCCTTCTATAAAGAAGAAAATTGCTACTTTCCCCGGTCCACCAGTCTATGTCGGATTTAATTGCCACTGAGTGGAAAAAGGCAAGAAAAAGGTGGTCACTACAGGGAAGTTCTTTAGAAATACCGTTTACTGAAGCTGACCTTAAATTATGGGAGACACCACCCAAAGTGGACTCAGCGGTCGTTCACTTAGCTTGAAGGACGACACTACCAGTAGAAGAAGCCATGGTCTTCAAAGATCCGATGGAGAGTAGAATGGAATTTAATCTTAAAAAATCTTTTGTGGCTACGGGAGCTTCTTTATGGCCAGCAGTTGCTCTTACGTTAGTCTCTAGGTCTATGAAGTTATGGGCACAAGACTTGGATCAAGCCATTGATTCAATGTTAGAGGCCGAAGTTGAAAGAATGTTTGCTGACATCAGAAAGGGATTGATTTTTTCGCCGAGCATCAGTAGATTTAGTAGACTGTCATGAGAGCTTCGGCTTTAAGCGTAGCTGCTAGGGGGCACTATGGCTCAAGCATTGGTCACAGGCAAACTCCAAGGCGAATCTTTGCCAAATTCCCTTTGAAGGATCTAAGTTGTTTGGAGAGAAGTTGGACGATATAATAGCTAAAGTCTCAGGAGGAAAAAGCCTTTCTTGCCGCAGGATAGAAGGGAAAAAGGGACGATTTGAAAGTGGAGGGACCGGTCCTTTCGTAAAACGTTCAAGGCGGGGGAAAACAGAGACACGCGTTCGTACAGAGCGCAGCAAGCCTTTCCTGTTTCAAGAGCAGCTTTCCATAATAGAATGCCCACCAATAGGGACACACGAGTCAAGTGGCAGGAAGGCTTTCAGCATTTCTGGACGTCTGGGTCGCCTCGACAAAGTACAGTGGGTACTGAAGATTGTTTCCGAGGGGTTCGGATTCATTTTCGTGTGTATCCAAAAAAGAATATTTTGTCGTGACCGAGGTTCCAAAGAGTTGGAAGCTCGGGAAGCTATTGTTCAATATGTCGCCCAATTAAGAGAATCGGCAGCAATAGAGCAGGTACCTCTTCTGAACAAAGAAGAGTATTTTACTCGAGAACTGTTTCTGGTGACGAAAACCTCAGGAACCCTAAGACCAGTCCTGGATTTGAGAGGGCTAAACCAGTGTCTGTCAAGCCAAAAATTCAAATGGAGTCCCTACAATCCATTATAAGATTGGTGGAAAAAAATGTCTTTCTGACCAGCATAGATCTCAAAGATGCTTATTTCCATGTCTGATCCACCAGCAATCAAGGAAGTTTTTAAGTTCAGTGTGACGGAGAAGATGGCGTTCACTTGCCTGCCCTTTGGCCTGTCTCACTCCCTGAGGGTCTTCACGAAAGTCGTGGTTACAGAAGTCGCTGCCTCCAGAACTCAGGGTATAGCGGTCTACCACTATCTCAACGACCTGTTGGTGGTAGCACAGACAGAACAGCTGAGCCGCCTACACCACAGCATAGTAGTCGAGTGCTGCAAGACACGGGTGGATTATAAATTGCAGAAGAGCAACTTAATTCCAACTTTAAATACCTAGAGCTATCTTTCAAACAAAAAAAACTTATTTTCTCTGCCTCTGGAAAGAATCAAAGTGTTGAAAACCGAAGTGTCCAAATTAGACACAGCGAAGTGTCTCAGTTCTTATTTATTGAAGGTGATCGGGCTCATGGCAGCGACGGTTTTTCTTGTTCAGTGGGCCAGGTGGCACATAAGGCCTCTTCAACTGTTTCTTCTAAACCCAGTCAGAGAACCTCATCGCCATATGTCCAGGAGACTTACCTTGACGCCATTAGTAAGGGTCGAGACTGTATTGGTGGACAAAAGAAAATTTTGGAAAAAGGTTTTCCATTGACTCCTTTCAGAGTATTTATATCACGACAGATGCATCAGAGACCGGATGGGGAGCTTATACCTTGGAAGAGTCGGCACAAGGAAGCTGGGAGAGAAAGGCACCTCAGCGATGTATTAGAAATCAGAGAAATGTTCCAGCGCTAAAATACTTTCAAAAAAGTATAAGGCAGCAAATGTTGTGTTAAGATGCGACAACAGGACGGCAGTCGCTTATATTACCCGTCAAGGAGAGCACAAGGATCCATCACTACTAAAGAGGTGGAGCCGATTTTTATATTTGCTCAAAAGCATCTAGAGTCTCTGTCAGCGATTTTCTTCCAGGAAAAACAATCAAAACAACAGAAGTGGGGGGTCGTCCACTTATAGATCTGATGGCGACAAAGGCCACACCAAGTGCCGTCTCTTCTACTGTCTAGTCTATTCCCAGAGGCCCTAGCCATGGATTGCTTTCCAGCGTCTTGGAGCCGGGGATTCAATTATTTATTTCACCCTTCCCCGCTAATCTGGAGGTATTTGCTGAGATCCAACGAGAAGGCAGATGTGTTGGCAGTCATCCCAGCATGGCTGCGCAGACTTGGTACCCACTTCTTCTGTCGCTAACTGTAAGACAAACCACTAAAATCCCTCACGAGCAAGGATGGTTTACCCAGGGTCCAGTCAATGCAGGAGACAATCATCTCCTTGATGGCATGGCATTTGAGAGGACACGATTAAAGCTGCGGATTAGGTAGTGAAATTAGTCTTCCTGCTAAAATCTAGGAAATTGACAACTTCCCAAAATATTACAAAGTCTGGCAAGATTTGCCATGGAACAGAAAAGAAATTTCAATATTTCACCCTAACCGGCTGATTAGTAAATTCTTATCTCTAGGGTTTAAAAAGAACTTACATATAAAAATTTAAAGTCTCAAGTATCCGCTATCTCACTTTAACAGGTACATCTTTTGCTGAGGAGAAATTGATCAAAAGATTTTTTCAAGCCATGATCCGGGTTAGGCCAAAAGCCTTTAATAGCCTTCCAGCATGGAACTTACCGATTGGTACTAAAGTGTCTTCAACCTCTAGGGAGCGGACACTTGATAGTTAAAAATTTTCACACGGCTCAGGTGCTCCTCCCCCTGCCTTATATGGCTGTGCACCATGAGCCTGCCCCAGTTTGTCCCAAAGATAGACAGCAAAGGAGTAGTATGAAGAAATAATCAAATAACCATTGGCAAACATCCAAAAAACTAGAAACTGAGTACTAATTATTTTAAAACACTAAAAAACTTTACAGAGGTTTTGCCTGGGTCCCCCTATGCCTCAGAGAAAGGATTTTACAGGTAAGAACAAAATCTCCTTTTCTCCTCAGCCAAGGGGGACCCAGGCACTGTAGGGGACGTCCCAAAGTCCCACATATTTAAGGGCGGGCAAAAAACTAAGCCTCAGCCGCTTGTAGCACCAAGCGGCCCAGGTTTGCTTCAGCTGAAGCGAACACCTCTAGTCTGTAAAACCTAATGAAGGTGTTAATGGAAGACCATGTAGCGGCCTTGCAAATTTAATCGATGGAGGCCCCGCGTCTACTGCCCATGAGGCCCCCAAAGCCCTAGTAGAATGAGCTGCAACCCGCACGGGAGGAGGCAGCTCCAGCTTCCGCATAACACCGCAGAATGATATTTTAAAACCATCTGGAGAGAGTCTGAGAAGACGCTTTAGAACCTTTTAGAGGTCCCCGCAAGGAGAACGAACAAGGCGTTAGACGAACGGAAGGCTTTCGTTCTGGTCACATAGATCCGAAGAGCCTCGAACCACGTCCGGGGGTGCAACCGCCTCTCCTTGGGCGACGACGGTTGAGGAAACAACGCCGGCACACAATATCCTGATAAGGTGAACGAGAGACGACTTTGGGCAGAAAAGTAGAATAGAGGTCTGAGTACTCTGCTCTATCCCTATGAAAAATCAAACATGAGGGCTCTACCGAAAGCGCCACCAGTTTCAGATGCTCTACGATAGAGGTAATGGCCAACAAAACAGAGTTTTCCAAGACAACAGAGGGAGAGCCACTGAGGTTAGGGGCTCGAAGGGAGGACTTTGAAGAACCCGAGGACCAGGGAAAGATCCCATTGCTGAACCGGGTGCTTGCGAGGCGGACGAAGGTGAGCAGCACCTTGCATGAAAGTCCGGATGTCCCGACGTGTGGCCAGCCGACGATGGAAAAAACAGAGAGCGCCGGAGATCTGAACTTTAAGGGCGCTAAGGGACAACCCCTTAGACAGCCCAACTGAAGGAAACCGTAACAAACGAGACAAAACAAAGGAGCGGAAGGAAAACCCTGAGAATTAGCCCAAGCCACGTATCGTTGCCAAATCCGATGATAAATCTCGCAGATGAAGGCTTCCTTTGCCGCCAACATGGTAGTATGACCGCCGATGGAATACCCCTTTTTCTCAGGATGGAAGATTCAACGGCCACGCCGTCAAATTGAGACGTTTGAGGTCCGGGTGAAGGAATGGCCCTGAGATATGAGATCCGACGGAGAGGAAAATGGCCATGGCTCTCCCACTGTCAGTTCGAGCAGGTCTGTGAACCAAGATCTCCTTGGCCACTTCGGAGCGATGAGTATTCGTCGGCGTGTTTTCCTGTTTGATCTTCTTGAGGACCCGAGGAATCCTGTTTGTGCGGAGGGAAGATGTGTACACCAACTGAAAAGTCCATGGAACTACCAGCGCATCCACCAGATATGCCAGGGGATCCCGCGTTCGAGCGCAGAAAACTGGAACTTTCCGATTGAGACGAACGACCATCATATCTATGTCCGGGGTCCCCCATCGCTCGGACAGAGCCACAAAGATTTCTTTGTGAAGGACCATTCCCCCGGATCTAGAGCGTGACGGCTGAGAAATCGGCTTCTACATTAAGACGCCTGGGATGAAAATCGCCGATATTGCCAGTACGTTTGTTCTGCCCATGATAATATCCTGTGGGCTTCCTCCATGGCCATATACTCTTCGTGCCCCCTTGATGGTTGACATTGCCACTGCGGTCGCGTTGTCCGATTGAACTCTGACAGACTTGTTTGCCAAGTCCACGTCCAATGAGAGAGTGCAAGAAATATGGCTCTATACTCCAGGACATTTATTGGTAACCTGGATCCTGAGGATCCCAGTTCCCTGTATCGTCAGAGCGCCGAATACTGCCCAGCCTACCAAGCTCGCGTCTGTGGATATCACTGTCCATTGGGGATACAAAGAGAGTTTTCCTTCGGAGGTTGGCATTCACCGTCCACCACCCCAAGAGCGTTTGATCTCGGGAGGCAGCCGATCTTGGAGATCCAGAGTTTTAGGACCTGTCCGAGAAGCTAGGAGATGGCGTTGGAGCGGACGCAAGTGAAAGATCGCGTATGGTATCGCTTCCATGGCTGATACCATCTTCCCGACCAGTCTCATCATCACTTGGCGAATCGAAATGAGAGGATCCGTTATGAGCCTGACGCGTTTAAGCGCTTCAGTGCTGTCCCTTTTCCGGAGCAGAAATACTTTCTGAAGAGAAGTATCGAACAGCATGCCTAAAAAGGGCATGCGAGGACTGGGACTGAGGGAACGACTGTTTGACTAACCAACCGAAGGAGGAAAGGATTTGCAGGCAGCTGAGACGTGAGATGAGGCTACGTGTAGAGAAGGAGCCTTGAGTAGGAGGTCGTCCAGGTATGGGAGGATAAAATGCCCTGAAGACGAATGAAAGCCGTTTGACAGGCCATGACTTTGGTAAAAAACTCGGGGAGCGGAAGAAAGACCGAACGGTAGGCTGGGTAACTGATAGTGACAGTGCCCGATTGCAAACCTGAGAAAAACGTTGATGGCCTTTGCCATATGGGAATGTGCAGGTAAGCGTCCTGAATGTCTATGGATGCTAAAAGTCCCCTGCTCTATGGAAAGAATGACGACCGTAAGGATTCCATTTTGAACTGACGTGAAATGATGTACACGTTCAGTTCCTTCACGGTCCGGGACCGGGGCAAACGATCCGTCCTTTTTGGGGACGAGGAACAGGTTGGAATAGAAACCCTGAAACCTGAGGGTGGACGGACCGGTACTACACAACTTTTGTCACTAACAAGAGATTTATGGCTTTTTGAAGCGCCCTGCGTCTGATCGGCGACTTGGGCAGATTGGAGGGGAAAAGAACGATTGGGAGGGGGAGAGGAGAATTCTTTCTGTAACCCTGGGAGATGACGTTTTGGGTCCAGGTGTCTGTGGATGTACAATTCCAAGTGCCGGAAAAAACTGAGCCGCCCCCTCCCACCAGTGATGAGGGGATAGTCGTGTAGATTTTTTGGTTAGGCCCTGAGGGCCGAAAGATCCAACGTCTGGAGGGCCAGAGGGCCAGAGAGGAAGAGCCTCTTCCTGGGAGAGGGAACCTGAAAGGAGTTTTGTCAGGGGGAAGACCTGTTGAGGTACGAAAGGGCCGAAGGAAGGATCCTGTGGCCGGAAGGAAGTCTCAGGACCTATTTTGAGGAAGGAAAGAACTCTTTCCCCAGTTGCCTGAGAGATAATTTTTTCCACTCAGGGCCAAACAATTGTTTTCCCAAAAGGGAAGGCTAGTCAGAGCTTTTTTGGAAGCGTGGTCAGCCGACCAGGCTTTCAGCCATAATACTCTCCGTGATGCTACCGCGGACGCAGAGGCCCTCGCTATGAGCCTGCTTGAATCTAATGCCGCATCACCGATGTAGACTGCGGCATCGACAAGTCCTGGATCACATCTACGAGGTGGGCCTTAGTCGGTCTGGTGCAACCTCTTGGTACAGCTGGCTCGCCAACTTCCATGCCTTAGCCACCCATGCTGACGCAAGGAGGGCGCAGGGCTGCCCCTGCTGTCTGAAAAGGCTAGCTTAAAAAGCCTCTAATACGCCTTCATTATGGTCCTTAAAATTGGCGCCTGAGACAGCGGAATAGTTTTGGCCAACTAACTTCAGAGGGATTGCCTCTTTTTTTTTTTTTTTTTTTTTTTGGAAATATGTATGTCTAAACCCCCCACAGAATAGTATCATATACAAGGCAGACAAGGAGAAAGAGATGGGGAGACCCGAGACACGGAGAGAACCTGAGCCTGGAGTCCTTTTCTCCGAGGCCATAGGGGGACCCAGGCACTGTAGGGGTTAAGGGCTTCACCTCTAGGAGCGGACACTTGATAGTTAAAAATTTTCACAGGCTCAGGTGCTCCTCCCCCTGCCTTATATGGCTGTGCACCATGAGCCTGCCCCAGTTTGTCCCAAAGATAAGACAGCGAAGGAGTAGTATGAAGAAATAATCAAATAACCATTGGCAAACATCCAAAAAACTAGAAACTGAGTACTAATTATTTTAAAACACTAAAAAACTTTACAGGGAGGGTTGTGCCTGGGTCCCCCTATGGCCTCAGAGAAAAGGATTTTACAGGTAAGAACAAAATCTCCTTTTCTCCATCAGCCAAGGGGGACCCAGGCACTGTAGGGGACGTCCCAAAGTCCCATTATTCTCTTACTTTTCACAACATTGTAAGAACTGTGCCTACAGTATGTTCCCTTTAAAGAGCAGCACTTTAAACAGACCTTGTGGCATACCTAGCAATGTTATGTTTGATTTTCCTCCATTTTTCCTTTCGTTCATGTGTGATTTTTAATCATTTAAAACCTGCTGTTAGTGCTGCAGACATAAATCTCATTTAAACTATGTACTTGCAGTAGACAATAGGATAATGTTTTTTTTTCTGGACTTCTTTAAGAACCACTGGCCGCCTCACAGAAGAAAAAGCACTTTGTGAAATATATGGCATCATAAAAATGTATCATTTCAAACTGAATAGTGTACGTGTGTGTATGGAATAAAATATATTATCTACCGTATGTATTTTTAAAATAATAAAAGTACATTATTTAAAGAATATTATTTCACTTTTTTGAATATTTATTTGGCTCAACGCATTGTTACGGTATAATGTTAGGGACACCATATTCTTATTAAGAAGTGAGTGCACTCTTAGGACTTTAAAATTTTTACTCTTTATTGCGGTGTAACAGCAACGTTTCATTCCCCTTCTTAGACCTTTAATATTGCACGACATATGTAAACATTTTTTTTTAAATATAATTCCAAATATATATAAATCCCAATCTTAGCAGGCAGTACACAGAATTATCATTGTGCCAAGTAGAAATGTACAGCTTATACATTTGTTGGCATGAACTAATATGTATGCCATTTATTTATTGGCATAAAAAAAAATATGTGGCAGGAAATGGGCATAAACCTTTTTTTTGGGGCTGGGGGTGGACATACCCTTTAATATAGTTGATGTGCTGTAGGCGGGTCTGTGTGTTAAAGTCAACCCGTCAGCACTTGCACCTGCAGAGACTGTATTGAGTAAATAGAAATGTACTGCTTTCCTGATTACCCATGATTTCTACTTAAAGCATAACTATACTGTAAAAATAAACCTTTTAAAAATGGGGCAGGGAGATAGGATTAAATATTTCTACTTCACAATATTGTTTTGTTGAAGAGCTACAGCACATACAGTTTTCATTTGCCAGGTTAGTCCTGGACTATTCCTGTATTAAAGATAGCCAGGAGGAAGATTGGCAAAATAAGTTTTCTTTGGGCTGGTGTTCCTTACAGAAACAAAATTGGGAGGTAAGAATTATAACAAATCCTATATATATCCCTGTCCCAAGTACTTTTCATTATAACTGTTTTTTAAGAAAACTTTATACACACGATCGTTATCCTTTAAGAATTTCCACAGAAATTCTACGCCTATCCGTGCTTCACCACAGGGGTTTTCGGGAGGAGGATATATCTGTCATAGAAAATAAGAAGATGGGGCCCCTTGATTGCTCCCTGGTTGTTACGCCCCTTAGTCACATGCAACTTGCTCCTTCAGGATAAAACTTTCCTTTACTCTCTCTAGGCGTAATTCTTACTAATCTCTGTATTTATATGTATGCAAATCAGCATCATGCATATTATTTACACAGATTCTTAGAAGGCATTCGGTATTTCTAGAAGTTGTTTAAAGCCTCTCTTTTTCCCCAGTCACATGGCAGCATCCACTTATGGGTTAACCAATCTCCCTCCGCCCACGGACAGGAACCTCCCTTTCTTCTTTTTAAGCCCCCCCTTCGTCTTTTTTCCTGTCCGCCGCTTACCTGCCATCACAGCGCTGTCCAGGAGTCTGCATCTCTGCTCCTGATGCCCCCCATGTTGCACTCCAGTGGTTTGCCAGTGGGGATGTCGGCCTGGGTGTCGGGCTGTTCGGCCCTCCCTTCCGTTTTTTGAAAGTTGGAGGCCTTGGTAGGGGTTAGGAGCAGCGGGCTCTTCCTCTCTGCCGGGTCCAGTATGTATCTCTTGGGCCTGGCGCGTATCGCGCCCCTGCAGTTCCCTCTCTCTTCCGGCTGTGCGGCTTGTTCCGAGTTCACGTCCACGTGGCCCTTGACTTCCGGTCGCGGCCGGATGACGTTAGTGGCCGCGCCGGGAGAATTTAAAAGCATGTTGGCGGCTTCTCAGGCGCGGGATCTTCAGGAAATTTCTGCTGTCCTGCCTGGACCCCTGCGGGAATCCTTTGGATTTAACAGTGCTGCTGTTCTGGATCTCTTTGCCTGTGTGGGGGAACTGCTGGAAATGGACCTGTTTTCTGCTTGGCAGCGTTGGGAGCTTTTTGCGTCTTCATATCTGGGAATCTTTGGTCCTGTGTGTAAGGTTTGCTTACTTTGCTTACACCTTGCTCTCTTTTAGATTGTTTTTTTTGCTATGTTTTCTTCCATGTTTTTGTTCCTGACTTTCTTATGCCCTCCCTATTCTTTGCAGCTATGGAATCGGAATGGGACGAAAGGACACCCCAGGGGATCTCTGTAAGCAGAACGCCATTGATTTTTTCAGAGATTGCATTTTGTTTTTAATGTGCTCAAAACTGGTTTGTTTTGCAGTCTTTCAGTGTCAGAAAAAGCCAAGAAACCCAGTAAAACCGAAGCTGCAGGATTGGACCTTCGTCTTCTACTTCCAATTCCAGTTGGATTCACTGGTTTCTGTTCTGAAGCAAGCAGTTACCCAGGCCATTCAGGACTCTAATAGACCCAAAAAGAAGTCAAAACGATCCAAACGGGCTTTAAGTGTTTCAGAGTCATACTTGTCCGAAGGGGATATTTCTTCAGAGTCCGAGGAGTCTATCTTCTATCAGTCTGAGGATGATGAGGAGTTTGAGTCTGAATCTACATTGGAGTTAACCATCAAAGCAGTAAGGCACTCTTTGTCTCTGTCGGCAGAAGAACCGAAGGATCTAAGTTGTTTGGAGAGAAGTTGGACGATATAATAGCTAAAGTCTCAGGAGGAAAAAGCCTTTTCTTGCCGCAGGATAGAAGGGACAAAAGAGGACGAGTTGAAAGTGCGAGGGACCGGTCCTTTTGTAAAACGTTCAAGGCGGGGAGAGAAACAGGAAGACAGCGTTCGTACAGAGCAGGCAAGCAAGCCTTTTCTGTTTCAAGAGCAGCTTTCCATAATAGAATGTCCCACCAATAGGGACACGAGTCAAGTGGCAGGAAGGCTTTCAGCATTTCTGGACGTCTGGGTCGCCTCGACAAAGTATCAGTGGGTACTGAAGATTGTTTCCGAGGGGTATCGGATTCATTTTCGTGTGTATCCAAAAAAGAATGTATTTGTCGTGACCGAGGTTCCCAAAGAGTTGGAAGCTCGGGAAGCTATTGTTCAATATGTCGCCCAATTAAGAGAATCGGCAGCAATAGAGCAGGTACCTCTTCTGAACAGAAGAAGAGTATTTTACTCGAGACTGTTTCTGGTGACGAAAACCTCAGGAACCCTAAGACCAGTCTTGGATTTGAGAGGGCTAAACCAGTGTCTGTCAAGACAAAAATTCAAGATGGAGTCCCTACAATCCATTATAAGATTGGTGGAAAAAAATGTCTTTCTGACCAGCATAGATCTCAAAGATGCTTATTTCCATGTGCTGATCCACCAGCAATCAAGGAAGTTTTTAAGGTTCAGTGTGAACGGAGAAGATTGGCAGTTCACTTGCCTGCCCTTTGGCCTGTCTCACTCCCTGAGGGTCTTCACGAAAGTCGTGGTTACAGAAGTCGCTGCCCTCAGAACTCCGGGTATAGCGGTCTACCACTATCTCAACGACCTGTTGGTGGTAGCACAGACAGAACAGCTGAGCCGCCTACACACAAGCATAGTAGTCAGAGTGCTGCAAGAACACGGGTGGATTATAAATTGGCAGAAGAGCAACTTAATTCCAACTTTAAAATACCTAGGAGCTATCTTTCAAACAAAAGAAAACTTAGTTTCTCTGCCTCTGGAAAGAATCAAAGTGTTGAAAACCGAAGTGTCCAAATTAGACACAGCGAAGTGTCTCAGTCTCTTATTTATTGAAGGTGATCGGGCTCATGGCAGCGACGGTTTTTCTTGTTCAGTGGGCCAGGTGGCACATAAGGCCTCTTCAACTGTTTCTTCTAACCCGAGTCAGAGAACCTCATCGCCATATGTCCAGGAGACTTACCTTGACGCCATTAGTAAGGTCGAGACTGTATTGGTGGACAAGAAAGAAAAATTTGGAAAAAGGTTTTCCATTGACTCCTTTTCAGAGTATTTATATCACGACAGATGCATCAGAGACCGGATGGGGAGCTTATACCTTGGAAGAGTCGGCACAAGGAAGCTGGGAAGAGAAAGGCACCTCAGCGAATGTATTAGAAATCAGAGAAATGTTCCAGGCGCTAAAATACTTTCAAAAAAGTATAAGGCAGCAAAATGTTGTGTTAAGATGCGACAACAAGACGGCAGTCGCTTATATTACCCGTCAAGGAGGCACAAGGATCCAGTCACTACTAAAAGAGGTGGAGCCGATTTTTATATTTGCTCAAAAGCATCTAGAGTCTCTGTCAGCGATTTTCCTTCCAGGAAAAAACAATCAAAAACAAAGAAGTGGGGTCGTCCACTTATAGATCTGATGGCGACAAAGGCCAACACCAAGTGCCGTCTCTTCTACTGTCTAGTCTATTGCCCAGAGGCCCTAGCCATGGATGCTTTCCAGCAGTCTTGGAGCCGGGGATTCAATTATTTATTTCCACCCTTCCCGCTAATCTGGAGGTATTTGCTGAAGATCCAACAGGAGAAGGCAGATGTGTTGGCAGTCATCCCAGCATGGCTGCGCAGACTTGGTACCCACTTCTTCTGTCGCTAACGGTAGACAAACCAATAAAAATCCCTCACGAGCAAGGATGGTTGACCCAGGGTCCAGTTCAATGCCAGGAGTACAATCATCTCTCTTTGATGGCATGGCATTTGAGAGGACACGATTAGAAAGCTGCGGATTAGGTAGTGAAATAGTAGACTTCCTGCTAAAATCTAGGAAATTGACAACTTCCCAAAAGTATTACAAAGTCTGGCAAAGATTTGCCATGGTAACAGAAAAAGAAAGTTTTTCAATATTCCACCCTGAACCGGCTGACATAGTAAAATTCTTATATCTAGGGTTTAAAAAGAACTTACATATAAAAACTTTAAAGTCTCAAGTATCCGCTATCTCTACTTTAACAGGTACATCTTTTGCTGAGGAGAAATTGATCAAAAGATTTTTTCAAGCCATGATCCGGGTTAGGCCAAAAGCCTTTAATAGCCTTCCAGCATGGAACTTACCATTGGTACTAAAAGCCTTGACGTCTTCTCCTTTCGAGCCTTTGGAGTCAGCAACGGGCTGGTTTCTCACTTTAAAATTAGTATTTTTGTTTGCCATAACTTCGGCCTGCCGAGTAGGCGAATTGAGTGCCTGTCTTCCAAACCTCCAGACACGGTAATTCTGGACAATCGGGTTAGACTAAGACCCTCGTTTAATTTTCTTCCGAAAGTAATGACTAATTTCCACATGGACATGAGATTTCCTACCAGCCTTTTTCCCTGAGCCAAGAACTGAAAACGAAACAGGTTACATACCTTGGACTTGGTCAAGAGCGATCTGGATATACTTGGATCGCACTAATGGCTGGAGAAAATCGGACAATGTTATTTGTAATTCCTAATGGGTCCAGAAAAGGACAAGCCCCATCAAAGAGAACGATAAGCGCTTGGATTGTCTACTGCATAAAAAAAGCGTATACGGTACACTGAAAGGCTTGGAAAGAAAAGTTTGGAAAAAAAGTTTTGCAGGCTGTTCTGCAGGAATAAAGAGTTGTTTTTGTTTAGCATCATATCTGTTTCCCTCCCTTCTTTTGTTGTAGCTTGGTATATCCCATAAGTGGATGCTGCCATGTGACTGGGAAAATAAAATCAAATCATATTTACCGTGATTTGGTTTTCCCAGTCAGTCTTCATGGCAGCATTCACTACAACCCCCCCCCCCCATGAGTTATGTTTTTCAGCTTTGGAAATGAAGACGAAGGGGAGGCTTAAAAAGAAGAAAGGGAGGTTCCTGTCCGTGGGCGGAGGGAGATGGGTTAACCCATAAGTGAATGCTGCCATGAAGACTGACTGGGAAACCAAAATCACGGTAAATATGATTTGATTTTTATTTTGTGAAGGTCCATTCATCCAGGTCATGGTAGATCTATAATATTCAGTTAGATCAACTGGACTTGAAGTTTAGTTCTTGATGGTGTTAGGCTGGGTACTCACTATGCAATTTTTCACGGCGACCCGCTTTAAGATTAAATCTTTTTTTAATTTGTTTTGTGAACAGGCATACCAAAGGATAATCAATGCATTTAAATATGTCCAACATTAACAAAAAGTTTTCATACTATTTTTAATCTACATACTGGCAATAATTGCTACATCTTAGTCAGTTATCTCACTATAAACCCCCTCCTCCATTGAAATTCATTTTTAACTTAATTTAGAGCATAATTATCTTGAGATGTTTTAAAACCCAATATGCAGCACCTTACATTTGTTTTATTGAAATACTGGCAATAATTGCGACATCTTAGTCCGTTATCTCACTGGTAACCCCCTCCTCCATTCAATTCATGGTTAACTTAATTTAGAGCATAATTATCTTGATGTGTTTTAAAACTCAATATGCAGCACCTTACATTTATTTTATTGAAATCTCATCTGCCATATGGAAGCTTATTTTTCCAGCCTGTGCAGCACAGTTGTTTTATTATTTCTTTGTTAAAGGACAACTTTGGTCGCTGAACAAGCTAGCGTGAAATAAAAGCCTGCATGTACTGCATGTAGAGAATAAAGGCACTATACTTCTTTGTTTAGAAGCTCCATGCTTTTATTGTATGGCTTGTGCAGATGTGCAATGGGAAGACATGCTTATATGCAATGGTCATAAAGCAGTCAGGTAAGGAAGGGCACAGAAGTGGTATCTTAAATGTGCCCCATACCACCACTGCTATCTGCAATCGGCTGTAAATGTGGAAAGAGCTGCATACATGGATAGTGGTACTAACCATAGTATTTCTGGTTCAGGATGTACATGGGACCCACACACTAACCGTATATTGACAAAAAAAGTTATAATTAACAGTGCACCCAACAGAGACTATTCAAATACCAGTACTAGAAGTATGGACAGGTGGACGATTACTTCTATAGGAGACACCATCCAGCCAGCTTATTCATGTGTCTATTAATATGCGTCACATACCCTATGCTATCATCAATTTCTAAATATAGTTCTATAGTTGCACAAACCTTTTTAATATGAATTTGTCACATGGGCATATATTGGATACTTGTTGGTATTTATTTATAATAATATATGTAAAAATAAAATATTATGAATAGGAAGTGGTAGGGAAAAGGGCAGAAGGCAGGTCTATGGCAAAAACGGGCTTATGTATTTCAATTTACAGCCACAGCATTTACTACCTTACTACCTCATTTTTATATAAGTATATCTGCCTTTTATTATGACTATGTGGACACATATTGTAGCCCTCTTGCACTTGCTGAGATAACACTGTGCATTGATAAAGGTACTGTGTTAATTTGGTTTAACCTTTATTTTCTCATTACATTTTCACCTCTGCACTATCAGTAATTTTTTTATCTTATTGGGTGAAACCTTTAGGCATTGTTATGCAGTGGTATTCGGTATTCTTTACTTATTTACTACTGGCAGGGACATCAGAGGATCAATGTGTAGATGTCGACACCGGCCACTCAGTCAGCTTTCCAGCCAATTTACTAGCAAGCCATTCAATAAAAGCATACCAGACAACATTCCAGCCTGTCTGCAATCCAGTTCTGCTAGGAAGCCCATTTATTTTGCCAGCCATTTCTCGTTGCTTTCTTGCCATCATTCCACTAGCCTGTTAGCCAGACATCCTTCCAGGCAGTCCACTTGTGAATTTGCTAGCCATTCCAGCACCATTTAGCCTTCCAGTCTGTCTAAACGCCAGCCTATCCATCCAATCCACCAGTCAGCTTGAGAACAGTCCACCATTTTTTTTATAGTGTAATGGGTTGGAGTGGGGATTGGCTGTGGAACTAGCAAGGCTGTTTCGGTGTGGTTTTGTGCATGGAGATTTGTCTCATAAGAACCACAGTGGGCCCCAAAATTTAACTTAAACCAACCACTGTATATAAACATGTTCTCTATTACATTAATACAGTTTTTATTTTGTTGTTAACTTGTGATTTATTTCCCAGGTTAAAAAACCTTTTACCTTATAAATAGTGTAGAAAGTGCTTATAAATAATGCAGAAAGTGCTATTTAAAACAATGAATATGTAAGTATTTTTCTAATTTGTGAATAATTTAAAAATTTGTAAATACAGCAAAATATTTTAAATTAAACAAGCATGGCTGACAACAAAGCACAGGCTGCCTCATACGGCCCACTGTTAACCTAGAAATAGATATGGTGGAGTATGTGCTGTAATTTGGTAATATAACAACAATAGCTGGTTAAGGAAAAGGTTATTTTATTATCCAACAGTAGTATTTTAATGTGTTCACATCAAGCGCAAGTGACCGTTTGCCTTAATAAATGGATTCTCTCTGCTGGGAAGTATCTTGTTTGAATGTCTTAATTCTATAGCATTAAGTAGGAATGACAATGTGGTTAAGTCTTCCTGCAAATCCTGTCTATTTGTGTCTCATAGCAGATGTCAAGTACTGAACATGTTGTGCCCACTTAATACCTCTTGTGTCTTTTACCTTAACCTTTTCCTTTCTAACAGTAATTTACTGCTCATTTTTATTATGCCTGTGGAAGATGTACTTGGAACAAGTCCTTCCTTGCATGAAACATAAAGGAACAGAGCTGGATATTTGTCCTTGGCACAACCAGATCCACAAACTAGTTGTCTGGTATTGGATGCCACAGTACACCCAATATGATTTAAAAGGAGTAAAAGTGTTTAATTTCAACTAATACTTTTTATTTTCTCTTTCAATATAACCAGCAGGTGTTGATTGTATGAGAGCCTTTAACCTAAAGGTACCCATACACTACTTAAAGGTTCATACACACGTGCGATCGCGGGACCCGACCCGTGGCGCACAAAATTTATGAATGTCTGTTTCAGCCGATAATCGTCCCGTGTATGGGAACTTAATCGACTGAAGCGGACACTCGTTCGGAGATCCACCCGGCCGGCTGGGGATCGTTGCGGGACCGGTCAGGCAATGATCCCTGACAGAACGGCCGATAAAGTGCCCATACAGACCGTCCGACGGACGTTCGTACACATCCTGCGTTGCGGGTTGGGACCCGCGATTGCACGTGTGTACAAACCTTAAGACATTAGACAGTTGTTCGATCTCGCATGACAAATGTCCAATCTATCTAAGAACTGCCTAGCCCATTCTTTTATGCAATCAATATGAGATGACAAAATAGATAGGAACATCTCAAGATAAAAAAACGCTGCTTGTGAAATCTGGTCTTAAGACATTAAATCACAAATCTATCTAATGTCTGCCTAGTGTATGGCCAGCTTAATCTTCTATGTTGTTCACTATTGTTATAAAACCAATTACAATCTGGTTCTGCACACCACTATTGTAATACTGTAAAAACTTTAAAAGGTATAACATTTACTTACGGACTTTTTAAGAAAAAAAAATACCCAGAATTCTTTCCTTTTCCTTAGGCTGGGTACACACCAGCCGATATTTTCAGCCGACCGACCATTTCACGGCACTTTTGGTTGGTCGGCCTTAGTTGCATAATGGGAATGGGAGCTCCATTCTTTACTATCCCTAACCTACTTGATCCCTTGGATGACTGTTTAATCAGTAACACTGTCCTATATATACAAAAGAAAGTAGAAGCTTGTCAATATGCTTGTGAAGGTTCTCATTCATCCAGGTCATGGTATATCTGTTGTATTCAATTAGATCAACTGGACTTGAAATGGAGTTCTTGAAGACGTTTCGCTAGTCATTCCGACTGGCTTTCTCAATTCAGAATGACTTGTCCAAGCAATCGGTGGCAATATTGCCACAGATTCTTGTACAAGTCATTCTGAATTGAGAAAGCCAGTCGGATGACTAGCGAAACGTCTTCAAGAACTCCATTTCAAGTCCAGTTGATCTAATTGAATACAACAGATATAAGCTTGTCAATACATTTTCTTAGTTTCATTTAATTTGTGGTCATTTTAAAGGATAGCTATATTTTATCAAATAGGAATATAACAGTATTGTTTCTCAGTATAATAGATAAGGAAGTGACAAGTAAAGTTACACATTGTAATAATATCTAATTTGATAACAAAATTAACAAAAGTATTTTGCTTTATTGTTTTCTGTATTTTAGTAAATTGAAAAGGGGGGAAAGAGTCCAGTGGTGTGAGCGTCATTAGATTTTTATTATTATTATGACTAGTGACAGATCTTATATAAATATTGAGAAAGATAAATGAAAGGGGGCCTCAGTCAGTACTTTGATGAAGTCACTAGTTCTATTCATTTAATTATATGTAAGGATTATCCTATATCAATATAGGTGACCATACCATAGTGAACTTATTCAGCGTATTGTTTATCAGGGTGGTCAGGTATAGAAGGAGTGGACTGTTGTTTCCAGAACATAGCGATAAGGCATCTCCTGGCTTGATGTGTGTGGACAATAAGGAATGGGGATTATTCAGCTGTGGGAAGGGAATATGCAGGGTATAGGGTCTTTTGTTTTGGTGATAAAAATATGTTACTGTGCAATTTTTTCCCAAAGGGGCACAATCAGCGGGCATTGCCCAAAAAAAAAGTAGTAGAGTACCTTCATCACCGCACCCTCTCCAACATCTATCAGAGGATGTTGGCAAGATTGCATGGAGCCTCTCTGGGATGTAATACCATTGGAATATCAGTTTGTAAGCTTTCTTTATATAAAGTGCATATTGAAGAATGTGCAGCTCTCTGCTATAAGTGATACTATTGGTTAGTGTCCTACCCAGGTCCCTTAGAATATATGTATAAGATGTTTTTGTGTCAGGCCTCTATGGCAAAGCTGTTGGAAAGGACCTGGTTTATGATGTGAGAGGGTGGGATAATGTTGAGATCAAATATCAAATCTGTAGATATCAGAAGAGTAAATTTGCTTGATTTTTTTTAATCTGCATTAAATCTGAAATGTTGTAGGTTCTTCAAGCTGGTGTTCGTCCATTGCCATTAAGTGTTTTTGCCTAAGCTAGTCGGAAGGGTTGGGTTCCCAATGAGAGGAGTAAGCCATGATGACAGGTTTGTTGATAAGTTGTATTTTTTGTTACATTTATGCCATATTGTCAGTGGGTGTAGAATTTAAAGTTTGAACAGTCAGTTTTGTGCGATTAGTTCTTCTGGGATCAATTAAAGTGCAGCTAAATTAATTGGGCTAATTTTTTTCTTTTAAATATTTTTTATTAGTTTGGGGGGAGGGGGGCAGGAATAACAAGGATTTGCTGCCCTTTCGTATCTCTCTCCTTCCAGAAACAACACCACTTTTTTTTGTAACACTGTTTTGTTTTTCTTTCTTTTTCACATGTCAGGTGTCCTGGGCTACTCATTTTTCTCCCCATTATTTTTGGATGTTTAATTCCTTCTTTTATGTTAATCATAATCATCATGTTAATCATCCCTCATTCAGGCAGTGACATAATATGCTGGGGCCAGATAATCTTATGTTGGATGTGGGGATAGACATTCTTTTTACAGGGCTTATACTGAGTTATCTTCTCGTATGGTGGAGGAAATAACACACTGGCTTTAAACATTTAGGGGATTATTCAATAAAAGTTCTTATTTAAAATGGTGCTAATTTTGCCCCAACCAATCCGATGTTAGCTTTCAAATGTTACATAAGTTCTGATTGGTTGGGGCAAAATTAGCACCATTTTAAACGATAAGAACTTTTATTGAAACTCCCTGTATGTGCAAATGTGTATAGGGTCTAGAATTATTTCGAAATTTGTAGGGAAGTTAAGTAGGGTTAATGAGTAGTATAAAGGTTGGACTAGATGTCTTTATTCAACATCCATTAGTATGGTACGAAGTTAAAAAGGCATATTATACTTTGAACAGATTATCTGGAAAGTAGCAGAGCGTACTCTGCAGGTTCATGTCAGTGGCGTAACTACCGCCACCCCCGTGGGGGGGCCCAGACAGCAGTAGGGCCTGCTACAAGCCCCTAATTTGCGCAGGACAAGCCGGTTTTAAACACGTGATCGTGCGTATGAATGAATAATAAACAGCAGGCCGTGATCACCTGTTTAAAACCGGCTTGTCCTGCATTCAAGTCTTGCGGAGGGAGGAGTGGGGGGGGCCTTTCAGGTACGCCCCTGGTTCATGTCCAATGTTGGAGCAGTCAGCCATGAGATCACTCAATAAACTTCTGCTTTCTAGGTTCCCCAGTCTTTCTTACAAAATGTTCTGCATGTGTGAAGCAAAGTCAGGGAGTGATTCTGAAGCTCTCAAACTGGAAATGCATGAAACAGTCTTCCTCAGCTGACCACTCCAAACCTGAAGAAGAATGGGAAGTAAGATTGCTATATAGGATAGGAAACAAAGGAGAAAGTAAAGTTGGAGAAATATAACTGGACTCCAACCATCTGTAGAGGCAGCCAATTGCTTTGATAATAAATGTAGCCAAAGGCACTTACATAATTTAATTAACATAGCTACCCCCCCCCCCCCTCACACACACACACACACATGAATCCAGAGTTCACTACTTATATAAGTAGAATAAAACAATTTAAGGTGGCCATAGATGCAACAACAAGCTGGTATGATGCGGAGATCGTATGATTAGATGGGGCAATTAAAAAAAGGTTTAACTTTCTTAGTAGTAAAATGTATCATAAGATCGTTGTCCAATCACCCATACATGGGCTGGCAATCCCATGATCCACCAAAAGTATGACTGGGACTGGCCAAATATTTGTTGTTCAAATATAATGCTCAGTCTAGTTTACCAATACAAACACAGTCAAATAGTTATCTCCAGTAACAATATTTATAAAGAATGTACATATACCCACATAAATAGCCCCATGCCCCCTCACACAAGTCCAAATGTCTCTTCCCATAAATATCTTTAGTAATTGTGTATTATACTGTTCCATACATTACAGAGGATGCACAAGTACAATAGAAATGATTCCCCTTCTTCTGGTGCCACCTAAAGAAGGGGAAGAAGCCCCTGAGATGTTGTGTTACTGTCAGCCCAATCAGGGGTGTCTCTAGCGTTTTTGCCACTTGAGCCAAACTTTTGAATGCTGCCCTTATGTACCACTAGGTGCCATGAAGTGCGTCACCGCAAACCAGGGTTAGGTGTGTGCGGCTTCCAGGAATGGGTGTGGTTTAACATTTGGTATTTTTAAACTTCACATCACAGCGGTATTTATACAGTTCATCAAAAAGACATTTATCTACACAATAATTCCTGCCGCTTTTCTTAAAAAAAAAAAAGACAGTGAGCTCTGCCTACCGCCTCTCTGATGTTTATCAGGGGTGGTGCCCTGAGCATTTTGCTCATATTGCCTCATTAGAGAGACACCCCTGAGCCCAATGCTTTATATAAAATCTAATGATCACTGACAGTGCTTCCTCCTTTTTGTAATGAGTACATTGCTTTTTAGGCAAAAAGCTTAATGAATAGCTCCTCCTGAAATTATCTGGGGAACCTGTAGAACCCTACTCATTAGTACTAATTACCTGTCATGGCAACTGCTGACACATCTCCTGCTTTGCTTTGATGTCCTGGCAAATCTAATTGACATGGAACCCCTGCAGCCACTGGAAAAGACATCATTATAATTCACTGTGGTAACTCACAGATACCCATAGAGAGATACTGTCCATCCCGGAGTAATTTTTGGATGCGCGTCCTGTTTTCTTGACTAATAATGAATGATGACATCAAATATATAGAACCGGGATTCTCAACCTATGGTCCTCCAGAGGTTTAAAAACTACAACACCAAGCATTCCTCAACAACAGAGGAAAGCCAGGGAATATTGTTTTCAAACCTCTGGAGGGCCATAGTTAGCAGCACAACTATTGTGGCCAGACCAATTGGCCAACGCTAGTGGGTGCTTTTTTACACGTGACCGGATTACATGTTAAAACACACTAGTGTGGCCTAGCCCTAATTAAACTATTCATTACTTAAATTAATTTAGAGCTGGTTGTGTCCTTTTTAACATTATTTCTCTTGCAATACCCAGATTTGTTCACAAGACACAGAAATGTGGTTGTAGTGGGTTCCCGGCTTTTCATAGAAATGATTTTACACTCCAGCTCGAAACTATTTTTCCTCAGATTTTGCTGAATTTTGACCTGTTTTGGGGATGAAGCAAGATCTGCTGTTATGCTGCAAGTTCTTCATTACAAATCCAGTTAAATGAATGCACAACACATTTCCCTTAATAAAAAAAAGATCTTCTTTGTGCCTTCTCCAATGGCTTTTACACTGTAGGAACTGCAGGCAACTAATCACGTTACTCAGTGTCAGCTGGCACAAGGAATTTAATTGGGAGGTACATTATCAAGCCCATAGTCAGCCACTGGTATATCCACGTTGGGGTCCGATTTGCCAGACACCGTGTTTATTTGATTGACTTTACCAAGATTTTTGATAATCTGAATATTGTGTTTAGCGGTTTCCATGCAGCTGTTTTCTAGTAGCCAACCATCCGATTCACTTTCTGGGTCCCCCAAGATCAAAACATTTTCCATAGCTGTCTGTAGATACCTTACACCAGTCAATACTGAGAGCTGGATCAAACAGAAAGGATTTCTTACTTAGATATATATATAGCATTCTTAAACAATGTCTTAATCATTCTGAGCACAATGCATTACATTTAGTATGTGTATTTTTCAAGGACAACTATATTAAAAATGTATTCCCCCTTCTTGGGTTCCATAAAATTAAAGAATTTTAAGGCTGTCACTCTTCTGAAACTTTATAACAGTGCATCAATCTATGCACTATAAAATTATGGAATGGGGGACAAACAAGTAGATTCATAATGATGGGGGGAAAGAGATGTTTGAATTGGGACTGCTTACCTCAAAAAGCCAAATTATGAGAACTGTTAAACCAATAGATTTCATAAGATCATCAAAATATTCCAGAAGTGCCACCCTACAGCCCCGAATCCAAATATTCAGCTCCTCGGTCTGGTAGTCATAGTTGTAGTGTGCGCTGTTGTTTGTGATCTGATACTGGATGCAAGGGCGAGGAGAGCTTGGATTGCAGCAGCTAAATGGGACCCCGTCCAAAAGGTACTTCCCATCCACGTTGCTTTTGAATCGACTATAAAGAATTGTAAGATGAAGTGAATGTTAGCTTGCTGAGTAATGAAATTCCCATAATCTTGTACACATGAGTTTGCTGGATGGGTAGAATGGAAAAACTTCTGTGACAATTTCCTGTGTACTTATTAATAAAAACAGCATCAGGGCAGAGCCTTCAGAAAATAATTTGTAAATTCAGTTAAAGATTGCAATGCAGTTAAAGATTATTTAGCAATGCACACAGTATTTAGGTGAGTGTACTGCACATCTACAGTCTTGGACTTTTTCATTTTAAAAAAGGCTCATTTAGGGTGTGTTTAACACAAAATTCTGCCAATACGAATTTATAGTGCTGCCAATTTTTAGATGACCTCTTAGCCAACAATCAGATCCTATAGATGCTATAATTATCAGACTGAAACTGTTATCCTGTTATGAATATTGCAAATAATCCTCTGACAACAAACAAGACAAGTTAGAAGATTAAATACAAATGACTGTAAGCTAAGCTTAGCAGAAAATGACTAGCTGGTCTCTCTATGCAGCCTATGATATGTTGTAAATATGATGAGTAGAGACAAAACTGTCGACTTTCTTTCCACCAGTGGTTCTCCGGTACTGAAAATACAATTCTAAAACTGAAGCATTTTTTTAACAAAAAAATTACCCAAATTTTCTACTGTTTTTTACATTTTGCCATGGTTTTTAAACATTTTGATCTTGATGCTCGAATTTTACATTAAAAATGTTCTAATTTTTAATAGGTTCCAACTAAGTTTTAATAGGTTCCTAAACGAAACCAGGTCTGTTTCTTATCTCTAATGATGAGGACTTTGAGCTGGGGTTGGTTTTAGATTTTATTTATTTATTTTGGGGGGGGGGGGGTTTATAAAGTAAGTTCTTAACTTTTCTGTATTTGTGTACAGTCCCTGCTAACCTGAGTGTGGGGCCTCGGCTGTTTTCTTTACAGCACTGAGCACTTCTATTATAAACTCGTTTGGTTTTGTGCTGCTATGTATTGTGAAATTTAATAAAGGAAAGGAACTGTTAAGCCAGTGCAACTTACCTTCTGGGTTCCCTTGATACAGTTACCATGGCAAAGTAATCACTGCATCTCTGGGAGCCGGAAGGTGAGAGGAGCACTGAACTCTGTTCTGCATCTCCCTTTTTAACTGCTCAAGTTCCCCTTTAGAAGGCTATTCCATATATGAAAGGAGAACAAAAATGTAATGAGGCTGACTTTATATCTTGAGTGAGTAACAATTAGCTTAGTCTTGATTACATAGAGGTCACAGGCAGGTCACCTAGTAATTTCTTCACAGCTCTGTCTGGGGGGAGGGGTTCTAATGAGCTCACTGAGTATGTGTAACCGTGTTCCTGGCCACTAGAGATGGGATCTGGGTCTGACTCGGACCCAGATCCGACACAGAACCCCTCGAATCATCCAGATTTCAGGACAACGGATTGCATTTTCAATTATTATCGAATGTTCAAGGCTGTTTTTGATCAACCTCAAAAATACGATCAGAAACTCGAAAGTAGTCTCCAATCGTATTTTCGAGGGTTATCGAACGTTCAAAGCTATTTTCGAAGATTATCGAAAATAGCCTTGAACATTCGTTAATAAGCGAAATTTTTTTCATTTTCGGATCTTCCGGATTTTCCAGAGATCCGGTAATCCGAAGGCGGAACAAAACTGGTGAGTTTCGGCCATCTCTACTGGCCTCTGACCCATTCTGGTAAATCCAGAAACCTGTTGCATTAAACAGATGATTCATATTCTTAGATTTTGGGTTTTTTATTCACTTTTTCCGTGTAGAAAGTTGATTTTCTAGTTTGGAATAGGGGATTACATACATACGATAAGATGCCCTCCTACATACTATTCCTACTCTTGATATATCATGCTGCCTCCTTACAGTTTAATCTGTTATATTTTATATCTGCTTTTCAGATATGTTTTGTTAGCAGGCCGTATTCTGATGACACAGTTCGTTTCTTAGTCTCCGGACAAGCAGACGATTAACGTGTGTTTTGGCTGATAACCAGACTTGTTTGGCTGTTCAGTCAGGCATAGTTTGTTGAGCCACCAGGCGTTAATCACCCACTGGTTCGTTGAATGTCACGTGTGCCATTGACAAATGACAAACAAACGGTCTAAAGCTGGGCACACATGGGCCGATATTTCGACCTGACAGACCTGTGAACATTTTCAACCAGTCAACATCAGCCCGCTCTTGCTTTCTCTTCCTTTCCCCCTATTTATATTTCTCCCCTTAAATTTATCTACTGCAACCAATCAGACATTACCTGTTTTCTGGTATACTGCAGTTTGAAAACAATTATTAACATTTGATTGATGGCAGCAGATTAAAAGCATGTGCAAAATGTTGCACCTCTTATTAAACCCCATAGTTTGCTGTGTAAGACGTCACTTCTGCTCCTTCACCCCTCCCCAATAAAACACTGGTGCTGGAAGTTTCTCTTCTCATTTCAGTATCAGTCTATTTTTTATGGTACATGTGTCCTTTAAAAAAAAAAAAAAAAAAATACATTACTCACTCGACGACCTCTTTTGAACCCATATCCAAATACCGAGCAGAAATCCACTGAATCTCAAACCAATCTCTAAAGCCATTATTCCCACAACATCGAAACTCAATCTGTAATAAGTCTATGGTGGATTTTAAGAAGCAGCGCCCTGGGATGTCTGTATCTTTGTAAAACTTCAATGCATCCTTAAGTCCACGGTACAAGGCAGATTCTAGTTCATGTCTCATTGTATAGCACATAATGGCCCCTGCAAAGACACAGAAAGTGAAGAAGAATGTGCAGACAATGTAGGGCAACAGGAACAGCTTCCATCGTACAAACTTGCTGGCATCCGAGCAGTCATAGCAAATCTTTCCTCCAAAGAAGTTGATTACGCAAGCAATGGTGCCCACGGCGATGAGCATGTTGGGAGCTGCGTGGAGATCTCCACTTACCATCAATTCACTACGTTTCTTGATTTCAATTTTAAGAAAAAGCCCAAGACTGAATATAATGAGCCCAGTCACCACAGATATCCAGTTAAGGATCCACAATATTTGGGCCAATTTTCCTCTTCTGGTTTTAGTGAATTTCACTTTCAGGACTGCCATCCTAAAACCAAGACAGGATAAATAAAGAAAAATTGTCAGTTGTCCTGTAATTAATGTAAATAATCCTTAATTTTGAAGCAAAGGTTTAGAGGCCTGAGAGAACATAGTAACATAGTAATTTAGTAATTGAGGTTGAATAAAGACATACGTTCATTAATTTCACACCTTTTTAACTTTACCTAACAGTTGATACAGAGGAAGGCAAAAAAAGAATGCTAAAAAGGGGGGGAATTCCTTCCTGACTCCAATTGGCAATCGGAAAGTATCCCTAGATCAACTAGAACTACAGTATATATATTAATATTTTTTAGTTTTAGAAACGTATCTAGCCCACTTTTCAAGCTATTCAGTGAACTTGTCATAACCACATCTGACAGTTCCACAGTTTCACCGTTCTGACTGTAAAGAAAACTTTCCTAAATTCTTTTCTTCCAATCTTAAAGGATGTCCATGTGTCCTCTGATATGACCTATTAGTGAACAATTCACCAGAGGGTTTACTGTATGGCCCATTAATATATTTATATATATATATATATATATTTAGCTAAGTCTGTTGTCTTCTCGAACACCCAGAACTTTTTCCATTAGAGATTCACCCCAAAGGCATCACCTTACATTTATCAACATTGAATCTCATCTGCAATTGTGCTGCCCATTTTGATAATTGAGAATAATTAATCTGTGGTCATTCAACTTCCTATATATGCAGGAGTGGGACAGCAAGGCAGAGAAGCCTCTCTCATTTCTACACTTGTGTAGGCAGATAGATAAACATTGTCATTGTCTTTAGAAAAGTGAAACCAAGTACATAAAATGTTCTGAGGTCAAGTATTAGGGTCCTGAATCCCTGTGGTCAGATGTACAGAAATGTCCCTACCCACCTTCCCAATGAAGGAAGACCCAAAGTACTTCCATTGGCAAAGAAGGAATAAATGGTGGCAAAAACCAAGGAGGCTCCTTGTGAATGGCAGCTGGTGTACCCGATGTCCCTACTGCAAAGGTGTGCTTGACATGGGCATAGCCAGTTGTCTCATATAAAGGAATTGTTGTAAAGTTCTGTCACAAGTCTTTATATGTCCCTTGTACCTTCCCACCTTTAAAAACATCCCTAGTTCACTATTGTATGTTCCTATATTGATAAATGTAACTGCACACATAAACCAATCCAAGCTTACTCCAGTCATTTTACAACTTACCGGTTCTACTAACAGTTCAACCTTCATTACATACTGTTATGGCAAAAATCAGATGAAAGACAGCAAACCTAGGGCTAGATCCCACTATATAAAATGTGACACATAGAGAACAGGCCTTCAGGAACCACTAAAATCACTGCTATTTACTGTTGCCTGTGAGCTGTGTGCCCACAAACTGCACACAGTTTAAAATAATGCTCCCACAATTCTGTAGGAAAATGTACTGTGGTTTGCTTTACAATGCAAAATGTCCTTGTGCCTCAAAAAAGCTTGTGGTCCAAAATACATACAGAATAGCACATAGGGGCTGATACCAAGGTTTGCCCATGGAATTCATTTGCAGCAGACAATAAGCTGACATGGGGCATATTTATAATTGTAGATATTTATCAAGGCTAGGGCTAGGCCACGCTATTGCGATTTTCTTGTGTTTGCGCTTGCGTTTTTTCAGATCATTGGAAACGCGGCAACACACTGAAAACATGCGTTTTTGGGTGCGTTGTGATTGCGCATGCGATTGCGTATCCGCATTTTTAATCGCAATTGCATGTGATTTCCAATACTAAATGAAAAAACGCATGCGCAAACCTAACAAAATCGCACATGAAATTGCATGCGATTCCGTGTGCGATTGCGCAGTGTGGCCGTGCCCTAACATCACCCGTTCCCATCAACATGGAGCTGTAACATGCACAAACCATGCATGTCTGCTGACCAGACATGGTAGTTGATGTCACGCAGCACTATTCTCAATTCCACTTTCCCCAGCCATCAGCGAACTGGTTACACTGCCCTACTGCCAGCCAATCATAGCACACGGCTATGCTTATAGGGACTGGGTAACATGTATTATATTTTCAGCTGTCTATAATCTGATGAAATATTAAACATTGTGAAGTATAAAGCTGCTTTATCTAGTCAATGGGTTTTATGTTATAACCTTTATTTCAGTTTTCTGTATGCAAAGAAACACTTAACATTACCACTATTGGTCTAGTTACTGTATGTCACTCTATACCATGTAAAATAATAGATATCATGTTTATAACAGATAGGACAGAATGACAATATGTGTGTATCACTGTGTGCAAAAAAACTACCATCTGTGCTCATCTAGTGACAGATCTCGTACTATAATAGAGAAACCTTGACAGCAGAAAAATAACAGATGGATGATTTTATTTAATATTAAACTTGTGGAACCTCCATAAACAAACGAATGCAGCCTGAGGTTAAAAAGTGATGTTTTTTATAGCTACTATAGGTTTGCCTGTATTTACCTGTTTAGAGGTCAAACCACATTACCGAGTGCATCAATAAATATATTTTAATGGGACAGTTCAGTGGATTACCGAGTGCATCAATAAATATATTTTAATGGGACAGTTCAGTGGACATTTCTCTTGACCGGTCAAGAAGAAAAAAAAAAGAATTTTCCCTGGTAACAGATATGATGTTAAAATCATTTTATATGGTTAGTTTAGTTAGTTTGTTAGGCTAAGTTAGTCTAGTTATGCTAGTTACGGCCCTGCTGAAAGAGTTACCTTGATATAGTAGCAGGCTTACAAATCTTTTGTCTAAAATCTTATACTACAGATTGTGGTATTTCTAATGTATTGTGACAGTTGAACCAACATGTATACACAGGCTATAAAATAAATTGTATTGATTTGAGCAAAAAACCTGAAAGGAGCAATATGGTAGTGCAACACAAGCTGTTTAAAGAAAGGGATGTATATCGTTTCTAGTAATTTACATTATTTCTAATTGACTGTCTAAGGAACTGTTTAAATACCTATGTGATAGGCATTTCAAAATTTTAGCCACGCTAAAACCAAGCCCACCGTCAAAGCCACACCCACTAACACAGCAGCTTCGCGCCATGCCTGGAAATGATCAAGGACGGCATTAAAAAGTTTGGCTCAGGCAGCAAAAACTCTAGAAGTGCCCCTGCCTTGGAATGTCCCTAACAGTAATTTCTACTGATTGGCTGTTGGATGAGTCAAAGATGCTCAGATCTCTACTGAGCAACTGAATCAACCCAGGTGCTGGGTCAAGGGCAAGACCATAACGGTCTCTACTAGGGGTCCTTTAAATAGGAAGTCAGTATTTCGGTTGCATTTATTTATACAAAGACACAATGCTGAATGGGCAGATTAAGGTCATTGAGATGAAAAAATACTGCTCTTTTTTTTCTGAAAAGCAAATGTATTTGCACTGAACTTCCCCTTTAACACAAAGGGCAAGTTTACCACTCAAATAAAAAATTGTATATAGGTAAATTCCCCCTCCAAACTCCAAAACTGGAATAGTTGGAAACCTGAGAGATGTAAGTTTAACCTAAAATACTGCCTGATGTTCTGTTACTGCCCTTTCTGCTTCCTGATTCTTCCAGTTAGCAGCAGTCATGGATGTAACAGATAACATTACAGCCAAAGACTGAATACTATTCCCCTAGCTGCCTAACTTTTGAGGGAAGTGGAAGAGCATAATATTTCTGCATAACAGATTACCCTTGTCTGTTAGCTTTTATTAATTATAGTAAATTACTACAATAATCAAAATGTTGTCTGCTGCTACTTTTGCCACAACCTCAATAGCTTAAAAATTCTGATATTTTCTTGTAACTAATAAAAAAATTTATAAAAAAAAAAAAATGTTTACAGACGCCCCTAAACATACTTACCAGCACCCAATTCCTCGCTGGATCTCATGTACTTCCTAGTAACGGACATCAGTGATAGCCTGATGTCTCGGCCAATCACAGGCAAACATTACTAATCAAGCCTCTTCTACTGCTGATAATGCACATAGCAGCAGCAGCAGAAGGGAAGCATAGGATTGGGTTAGTATGTTTAGGAGCATCTAGGAGAATTTTTAACTTGGCTAGGTTTAAATTTTGGGTCAAAATAAAGTCAAAAAAACTTATATTGAAATATCCTCAATAAAAGTTAGTTTTATGGTTGTAAACACAAAAAAAGACATCCCCCCTCGACCAGACCCAGGTACACACAACTACCTATCTACTTATCCATTAATGTGGGAGCCATACCTAAAGGGTAACTAAAGTAAAAAAAAAGAATTTAGATTTATCCTCAATAAAGATAGTTTTATGGTTGTAAACACAAAAAAGGACTTATCCCCTCAACCAGACCCAGTACACACACTCTACTGATTTACTTTCCATTGAGTGACAGCCATACTTAAAGAGTAACTAAAGTCAAAAAAATTAATTTTGTACAATAATAAAAAAGTTTGTTTTTTTAACCCCCAGTGTGGCACGGGTACATACACCTACTGACCTACCCCTCCATTACAGTTGCAGCCCAACCTAAAGGGTAACTTAAGTCAAAAGAATTGTTTTGACAAATCATCAATTAAGTTTGTTTTTTTTTAACCCCTAACCCGACACAGGTACATACACCTACTGATCTACTTATCCACTACTATGGCAGCCATACATAAAGGGCATGTCCACCCCCAAAACTGAAATTTAACCCCATACTGGGCCCCACTTTGTAGTGTACAAAAATCCTTACCTTAAATCTCTGCTCCAAACGGTTCTCTGCTCTAGCCCCTCCAAAGCCAGGAAAACGCAGTGTAGAAGCTCCCAGTGGACATCCTGCACTTGTCTCTGCCTCAACCTCGACAGGTTGAGCATGCGCAGGAGAGTCCTCCCCCCCCCCCCCTCCCTCTCCTCCCTCCATTTTCTCTCCCTCCCCCTAGCTCTAAACCCCTTGTATATAATGTAGGTATAGGTCCCCCAGCCCCAAACGCCTTAATAGAATTTAGAGAAAGTCCCCCGATAGTTACTTACCTTACCTCTCTCCCCCAGCGTTCTGAGCAGCCGGCAGCCGTATCCCTGATTGGCTGCCTCTCCTATTGGCAGTTCCGTGCAAGCAGAGGGCCAGGGAGTTCGGCGAAAGAGAGAGGTAAGGTAAGTTAAGATCGGGGGACTTTCTCAAATTTCAATTATGGTGGTTGGGGCTGGGGGACCAATACCGACATTATATAAAAAGTTGTAAAAAGGGGTGGACATGCCCTTTAAAGGGTAACTAAAGTAAAAAAACAAATTTTGATCAATAATCAAAAAGGTTTGTTTTTTGACCCCCGCAGAGCATAGGTACACACAACTACTGACCTACCCCTCCATTACTGTGGCAGACATACTTAAAAGGGTAACTAAAGTCAAAAAAACTTATTTTTACCAATCATCAAAAAAGTTTGTTTTTTTAACCCCCAACCTAAGACAGGTAACACACACCTACTGACCTACTCTTCCATTTCTGTGGCAGCCATACTTAAAGGGTAACTATAGTCAAAAATAAATTTTGATCAATAATCAAAAAAGTTTGTTTTTTTAACTTTCAACCTGACAGGTACATACACCAACTAAGGTACCAATTCATTCATGTGGCAATCATATTTAAATAGTTAGTATAGTAAAAACATCAAAAAGTTACTCTTTTATCCCCCAACCTGACACGAGTGCACACACCAACTGACCTGCCTTTAATTCATGTGACAGCCATATTTAAAGGGTAAGTAAAAAACAACAATGAGTTTTAAAATCTGCAGCACAAACACACACATTTCCTTCCAAAATGCAGTCTTTCAAGCCAAATTCCAAGTTTATACTTAAACTTTCTCTTTCTAGTTAATACTGTTCTGCAGCATAATAAAAGTGCAGTGGTGTGTAAAACCAGGTACACACAAGCAGATAATTTAGGGTGACCAATTAATATTTTGGTCGGTTGGCCCAAAATATCAGGCATTCCGGTGAATCATGGCTGATCATGGTGTCCTATGGACTGTCACTGTAAAATGTTGGCTGCCTCTACTTTGACACCAATGACACTGTTTCAGTCAAGCCGTCCAATCGATAGCAGCAAATGGTCAGCCAGGCCATAATATTTACCTAGCCTTTTAAAAGGTGTAAAAAGTGCAAACACTATGACTACAGTGTACTTTGTTAAACCAAAAAAGATAGAACCCATAAACTCAATGCTCACTCATCATGATTTGGAAGGGTTTAAAGTGCAAAGACAAAAATTAAACCTTTTAAAAACAATATACAGAAGAAGTCCCAGAATAATCCACCCTTATGTGAATTGCAAAAAGGTAGTAAATGGTAATAGCAAACAGTAATAGATAATAAATACAATCCCCCTCTACTCATCTCTACAGTCGGTTCTATACATGTCAAGTCATCCCACCATTGGGAATACTTCCAGCTAGCAAGGTCCACCTAGAGAGTGCGGGGGACAAAGAGTAAGAGGGGGGAGGCAGGGGGTCCTGAAGGCGGCAGTCAAAGCTGTTTAGCGAAACGCATCTGGAATTTTTTTCTGGGACCCCCTGCCTACCCCCTTACTCTTTGTCCCCCACACCCTCTAGGTGGACCTTCCAAATCATGGGGTAATAAAGGTTTTTTATTGTTAAATTTGCACACCTATTGAGTGAGTGTTGAGTTTATGGGTTCTATCTTCTTTGGTTTTGTTTTGTATGTTTTTTTACCCATACGCTCCTCCCCCTACATTGGGGTTATAAAGGCTTAGGTGCTTACGGACTGAAGAAAACCAAGGTAGACTTGCACTCCAAAAATGAACGGTTTATTGTGAGCCAAACATAAACAAGTCACACAACGTTTCGAGGGTAACAACCCCTTCATCAGGCTACGAGTGGTGCCCCCCTTATCTGTTTGTAGTTACAGTGTACTTTGTTCTCTGGTGCCTTAGCGGTTCTTGGTCACTCTTTCCCTCCCACTTTATAGCACTAAATATACTGTTTGGCAATATAGCGCTGGTTAGATTAATGGCTTTTGGAACGATTGGTAATAACTTTGTCTAATGCGTGTACCTTTGGACAAAGATTTCAGGAAACTATTTTGTGGGCCCTGGCATATTAAAATGGCAGTGTGTTATCTAATTTCTGCACCTTGGATTTTAGGTTATAATGCCTCTGTGTCTGTAAAATATATGTGTATATTTAACAAAATACCAGTTTGGTTAAACATTAACTAGATGCTTATGTGTATGCCATCTCTTTCCTTCTTTTCAATTGCATTGCTATGCCCTTTACAGAAGACACTATTGCAGTCCATAAACATCTATATTATTGAAAGCGAGATTAAAAAATGTTGTGTAAACGGAATTTCATACTGCACAACATCAGTAAATGAATCCTGGTATCATTCCCAAGTGTTTGGAGGATAGCTCGTTTTCTCTATGTTTAAATGAATAGCTCTACATTTCCCTGTCATTAAAAAAATAAAATCATTAAAGTACAAAGTCTTACCTATAACTTTTGTTTCCTGATCAGTTGTTGATTTTATGTAATCTTCAGTGCTGTGTATTAAAGGAAAAATGACCTGCAATGTATGGAATTTTTGTAGTAATATCCGTGATCTTGGTTTGCTTTGTCTTTACAGAATGAAGGAGACACAATGTAAAGAGATTTGCAAGATGCAGAATCCAAGATTCTGGCTTTGTTAATCCTTGTTGCGCTAAGTATGGCTTACAGACTTAATAGTGCCCCTTATGGTAGATGCACTTTACTAAATAGGATGTAAGTCTCCTGAATGTAGTCCAGCTCTGCATACAGAATACTTAGAGAGTATTTATGAAGGTATAGTATTAAACACTTTTATTTCTTTGTAAAATACACGGACAAATATGTGTCAAATAACTTTCTAATATGTGTCAAATAACTATCTAATCACACCCTTAACACCTGGCTGTGATATGCTAATTGGGATTTTCCAGGGTACATAATTGCCACAGATTCTTGTACAAGTCATTCTGAATTGAGAAAGCCAGTCGGATGACTAGCGAAACGTCTTCAAGAACTACATTTCAAGTCCAGTTGATCTAATTGAATACAACAGATATAACTTTCTCTACTATCTATAGTAATACAAACTTGGTTTGTCCAGGTGATCGGATGTGTTGGCCGATTATGTGTTTTGTAATGGACCTAGAATCACTCAGTCAGGCCAAAGTATTGGTGTATCCATTTTAATCCGTGACCAACACACTACAAATTGTTATATTGATCAGTACATATTATGGGGCATATTTATAAAGGATCACTATTTTTGCCAATTTTGCTAACAACATCTGTTGTATTCAATTAGATCAACTGGACTTGAAATGTAGTTCTTGAAGACGTTTCGCTAGTCATCCGACTGGCTTTCTCAATTCAGAATGACTTGTACAAGAATCTGTGGCATTTATGTACCCTGGAAAATCCCAATTAGCATATCACAGCCAGGTTTTAAGGGTGTGATTGGATAGTGGCTAAGAGGTGTTATAGAAACGCCCAGAGTAAGGTGTTAAAACAGCATTGTAAATGGCAGACAGTTGGTGTCGAACCCCCCCACCTCTATTTAGGCTTGGTTTCTTTATTTTCACATAAATGGCCTCCTTAACACCTCTCTTGAACCAGTCACGTTCCTTCGCCAATATGTTAACATTACAATCTTCAAAGGTATGTCCTTTATCCTTAAGATGCAGGTACACGGCTGAGTCCTGACCCGAGGAATTGGCTCTTCTGTGCCACAGAGTCATTCTGAATTGAGAAAGCCAGTCGGATGACTAGCGAAACGTCTTCAAGAACTCCATTTCAAGTCCAGTTGATCTAATTGAATACAACAGATATACCATGACCTGGATGAATGAGAACCTTCACAATGACATTGCAATGGCAAATAGTGTTAATGTCTCTGTATTTATTAACTGGATAGTATTGGCCACAAATATTATCGCCACAGCGATGTGTGGCAGTATTACCTGCGACTTGCAGCATTTATTTCGTCTTATTCGGCCTGTCTCTCTTCTCCCATTTGCTTCCAAACTACTGGAAAGACATGTCTATGCAGATCTGGTCAGTCACCTGTCTGCTAACTCTCTCTTTGACCACCTCCAGTCAGGCTTCCGCCCTAACCACTCCACGGAAACTGCCCTCACTAAAGTGACCAACGATCTACTTCTAAATCTAAAGGTCACTACTCTTTGCTCATTCTTCTTGATCTGTCCTCTGCTTTTGATATTGTCGACCACCCTCTACTTCTTCAGATCCTGGCCTCCTTGGGTATCCAGGACACTGCACTTTCTTGGCTATCCTCCTATCTCTCTGGTAGGACCTTTAGTGTTTTCACTCTAAAATTAACTCAACCCCTCGCCCCCATCCTGTGGGGGTCCCGCAAGGCTCAGTACTCGGTCCTCTTCTTTTCTCCATCTACACCTATGGCCTTGGACAACTCATTAGTTCATTTGGATTCCAGTATCACCTGTATGTGGATGATACCCAAATTTACATCTCTGCCCCTGACCTCCCTACACTGACATCCCAGGTCCCCGACTGACTTAATGCCATCTCTGCCTTTATGTCCTCCCGCTTCCTCAAACTCAACATGGACAAGACTGAAATTGTCCTTTTACCACCCTCACGATCTGTTCCCCTCCCTAGTCTTACTATTAAAGGGGAACTGTGGTCCAAAAATGACTTTAAGTAAATTGATAGGAATTGCTCTCCTGAGAATTTTTGCATTTTATTTTCAGTGTTATTTTACATATCCGTGTAAAAAGGAGCTTTAACAGCGCCACCCGGAGAAAACAGTCCTTTCGTACTTAAACAGACAGCTTTATTCGATCATTTTAAAACAAACACACTCTAACAAACAAACGCCTTACGCGTTTCAAGCCTCAAACGGCTCTTAATCAAGGCCTATGATTAGAGCCGTTTGAGGCTTGAAACGCGTAAGGCGTTTGTTTGTTAGAGTGTGCTGTTTTAAAAATATCGAATAAAGCGGTCTGTTTTAATCCTAAAGGACTGTTTTCTCCGGTGTGGCGCTGTTTAAAGCTCCTTTTTCTACACGGTATCTGACGAACTAAGCGAAGGGTTCGGGGCAGGCTGCACCCGGACCACCTAGGGAAGCGGTGAGTCTTATACATATTATACATTGAAGAAATTGGCACATTTCCAGAGCGACAGGTCCGGGGTATGTACACCCGGACCTTCCTAATTACTAAGTAAGCCGCTGTTTTGTGCACTTGATATTGTATTAGCACAGTTAGCTTTGGATAAGGCTCTTAGTTAGGAACAATGCACAGCTGAGTTTATGTGATTGTTACAATTTTTATTTTACATAGTTTTGAAGATATTTACATTTTTGTGTGTGATATGGCAGCAGCATTACCAGGTCCCCTGCACTTCCTGCTTCCTGCTCTGAAACCTGTCAGTCAATCTGCCGTGTCTCCACCCTCGCGGGTGCTGTGGCCCCGCCCACTCATGGGTGCCGAGGCTCCTCCCACTCACAATTGCTGTGGGCCACTCTGACACACATACCCCTTACCCCCCCCGAAAACTCTGTGGAACAGCCTTTTCAGGCAGAGTGAGCCTTTTCAGGCAAAATTCGGGCCGCACAGCTTTCTGCAGCACACTTCCACGTTTCGGCCGGTAGCATAGCTATGAAATCACACAGCGCGCTGAATTGGGAGCAGGAGGAGAGGAGAAAGGGCGGCTCCATTTCATTTATTGAGTCACTGACACTAAGAAAGAGAGAGGAAAGCTCAGCACTGTCGGCCAATAGGTTGCAGCAATCTGAAAGTCTGAGAGAAAGTGAGTAGCAGTACATGCTAGTGATACTATAGTGTGTTGATCATTCAGTCTGGTTTAAATTTATTTATTTTTATATCAGTTTACCTGCCTATCATTATAAAAAATTATACAAACTTAATTACAATAATAACGGTCAGTAACTAAAAATCAAGTATTTATTGTTGGTACTTGCGATGCCTTGATTTTTTTTTTAATTTGAATTGTAAAAAGGGAAAGTTCAGTGAAAATATTATTGTTTTTTAAATTATTGGTTTGTATTATGCATACCTAAATATTATTTCTACATATTAATTTACATTTAGAAAAATCAATCGATCATCATTTGATCATTTTGATCACAGTTGATCATTAGCCAGTGTTAGTCATCCCTCCAGTTCATTGCCCAGTGTTAGTCATCCCTGCAGTTCATTACCCAGTGTTAGTCATCCCTCCGTTCTTGCCCAGTTTATCTCCCTGCAGTTCATTCCAGTGTTGTCATCCCTCCAGTTCATTGCCCATGTTAGTCATCCCTGCATTCATTACCCTGTTAGTCATCCCTCCAGTTCATTACCACCAGTGTTAGTCATCCCTCCAGTTCATTACCCAGTGTTAGTCGCCCTCCATGCATTCCCAGTGTTAGTCAGCCCTCCTGTTCATTACCCAGTGTAGTCAGCCCTCCGTTCATAACCCAGTGTTAGTCATCCCTCCAGTTCATTACCATGTTATTCTGCCCTCCAGTTCATTACCCGGTGTTAGTCGCCCTCCTTATTCCAGTTTTAGTCAGACCTCCAGTTTATTAGTCAGAGTTAGTCGCCTCCAGTTTATAGACGTGTAGTCAGCCCTCAGTTATTAGCCAGTTTTAGTCAGCCCTCCAGTTCATTACCCAGTGTTAGTCAGGCTCAGCCCTCCAGTTCATTAGACAGTGTTAGTCATCCCTCCAGTTCATTACCCAGTGTTAGTCAGCTCTCCAGTTCATTAGCCAGTTTTAGTCAGACCTCCACTTTATTTCCCAGTGTAGTCAGCCCTCCATGTCATTAGCCAATTTTAGTCAGACCTTCAGTTTATTAGCCAGTGTTAGTCAGCCCTCCAGTTCATTAGACAGTGTCATCCCTCCAGTTCATTAGACAGTGTTTGTCAGTCCTCCAGTTAATTAGCCAGTGTTAGTCAGTCCTCCAGTTGATAAGCCAGTGTTAGTCAACCCTCCAGTTCATTAGCCAGTGTTAGTCATCCCTCCAGTTCATTACCCAGTGTTAGTCATCCATCCAGTTCATTACCTAGTGTTAGTCAGCACTCCAGTTCATTATCTAGTGTTAGTCAGCCCTCCAGTTCATTAGCCAGTGTTAGTCAGTCCTCCAGTTCATTAGCCAGTGTTAGTCAGCCCTCCAGTTGATTAGCCAGTGTTATTTAGCCCTCCAGTTCATTAGACAGTGTTAGTCCTGCAGTTGATTAGCCAGTGTTAGTCCTCCAGTTCATTAGCCAGTGTTAGTCCTCCAGTTCATTAGCCAGTGTTAGTCAGGCCTCCAGTTTATTAGCCAGTGTTAGCCAGCCTTCCAGTTTATTAGTCTGTTACTGTTATCTTAACCACATCACAGTTGAAAATTTTACACGCAACAATGTAAAATAGGAATAGTGGTCTTAAAAATGGGCGTAACTTAAACAAAGTGGGCGTTGGCTTAGCAAAATGGGCGTAACTTAAACAAAGTGGATGTGGCCTTAGCGAAATGGGCGTGGTCAAAAGTTTGTAATCTACCATGAAAGGGCTACTTGGTTGGCTTTGCCCCCCAGTCTAAAAGGTCCCAGTCCTCCCCTCTTAAGAGATGGAGCGCCTTAGATAGAGGGGGAGCACTTACCTTTTCTGTCAGGCAGCTCAAAGGATACCATTCAGAAGGTGGCTGTGGGCTGGTCTTAGTGGCAAGTGCACAGGAATCTCGCAGCACCAATGAATGACCAATAACTCTGTGAGAAGTTATATAGGGAGGAATCAAGTGGTTACCAGCACCATTTTGTCTTGATGGTGACTGAGGGGGAAGCTCTTCTAGCTTTAGTGACTTACCATTCTGAGTAATTGACAGTCTAAATATAGTTTTTTTCTGGTGCTATTCCATGCAGCAACTTGAGAGGATCAACATGAAGAGGGTGGCTGCATGAGCTCTTAGGAGCTAGTGATCAGCCTGTACAGAAAAGGGGCGAAGAGGAACCAGTGCATAGTTCCCAACCGCCATCCCGGCTTATACCTCCCAGACCTGCTAAAAAATGCCAAGGTGCACAATCTAAACAAGATTTCGGGATGAGAGAAAAAGAACAAAATAATGAGGGAATCCTGGGAACTCTCAGGGCCATTTTCTCCCCTTAGCCAGACAAGGCATCTCCCAGAGAAGGTGGGTCAGAGTCCACATTATTTGGGGCACAAGGATTCATTTTGCTTCATTTGATTGATTGAATCCTGTGTGTACAAATTTCAAGTATGGTAGCGCTTTTGGTAAAGAACTGTCCAAGAACATTTATAGCGATTCTAAAATTTACTGCTAGTAACAGACAATTTTACAGTGGGGATGTTAATTTTTTTTAATTTAATGGGGTAAAATAGTGGCCAGTATCCCCTTTTTGGTCTCAGTGTCTATTTAAGCCAGAATTGAACATCGCCAGCGTATAATTGTTCGCTACTAAAGTAAATTTTTGATTGCTATAAAAGGTTCATTATTGGACTTTGTAGATAATGAACCTTTATAAATAAGGCCAAATTTTTCTAAAATAGTTGGTTGTATTGAGGTTCTGTGTTTTCTTAGAGCTCAGTCCAGCTTATGCATTGGCTTTTTTGTGTTTACTGGCAGTATGTATGTGTGCACATTATTGCATAGTAGCACTTTATTTAGGAGAGATTGATATTAAGTACAATTATTCTACTTTTTATGGGGTTTAGAGTAATAAATCTGTGAACCTATTTTTCTTTTTCTTAATTATACTAATCTCCTCTGCCTGTAGTACTGTAGTACAGATGGAGAAAAGAAAAGAACAGAGGAGTGTCTCCAGATTACAGGGGAACCATGAGGAGACCAGTGTCAATTTTCTGAAGTTGCCTAACTTTCAGATCACCACTGGAAAGACCTAAAAGTGAGTGAACCTCCCCAGTCAAATGGATGTCACAGAAGCAGAGAGAAGGCAGCAGCGTGCTCTGACAATTTACCTGAAATATAAAACAGTTAACATATTTTTCTTCTTTTTGGTCAGTAGATGGAGCTCCAAGTACATAACTACTATGCCAAGCACATTTTCGAGGCAATGGCCTATTGCCTCAATGGTATAATATAGTATTCAACCACAAACCTAGACATACGCCCATCCAGTTCAACCCGCTCAGTAATACCCACATTTCCTGCCTAACTGCTGATCCAAAGGAAGGCAAATAAAACCCCACCATAATTATGAAGGGGAAAAAATTCCTTCCTTACTCCAAGTGGTAATAAGAAATATCCCTGGATCAACTCTACTTTATTTGTCAATACCAGTAACCTGCAACATTGCTTGTTTTCAGAAACTAATCCAACTTTTTTTTTAAACTGTTCAATGAACCTGCCATAACAATGTCCAATGGAAGACAGTTCCATAGTTTTACAGTTCTCACAGTGAAAATCCCTTTCCGAACTTATAGACTAAACTTTTTTTTAAGTCTTAAGGGATATCCGCGTATCCTCTGACACATCCTTTTATTTATACACAGTAATCATAACGCAAGTGCATTTTCTGTAGTGTACATAATTGTAACTTTTTCTTCATATTCAAGCTCCCCCAATCCCCTTAATAATGTAGTTGCCCTTGTCTGAATCCTTTCCATTTCAAAGATGTCCTTTTTGTACACAGAATTCCAAAATTGCACTGCATATTCCAAACGAGGCCTTACCAATGCTTTGTAAAGAGGGAGAATAACATTTTTCTCCCTTGAATCCATACCTCTCTTTATACAAGACAATGTTTTGCTGGCTCTAGCTGTTGCTGCCTGACACTGCTTGCTACCTTTAAGTTTGTTATCCACCAAAACTCCCAAGATCATTTTCCAACAGGGATTCACTTAACACAGAGACATTTATAGTACAGGCAACACAAGGATTTTGAAGTCCAAAATGCATCACCTTACATTTATCAACATTGAATTTCATCTGCAGCTTAGCAGCCCAATGTGACAATCTATATAGATCCCCCTGCAACGATTGCACATGCTCTGAAGGTTTTAATGGTGTACAAAGTTTTGTGTCATCGGCAAACACAGAAACCTTGCTGACAATACCTACTTCCAAATCATTAATAAACAGAAGTGGCCCCAACACAGAACCCCACTTTACTCCATATTGATGAAGCCCCATTAACAACTACTCTCTGCATCCTATCCATCAACCAATTTTCTATACATGTACAAAGGTGCCACTCACGCCCAATAACGATCCAATAGGAAGTGAAGATAGATGCGGTGAGAGATCGGGTGCAGATATAGTAGCACCTGGGATCATTTTAAATAATACAATCTGTGGGTTTTGGGGGTAATAAGTTTAAATATAAATTTTAATTTTGGGTGGTGGAGATGCCCTTTAAAGGGAAAGTTCAGTGGAAAATATCTTTTAAATTCTTAGTTTATATTATGCATACCTACTAATTCTACATTTTATATTCCATTTAAAAAAAAAACGATCAGTTGATTTCATACACCTTGCTATTCCCTGCTGTTGACATTAGTGAGCTGACATTACAGGTTCTGTAAGAGTCCTTCTTCTTTCCAGAATGCATACAAATGTGGAATGTTCCTAACAGTAATTTCTACTGATTGGCTGTTGGATGGGTCAAACATATTCAGATCTCTACTAAGCAACTGAATCAACCCAGGCACTGAGTCAAAGGCAGGACTATAACAGTCTCTATTAGGGGATGTGCAAACAGGAAGTCGGTATTTCAGAGGCATTTATTTTTACACAGAAAAAATTCTGGCAAAGCTTCCATGTGGTTATAGCACCTCCAACACGCCCCTTTTATGGGAAGGCCTATGCCTTTAATATAAAGCACTGGATGGATGGCCTCTTCCCTCATTTTAAAAAGCCAAAAGGATGGGTGGAAGTGAGAAAGCCTGTTGTATGGATCCAGTGCACAACTATGAGAAATGCAAAAGTTTGCTAATGGTAATTGAAGTAAAAAAGGTTAGAAGTTAGGACCTTCCAGCCATACAATAGTACTATGCATGGCATTCTGGCACTGGTAACATGCTTGGCACACAGACACTGGTACTATGCTTGGCAACCCGGCATTGGTAACATAGTTGTCACACATATACTAGTACTATGCATGGCATACCGGCACTTGTAACATGATTGGCATACACTGGTACGTTTGGCAACCTGGTACTGGTTATTATTATTGTGGATTTATATAGCGCCAACATCTTCCGTAGTGCTTTACAATTACATGTATACATTCACATCAGGCCCTGCCCCGAAGAGCTTACAATCTAAGCACATTTATTTGACACACACAACCTACTAGTATGTCTTTATGATTGTAGGGGAAACTGGAGTGCCCGGAGGAAACCCACACAAGCACGGGGAGAACATACAAACTCCTTGCAGATGTGTCCAAGGGTGGAATCGAACTCAGGACTTCAGCGCTGCAAAGCATCAGTGCTAACCACTGAGCCACTGTGCTGCCCAGGTTGCCAAGCATAATACCAATGGTTACATGCTTGGCACAGACACTGGTATTATGCTTGGCAACCTGGCACTGGCAACATGCTTGGCACACATGCATCCTGGCAGTGGTAACTAGATATGGCCAAAACTGGTAAGATCTGTTCCGTTTTCAGATTTACGGATCTTGGGAAAATCCTGAAGGTTCGAAAACGGAACATACTTTTGAAGACTTCGAATCGCAATTTCGATGATTATCGAACGTTCAAGGCTACTTTCATTAATTCTCTAAACTAGCCTTGAACTTTCGATAATCCTCAAAAATAAGATCAGAAACTACTTTTGAGTTCCGATCGTATTTTCAAGGATTATCGAACCCGGATCCCATCTCTAGTGGTAACATGCTTGGCACACAGACATGGATACTATGCTTGCCATCCTGGCAATGGTAACATGCTTGGCACACAGATACTGTTTGGCATCCTGGCAGTAACATGATTGGCATCCTGGCACTGGTAACATGCTTGGCACACACATAGTAACATAGTAATTGAGGATGAATAGTCCAACCTATTCACTTTTTTTTTTTAACCCTACCTAACAGTTGCTTGTGAAGGTTCTCATTCATCCAGGTCATGGTATATCTGTTGTATTCAATTAGATCAACTGGACTTGAAGTTTAGTTCTTGAAGACGTTTTGCTAGTCATCCGACTGGCTTTCTCAATTCAGAATGACTTCTACAAGAATCTGTGGCAATTATGTACCCTGGAAAATCCCAATTAGCATATCACAGCCAAGTGTTAAGGGCGTGATTAGATAGTGGCTAAGAGGTGTTATAGGAACGCCCAGAGTAAGGTGTCAAAACAGCATTGTACATGGCAGACAGATGGTGTCGAACCCCCCACCTCTATTTAGGCTTGGTTTCTTTATTTTCACATAAATGGCCTCCTTAACACCTCTCTTGAACCAGTCACGTTCCTTTGCCAATATGTTAACATTACAATCTTCAAAGGTATGTCCTTTATCCTTAAGATGCAGGTACACGGCTGAGTCCTGACCCCGAGGAATTGGCTCTTCTGTGCTGGGCCATACGTTGATGCAGTTGTTGTTTGGTCTCCCCCACATACAAATCAGAGCATTCTTCACTGCACTGCACTGCGTATATGATGTCGCTTTTCTTGCGTTTCGGTATTGGGTCTTTCGGATGTACCAATTGCTGCCTCAGCGTGTTGCTCGGTTTAAAGCAGACAGGGATACGGTGTTTTTTGAAAACTCTTCTTAGTTTTTCGGAGACCCCTGCTACATATGGGATGACCATGTTCTTTCTCCTGTCTTGCTTTTCACCTTCAATGTTGGTATTCGTGTTCTTTTCTTTCCTTCTGCTTCTTTTGACAAAGGCCCAGTCTGGATATCCACAAGTTTTAAGGGCTCCTCTGAGATGTTTCATTTCTTTAGCCTTCGCCTCTGTGCTAGTGGGGATGTTCTCAGCTCTGTGTTGCAGGGTTCTGATGACCCCCAGCTTGTGATCTAAAGGGTGGTGGGAGTCAAACATCAAATACTGATCTGTGTGTGTTGGTTTTCTGTAAACCTCTACTTCCAGTTTACCATTCTCCCTGACTTCTACCAAGCAGTCCAAGAAAGCCAGTTTGTTGTTTTGTACCTCTTCCCTTGTAAATTTGATGTTTTGGTCTACCGCATTAATGTGTTCTGTGAAAGCTTGTACTTCCTTCTGGTGGATTTTAACCCAGGTGTCATCCACATATCTCAACCAGTGGCTGGGTGCTATGCCCTTAAAGGTATTAAGCGCCAGTTTTTCTACCTCCTCCATGTAAAGGTTGGCCACAATGGGTGAAACTGGAGATCCCATAGCACATCCGTGTTTTTGCTTATAGAACTTATCCCTGTATTTGAAATAGGTGGTATTCAGGCACAAGTCCAGTAAGGAACACACTTGTTCTGGGTTGAGATCAGTTCTGCTGGTGAGAGTGCTGTCTTGGCCTAGCCGTTTTCTTGTTCGACACCATCTGTCTGCCATGTCACATGCTGTTTTGACACCTTACTCTGGGCGTTCCTATAACACCTCTTAGCCACTATCTAATACGCCCTTAACACCTTGGCTGTGATATGCTATTTGGGATTTCCCAGTGGTACATAATTGCCACGATTCTTGTAAAGTCATTCTGAATTGAGAAAGCCATTCGAGGACTACGAAACGTCTTCAAGAACTAAACTTCAAGTCCAGTTGATCTAATTGAATACAACAGATACATGGAAAGAAAGAAAAAAAGTTATTTTCCCACTATAATGCCCTTTAACCATAATGCCTATGGCCTGCAATAGTAAAAGCAGAAGATCTGGCGGATAACTTAAAATCGTCTAATGCTACGTCAGACACGAATTAGAAGCATGCATAATTAGACTAAGTCCTTCCAACATATATTCTTTCTTACAATCTCCTGGATGGCTTCCATCAACTGCTCAATCCATATGGCTTGATTTCAGCAACAACCAGATGCAACATTAGGTCGCATAGCGTAAACCTGAATTAACAAATACCTTTTAAAAAACTGATTCCATTTTTTTATGCATGTGATCTTTAAAAGATGATGAACTTTTCAACTGGAATGGTGGTTTTTATGGGCCAAAAACTTGAGAGATATTGGGATGACCATGTTCTTTCTCCTGTCTTGCTTTTCACCTTCAATGTTGGTATTGTGTTCTTTTCTTTCCTTCTGCTTCTTTTGACAAAGGCCCAGTCTTGATATCCACAGTTTAAGGGCTCCTCGCGATGTTTAATTTCTTTAGCCTTCGCCTCTGTGCTAGTGGGGATGTTCTCAGCTCCTGTGTGCAGGGTTCTGATGACCCCCAGCTTGTGATCTAAGGGTGGTGGGAGTCAAACATCAAATACTGATCTGTGTGTGTTGGTTTTCTGTAAACCTCTACTTCCAGTTTACCATTCTCCCTGACTTCTACCAAGCAGTCCAAGAAGACCAGTTTGTTGTTTTGACCTCTCCTTGTAAATTTGATGTTTTGGTCTACCGATTAATGTGTTCTGTGAAAGCTTGTACTTCCTTCTGGTGGATAACCCAGGTGTCATCACATATCTAACCAGTGGCTGGGTGCTATGCCCTTAAAGGTATTAAGCGCCAGTTTTTCTACCTCCTCCATGTAAAGGTTGGCCACAATGGGTGAAACTGGAGATCCCATAGCACATCGTGTTTTGCTTATAGAACTTATCCCTGTATTTGAAATAGGTGGTATTCAGGCAAAGTCCAGTAAGGAACACACTGTTCTGGGTTGAGATCAGTTCTGCTGGTGAGAGTGCTGTCTTGGCCTAGCCGTTTTCTACCATGACAAACAGCCTCCTTGGTGGGTATACAGGTGAAAGGAGATGTGACATCATAGGACACCAGCCAAGGAGGCTGTTGTCATGGTGAGAAAACGGCTAGGCCAAGACAGCACTCTCACCAGCAGAACTGATCCCTTACTCTGGACGTTCCTATAACACCTCTTAGCCACTATCTAATCACGCCCTTAACACTTGGCTGTGATATGCTAATTGGGATTTTCAGGGTACATAATTGCCACAGATTCTTGTACAAGTCATTCTGAATTGAGAAAGCCAGTCGGATGACTAGCGAAACGTCTTCAAGAACTAAACTTCAAGTCCAGTTGATCTAATTGAATACAACAGATCTACCTAACAGTTGATCCAGAGGAAGGCAAAAAAAACCAACCAAAAAAGTGGGGGGAAATTCATTCCTGACTCCAAATGGCAATCGGAAAGTATCCCTGGATCAACCAGATCTACAGCATATGTATTAATACCAGTAATTCTCAATATTTTTTAGTTTTAGAAACTTATCCAGGCCATTTTTAAAGTTATTCAATGAACTTGCCATTACCCAATCTGCTGGAAGACAGTTCCGCAGTTTCACGGTTCTCACTGTAAAGAAACCTTTCCTAACCTGAAGATGAAACTTCTTTTCTTCCAACCTTAAAGGATGTCCACGAGTCCTCTGACATAACCTATTAGTGAGCAATGCACCAGAGGGTTTATTGTATGGCCCATTAATATATTTGTATAAGGTTATCATATGCCCACGCAAACATTGCTTCTTCAATGTAAACAGCCCTAACTTGTCTAATCTACCTGAATATTTAAGCCCCTCCATTCCCCTTATTAATTTAGTTGCCCTTCTCTAAACTGCTTCCGTTTCCAAGATGTCCCTTTTGTATATGGGATGCCAAAACTGCACCGCATATACCAAATGAGGCCTTACCAGTGCCTTGTAAAGAGGGAGAATAATATTTTTCTCTCTTGAATCTATTCCTCTCTTTATACAAGACAATATCTTGCTAGCTCTAGCCGTTGCTACCTGGCATTGTTTCTACAGCTAAGTCTGTTATCTACCAGAACCCCCAAATCTTTTTCCATTACAGATTCACTTAACACAGTTATTTATGGTGTAGGTGGCACAGGGATTATTAAATCCCAAATGCATCACCTTACATTTATAAACATTAAATCTCATCTGCCATTGTGCTGCCCATTTTGATTATCTAGGTCTGCTTGCAGCACTTGCACATCATTTGAAGTTTCCAAAGCTCTGCATAGTTTAGAGTCATCCGCAAACACAGAGACCTTGCTCTCAATGCCCCCTTCTAAGTAATTTATAAACAGATTAAAAAGAAGTGGCCCCAGTACAGAACCCTGAGGCACTCCGCTTAGATCCTTAGCCCACATAGATATAGCTCCATTTACCACCACTCTCTGTTTGTGATCCAATAACCAATTCTCTATGCATGAACAAATGTTTTCTTCTAGGCCAACAGTCCTCAGTTTATACATTAGTCGCCTATGTGGCACAGTATCAAAAGCTTTCACAAAATCCAAGTATACCACATCCACTGCTGTGCCTGAATCTAAATTTCTACTCGCTTCTTCATAAAAACCAATTAAATTTGTCTGGCATGATCTATTTCTCATAAATCCATGCTGACTACTACTAATAAGTTCAGTTCTGGAGACAAAGTCAAGTATACGCTCCCGTAACAAATTTTCCAGCACCTTCCCTACCACTGATGTTAGGCTTACAGGTCTATAGTTACCAGGCTGGGAACGACTTCCTTTTTTGAATATTGGTATTTCATTGGCTTTTTTCCAATCCAGCCATACATCCCCTGACCAAAGTGAATCTGAAAAGATGAGAAACAGTGGTCTAGAGAGAACTGAACTAAGCTCTTTTAAAATCCATGGATGCAATCCATCTGTAATGGTCCCACATTCTCAGTCATCATCTTTTTACCATTTATATACTTAAAAAAACATTTTGGGGTTGGACTTGCTTTGTACGGCTATCCATATTTCATTTTCTATTTTAGCTAGTTTAATTGCTTTCTTGCGCTCTTTATTACAGCATTTATTCTCCCTGTAAGATTTCAAAATTTTAAAAGCCTTTTTCTTTTTTTTCCATTTCCCCTTTTACCTGAGCATTAAACCATGTAGGAGCGGACCTAACTTTTTTTTACACTTGTTCCCTAAAGGTACAGATTTAGAAATGTAATAGTTTAATATCCCTTTAAAAGTGGTCGACATCTGCTCAGTATCTTTACCTAGAAACAATTTCCCCCAGTCTATGAGCAGGAGTGATTCCTTTTACAGCATAAAATTAGCTTTCAGAAAGTTAAAAGTTTTTGTTAACCCAGTGCACTTTAGTTTTTTGCAACCTATATTAAATGACACTATATCATGGTCACTATTCCCTAAGCTTCCCATTATCTTGATTTCCAAAATCAGCTCAGGGTTATAAGATATCACAACAAGGCATCCTGTCTAGTAGGAACTTCTGTCTGTGAAAGAAAATGCTCATATACTAAATTTAAGAACTTGATACCTTTTGAGGCGCTGGCAGTTCCCCTACTCAAATGTATGTCAGGGTAATAAAAATCCCCCATAACCTAAACATTCCCCGTACCAACAGCCTTCACGAACTGCACATGGAGATTCATTTCCACATCCTCCCAGGCATTTGGCAGCTTATAACATACCCCAACAATGAATTTACCTACCTTCTTGCTTCTTGTACACAACTCTACCCATATTGTTTCTGCCATATTGTTTATACCCCCATCTATTCCATCTTTTAGATTTGGCTTCAATTCCTGTTTAACATACTATGCTTTGCACCCTGGCAATGGTAACACACTTGGCACGCAGACACGTATACTATGCTTGGTCTCCTGGCACTGGTTGATGGTTGGCAGTGGCAGGTTAAATGATTGGCAATGTTTCCACTGAAAATAAACTGCCTGTTACCCACACTCTTACTGGATCTCCACTGACTCCACTCACTCCTCAGTAACACCAACTCATGGAATTTATTTTTACAAATAGTTCAAACTTTATTAATATGATCGGCTACCCTGCACACCCACCTCCCTACCCCCAAGGAAAACTCTGCAGAAACCGGCCACATGGATGGGCTGAGGCCAAAGGATTTTCCCCCCCACTACTGTAAATGTATAATATTTTCCGGCCAGCTAGGAAGAACACCCTAAACCTGTTATAGTCCCGGACTATCCGGGTAAAACCCTACAAACAAGCCCCTCCATAAACTAGTGTAATTTGGGCATGCGCAGTTCCATTGTGACGCATCTCCCAGGTAACGGCTCTCGCAGTTGTGATTCTTCCATTCGCAAGGCGGGGCGAAGGATACAGAGAGGTGTGGCCAGGCGCCGCCCATTAGGCCGAGATTGACAGAGCATCTCGCCGTTCGAGCGACAGGGAAGTTTCACATCGACCAACCATAAGCTCTAACAATTGATAGGGGGAGGGGCTTGTCTTTTGGCAGGGCGTGGCTTTATCGCAGCAGGGTAGGTTGTGTTGTGAAGCTAGACCGGCGACGTCGATGGTGGCGCTGTAGTGATGGGAAAAGGGGGAGAGGCCGTTGCCCGAATTTCAAGGGGAGTGAGAGGAGAGAAGCGTTGAACCGGGATGTAAGGGTTACAGCCGGAATGGACTTGCCGATTGCATGGGGAGGATAACGGTTTCTGTATATCTCTGGGTATCTCCGCCTTCCTAGTCCGCCGGCTGTAGGTAATGTCTATGGTACGGATATTTGGCATCGCTGAGGTGAGAAACGAACGAGATGGTATTTTTGTTCCAATGGTCCCTGAGCTGTGATTGGAACCTGACAACAGCTAACGGGGCCGCGCGAGACGCATCACTGTTACCGTATTTATTGTTCTAGCTGGCTTTCTGTAGGGAGCAGATCCGACTGTTAATGTTGTTACCGTAATGTTCGAAATGCCTTTATTGTACATAGGAAAATGATCAGATTTTATCTATCTTGATAAACCCACCTGTTATCTTACTGTGGGGATTTCATTAAATAATGATATGGTTTTACTAGTGGAGGTGTCTGTTCATTCTATACAAATGGATTACTGACGTTGTTTTCTCATATCTTGTATATTATGTTGTAAAAGGTGCTTGGGCATGTCATTGGATTTAATTGGTGCTTAGGGATGCCTCTTTTTTTAATTGGTTCGTATCTATGCCATCACAGCTGTGTCATCAGCGTCACATGACTCCCTGAAACCTGTGTACCTCCCACTTTACATTATTAGGGGAGTAGAAGTCACTAGCCTTGCGCTCTTTAGTCATGGGTTTCCTTGGTGACTTCTTAGACCATTTATATTTTGCCAATGGAGATATTTTATTCACTATATGTCGCTCATCCACCTTCCGGTATTTCTGGGAGTCGTTAGCACGATTCAAGTTAGACACCAGAATGTGCTTTTAAGCATTTCTTGTCCAGATAAAAGTTAATATGGCGAAATTTTGTCAAAACATGCTGTGTGTTATCGTTGTACAGAACTGTTATTGATAATAGTGCTTTGTATTTCTGTGAATTTTATGCAACTCAGTGAAACATTGGTTAGCACTGATGCCTTGCAGTGTCTTAGGTTCAAATCATCCCTTGGCCACATCTTCATGTTTTCCCTGTGCTTGTGTAGATTTTTGAAGACATACTGATAGGTGTGTAAGGTGTTTAGACTGTAAGCCCTATGAGGTAGGGCTGGATGTGAATGAATTAAATAATTGTACAGAATCTATCATTTTTTAAGAGAATGCACTGTGATGCTGACCTGTTTGCAACAATTTTTGGTCCTTTTTTTTAACCACATAATCCTGTGCAACCTGTTTACTACAGAGTTGTTTATAAAAGTGATATAACAAATAAGATTCCCTATCAATAGATTTATAGGAGGAGTCTATTCATAACGTGTACTCCAAACTGCAGCATCAGATCTAAAGCATGTGAATTCAAACAAGCAAGACTGCTTAAGGAACAGACAAAATCGCATGATTGATATTACATTATTTGTACATGGAATATGATTTCTCTTTATCTCTTTACCATTTGCATTGCAGTTTTGCATACGCTGTTGGTATAAATGTATGCAGCCAGTGTTGTCTGATGCATTATTTGTTCATTTATTTTGCTTAATTATCATTTATGATTAAACACAAACTGTGGGTGGGTTTTAAATCCTTTGATTGCTCTGACCTCAGCATGTAGTGCAAGTATGAATATGCTTATTTGTATACATAGTGAAGATGGTTTGTACCATATGACTGCACCAATGCTGTGATGTCTTTTGTCTTTGCACGGCTTTATTCTCTGCCTCTTTACACTGTTTTCTTGCTATGTTTTTTTATCGTAAAAAATGTTTTTTTTAAACAATGCCGTAATCCAGTGTAATATTTTTAATTGCAAGAGCGAAGCATCGTTAGAGAATGGAGAGCATTGACAGTGTCTTTATGCAGATACAGAATGCTGGCTGGTGTTAGGTAGTGCTTTTGACCCCCTTTGCTGTGAATTCCCTACACTAAAAAAATCCTCCTTATTGCTGGATCAAATAGTTCTGTTTTTAAGAGGATGGGATAGAATAATGTTAGACTGGTATATGCTAACCACCGTGTTCAAACAGCCTTCCGGCAGTGTGAGGATAGAGCACAGTGAGGGAGAGAACAAAGATTATTACTGAACAGCTAACCTTCAGGGTGTGTTCAGAGAAATGACAGACTGCTTTAATTGTACCAGGGTTTTGCCTTGCTGAGTATTTGCTAAAACATGTTCCTGATATCTACTGTTGTCTTGACATGAATTGTTCATATACGGAAAATAATACGTTAAGCCCAATGCACTGATTGGTGGTTTATTTAAATTAAAGTGAAATGACCGATTATGCAGGGATTGGCTGTGATTTACTGACTAATTTTTTGCTTTAAAATTGGTTCAAAACCATTGGCTGTGCCAGCCCAGCTAATGCAATTAGAATATCAGCCTGGGTGATCAAGAATATTGGCCCCTGTGCACTAGCTCCATATTTGTTTAATTATTTAAATACACTTCATTATATATGATACATTCTAACTATTTTTTGTATTTCTGTGAGTAAAACCATTGAACTCTTATTTATGGCTGCATTGGTGTTCCCATAACAATAATAAAGCATTGATAAAATAGATGATAATGGATGTAAGGCCAATTTAAAGATAAAGTTAAAATTTATGGCAACAACAGCTTGTCAGACTTTGTACAGTGACCCTGTAAAAAAATGTTGGTCTGCCAATGCAAAACCCATTCTTTTAATTAATTCATTGATTGTTCAGCATGTTTCATCTCTCTACATTTCTTTCATAAAGTTAAAGTTTATTGATTTCATGGTTTAGATTTCCCTGGGTGGGCCTAGTCATTTAACTTAATATATAGCGCCGTATTTAAATTAAAATTTCTGTTTGAATGAAATTCACAAATTTTTTTGAATAGAAATTGTGTTATTTATATAGCAAGGAACAATTAGCTTTTTTTTCGCTGAAAAGCTAATATAGAAAAGGGCATGTTAACCCATTTTAACCCCCTATTGTTTTCTTGATTTAAACTAAAAAAAATTTAATAACATTTTCCTGTTGTCATGTTTTTGTAAATGGGATTTTTGAGTAAAAGCAATAGGGTACAGAGGACCTTGAAAAGTAATTTTTGTGATGCAGGTTGTGTATATGTAGCTATATAGTGAACAATGTACCACCTACTGTAAATTATAAGTATATTAGAAGTCACTGAGGAGTTCTGTGACCACAAAGCATGTGTGTTTAATCAATTTACATTTTGATTCACTTGTTCAATAAAAGCAAGTACATGTTCAAAAATCTGTTGTAATATATATACTTATACAATAGACAGTCATTTTCCAATATACCGTAACCAAAAAAAAGTTTGATTGATTCTACATTTCATATCAGTTACTTTTCGTAAATGGAAAAAATTGAATAATAAAATATAGAAGGACTGAATGATCAAATATAAAAAATCTTGACCTAAAGGATATATCCACCCCTCAAACCCAAAATTTCTGTAGTGTGGGGTACCCTAGCCCACCACCAGCCACCATGTTAGTTTTCTAAAATAAGCACTAGAAACAGACTTACCAGCTTTCTTTCCCTCTGCTCCCTGCTTGCCGAAAACAGGGGCCGGACCGGCAGCCACGTCTGTGATTCGCTGATATTCAGCCAATCACAGACGCGGCTGCCGGCTGTGCAGATAACCGAAGGAATGCAATCAGGTAAGTCTGCTTCTGGAGCTTGTTTTGAAACTTTAACACGGCGGTTAGTAATGGGCTGGGGTACACTACGCAAAAGGGTTTAAAGCTAGGGGAGGAGGAAGTCATGAAGTGATACATACGATTGGATTGGGCGATTAAATTTCTTTCCAACTGGCCCAATAGGCAAAAATTGTCCCATCGACCATACACAGGCCAACGATTTTGCAATCCACTGATCGGATGGCCGCGATTGTAGCATCTGTGGCAACCATAATGGTTTCCATATAAAAAATATGATTACATTTATTGAAAACATTGCTTGATTATCTGATAATGGGCCACTCTGTATGTAGGGATTTAGGAGATTCCATGCTGAAAATGTCTACTACTTTCCTATGTCACTTATAGATCCACTACACCCCTCTCCTATAGTAAAGGTGGCCATACATACGAACAATAATGGGTAAATCTCGTCGTTCCACATCGGCATCTACCGATTATCGTTCATGTGTATGGGCCTTTCCCCGACTGACTGGAGTTGCCACTACGGTCGGTCGGGAAAGACGGAAAATTTCCGTTGGTCGTTATTGTATCAACGATTGTATCAACTAAAGTAAAGGGAGTTGATACAATCGTACTGTGTATGGCCGCGCAACTGACTGATCCCCATACCGCGTATGGGGGATCAGTCGGGTATGTGTATGCGGTTCCTACAGCATGTGTGCCGACAGATACCAGTGTGATCTGTCAGTACACATGCTGTACAAATTGCATGAGTATGGCCACCTTAAAGGGCATGTCCACCCCTGTAAAAACATTTTGGCATATAGTAGTGTTCCTTCCCCCAGCCCCAACCGCTATAAAAGATTTTTCAGAAAGTCCCTTGATAGTTCCTTACCTTACCTCTCTCCTCCGCCGCACTGTCTGGCCCTTCTGCTTGCATGATACTGCAAGCAGGGGCCGGACCGGCAGCCGCAACCCTGGTTGGCTGAGAGGCAGCCAATAACGGACGCGGCTGCCGGCTGTTTAGAACGCATGGGGAGAGAGGTAAGGTAAGTAGAATTCGGGGGACTTTCTTAAAAATCGTTTATAGCATTTGGGGCTGGGGGAAGGAACACTACTATATGGCAATTGGGTTTTATGGTAGGGGGAGGGATCGCAAAACGGGAGGGAGAGGGGGGAGGCCTGCGGTGCGCATGCCAAACCTATATGGACTCTGCTATCCTCCTGGTGGTCAGTTTTTGGGACTTTGGGGGGGAATACAGGAGAACCATTTGGAGCTGGGATTTAAGTTAAGGATTATATTACACTACAGAGTGGGGCCAGTAGTGGGCTAACTTACAGTTTTGGGGGTGGACATGCACTTTAAGCAAGTAGTTCTGAAGGTAGATGTGGGGGCTTTCATGACAGTATCTTGGGACTACAGACTACCACTACTTAACTTTTCTATTTGTAAATGCTATCAAAACCCTAAAACCATATGAAAGATAGATGCTTCTTTTCTTTACATAATCTATGGTCCTTTGCTGGTGATGTAAGCCCGATTTGCTGAGGTTTTACGCAAAGAAAGATTTGACCCACATGAAGGTGTTCTCAGAAACAGAGGAGCTTTGGAAGAAAATCAGCAGCTCATACAAACGCATAACTTTTTAGGCTATTGGTAGTATTTTGAAGGTTGAAAAATATAGCTGGTCCTCATATCAGGAATCAAATGAACTTGATTAGACTTTGGTTAATTCGAATCAATCCCATATAGGTTTTTTTTTTCTGATCGACTGCTCGGCAATACCCCCATCTTCAAGTCCCCATCTCTCCCCAGATTTCACCTTGATTTTCACAAGGTTGAAACGTTGAGTGGTTCCTTCGAATGAAAATCTTTACTCTCTGTGAATGTATGCATACAAAACAGCTGTTATCAGTTAACCTTCTCAGATAAAATGTTTGGCAGTACTTCAGTTAAGCAAGGGACATACACTAGCGATAAAACCCTGATACCATCGAATCCGACAGTATTGGGGCTTTATCGGCAGTGTGTGTAGCTGCTTTGCCGAAAATGCGTGGCCCCCCGACTGTTGGGGTCTGCCTCACGGTCGTTCAGGAAAGACCTAAAATTTTCCTTGGCCGCTGTAGTCTCCCTATAGGGGAGTCGGCTGCAGCCAAGGGAAACACACAGTCCCAAGCGTTCTCCCTAAATTGTGCATAGGGACAACACTCGGACTGTGTGTTCACTGATCTTTAAAAAATGACAGATCCTCCTGCGTGTACCCATCTTATGCTTTTTCTTTCCATAGATATTGGATAAATGGAAGTCCCCCAGGGAGCCAGATGATACCCAGTGACACAAGTTTTTGTTAGCAGCTCTTAAACCAACTGCAATGAGTGGAGGAGGGGAACAACCAGATATCCTCAGTGTAGGAATCTTGGTCAAAGAAAGATGGAAAGTGGTAAGTAAATAGTTGGCGTAAACGTTTTATCTTAAAAACAACTGTAGATTTGTAGATACAATGTCTACATCATGACTCACAGATTGGAATTACACCTGAATAAAAGCTCATCACTGATCAATTTACTTAATCTTACCAGTTTGTTACAAAGTGGCATTTATGCTGCTTTACAGACAAATGAAAGTGCTTCCATAATTGAATGTTCAAATGTAGCCGTAAAGTTTTCTGGCACTGAGGCATTGGCTTCCTATAGGGTTGTGTAGTAGCCAGGTATATAATATTTGGACAATTGTGTCAGGTAGCTTGTAAAGCTGAACAAAAGCTGAAAAGCTTTAACTTAACAGAAGATAAGACAGTAATTCAACTTATTTTCTTCTGTGCCTTGGGAGCTTACACCCTTCCTGGATTGGGCCAGCAACTGGTGTAACTGACCTGTGCATCTGTTTATCTCTCAACAAGCCAATAACCTATTTGTTAGACTTAAGCATTACTAAGCATTATTGCTGAGAATAATATTGTTGGTCCCCTTTGATTAGACAGATGTTACATTTAATTATATGGCCCTTAATGTCTAACATAGGGCTTTTTGTATGTTTAAAGCTCTTGCTTTAATATGACTATTTAGGAAAAATTATAACTGGGATATTAAGAGGTGTATTGTTTTTTTTACTGTATATTTTTGCATTGGTCACTGACCTGCTATGCAGCCAAGCAATCATTTTTAAAGTGCCTCTACTTGCTGTTTTTTGTCTCGAGTTAAAATATTAAACTAAAATGTACTTCTCCAGTTCAAAGGACATAATTTTATCTTTTGCTGTTATATTGGATTTCACAGTAAAAAGTAGAAAAATCTAAAGAGCTACATGCCAAAAAAACTTGTAGTGACATGCAATTGGAATGTATTTGTTTGTTTGGAAAGTTTCCTATAGTATCAGAGATAAATCAATTAAAGCAATTGTACTCTGAAAAAAAAATACTTTGCCTCATTTCAGTCTATAAATGAACAGAAGCTGCATTTACTCTGATGTTTTTGTGTTGCTGCATGACTTTAATCCAGTACTTGTTTTGCTCAAGCTAAGTTACTCAGTCCCCCAGCCCCCTGCCAGGCTATCTTACTCTCTGAGGGCACACATGCTCAGAAATCCCTATGAGGCAGCATTGGGAGAGGGAATTTCCCACCATACAGTTCACGTACCAACTCACCTTTCCAGCTACAACAAAACTATACATAACTCAAGAATTTATGATACCGTTTGGGCCCATACACGCACCAATCCTAATCATATGATATTGGTTCGTCTATGGCTGATTGTCCAATTGCCAGACAATTTTTTCCCCTATTGGACAAATAGGAAAATTTTATCTGACAAATCCCGATCGTACAATCAAGATTGGGCTGTGTATGGGCCTCTTAAGGCACTTGATTGAGAGCTGAAATGTAACATGCAAATTTTCCTGAAGGCACACCTGTGTTCTTTATGTTGTAATTACCCATATATTATGAACTTTACAGTATATATTGTATTAAAATCAATGTAGTTTAAAGTTACACTACGGTAAATTAAATGTGTTGAAATTTTATTAAAATGTATATTTTTTGAGTACAAAAAAATAATATTAATAAATGTAAATTATGTTGGTGAAAATATTTTTACTACCAAAATTCTGAGGTGCACTTCTGGCTCAATGAAGTCACACCTGTGTGCACCAGCACACCCTTTGAGGAACGCTGGACTATACAAAAAAATTACATTTATTCAAAAAATTTAATTTAATAATGAGAAATTAGAAGTTTTGTGTTTTATATGGCCCTTTGGGGGCAAGTTTCAGCACCCAAGGCAAAAAGCCACCATTGAAATTAAAATATTACATTCAGGCATTCAGGGTAATGGATGCACAAGCACATGTTACGTAGTGTACAAAGTGTTCCTATTTGCAGGTAAATGCTGACATATATATATGTCCAAGTGTGTGGTAAACTGGGAATATAGAACCGGTGAAATGTTTATATTTTCAAAGTTCCTAGGTCCTTAATAAACCAGGTCATCCCTTTAATCATTTTTAATAATGCACATTTAAAGCAGACATGCATTCGTAAATGTTAATTACAAATTTAACTAAAGCAAAAATGCGAATTAAAAAACGCTTTAACAAAATAAAACTGCATAACCTTCCTGTCTTCTAAGTTGCATAAAGCTTGCACAACTATGTATCCAAAGTGAAAGCAAAGTCAAGTATAAACAAAAGAGAAAAGGAAGCTCAATTATGTGTTTATGTAAATAGGAGTGTTACATATCTTTCCTGGGTGACTTCATTGCACTAGCACATTATTATTATGTCAAAAGTGTAAAGCCTCATATACATGTACGTTTGTGTGGACAAGATGTCTGATGAGCGTATGATAGTTACCCAAATGAGGCCTGATCAAATGCATACACGTAAAATTAGTTTCCAAGCAATTAGATGCAAATTAACATCTATTTTTACGACCATTTCATACAATTCCTAACTGTAATTTCTACTGATTGGCTGTTGGATGGGTCAAACATCCTCAGGTCTGGGAAACTGAATCAACCCAGGCGCTGGGTTAAAGGATAACTCCACCCTCATTAGAACATCTTTTAGAAAGAATGGCCTCTTTAAAATACGTTGATATATCATACTTTGTCCTATGAATTCATTACTGTATGTCTGCTATGCTTCTGGAGGCCTCATGGAAATAGAGCAATTTAGAAACCTGTACTGAGCCTGGGCATGCTCAGAAGAGGCAGATAGGGAATTAACATTCAGTCATTGGCTGTGATGTCAACTGTCAAATCCATAACTGACAGTTACTAACTGGAAGAACCAGGAAGCAGAAACAGGGGAAACAGGACATTTTGCAGGATTTCAGGTTAGACTTATATATTTCACATTTCACACTATTACCGTTTAGGGTTATGGGGGATGATTTACCTGTATGTAAGTTTTCATTTTAGGGCTGGACTTGCCCTTTAAGGGCAAGACCATAACATTCTCTATTAGCGGTCTTGCAAACAGGAAGTCAGTATTTCGAAAGGATTTATTTATACACAGACAAGATACTGAAGGGGCAGGTTAAAGGGGAAGTTCAGTGCAAATACATGTACTTTTCAGAAAAACCTTAATCTGCCAATTCAGCATTTTGTCTGTGTATAAATAAATGCAACCGAAATACTGACTTCCAGTTTGCAGGACCGCTAATATAGACCGTTATGGTCTTGCCCTTGGTTGATTCAGTTGCTCAGTAGAGATCTGAGCATCTTTGACCCATCCAACAGCCAATCAGTAGAAATAACTGTTAGGAACACTCCAAGAATGTGGTGCATCCTGGGAAGAAGAAGGACCGATAGAACCTGAAATGTCAGCTCACTAATGTCAACAGCAGGGAATAGCAAAGGGTATGAAATCAACTGATATTTCAAAATGGAAGTGAATATGTAGAATAACTAAGTATGCATTACACAAACTAACAATTTAACAAATATTGTTAATTTCCACTGAACTGTCCCTTTAAGGTCATTAATATGAAAAAACTGTTTCTACGCCCTCCTGTGGGCCACTACATTCCCTGATCAGGCTGCATATGGGCTGCGGGTTGGGCATCAACATTGCCCCAATAGAAAGAGCGCATTCACAAAGATACAAAAGCTGTGTGGCCATAGAACTCAACATTGGGCAACACTCCTCTCTCCTTAGTTTGTACGCCAATGACATGATCTGGCAGATCCCTACGAATCCTTAAACATGAAATACAACATAGTGTCAAGTCATGGCCCAGTATCCACACTATACATTAATTGGAGTAAATCCTATCTCTGCCCCAAGTGCCAATACTCACTAATAGATATTTGACAATTCCCTAAAATCACTAGATACTGGGAAAATATCCTACATTTCCTAACAGAGGTATGCCATGTCCCAATTTCAAGGGACCCTAAGCTGTGTGTGCTGGGAATATCGCATACGGATTGTTGGAATACAACCCAACTAGCCTTCCTAAGGGAAACCCTTTTCTATGCCTGACGAGTAATTATACTTTCTTGGATGTCTCCCCCTGAAATTCAAGACCTGGATGACAATGATAACCCACATGTTACCATGTTAAACTCATTTATACAAACAGAAGAAGTGTCTCCAAATTTGAAAAAAATATGGGCCTCCTGCTATGACTCCATAGACTAGATATATTGGGGAATACTGAATCTGAACTATTCCAATTACGCCTCATACCTAACCTAACCATACAATAGACCAATTAGAAGTGTATAGAAGTGTATATACTTTATGCTCCATGAGCAGTAGCTGTAAAATTAATATACGTAGCTGACAATTTCTGCCACTAAAGTAGATCTACAATCTATATCTCTCCTCTCTACCTATGCAATAAGGAATGAACCATCCCCCCTTGTTATGCCCTTCTCTGAGACTTTATTAAGTTTTTTTCCCCTGGTTATCTTAATTATTCAACAAATTATACAGCATTATGTGATGTATGTGAAATATCGCAAACAAACTGAGGTTAAACATAGGGATTATCTTTATTGACTGTATGAACATTATTGTATCATTCTCAATGTTGTACATCACTGGATGCTGACATAAATAAAATTGGTTAAAATAAAAAATAATAATTGATTGAATAATTTGTTCTTACAGTTCTCTTTCATATCTTGTGAATGGAAAATTAACCCGCTAAGCTTTGTCCACATTATTTATCCCTCTTGAAATGTTTAGGTGTGATTAACAAGATATGTATTTGCTTAGACTTTTAGCTGTTGAAAAAATACTTTTAACCCCCCCCAAGCTACTATTCCTAGGAGACTATAATGTATCTGCCTTTTATAGCCTCTGCTGATAAATGCTAGGTCACATGTACATTTTCAAGACATTTTGCAAATCTCAAGGGTTATGCATTAAAGCACTAAATTGATATTCTCTGCATTTAGAAGATGACATGGATCAGGTGTTTCATACCTTCTTGGGAATTGCAAGTCTGGCTGGGTCAATCATAGTAAATTCTGTAGGTTGAAAGGAATTTCCACTGTAAGACTATAATGAGGCCACTTATGTGCATAATTTATAAGATAATGTTTCTTTTGGCTCAGAATACCCCTTCCCTAGATAATTGTGACAATATACAGAAAGACCTTGAAATAGAAAGTTGGAGTCAGTGTTTGTTATAACCTCAAAGCTTATTTTTTTGATAAATTAAAAATATTAACAATTTATACTTTTAAAGGATAAGAGGCTAAACCCAGATTTTACACTTTGTATACATATATATTTTTTTGAAAGGTAAGATTCTACTCCCACCTCCCAAAGGTACTTCTTAAGCCAGTGATTAGCTGTCTGTAATATTGCTTGAGCACAAATCCATCATGCAGAATCCAAATTCCAAATCAAATATAAAGTAAACCCACCCCACATAACACAATATAATAATAAAAACATGCAAATATATAAGAGAAACTGGGCGTCCCCAGTAGTGACAATATGAGAAAGAGGAGTGAAACGCACAATGGGAACCAGTATAGGAGGTAAATAGTCTATCCAAATCTGTGCAGTATAAGGATAGTCCACTATAGAGCAGTCAGAGTTCGGTCTGGTCAGGGGAGACTGATTTAGCAGTTCAAAACAGGTGCTGTTAGGGCTAGGCCACACTGCTGCATTTTGTTTGCGATTGCGCTTGCGATTTTCCAAAATCATTGAAAACGCGGCAACGCAAAAAACGCACGTTTTTCGGTGCGATTGTGTTTTGCGTTCTGCATTTTTAATCGCAATCGCATGCGTTTTCCTATACTTATTGAAGAAATCGCAAACGCAACGAAAATCGCACATGAAATCGCATGCTATTGCGTTTGCATTGCAGTGTGGCCGTGCCCTCTGTATAAATGCAGCATTCATAGTTATAGCCTCAGCTGTGTAACTCACAACTTGCTGTTTTGGTGTCCAGACGATATTCCCGCTCAGTCCATCTGTTCCTCACTCGGCTCTGTCTCCCTTCCTCATCCAGTAACTCGACCTGGTCTAGGTAGTGCTCTGACCATAAATCCAAACACCAAGGTTTACCATACACCAACAAGGTCCCCACTTGGACTGATGTGCGTTTTGCCTTAACCTATCAAATTTGGTTCTTCAGGGTCCAGTTTCTCTTCTATATTTGCATGTTTTGATTATTATATTGTATTATGTAGGGTGGGTTTACTTTATATTTGATGGAATTGGGAATTTGCATTTTGGCTTTTTTTTATGTTAGACCACAAGCTCATGAGTGCTGATTTGACTAATTTGGAGACTATTCTAATTTTGCTATATTTGTTATATTGTCTCCTGTAGTTTTAAAATTATGATTTCTTTTACAGCTAAGAAAAATTGGTGGTGGTGGTTTTGGAGAGATCTATGATGCACTGGATTTGCTTACACGAGAAAATGTAGCACTGAAAGTGGAGTCAGCACAACAGCCAAAGCAAGTTCTTAAAATGGAGGTAGCTGTCCTTAAGAAACTTCAAGGTAAAGTGAACATTTTTCTTTTTTTTACTTAATGTATTTTTATTGGTATGGATAAGGGATAATTGTAGCGTATTTTGTGTTTTTGAGTATTGTAATATTGATTCCCCATACTACATGGGGAAAACTCATGGTTTACATATAGTTAGTTTTTTTTTTTAAGAGTCACTATAAGAGAGTCACAAATAATGATTTCTCAGGATCTACAGCTCAGATTTAAAATCCAAAAAAAAGACTTTAGAAAAGATACCCTTTAAAGGAGAACTAAACTTAATTTTTTTTTATCCTAATGTGAAAGCTTTTATTCCCAAAATACCTATACATTCATAGATTCTTCTCTAGTAATTTGCATTTAGATATAAGTAATAGATTCTGTAACAAAGGAGGCTTCCATGTTGTTGACCGTACAACTCATAGCCCATGTTGGCTTCAAAGAGACACGCCTCCTGACCCCAGGATTCACTGTTTCTAAGCACAAAATTTCTAGCTTCTAAGTTTCTAAGTGTATCTGTGATCACAGTTGAGTTGCTTGTGGCACACCATGTAAATGCTGTGTTTTAGGGACAAACAGACCAAGAGGTCAAAAGTTCTAATCCCCTAGTTTACATATAAAACAATATAACATAGTCTACTGCCTGAGTTATATATATATATATATATATATATCTATCAGCTGTTATTTATTTACCAACCAGTGTGAATTGCTGACAGTCTTCCAGTAGCAATACAAAATAGTAAACTGATTTTACTGACATTTACTGAAATGTACAACTATCAATGTCAAGCTCAGTGGTGGTGCATTCTGCTAAAGTGCTGGGTTAGGAAAAAATCAGAAAATTGGTACACAGGTTCGATTCCCTGTGTTCCCTTTTTTTTGTTTTTATTATGTCCTATGCAAAAGATAAAGACGCTACATGTACTAGCTTTTTACTTATTAGCCCTTGAGGCATAGAGGTAGAATGCTTTTTTATAGATGGTTGCTGGTTCAATTCCCCATACTTTTATGCTGAAATGTTAACTGTTCCGTTTCTTTCATCCGTGATGGCAAAGACATACACTGCAAAGATTACTTTTCTTTTTTGTATGAAAATATATCATTGTTAGGGATAGAAGCATGTGTAATGTGTTTACACAAAAAACTGCACTGAAGGAGGGATCTCTGAGCTGTAACATGATTGGCTGTCAGCTTCCTGGAAGCAAGACTGCAGTTTCCTGTAAATGTGTACTGTGTACTCTTAGCTGGGTGTTCCCAGATAAAGGGAGATATGAGACACAGCTTGTTGTGTGTTTCCGAATGTGCTCTGTCTATTGGGACAATGTTGTCTGGGGACTTAAGTTCTCTTTTAAATAGCTATGCTTTATAGTTTTGACTTGCTTAAGACCTGGAAACTAAATTAACTTCTATTATCTTAAGAAATGAACACACACTTTTTCTATGGCTTTGCAAGTAATGCTCTTTTCATTATTATTGTTTATATGGTACATTCACAGTTATCCTGCATAGCAGTTGTACATAAAGTGCTGCAAAAAGTTATCCATGCACTATTTATACATATTAAAACCATCTAAATCTGTTTCCTATTAAAACATTACCTGCTCATTATTCCAGTACTAAGATTGAGCAACAGCCAAGATCAGATTTTCTGGCAACCTTTGTTGTAATAAATCATTTGCAGAGTGTGATGGAAAATGAATGTGTACGCAAGGCACAACAGATTTCTGCAACCCATGTAAATATATGATACCAAAGAACATTTCTTCTGCTTTACATATCCGAAACAAATTCTTAGGGCTCACAAAATGCAGCTGCATAGTCATTTAAATGAATTTTAAATGATTTCTAGCATGTTTAGTAATTTGGATTATTCTTAACCTAGTTTGTCTTTCTTATTATAAGTTATCTATGCAGAACTTTGTTCATATAAAATAGCCCTGTAGTAAACTTTTTGGAAGTATGGAATTTCTTATAAATATAGTCTTAACATGCAAATAAAATGTTTATAATGAAAACCATGAAACCTCTTTTTGATTTACTTGTATTAATCCATAGATCACTAGTCATCCAGGGATACCAGTTTTGGTCCACAAGTGATTATCTTGGACAGTATGGGGATATACTTTTTTGCCTTTCTATAGTAATTGTAATGGTATAAAAGGTTAATTTGGATCTGTATGCAATAACTGAGCAACAAAAAGAATGTTGGGTTTTACTGTCCCCCTTATATGTTTGATCCTACACTAATACCAAATTAATCAGCTGTGGGGTACGCCTGGCAAAGTGCCATGCGTTGGACAGCCCTGGTGCTTGGAAAGAAATTCTAATATGAATATAGTTCCTCCCCTAAAAAAAAACCTTCATGAGCCGTTTCAAGCTGTATTCTCCTATGTGGGTCTACCTGGCACACTTCTAAGTCTGTGGGAAATAATTTGCATTAGTGTACACCTGCAACTTGTATCATGTTAAGATGATTTGGTTCTAGTGTCAATGCAGCCACCATGGAATATAAATAGAAACAAAGACTTACGGATGCACAGTCATCTCTTCGCTTGATATCATTTTCCTGAGTCTTTGTATAATTTGATTACATCAGCTACATTTTTCCTTGCCTCACAGTTTTCTGGCTAAGCTGATTGCAGTAACATGTTTTATTTATACAACGATCATAAAACTTGAGAAATAAATACCCAAGCTCTGCATTAGCTACACTTTACTCAGAATCCTTACAGATCCAAAATCAATCTGCAAATTATACTTGCCCAGTTTCATACCAGTTTTTACTACCTTGGGCTCTCAGAAGCTTCCCACATCGGATACTTACCTGTTTTTCTGTCTGGGTCACTTCTATGTGGGTTTTTTTAATGGTGTTAGATGTAAATAACTGCAAATTTCTTCCAGATATACCAGTTATTTTTTTCCTTTTGTTTGTTTTGTGGATGGTGGGATTCCGAGTTTGCACATTACTTATTAAAATAAAATCCAGAGGTTCCCTGTTTGATTTCTATATTTTTCCTTTTGTAGGGAAAGACCACATATGCCGATTTATTGGTTGTGGGAGGAATGACCGATTTAACTATGTGGTGATGCAGCTGCAGGTGGGTTGTCAATGTAGCTTTGTCTCCTGGGGGGGGGGGGGGGGGGGAGCATCAAATAACTGTCGCTCTGGTTACTGGTTAAATCTCCTGTATGCGGTTCAACGCGATATTGAATTGCTTTTGCCAGTTGCAATTGTCTTTTGATACCCACACAACTGGTGCAAAAAAGAAGTTGGTTGCGCTAACCATTATTGAATTTTTGTTGGTGTCTGTTCATTTTAATATTTTTTGTAGCATTTGGTGTTGATGACAAGTTGGTTATGTGAAGCTTTTTTTTTCTCTAATAATCTTTAGGGTCGCAATCTGGCAGATTTAAGGCGTAGCCAATCTCGAGGTACGTTTTCCATCAGCACCATGCTACGCCTTGGTCGTCAAATTCTGGAGTCTATAGAGAGCATCCATTCTGTGGGGTTCTTACACAGGGATATAAAACCAGTGAGTTCCATTTTGTTTTCATATTTATATTGCTCAGTTCAAACATTTGCCAGAAACATACTGGTGGAACTAATCGGGTAAAGCCATTTGGCTTGCCCCAGTGACTTTGTTAAATTAAAACTAATGCTCTTTCATCTTTTAATAGTAAATAGAAATCTTTATGAAATTATGTTGGTATAATATCATATTGTTGACTCTTTGACTTTTTTTTCTATTTGTTTGCTTTTAACAACTACTGCAGTCAAACTTTGCAATGGGGCGATTCCCAAGTACCTGCCGGAAGTGTTACATGCTAGATTTCGGGCTTGCCCGCCAATTCACCAACTCATGTGGAGAAGTTCGTCCAGTAAGTCATAGGAGTTAATGTTGGAATATAAAGCTGGCTTCATGTATATTGTTTGTTTATAGCAGATGTATTTTTTTTTTTTTTACAATAACAAGATTACTTAATAAGGCTGTGTCCACACAGGCCAATATTTCCATCAGACAAACTAGCTATTGGTAAACCTGATCGGTAGTCTGTGTAAGGTTGGCTACACATCATATACCAGATATTTTCGACTGAAAAACCTGTTGGTTGGGACGAAAAAATTGCTGCTTTTTGCAGGCAGCCACAATCCAGATTGGACGAACAGACTTAAGGGAAAATTGCTTACGGGAAGGAAGGATAGATTTTTCTATTCTAACCTGGTGCAGCATTAGACTTACCTGCCCGCACCACACTTTCTACTTCTAAACAGCGGATCGGTGGCTCTTCTGAATTCCCTCCTATCTCCCCCTATAGGCACAATTGCGTAGAAGATAGGAGGGGCAGCCTGCTTATCAACTGTTAGAAGCTGTGAGTGCTGGTATGTGTAATGCTGCATCGGGTTAGTTCTATTGAGCATATTCCATAATAGTAATATTTGTGTCCGTACATAAATAAAGCATACTTGGATCTGATATGGCAGTATTTGCTTTTTTCCCCTCTAATAATTGATTGGGGAAATGCTTTCTCATAAACAGGTTTATTTCTGTTTCACACTCATTTGATTACTTTATCTTGAAATTACTCTTCAGTGTATGCTGATACGGGATTCCCAAGAAATATAATTTTATTTTTCCTGGCATTTTAATGTCACTTTGTGCTGTAATTGTGGCATAATACCATCTGTTATAATAAAACCCTAAAGCTGTGTCCGTGAATCCGTGTGTGTCACTGCAGTTCCTATGGAATTACCACTAGAGGGATATGGTACGATTGTCTCTGCAGTTCCCATTGACTTACCACTAGGGGGAGAAACACAGGAAACAAGTAAGTCAGAACACAGCAGTTACACAGATTACACAGGTTGCTTGGGACAGAGGGGGACTCAGAGGGGGATTTGGATGAGACTATAGCCTTGGGACACTGAGGGGGGACTCTGGCCTTGGGACACTAAGAGGGAACTTTAGCCTTGGGACATGGAGGAGGGGGACTATGGCCTTGGGACATGGAGGTGAGGGGGGACTCTTACCTTGGGACACTAACAGGGAACTCTGGTCTTGGAACATGTAGGAGGGGGGCTATGGTCTTGGGACATAGAGATGGGGGGGGCAATGGCCTTGGGACACTAAGGGGGCACTCTGGGCTTCTAGCGCCTGTTATTGTAACGGGTCTAGTTTTCTTATATTTAAGAAAAAAAACAACTGAAATTATTTAAGACTGGTATTTGTTAAAGAAAAGTAATAATGTTTTTTTAATCTCATAATCATTAAAGGGAAAGTCCAGCCCCAAAATGAAAACTTACATACAGTTAAATTACCCCCCAAAACCCTAAACTGTAATAGTTTGAAATCTGAAATATATAAGTCTAACCTAAAATCTTGCACATGTCCTGTTTCTGCTTCCTGGTTCTTCCAGTTAGCAACTGTCAGTTATGGATTTGACAGTTGACATCACAGCCAATGACTGAATGTTAATCCCCTGTCTGCCTCTTTTTACAATTTAGAAACCTGTACTGAGCCTGGGCATGCTCAGTTTCCATGAGGCATCCAGAAGCATAGCAGGCATACAGTAATTAAAGGACAATTATACTCACCTTCCCTCCACTCCTCTTCCTTGTTCCTTAGCTTTTACCAAGGGTGAGGACCTGAACCACTAAGTCCTCACCCCTGGGTTCGCATAGCCTACAGCAGACTCTCTCAGAGCAACGCTGCTCTGGTAGGCTCTGCCCCCTCCTCCCCGTCGGCGACGAGGCCAATAGGAAGGCACGCTCTGCAACAAGCGTGCCTTCCTATTGGCCTCGCGAACCTTTAATTCATAGGACAAACTATGATATATCACCATATTTTAAAGAGGCGATTCTTTCTAAAATATGTTCTTATGATGGTGGAGTTGCCCTTTAAACATCATTATGTATTATTATAGATTAATAATAAAATATAATCAGTCGAAGAGTGTGAAAGATTAAAGCGAAAGTTCAATGGAAAATATTATTTTTAAAATTCTGTTGCTCTGCAACAAGCGTGCCTTCCTATTGGCCTCGCGAACCTTTAATTCATAGGACAAACTATGATATATCACCATATTTTTAAGAGGCGATTCTTTCTAAAATATGTTCTTATGAGGGTGGAGTTGCCCTTTAAACATCATTATGTATTATTATAGATTAATAATAAAATATAATCAGTCGAAGAGTGTGAAAGATTAAAGCGAAAGTTCAATGGAAAATATTATTTTTAAAATTCTTACAGGGTTATTCAATAAATGTTCTTATTGTTTAAAATCGTGCTAATTTTGCCCCAACCAATCAGATCTTATTTAACATTTGAAAGCTGACATCTTATTGGTTGGGGCAAAATTAGCACCATTTTAAACGATAAAAACGTTTATTGACTCTTCCTGTTAGTTTATATTATGCCAAAGCAGTGTGTTAGTAGTCTTAAAAGTATATTTATTTGCACTGAACTTCCCCTTTAAATTTAATTGCATGTTTATTTATGGTTTTACGTTCCATTTATCCATCTGTGTCCTCCTAACAAGATTGGAAAAGCTGTGTAGCTAGAACAACAAATGTTAGTTGAATCGCTTATAAAAGATGGCGGCTGATTATACTTAAAGTTGTCTAATTTTAGATCTTTTAGGTAGGCCTCTAAGTTGTTAGCTTAAAATGTTATTCAGGATTTAACTTGTGGACATCGAATCCAAACTATACATCAGATAAATCATCAATGCAAATATTAATGTACACTTAAAATATCTTGCCAAAAATGGTCAATTTTATTGATTGCAAAACATTGAAACAGTGTACACATTTTGTCTAAACCTTACAAAAATCATGGTTATTTAAAAACATTATCAGTGTTTTTCCACAAACCAGTCACTTGTATTGATACTGGACATCCTGGACCAGCTCTTCATTATTTATCTATAGTAATTGTACAACCTAAAACAGGCTCTTGTTTATACTACTTAAATATTTAGTTTATTTTAGCTTTAGTGTGATGCAAAGTATTATGCAGTAGACAAACCATAATTTGCAGATATTAACGCTGAGTTGTATTCAGGATGTGAACCAACTGTACTGGAAAAAATAAATTTCCTTATCACATTTTAAATGTGTCAGTAGCACTTTCTCTGAAGTTTGTGTGTGTTGCTTCATGCCTTCAATACAGTACTTGTTTAGCTAAGTATCCTCCTCCCTCTTTTAACTACTATATTAGATTAATTTAAAAACATTTGCTCGACTTCCAATTGACTTTTTTTGGGTTTGTTTTGAAAAATGTTCGTTCATCACTACAAAGTATCCAGCCCACTTTTAAAGATATTTAATTAACTTGCCATTACCACATCTGCTGGAAGACAGTTGCACAGTTTCGCCGTTCTCACTGTAAAGAAATCTTTCCTAACCTGAAGAGGAAACTTCTTCCAATTAATGTGTTTTATGTAAAACAGTTATACCTCTATGCTTATGATAACCATGCTAGTGCTTGAAAATCATGTATAATAATCTCTCCTTTTGATACAGTCATGATTTTTTATTTTATAGCCACGAACTGTTGCTGGTTTTCGTGGAACAGTCAGATATGCCTCTGTGAATGCTCATAGGAACAGGGTAAGTATACAAAAGTATACAAAAACTGCAGCCTGATAGAGAACGTTTTATTTTGTTTACTAGTTAGGTCATTGTGTTGTAGATGTTGTTTGGGACAAAACATAGAGTACAGGATTTTAATATCATTGATGGGATATAAAAGCTAAAGAATTTTTTTTTTTAAAAATGTGGAAAAGTGAAGCCATATCAGGAGTCAGTCTATAGTGAAATGTAAGAGAAGAGAGCTACTGGTTTATAGTTAATGTAAAATAATCCAAAAGGAAAAACATGAATAGTTTTTTGTAAGAGACGATAAAATAAGCTGTATTTGTGAATGCCATTCTCTAACAAATGCATATTACAGACATTCGTTGAGGTTATTAATTGTGTGTGTGATTGTGTGGTTGAACCAAGTCATATAAAGTATGTTCTTCAGAAAAGAAATTGACAAAATTTTGTCAATCCCAAAAGATGCTTAATTCCAGGAAATTAATTATCTAGTTGAATGGTGGCCTTGGACTACTTAATTTAGTGAGTCCATTATCAGTATTAAAGACAAATAGCTTTTAACCTAATTTTCTGGTACATTTATTTTAGGAAATGGGCAGACATGATGATCTGTGGTCGCTTTTTTATATGCTGGTGGAGTTTGTGGTGGGTCAGCTTCCATGGAGAAAAATAAAAGATAAGGCACGTAATGTTTGAAATTTAGTTATAACTTAATTGTGTTCATCATCTGTGTAAACTGATGTTTTCAAAACAAGCTATTACTTAAAAAGTTTAGTGGTTTTTATTAAAAAAAAAAAATCTGAGTGTGTCCTTATGATTACCCAAAAGGCAAATCTCTTTTGTTGACCGTAAAACACAATTTCTTTATTAACCTATGGGCAGTAAAAACATATAAAGGTCAACAATACATTGTCCATGCTCCCAGAGTAAGGACCTAAATCTAAACCCTAGCTGTTTTTTTAGCTCCATCCCAACTCCGTCCAGGCCAAAAGGGGGGCATGACTCGGAGTATTGTTGCACTGTAAAAACAAGTTCAGGGTCTCTTTAATCTGCCTAATCTATAAACAGTGCATGATGTCTAAAGCTAGGTACACACAGTCCAGATTTCTGAAAGATGACAGACAGGATCTGCAAGATCCTGTCTGCCATCTTTCAAAGATCTGCATACACACAGTCCCGAGCGTTCTCCCTATGAACTTCATAGGGAGTCTAGCGCGGCCGATGGAAATTTTCGGCCTTTCCCGAACGAGCGTTCGGCCTACCCGATCGTTTGGCGGCCGCGTGCTCGTTCGGGAAACGAGCGTACACACATAACGATAAAGCCCCGATACCGTCGGATCCGACGGTATCGGGGCTTTATCGTTACTGTGTGTACCCAGCTAAATATTCAGTGTATAGATACCAAATATAGACAATGGAATACAACACAAGATCAGTAAATAACGCATGTCACTAGGTACAGAGAGACCCATTTGTGGCATTTCATTCTTACACACTAATGCATTCTGCCTGAACCTCATTATTTTTAAATACATTTTAATAAATATATAATTTAAAAATTGGCTTTTATGCACGTTTATCTGATGTGTCCTTTTTTTTCCCCATCAAAAATTATGTAAATGTGACTTACATTGGATTTTGCTTGTGATCTGCAACTTTAGATACAACAAGATCCCTCTACTTTTACTTTAAATCTGAGCTGTATAGTCTGAGAAATCATCATTTGAAATCACTTCATACACAGGGCAAGACTTGTCACTCCAGAAGCAGAATCCCTGACCATCCCTGGCCTATTACTAGGATCTTTGGCTGTCTGCCACCACAATTTCTGCAACAATTAAGAAAATCAGCAAAGAAAAGAAAGAAGGGGTAGGGAAGGGGAGATGTGTAAGCAGAGCAGGGTCTATAGTGAGGCTGTCGCAGACACTACAAGAAGGCAGTGAGTAAGGGAGGTGGGGGCAATTAGGAGCACTTACTAAACAATAATTTACTGACAAAGCAAGCACCGATAAATATGTGAGTACCATTTTACTTCTCTAAAATTGTAGTTTCAGAAAATGTAAAGTTTAAATAGTATAGTGACCCTTTAATATGTTGTCTACTGATTGATCATGGTGTGCATACCCATTTTGCAATGTTATTGGCTCCCTCTATGTTAGTAAAGGGAGCAGATAATGACACCCCAGAAATATTCTGTTTGAAACAATGAACAAAATGAAGGCTTTTTTTCCACCTCATTCATATTGCATATGTAATCCACCTGTATTTTTCTTTATAGGAACAAGTAGGTTCTATCAAGGAACGGTATGAACATCGCCTTATGTTAAAACATCTTCCTCCAGAGTTTTCAGTATTTCTTGAACATATCAGTGTGCTAGATTATTTTACGAAACCAGATTATCAGGTGTGTGCTTCCAGCTCAAAGATACTTTACAATCTTCTAAAAATGGAGAGAATGTACAAATTATTGGGTAGCACTGTACAAGTACCAAATCCTGAGACTTTATTTTGGGGAAACTTTGTGTAGTATTTACATGGTTTTAAAGGGGGCTTGCAGTGAAAAAAATGTATGTCCAAATATGTTCCTAAGGGTGCACTTACCCCTTGAGCATCCTATTGGTCTCATTATTTGACTTAAAGTAATTGTACACTAAAAATACTTTGCCTCATTTCAATCTATAAATATATACATGTAGGCAGAACTAACTCAGATGTGTTTGTGTTGCTGCATGACTTCAATCCAGTACTTGGTCAGTATTTGGTTTTACTCAAGCTCAGTCCCTTAGTTACCCTGTCCACTGACAGACTATCAGACTCTCTGCAAGGCCAGCTACAGCAAAACTATAAACAGAAGAGTTTATGAAACTAAGGCACTTGATTGACAGCTGGCATGTAAGATGATTCAGCTGGATATTTAAAGAAATAGGGAACAAATCAACAGCAAAAATGGTACAGTGATAGTTTGGAAAAATTACAGGGTTATTCAATAAAAGTTCTTATCGTTTAAAATGGTGCTAATTTTGCCCCAACCAATCAGATGTTAGCTTTCAAATGTTAAAGAAGATCTGATTGGTTGGGGCAAAATTAGCACCATTTTAAACGATAAGAACTTTTATTGAATCTCCCTGTTAGTTTCCAGTAATGGGCAATTTAAAAAAAATCCCAATGTACATATCCTTTAAACTTCCTTGATTTTTTTGTCTATTTGCTCACCTTTTTTTCAGGTTCTGGGATACCATTTTTGGTATCGGCACTTTCAATGCACATACTAGGCTCCCTATCAAGTGAGGCTTGGCACTCCTGTACAATCAGCTGTACCATGTGAATATAGTCTACTTAACTGCTGGCCTGAATTAAATATTGGTGCAGCCATTTGATATACTCTTTTAAGTTTCCCTGTCACTTACTGGGCATTTCAATCAAGCAGTCTCTCCCTGCACTAATCACTTGATTTCTTAACCTGCTGTGGGCAGCTTCCCCCGGTAAATTATTGGCAGCTATTCAGTCATGTTATTTTAATAAAATAATATATATAAATCTACTTGATATACATGCACAGTAACAAAAAAACTGGTGTTGACATTTTTAAGATTTAGTAATAAGGACCTAATTAACATATCTCTCCAAGAAACACTCCACGTTCTAAATATGTTTTTTTCATTGCTTCGTAAAGAAATAGAAATGTCATTCCTGTGTTTGAAAGATATGTCTTTATTGTGTCTTTTGTAACCTTCTCAGCAACACTCTGTACCCTTCTCTTAGAGAATTCTTTTTGCCTGTTTGCAGCTTCTTGTATCTGTATTCGACAATAGCATGAAAGCATTTGGAGTGCTGGAAGGTGATCCTTTTGATTGGGAGAAAAGTGGGATGGATGGCTCCTTAACAACGACAACAACATCAACTACACATCAACTTCAAACTCGTCTAACTCCTGCTGCCATTGGGTAAGAAGCCAGTTGTAATACATCCACGTTTTTTTAATATAAGTAGCAACATGTCAATGTTTAATGTTCTTGAATGATACTTTTTGAATTGATCAATGATGTGCAGGGAAAAATCGAGCCATTCCGCCTTCTAAAATATATACAAAATACAAATACAAAAGTTACACCTTATTTGTCTGGCTGTACATTTGTGTCCAAATCAGTGTCCATGGAGTTTGTAATCCAGATTTATAGTTTAATATATAGCATTGCATTGTAACTAGTTAAGAAGCTATATCTATTTTCATGGGAGTAAGTTAAATATTTAAATTAAAGCCAACTACGCATTGTCTTCCAGAATTGCAAATGCCACTCCTATTCCTGGAGACCTGCTGCGTGAAAACACAGATGAGGTGTTTCCAGACGAGCAGCTTAGTGATGGTGAAATTGGAATTCCAGTCATGGCTTCCCAAGAGAAATTACCTGGTTCTCCAAATTATCAGCGTTTGCAAGAAAAGGATGTCTGGGAGGAGATGGACGCAAACAGGAATAAAATAAAAATGGGTGTCTGCAAGGTACAAAGATATCTTGATGTCCCTGACTGGAATTCATTTGTTTTTTTGCTGACTTTTTACTTTGACTGCTATTGATTTGTGGGAAGTATCACATTTCATGGAGTTAAAATAAAACCATATCAATTGAGTATAAAATGGAAGAATATTTGGCAGTAACTTTATTGAAACCATATTTTATTAAACATTCAGAATTTCCCTGAACTTCACTGTTATGTAGATCATAAGCCCCACCCCCAAAAATAGATCTTTTATAAAGATATTTACAGCAACCATTCTCTATATTTCCTCTGCCTATGGACACCTTAGGGAAGTAATTTATTTTCCTTTTCAGGCTTGTGGCTAGCGTTAAAATGATTTAAGAAGTTTTGGGACGGGTCTTATGATGCATTTAATAATGCTGTGTCCCAGCTGTAGGATACAAGTGGGCATGCTCAAGTTAGTGGCAAGGGGGCAGAGCAATGATGCTGGTAATGTCGAAGCTCACAGTGTAAGCAGGACGCACCACCCTTTATACCAATGTCAGTTTGTATAGACTGCAGCTAGACACATGGTTCAGGAGTAATTTTAAATTTGACAACACTTGTTTTTTTGGGGTTTTTTTACTTTACAATTGAGGTGCATAATGAGTTAGCTGCTGCTGCTTACAGTACTGATAAAACCAGTATCTTACGAAGCTTGCTGGGTGTTTCTGTCCTTAGATACTAAAATGTTGATTTTTTAAAAAAAAATCTTACTAATCTAATCACCTCAGTCTTTCCATTTTTTTTTAAATCTCCTCCAAGTGGAGGAATTGTTTATTAGGATATCAGAATTAACAATACAGGCTGTTTTAGTCTCTCCCTTTAAATTTAGTACAACATATGGGTGCATTTTGTTAATTATTATCTTATAATCTTAGGCAGCTACTGAAGAAGAACATAGCAATGGCAATGCAAATGGCCTACAAAATGCACCAAGCCTTGGTTCTCCTATACGAGTACGATCAGAAACCACCCAACAAGACCGAGATGTTCCTCTTTTGCGCAAGTTGCGCAACATTCATAGCTTTGAACTGGAGAGACGTAAGACACTTGAGTCAAAGCCAGATCCTGACAAGTTTTTGGAAAACTGGTATGAAACATGATTTTGAATATTCTTATATATGAACGATGTATGAACAATTCTTTGTAAAAACTTTGTTATAGGGCTTAATGCCTAAGGATAATTTTGTTCCAGCTTGCATGGAAAATAGGACCAAATCATCAAGATAATGTAATAAAGGTTTATTTAAATTATCTAAAATCCAAAATCAAAGAAAAAAATACACTAAAATAACAACCAAGCAAGAGCAATAGGTGTGCTACTGTTAAATATTACCAATTTAGTGTATATATTTTCTTTTTGTGGCGATTTTATCACTGAATTTTCCTATTTCTTTCTTTTTTTTTTTTTTTTTTTATTCTGTTAAGTATTGAAAAAACACAGAAAGAAACTAGCTTGAAGGGTGGGCCACTTGCTGAAGGATCTTCTCCTTCACTGTCTCAACTTAAGAAGACAGTTGTTCCTCTGAATGCTCCCCATGCTGATCATGACTGGCAGTATGATGATGAATATATCCCAGAGGGCTCAAAAGTTGGCTCTGGTAGTTCACCAGAGCATCTTGATGGTGGGGCTAGCAATGGATTCATAGCTGTAAATCTAAGCTCCTGCCGGCAGGAGATTGATTCTAAAGAGTGGGTTATAGTGGATAAAATCCATGACTTGAAGGATTTTGGAACAAATCAAGGTCAGAAATTAACAGGAAGTCCCTCAGAAGAAGAGCCTGAGGTTCTTCAGATACTGGAAGACTCCCCACAAGAATGTCAACCCAAATTGGGAACATGGACAGATCTTAATAAACCTAATAGACTAGATTCAGCAGTAATGCTTGACATAGCAGCTTCTACATATAAGTTGGATCCAATGTCAGCTGCTGCTGGGCAATTGCTTGCGGCTACCCCCACAAGTCCAATGGAGGCTCAAGCTGAAGGTGCTTTGACTCCGGTAAGTAGAAATTTATAATTTTTAATACTTTATTATATTTTTCCAACACAACTTATAATATAACGTTAACTATTTAATGGGAAAATAATTTTTCCTGAACACACAACGTGACCAAAACACACAAAAAAAATCTATTCCTATTCAGTCCATTAGTTCAGATCTCTGGTATGATAAGCAGTCCCTTTTCATTATGTTCAGATTTTATAATTTGTTTTTGCATTCATTCCGTGTTCAGCTTACTTTGTCTACAGGTGTATAATCTGTTGGGTATGGGTACACACATGGCAGATCTTTAAAAGATGACAGGCACTCAAAGCCGACTCCCTATACTTAAAGAGCATCTCCACCCTCATTGCAAACTTTTTATATATTGTAGTGCGTGCCCCCCAGCACCGTCTGGCTCCCCTGCCTGCCAGAACTACAAGCAAGGGGACAGTCCGGCAGCCGCGGCTGTGATTGGCTGAGTTCCATTAAAGTGGTTGGGGGTGGCAGGGCATGCCCTGCAAGATATGTAAAGAAATGTATGCTACATGAATGCCTGCCAGGGAGGGATCGGGAGGGAGGGGGGAAAGGGCTCCACTGCTCATACCAGCAACAACTGAGAAGCAGAAACCTTTTGGACAGGAAGTCAGCTCCTACTTCTCAGTTTCCTGGACTTTGAAGATGCACTACAGGAGAACAATAAGGAGCAGGGATGTAAGGTAAGGATTTGTTTAAATTGTACAGTGGGGCCAGTAGTTGGTGAAATTTTAGTTTGGGGGTGAGGGAAATTTTTGCTACACGCACTTGCGATAAAGGGAAAATACTGTCTGTTCTGGAAGGACTGTCGGTTGCAGCAATAGTGTAATAGAGGACCACACGATCGGACGTGGTTTTCCGCCATGTCCGATCGTCCTTTTGTCCAATTTGGACGAATAGTTGATCGGACACGGCCGAAAACCCATGCGATTATTTCGGCCCGATCAAACAATAAACTATCGGTTGATCGGGCTGAAATATTGCATGGTGTGTGCATAGCCTTAGCTAGTGATTTTCTTTCTAATCTCTGGCAATCTTACTTTATTATGACGCTCAAAATAACTGAGTATTTCTTCATTTTGTTAGCCCCACCAGGAAAGCTGCAAACCTTTTGATAAGCATAATCGGTATCTGGTTAAACTCCTAAATTAGTTTAGGCTGGGAAGATCCCTCTCATTAGCAACAGAGATGATAAAAGGGTATTGGCTTGAGGAAATTTACACAATTCATACATACATACATATATACTGTCTGGTCCGTACAGTAAATGTTTAAAGGACAACTATACTCACCTCACCCTCGCTCCTCTTACTCCATAGCTGCATAGTACCCAGGGTGAGGACCTAAAATCGCTAAGTCCTCACCCTGGGTACTTTCCCTAACTCCTGCACTACTTACCGCAAATCTGTTTCGCCGATCGCTCCATTCCTCCGCTCTTCCTGCTTCAGTGACAGATCGCGAGGCAGCCAATAGGAAGATACGCTCTGCAAGGAGGTGTGTCTTCCAATTGGCTGCCTCGCGACTGTCACTGACAGTAGAAGAGAGGTGGAACAGTGTGGATCGGTGAAGCAGATTTGCGGTAAGTAGTGCAGGAGTTAGGGACCCAGGGTGAGGACTTAGCGATTTTAGGTCCTCACCCTGGGTACTATGCTGCAGTGGATCGGGGAAAAGGTGAGTATAATTGTCCTTTAACCTGTGAGTAGAAAATCTTAAAAACTCAACATCAATCAGATCATTCAATAACAAACCCCATTTATTATATTTGTGCATTCAGTTTAGTCAAAACTGAAGAATATTATACAGGCTCACTAGATGGCTCTATAGACTCCCAAACACAACATAGTGTAACATCAGACTATAAATATGGTAAATATGGTGTGTTCCTGATTCAGGGTATCTATCCTTAAAATAACCTGCCAATTCACCATTTTCTCTGTGTATAAATAAATGCTTCCAAAATACTGACTTCCTTTTTCTAGGAGCTCTAATAGAGACCGTTATGGTCTTGCCCTTGGCCCAGCGCCTGGGTTGATTCAGTTGCTCAGTAGAGATTTGAGCATGTTTGACCCATCCAACAGCCAATCAGTAGAAATTACTGTTTCTAAGGTAGTGTGCTCACTAATAACAACAGCAGGGAATAGAAAGGATTATAAATTCAACAGATTTTCCAAATAGGAAGAGAATATGAAGAATAACTAGGTATAATAAATATGAACTAAGAATTTTGCATTGAACTTTCCCTTTAATGGAAAAATGGTTTGTCCACCCTGACTAAAATAATAAAAGAATTTTCAAACTGCCATTCAAAAGAAGGAACATAACTTGTACAATGTCCCTGTTGAATGGACTTGAATTATGACTGACCGCTTTGTGTTGGAAAGGTTGAAGAGAAGCACCTGCAGAGCTTGTTGTCTTTAAATAATTACTGCTTTCAAAACGTGAAATCACTAAAAATGCACAAGATATATGGATTTAATCAACAGTTTCTTGAATTTGAAATGGGAATTTTATATTCTCTGCTTTATTTAAAAAATGTTATCTCTACAAAACATTTTATGTTGCACTATTTCTTAGGGCTACTCAAAAGCCACAGTTGGTGATTTTGTGTTGCACCATTTCTTAGGGCTACTCAAAAAGCCATAATTGGTGTGTGGCTTATTTAGAAAACAAGGCATTGGCTGTAGAAAAGCAATCCGAAATATGGAATCCCTTACTGCACTGTAATGTACTACAGACTATACATAAGTCCATAAGTAGGGGGGGAAAGCGTCATCTAAAGCTGCATCCTATTTTTTTTTCTAAAAACTTTTTAATAAAGCTACAAGAACAGTTGTGTTCTCTTTCAGACAGACATTTCTATTTGGTTGTTTTGTTTCGGTCTATTTGGACTTGGCATGTTATGCCTACTATTCGCAAAAATATTGGACCATATATCGCAGAAAAGCGCCTTAGGGGAAGTTCAATGCAAATACATATGCTTTTCAGAAAAAAGAGCAGTATTTTTTCATCCAAATTACCTTAATCTGCCAATTCAGCATTGTCTGTGTATAAATAAATGCAACCGAAATACTGACTTCCTGTTTACAGAACCCCTACTAGAGACCGTTATGGTCTTGCCCTTGACCCAGCGCCTGGGTTGATTCAGTTGCTCAGTAGAGATCTGAGCATGTTTGACCCATCCAACAGCCAATCAGTAGAAATTACTGTTAGGAACATTTCAAGGATGTGGTGCATCTTGGGAGGAAGAAGGACCATTGGAACCTGATATGTCAGCTCACTAATGTCAGCAGCAGGGAACAGCAAAGGATATGAAATCAACTTATTTTTCAAAATGGGAAAGAATACGTAGAATAACTAAAAACGCATTACACAAACTAACAATTTAACAAATATTGATAATTTGCACTGAACAGATGCTATTTTTCATAATTGTGCGACCTCCTATACAATACAATTGCGGTACTCTTGTACTGGAGCCGTACTTTCCAATGCCAAAATATGCCCCATTATAAGAAATGCCCACTAATATATGGGTGCCATAAATGTTCTGGAGCTAGTTTGGGCGGAGACTTGCAAATAGTCTCCTTTATGTCCTGTGGCTAATGCATGCCTCAGGAAACACTTGCATAATAACATGCATTACAGCCTAATGGTATAGAACCATTAATTTGTTGACATGACATATTACAATCTTGTTAGCTTTCTTTAGTGCAAGACAGATTTTTGCCTTCTATGGGATAGGAATTGGGAGCACAAGATACTGATCATCTATATAACTTAAAGGTTCACTATACTTACTAAAACAACCTAACATTATTTGAAACTACAATTTAAGAGAAGTAAAATGGTGGTGCTGACAACCGCTGCCAGCTCCCCTATACTTTTAGTACAGGGAGATGCCTGCGACAAATTTTCAACCTTTTTCGAATGACCTTGAGGCCGGAGGGAATGTGGTGATACACATACACACATGGTGATAATAAAGCTCCAATACTGTTGGATCAAGCACCCAGGAAGCTGGGCATAAGCAGTTTTTCTGTACTAGTACGATATTGGGAGGTAGGAATTTCCTACCTCTGGTTAAAGAAACCCTATGCGCATCCACAGGACGGAGTGCAGATTCTTCCAACCAAGGGTTAAAAATGTGAAAAATTAAAACAATATTGTTTCATCTGCGAGGTTAGTGTCTTGGACCTTCCTGTTTAAAGAAAGTGCTAAAACCAGGAGAAAGCCTAACTGAAGAAGTTTTCTTTATGTTGGAACTCCTCACAGAAACAATATTTGGAGGTAGGAATTAAAGGGCAACTAAAGCCACAGAACAAAACTGAACCAGAAGTCAGGGTACCTTGATATAAAACCAGTAATCTGTGTCTTAACTCTCATTTTGATACGGGCGCTGGGAAATTTACCTAAATAACATATGGTTTGTGTTTACTTCTCAGCATTCTATTATCAGACAGTTTGGTCAACGACCATTATGTTCTGCACATGCTCAGTCCTTTGCTATGGCACAAACTTGTTACAGTTGGTCACACCCATTAATAATATCTAGCCAATCCTTTTACAAGACAGATAAAGCAAGGAAGCATGTGACTGAGGTCAGGAGCTGTGGTCTGACACTGCACATACACTTCATACAGTTCTAAACAGGCTTTAATTTACTTTAACAGAGTTTACTAAATTGCCATTTTATAGTTTATTGATGTTTTTAGGGGGGTTGTTTTCAGATTCTGGAGTATAAAAAATTGGGTTTAGTTCTCCTTTAACAATACAACCTACTTGTCTCCAGCTTCTGTTTAAAAAAAAAAAAAAAAAACTTTGTATGCACTATAGTTCACTTTTAAGGTGGCAATACACATGTGACTTCCATCTCAAAGCAAATTTAATTTGAATCTGATTGTGAATTTGCAGTATAGGGAATGGTTGTTTGTGCAACCACACACTTTATGATGTTATTGTCTCCCTCTATTATAGTAAAGGCAGCAAATGACATCAGGCCAAACGGCAGTAGATTTCAGCATCGTTATTTTTTATGCCATACGTTCCCGATATTCATCAAATCACATCAGATCCAAATGGATTTGCTGATTATCTTCATAATGTGTTTGTCCAGCTTTAAAGGGTATGTCCACCTCAAAACTAAAATTTAACCCACTAGTGGCATCACTGTGTTAAAAAAAAAAATCCTTACCATACATCTCTGCTCCCTATAGTTGTCCTGCACTGCTTGTCCAAAGTCCAGGAAACTGAAGAGTAGGAGGTGAGGTGTCTTCCTGTTCAAAAGGGTTCTTCTTCCTCCTTGAGAGGAAAGTGCCATGTACAGGGGAGCCCTTTCCACCGATCCCCCCATGCCTGTCCTTCCACCTAGCGTATTCCTTTTTATATATTGTAGATCTTCACCCCTAACTGCCGAGTGAAATCTTAAAAAAAAAAAATCATCAGCATTATATCTGTTGTATCAATTAGATCAACTGGACTTGAAATGTAGTTCTTGAAGACGTTTCGCTAGTCATCCGACTGGCTTTCTCAATTCAGAATGCCATGAGAAAGCCAGTCGGATGACTAGCGAAACGTCTTCAAGAACTACATTTCAAGTCCAGTTGATCTAATTGAATACAACAGATATACCATGACCTGGATGAATGAGAACCTTCACAAGCACATCAGCATTATACTTACAGCCCTTTGCTCCCGCAGTGCTCTACATTGATGGCAGCCGTGTTTGTGATTGGCTGCCTCTCTGCCAATCACAGACGCTACTGCCAGTCTGGCCCCTGCTTGCAAGTTCCAGCAAGCAGGGAGCCGGATCAGTGCGCCATGGTAGCGAAGGGCTGTAGGAACAGTTCTGATTGTGTTTTTGTTTTTTTTAAGATCTAACTCTGCGTTTGGGGGTGGGCAGGGGGTATCTACAATATATTAAAAGTTAATATTTAAAGGAATAGTTCACTGCAATAGTGAACTATATCTTTACTACATTGATTGAAGACCGGGAGGTTAAGGAGCTATGCCTTACCTCCTGTTCTTCAATCAATTGTTGGAGAGCCAGGAACGAAGATGCAGAAAGCTTACCATTTGCGCTCTGAAATACCCGACTGATTCCTGCTTCTGTTCCACTATAGCATGCATTATCGGGCATGCGCGTTATAGTGGAACAGAAGCAGGAAGCAGTCTGGACCTGTCAGTGAGGCCACACTGGATTGTGCAAAAGGTAAGCTTTCGGCATCTTCGTTCCTGGCTCTCCAACAGTTGATTGAAGAACGGTAGGTAAGGCATAGCTCTTTAACCTCCCGGTCTTCAATCAATGTAGTAAAGGAATAGTTCACTATTGCAGTAAACTATTCCTTTATGGTGGATATGGCCTTTAAAAGCTGCAATCATGTGGTCCGTGTGTGCGCGTGACTTCGCCTCACCGTGCTTGTGAGTATGTACAAGCTCGGCGCACGTGTCCATGCACACGCTGACGTCGCCAGCAAGTTTCAGAGTGGAGGAGCTCAACAGTTTTCACTGCACATCCAAGATGTCAGCAACTTCACAGCAGCACAGGTAGGCTCAGGAGGGACCTAGGGGGGGGAAAAAGGGGGTTGGAGATTTTTTAAAGCTGCAGCTTACAATTAAACTTAAATTACAATTTCTTCTTCACAAGAAGAAACTCAAAGAGAATAAGCAAAATAGATGCAATACTTGTCTTGTGAAATTGTGAAAAACCCAGAGCATTTATTGTATTTCAGTAAAAAAAAATAAAAAATACCAGAAACGTGTTCTTTTTCATTACCAATCAATCAATACCTCTTATACTGGATCCAAGAAAATCATCAATAAAAATGTATTTCTTCACAAATTGTATGTTTGGAGTTGCAGGCTATTTTTTTCTGATGTATTCTGTCTCTATAATGAGAAAATTCACGTCTCTGTTCAGATTGTGTATTTGTACTGTTTGAAACAGTTTATAACCTGCAGACATTGACTCATTGGCTTATTTGAAGCATTTGCTAGTATTCAAAAACATTATTTTTTTTCCCCCAACATCATGCCAAATTCTCTCAGCTTGGTGCTTCTCACATCTCGCTTCCTTCCACCTTGAGACATTCAAGCACTTTCATGCGCTCTATAAACTCCCAGTGCAGCCGCTCAGAGTTGCTACAAAAAGAAGAGGTTGGCATTCCAAAGAGTCAGTCAGCAGAGAGCTATTACTCCTCTTGTCGTTCAGCTGGCCTCAGGAAGCTGCCTGTCATTCCCCATAATGGGGCCAAGTTTCCCTCTGTAAATCGAATATCTAAATCTCAGGTGAATAAAAATCACTATGTCCATTCCACAAACATCATCTTGTCTGTCCATGATAAAAGTTGTCTTGATTTGGTCTATATGTACCTCTTAATATTTTTTTTGTTATTTACTTAAAATTGTGAGGTGCTATTTCATATTGTTTAAAAGGCAAAGCTGACTTTTGGAAAATTGGGAGTCAACTTGGCAAATTTCTGGGGCTTGTTCATAGCTTTTTTCAAACATGCAAATGTTAAGAAGTGCCGCTTAGAGCCCACATAACCTCAAAGCACAATAGCTTATACATTGAAGGGTATGTCCACCCCCCAAACTAATTTTTACTATGTGCCTGCAAATGGCTATAAAACTCGACCTCGCAAGGTTTATAGCTGTGACAGGCCCCCCCCAAATGTACTTACCAGCCTTCATTCCCCGATGACTTCTACTTGACTTCCGTGCCTTTTCCAGGGCTCGACCATTGTCAGCTCCTGTGATTGGCTAGCGCATCGTGCCTAGCCAATCACAGGTGCGGACGCCGGTCGAGCCCCTGCTGCTTGACTTCCGTGCCCAGAAAAGGCACAGAAGTCAAGCAGACTTTATCTATATTAGATAAATAAAAAGCTTTTGCTCCTATCTACCTAATCTATCTCTGTCACATCTCTGTCCATCTCTAAACATTGTGATATGTCGTTAAACTTAAATAAATGTAGACCACTACCACTCTGCATAACTGATAACCATAAGAGAGTTCATTACTTTTTAACTTATGCTTACAATGTTGCCAAAGATATGTGACATAGCCACACCAGAGAATACAGAATGTAAGCTATAAGGATGCCCATACACAGTTTGCCAAAAAAGTTAGATTCCCAAAAGATTTCGGAAGATTATCCATTTCAAAGGATTGATTGTCAATCGCACATTGACAGACATAGACTTTTAGTACACAGTATTCCTCCATTAATTCTTTGCCACATTTCTGCTGAAATTGATCAAAAAAATATTGACCTATGTAGTTCGGACAAATTCATTTTCAATCCAAGCCATTTTATTTGTGATAGTAAATAGGACCTACAGGTGGAAAATCATTACTTTTGATAGCTTTGTAGGAGGTCCTACAATGTTGGGATTGAACCATATTTTAGATTTTTAGGGGGAATTTCTTCCCTTATGTTACAAATATAAAAGTACTTAAGATTTTTTGGCTCATAGTTAGTTGTAAAAACTGTTATGTTTGAGCTTTCTGAGATAAGGTTGTGTATAGATGATCTAGATGCTTTTAGTTTAGCAGCTAGTGCTGCATGTGCACAACATTTTGGTGTATTTTGTGATTCCAAAAACGAGAAATCTTTTGAAAAACACTGTGTACAGAAAAAAGTGTTTTGAGTATACTAACATTTTTGCAGTTGGTTTAAAATACCAGCATGAACCATCTTTTCTGCTTGATCAGGTCGAAACCTTTAACGTGGGGAAGACACAGTACCAACAATTTTGTCTGTCATCTTTGACAGATGTGGCTTTCCCTATATTAAGTATAGGGAGATCTCTCGTGACTGCCATAGACCCAATGATTGCGACCGACTTGCTATACTATAATGAGCACGGTGGCTTAGTGGTCTTGAGTCAATTCCAACATGCAAGAAGTTTGTATGTTCTCCCAGTAGCTTGCCTGGGTTTCCTCTGGTCTCTCCAGTTTCTCCCACTATCATAAAGACTTACTGATTGGTTGTATGTGTCAAATGAAATTGTGCTTAGATTGTAAGCTCTTTGGGGCAAGGCCTGATGTGAATGAATATATGTAATTGTAAATTGCTACGGAAGATGCTGGCGCTATATAAATCCATAATAATAATAAGAATAATTTAGGGGGGCGACCGTGACAAAAGGAAATTTTCTGTTCAGAACGACCATTTCCAGTGGCGACACTGAACTTTTGGTTGTTATTGTACACGTTTGTTACAGACGTACACACATTACCGAAAAAGGGACAATCCCTGTACCCAGAATTAGATAACTAAAATAAGGCAGCAATCTTGGACCCTATGATGCAGCATTGGGCAACGCTGTATCAGCTTTTACCTCTAGTTATCTTTTCAAAGTATGTGTTCTATAAAGATAGTGTTGCAAATCATTTACATAAAACTGTGAAAACTAATTGTGGATTCTTTTCCAAACCTAGATGACAATGCCCCGGCCTTCAGCAACATCCACCCAGTCTGTGTCAGAAAGCTTTCTTTATGGTCCAAATCCAGAAAAAAGAGATCAAGACACAAACCTTCAAGAGGTTTTATCTCCACAGGAAAACATCGCAGAATACTGTTCTTTAGAGGAGAAGGCAACATGTTTACGTAAAACAAATTTAGCTTTGCAGTTAGATAAGACTAGCCAAGAGAGGGCATGTAACATGAATCAAGATTTAAGCCAAACAAATGTATTCAATGAAAGTAATGAGTTTTTAGAGGGGAAAAAAACCCTAGAAACTCCTGTGAAATCTGATTCAAATTCACTACTTGGTTTCATCAATGCCAACAAAGAACAAAGTAACAAAGGATCACACTTTCAATATCCATCTCAAGAGCAAAGATCACATAAGGAAATCTGTCCTGATCCTAAACAGACTGTTGAATCAAGGACTTTGTGTTCTGTGCCAAATGAAGGCTCCCATCCTTATTCACCAAAGTCAGATATAGCTGAGGCTGTTTCCCGTTCAAACAGAAAGTCTGAGGGGTGCATAGAATCATGTAGTAGGAACTCTGCAGAAGTTGTTCCACAAAATGGTTTTCATGACTTAAGTGACATTGTTGCTAATGGCTTTGCTGATTACAAAGTGAATGTTTCAGTGTTGACGAATGGAGAAGTCAAAAGAGAGCCAAGTATAAAAAACGGGGAACAGCTGGATATAAGTGATGCATCTCAGCAGTGTAAGAAAGATCATACTAAATCCAGGCACAGTAGAATTCCTGTGTTGGCTCAGGAGATTGATACAACATCTGAGTCATCCTCTCCGATCTCTGCCAAAGAGAAACTTCTTCTAAAAAAGGCCTACCAGACAGATCTTGCAAGACAGTTAATGGAAAAAAGGCAAATCAAATCATTTTTTTGTGACCTTTCAAGTGCCTCTGACAAGTCACTGGATGAAAAATCATCGCCACCAGCTGTAAAGTTACTAGAAGAAGAAAATTCTCCTAAACTGGCCACAGATTCACAAATAGTCAGAGTTTCTGAGGATGCGAGTGCAACATCTCAGATCTCCCAATCCAGAAAAAGCAAAATCCCTCGTCCAGTATCTTGGACTAATAATGACCAAATAAACAATTCTCATACGGCACAGTTCCTTCCTAGACCACCACCTGGTAAACCACCTACACGCCCTGGGGTGGAAGGAAGGTAGGTAAAAATTAAACACCATAATATATCTTTTACAGTTTAAAGGAATAGTTCACTGCAAAAATGAACTATTCCTTTAATGCACTGATTGAAGCCCTGTATGTGCTCTAGCTCCTCAACAAAATATAATTGGGAGGTAGGAATAATCTTACCTCCCTGCCCCAGGTGCTTTTAATTTTTGAAAAGTAAATTTTTCATTATAATTGTCCTTTGATTGATATTTTCACTTTAAAGGAATATTTAATGCATTGATTGAAGACCGGGAGGTTAAGAAGCTATGCCTTACCTTCCGTTCTTCAGGGCTAGGCCACACTAGCGCGTTTGCGCACGCGTTTCGCGCTCGCGATTGCGCACGCGATTTTTGCTAAAATGGAAATCACGGGAACGCAAAAATTCCTGCGATTTCCGATGCACATGCGATTGCGCGTCCGTTCGCGTTTTGGTAACGCATGCGTTCACCATTTTTGGTGCGTTAACGCAGCGTTTCCATAACGCGAAATGGCAAAAACGCATGCGCAAAATGCGAACGCAAAGGCGAACGCACAAGAAAAGCGCACACAATCGCGTGCGATAACGCTCGCGATTTTGTGTGCGATTCCTGTGCGTTGTAATGTGGCCTCAGCCTCAATCAATGCATGTGGACCGAGGAACTAAGATATAAAAAAACTTAAAAACTTACATTTTGCATGATCCTCCTCTGCAGCAGTAAAATTCCAGACCACTTCCTGGTTCTGTTTAACTATAGCGCGCATGTGCACTATTGTTAATCAGAACCCGGAAGTGACCTGTTAGTGCTGCTGCGGTGGATCGAGTGAAAGGTAAGTTTGTTCTATCATCGTTCCTGGGTCCTCATGCATTGATTGAAGAATGGAAGGTAAGGCATAGCTCCTTAACCTCTGCATTAAAAGAATAGGAATATTCCTTTAAAGTGAAAATATCAATCAAAGGACAATTATACTGATATTTTTTTGTTTTTTTGAAAATCTACAGTAATTTAAATCTGTGGTGTTCAGTTAGATGAGTCAAAACAGCAAGAAGTTGGGGACCTGATGAATGCAAGTTGTTAATTGCATTATAGTCAAAGAGGTGTTATTAAAACTGCCCAGTAAAAGGCATCAAAACAGCATTGTACATGGCAGACAATCAACACCTTGCATTCATGTGGTCCCTGACACCTTGTTATATGCTGATTGGGACATTCTCCAGGGTATTTATTACCAACAGATTCTTGTACAAGTCATTCTGAATTAAGAAAGCAGTCATATGAACAACAAACTAAACTTCATGTCCAGTTGATCTAACAGATTACCACAGATTTATCATGACCTGGATAAATGAGAACCTTCACATCCTGTAATTTTAATTTCACCTCATTAGGATGAATATTTATTTTTAAGTTTGCAGGTTTCCATTTTTAAAGGGGAACTGTGGTCCAAAAATGACTTTAGGTAAATTGATTGGAATTGCTCTCCCGAGAATTTTTGCAACCTATTTTCATTGTTTATTTTGCATAGTTTTGAAGATATTTACATTTTTATGTGTGATATGGCATCAGCATCACCAGGTCCCTTGCACTTCCTGCTCTGAAACCATGTCAGTGGATGACAGTCAATCTTCCCTGTGTCTCCTCCTCCCCTTGCATCCCCCTCCTTCACACAGTGGGGAGGGGAAGGGACTTCCTGGCTCCTGTCCTGTCACTGAAATCTAAGGCTGTGCTCGCCCGGCGGCGAGATGGAGGAGCAGCCTTAGAAATGTCACATGTCAGCCTCCCACTCATTAACCTTCCGGTCAGTAATTTCTTTATATCTTGGGCTGTGAAGCACGTAGAGAGGTGGTTGATGACTTGTTTTAAAGGTAGGAAACTGGCCTTTCATTTAAACTAGTTTGGAGACCACAGTCCCCCTTTAAGAATCAACGCTCCTTTGCTTCAAACTAAAGTTATCTATTGGCTTGGTACACACAGATCATGTTAATTTGGATACAATAGATTGCTCCTGACCTATTGCTAGGCAAAAGTGATCAGACAGGTTGGTGAATCATGGTCAATTCTGCAGTCTTCAACTGACTGTAAGATCTATGAGGCTGAAATACCAGCACTTTATTGATAATTTCTGCCAACAGACCTACCAAAGTGTGCATCTGCCCATGTGTACCAGGTATAAGCCAGCATTGAATTTTTTTTCCCTCTGTAAGGGTGATAATAAATTATTAAATAAACCTATCACACAAGTAATGGTGGCCATACACATGTGGTTATGATCATATGTGTGCCGACATTCAATTGGAATCTGCCGGCAACATGCAATGGTAACCACATCATATCATTAACGACCTACCGAATTTTTTTGCCTGATATTTGGTAAATCCTCATTGGTTATGTGTATGGCCACCTTAGGGAAGATTTTTGTTCACCTATAAAGACAACTTGTAAAGCAGGAACATTATTCAAGTTCTTTTTATGGCCATTTGTTTTAGGCTGGGTACACACAAAAGGACTATTTGTCCCGACCAAGCGCTCGCTACGATGTCCGTCGTTCGTAACAATAGTGGCCACGGGTGACAATTCGTGCAAACGACCGTGCGGTTCCATAGGGAACCACACAATCAATCGTGATTTACCGATATGGACAATCGAGGTCGGTCATGGCCCCACACCGCGACCCAAAATGCCGTGGATCAGTCGGTCGGCCGAAAATATCTGCTGGTGTGTACCCAGACTTAGACAAATTGCTAAACTGAATGTATGTTTAAATGCCATTTACCATTTAGAGATGTATTCTCTTATTGGATGTGATGCATTTTAAAACACATCAGAATGTTAAATGTAAAACCAGGAACCAAAGAGGTCTGACATTTCAAAGTAGTAAATATAAACTAAAGGTTTAATTTCAAGTTTATTTGAAACTTTTTTTTAATTGTTTTTGAACTTTGTTTGCCTTTTCTCTCCCTGGCCCTACAATGATGTTCTGATAGTTCCTTCTGTTTGCATTTTGTTCATGTTTATGGTTGGAAACACTGGAATCCTTTTTAATATGTCCAGTTTTGTTTTCTGTGATTTATGTGAGGATATGTTTCTATTTTTATAGCAACACTAACTTTCTGCTGCCTGGTACAAACCACTGTTTTTTTCATGTTGTAAAAAATTGTATCTTAAAAAAAATCCAACAAATAGTCAGTCTATTAAAGGGAAGGCCACACTAACGTGTTTCTCACGTTCTTACAATCACGTTTTGTGATCGGTTAGGGCATGAAAATCTCATGGCAGCATATCACAAGGTGACCACACTGTGTGCCCTTTTTAATTAACGAAATCGCAGCGCACACAGTAGCACGCGTGGAACTTGCTACATCACATTTGCGCATTTTATGGGTGTTACCCTGTTCTGTAATGTGGCCGCAGCCTAAATTAAGCAGACCCTACTCCAGTGTAAGGTCTTATACATAGTATCCCATGCTGAAAAAATATGCAGTTGTTGATATGGTACTGTACAAAAATTTTTAACAGATTTTTACTGTGCCTCTGTAAAATGTTATTTAAAACATTTGCTTCTATTTCTTAAAAGGATTCGACGGTACAAAGTTTTGAGGAGTGGCAACTCTGACTCAGACCTACTCTCCCGACTTGCTCAGATCATTCAAAATGGTTCCCAAAAACCACGCAGCTCCTCTCAGTGTAAGAGTCCAGGATCCCCGCACAGTCCTAAAACACCCCCTAAAAGCCCTGTGATTCCCAGACGTAGCCCAAGTGGCTCCCCGAGAAGCTCTTCTCTACCTAGAACCAATAGCTCATCATCTTCTAGAGCTGGACGAACACATCACCATGACCCTAGAAGCTCTTCTCCACATGTGGGTCGAAGCAAGTCTCCGCCGAGTTTCTCAGGTTCATCTTCTTCAAGGAGGTCCTGCCAAGACCATTGCTGCAGTAAGCAAAGTAAAAGCGTTTCCAAGGGTACTGGAAGTAGCCACCATCCTGCAAGCAGCAAAACCGTCCGAGGGAAGCCCTCACCCCGGGAAAGCAAAGTGTCAAATAAACTAAGTAGATAGTAACAAGGCTTTGCAAGATTTGTGTCAAATAATACATTGCATGTTGTGTATGTTTTAGAAAAAATCCAAATCAGTGTTGATTTTAAAGTTCAAAAGAAGACCAGCTGGGGAACTAAAATGCTATTATTCCTTTGAAAGTGGGCAAGCTTCACACTTTTTAAAGAGATATATTTTTGCCTTGGCCAGACATTGCCAGTTGATATGATGACCATAAAATGCGTTTTAGGCACATCTATGTATAGCAATATTTAATACCTAGATTATGAAAGGAAAAATATACAGTCAATATAAGAATTTGTAAGGGATTATTTAAAGGTTTTTTCTTACAGATTTTAATTGTATTATTCAAGATAACACTGCAACCTAGAGGCTTTCTTTTCACTAAGGCTACAGTTTTATGTGCCACTCTGTCCTAAGCCAGGAAGCAAGTATAATTCTACCTTTTCACCATTTTTTCCATTTTTGTTTTCTTTTGTGCACAACCGTAATTACTAAATATAATGCCATCTCTAAGGTTTAGAAATCTTAGCTTCCTATGCAAAGGTAAAAGCTCTCAAGCTCTGCATACAAAGTGGAAACTGTCTTAATATTTGTAATGTGGTTATTGCATGTAATGTAATACTGCTTTCTTTCACCAGATGAATAATTTAGATGGTGTAGGGCAACCCACTATCGACCCCACTGCCCCCCCCCAACCTATAAAAAACATAGGAAAGGTAGTCTTACTTGAATATTGCTGACCTTCCAGTATCTCCAGAAGGAAAAAGGCATGTAGATTTTTAGTTTAGTGATCGAGAGCCGATCTGTTCACATTTCCTGCAGAATTACAAGTTTGTTTTCTTTAAACGTTCTAGTTATTTGTTCAGTTGTTCTCTTTTAGTGGTAAATATTCTTTGTGAACTTATATAATCATATATGTCCAGCCCATCAGAGCCTTAAAGCAGGTTTGCAGTGCCTCAGGGAATGCAGAAAGTTTGAAAGCCGTATACTGTAGCTGTACTTTACAAAACCAGTCTTTCTCAAACTTTTCCTTGGGGATAAACACCTTTTCCTGTTCTTATTCGCTTCTAATAAACGTGAAGAGGTTTCCCAGCAAACCTGAGCTGGCTCGGGACTTACAGAAGTGATGGATTATTCTGCTTATAAATCAGTTGGAGCAGTAATATGAATGTATGTTTTCTATAATCATTTCTACATGAGCCAGCATTGCATTGTATATGTGTATTTCTATGCAGTGACTTGCATGCTTCTCTGACCTTGAATGGTTAATATGAACAATCTTCTGTTTGTTCCATGCCTTGCAGAATCTTTTGTGGCTTTTCATTCTTAAAACTGTCAAACTTTAGATATACAAGGGAATCTAATTTTCTTACTGTTATCTTACTGTTCCTTGCCCTGCTTAGCTCTATGCTTCTTATCCTCTGCTGTGCTGGAGGAACATTGCATATACCTGTATTAACTTGTATGTGACTTCAGTTGTGTGGAATTTTATACTTATCCAATCCTGAACAAGCTGCAGTCTTACCCTTATTCTTTTTTTTTTTTATGTATTATAATGTACAGTAGGTTCTGTTCCAATGCTTGCATGAGCTAATGGTAAATTATATCAAATATAAATATTTATAAATATATATATATATATATAAAATATATACATATTTTAAAATGTGCATACTCATTTTTAATTTGTAGACTACATTTTGTTTTATGTGCCTGAAATAATTTTGGCCGTGTGTTTCCGTTATCGGGAAACTCATTTCTGAGCATGGCAAGTTTGATACATTGAACTGCCTCTAAAATGATTCCAGGGACTGCACTGTACATGGTAGGAAAAGGAAATGTTTGTCCAGACATTTTATTTTTATGTATAAATGTACAAATATACTTTGTTATTTTTCTATTTTTTTAATTTAATTGTATTTTTAATTTATTTTAATTTGTGTCCTAGAATGATGTCCTCTATCACAGTGTTCATTTGTAACTATAATGTTATTAACCAAAATGTCTAAATAATTTGAAATGAAACCTGAATTAAAGGGGGCTTATTTAAAAAGAGGTGGAACATTTTGTCCCATGTTCCTAATATGCAGTAACCAATTGGATGTCTTCAGATCTTTTCTAACTGTAGTAGAGCAGAAAAAAAGTAAAACTTGATTCGAGCACAGGCAATATTTAGCACCTGTTATTAAATAAGCCCACTAACGAGAGAGGGGCAATACGGATCCTTTTTCGTTACTGGGTGTAGCAGATTTTCTGCTTGATCACACCCGAAAGGTTCTCTCGCCCGTGGTCGTCTCCCTATACTTAAAAGTATAGGCAGGTGGCTGGGGGAACACTGCAGTCCCGAGTGTTCTCCCTATGCTTTGCATTTTTAAATATGTAGCGCGAGCGGAAGAAAATGAGACAGAGTCTTGCAGATTCTATCTGTCATTTACATCCATGCTCGGGACTGTGTAGCGTAATCAAAAGAAAATGACAGACAGAATCTTGTGTGTACCCAGCTTGAGGTGTTACTTGAAGTGCAAAAAAACTATTGAATCATCAGCATCGCTTTTCTTAAATAAAATTACAGCCTGGTTATGTGAATTGTTTGTTTATTTTGAACTTACCACACAGAAATGGCTATAGATTAAAGGGTATGTCCTCCCCTAATAAAAACTGTTATTCAGGGACCCCCAAAAGCTAGATTGTTTTTTTGTTTTTTTTAAAGAAGGTTTCCAGAGCAAGAAATTAAACTTACAAGATCCATGATACACCTCTGTTCTCCACTGCTGCAGTTCATGAATGGAAAAGGCACATAGCAGCAGCAGTAGAGCGGGAGAAATCGGTGGTGGATTGTGGACTATGATTACCGTACTCACTCTGTGAACATAATTTAAAGTTTTAAGCAAAACATAACCTAGCTTTTGGGGGTCCATGAATAACATATTAAAAGTTTTATTAGGGGTGGTCATACTCTTTAATGTGCATACATAACATTCATTGTATATGTATTAGTAGACCTTATTATAATAAGAGAAGCATTCTCCACAGAGAATATACTTCCCCTTTAACATTATGTCAAGTGAAATATGATTTTTTTATGTTCTGAATGAGTTCACTAATATGAAACCTTTTATTAAATCTTTGTTTAGATCAATAGGTTGCCTTCACAACAAACAATACATGCCTAGAATTAACCTCCATTGCATGTCCTTTAAACAGGATATACTGGTAGAATAATTGTCATTAGATAATAAATGAACATTTTCATGTAGTTTTGCTATATATTACTTGTAATACTGTCTGCATATGGAGAATCCAAAGCAAGCAACACAGCATCTAATTCAAATAGATAAAAAGAAATGTCCAGAAAACAAACATACAAAAATCTGTACCTATTGTGAAAATATGGATAAAAAGCTAGCACTGATAATTAGGCTGTAAGTTTCAGGCAACACTGCACATTAGCTGAAACTTCTCGCTCTTCACAAAAGTGGTGTAAGGCCTTTGCCTTATAGTAAAAATAATACATGCATAAAGAAACTGTGATAGATGATATGTGTCATCATGCTGCTGTATTTCTTTTTCTTAATTCTGTTCTCCTTATAAATAAAGCCTGATGCATCCATTCGGCCTTTTAATGTATTTATGTGGGTGTAAATTATTTTTTTTGTAATGTATGAGGACTGAGTGTCTTTTGCGGATCGGTACATTTAAAATTTTCAATGCCAACGTTGGCCACACAGAGTAAAATGTCACATCAAGCTTGTCTTTATTTTTTCCAAATGAGATCATTTCATTTGGTGCTTCTTAACCTTTGTTTACATTTGGGCACTTTAGATGAGCAGTGCCATAAATTCAGGTACACGCTTTGTTTCTGAAAACATGTTAAGATGAAAATAAATTCAAATTAAATTACGAATGCCTTTTTTTTTTTCTTCCTCTAATTTTATTTTTCTTAAAATATTCCTAAAGTGAAGGTTGTTTTGTTATTGGTTTGTAATCTTTGACATGGGCTAGTAAGTTGCTTCTTTCTGGAATGTTTTTTTTAAATTTGTTTGAAAATAATCAATAGTCAAATGCTTCTTCCCCAGTTTGTGAACTGCAACATCATTCCTTTTGTAGTTCTAATATTTTAGGGGGGAAAAATATACTCTTCAATCAGAAGCCTCACTTTAGGAAATATGCAGAGCTGATTCTAAGCATAAGCTACCTTTGCCAACTGATAGGGTGCTATAAAGGGTGGAGGGAGCCATTCAAAGTGCATAAGGTAGAATCATCTTGGCATATTTGGATTTTCCTGTCACTGTATTTAAAACAGCGGTAATAGGATATCGTAACTCTGCTCAATATTATTACACCAATAATAATAGAGATACCTTGGGAGATAAGACCAAGGTAAATGAGCTTGGTCTTATCTCCCATTTTTCAGTAGACAGGAGAGAACGTACCGCTGATTGCTCCAGCGCTGGCTTCCTATTGGCAGTCTCTGACACATCCACACTCCCTGGCATTGTGCACGCATGTCATTAACAGTCCCCTTCTAAAATCGCTAATGAGTATTATTTTAAATCTAAGTTGACATTGAACATCTTGTTCTATGCTAGGCAAGTAAAAATGACTATTAAGAAAATGTACAAGGACAGTGTCAGATTATAGGAGGAGGCAAATAGGGCCCCCACTACCTAAGGGGCTGCCACCACAAGACTTTTAAAAAAAAATTATTTCACTGCAGGTCGCACGGCTGTAGTTACACAACTGATCAAAAGCATTTCCCAGGCTTATTTAAGACTGAGGAATTGGTAATGTTAATGTGACATCACAATGCATGCAACCTGGATCATAAAAGACTGGGAAATGATCTTGATCAGTGGCACTCAGGCTATAGGTCCTACAGCCACCTTACATTGTTCCCTCTTATTGTATTAGGGGCTATACACATTGCTGGTTCAGACAAAAATAATCCAGATTATGGATGGGGGTGTGACCAGTTTCTGTTTCCAAGTTATTTCACCAGTCTGGCAGTTATTTTCCTAGTCTCTGTTTTTCAGTAACGTCACCAGCCTCTGTTTGCCGGTTATTTAATATCTGTTTTATATCATATCATTTATTCCACCAGTTTTCCAGTTCACCAGTTTCTGTGTGATCTTTCTCTATTTTCTGACAGGTTTTTAAACAGTCTGCTTCCCAGTTATTGGTAAGTGGTTTTCACTAGTCTTATTTCACCTGTCTCAGATAGTTACTTTTCCAATTAGTTTGCTAGTTATTTGACTTTTAGTCTAGTGTTTAGCTCCTGAAGATGTTTCACTTGTCATTGACTTGTTTTCTTGATTCAGAATTGTATGGCATAAAATACCAGGTGTCTCAATATGCATAAAACAACAAGGTCTCAAGGACTTTTTGAATTCAATGTATTTATTAAATTGTAGCTAAGAAGTGTTATAAATTGATATAAAATATATCATCTTTTGACTGGTCTCTTACAACACCATGAGAAGGAACAGTACCCTAGCCAAGCACACAGCTGGGTGCTGGGTTAGGGTACTGTACTTTCTCATGGTTTTATAATATAATCTTATCCTCCAGCACCACCCAGTAAGTTTGCATGAGACCTGTAGTTGTTGAGACACCATTCATTCATTGTTATACTGACCTGTCTCTATTTGCCAGTTATTTATTCAGTGTCTGAAAGTTCTTCTACCAGTCTCTGATTTTTCCCCACCAGTCCCTGTTTGCCAGTTTGTTTGCCAGTGTCTGTTTTCGGGGAATAGGGAGATTACCAAGAAACAAAAAGGGAGATTCTATAAGACTTCTTATTGTTAAAAATGGTGCTAATTTTGCCCCAACCAATCAGATGTTAGCTTTCAAGTGTTAAATAATTTCTGATTGGCTGGGGCAAAATTAGCACCATTTTAAATGGTAAGAACTTTTATTGAATCTCCCAGAAAGAATGTTAAAGTATGTTTTAAAGTAAAGTTATTTCACCAGTTTCAGTTTCCCAGTTGCTGTTATCATCCATTTATATTCCTCTTTCAAAAATTCTCAACATAAATTTGATTATATAAAATAAAACATCAATTCCTATCCATACCACCTATTTCCTGTGATGCTCTGGATCCCCACTATTATTTCAGCCCAGATACCCTGATCTAACACCATTTAACACTAACTGAACTGATCGTTTTTCCACCTAAACCTGATCCAGTCCCATTTTTGCCCATCTCTGTTGACAATACCCCCCTTTCCCCCCCCCCCCCCATTTTCCCTGCCTAGGGGTAATTATTTACTCTTCTCTCTCCTTTTCTAACCACATTAACTATGTTGCAAAAACTTGCCGCTTTTTCCTTCGCAATATAGCCAAAATCTGCAGGTTTCTTTCTCTCCCGACCACTGCTATGCTTATGCATGCTCTCATCCTATCGCGCCTGGACTATTGCAATCTACTACTTACTGGTGTTCCTGCTTCCCACCTCTCTCCCCTTCATTCTGTACTTAACTCTGCCACACGTTTTGTTTCGCTCTCTAGTAAACAGAATCCCAAATCTCCTCTGTACCGGACAACAACCTGGCTCCCTGTTAAACAGCACATTGTATACAAAATCCTTCTCCTAACTTTTAAATCCCTTCAATCTGCTGCTCCCTCTTATATTTCTTCTCTAGTGTCCCCATATGTTCCTGCCCGTACCCTCCGCTCATCGCAGAACCAGCTCCTGTACAGACCCCCCACTCGCACTGCTTCCTCTCGCCTAAAACCTTTCTCTCTTGTGGCTCCCATCCTCTGGAATTCTATTCCCCTCTCTTTACATCAAGAAACTTCAATTAGCAGGTTTAAATCTAGCCTTACATCCTACCTATCTGGAAACCAGCACATTCTGTAATTGTTTTATTTACACTGCATATGTCTCACTCCAGCACTTACGGTATTCCCACTCTTGTATCTGTATGTTACCCACCTAACTAGATTGTAAGCTCTACAGGACAGGGACCTCCTTTCCTCCTGTGTCAAAGCTCTAGAACTTCTGTTTATATAATTTATATATTTATGTACTGAACTATCTATGTATTTATCCCCTTTGTATGACTTTATTGTACTTTGTTATTGTACAACGCTGCGTCCCCAAGTGGTGCTTTATAAATAAACTATACATACATTTGCTTCACCAAAATACAAGCCTCCGCTTGCCGGATGGCTTGTAGCACCTTCTCGGGATCAGTTGCCTTTTGGACTAAGAGTGCAGGGTATCTGAATTGAGGCCGAGAATACACAAGGAAACCAAAAGTGCAACAGGCAGACAGGGCAAAACCAGCTTAGAGCTAGAAAACAGCATGGTACCAAATCGTATCCAAAATCAGGGTCAGGGACGGAGACAAAGGTCAATACACATAAGATCAGTCAGCTAGGCGAGGTACAGAAGGGTAGAGAAGAAGAGTAGTCAAAGACAGGCACAGGTCAGGACAGTCGGCAAATAATCTTTACGGGCAGACTAATCTAACGGGGAGACTTTCTGAAGTCGGGAATTAAACAGACAAGACCACAGCATAAGCAAGGGATAAACCTCAGGCTATAACGGGCAAGGAACTAAGGAAGGGCAGGAACTAAAATAGGGAGTAGAAAAAAAATCCCTGCAAAGGAAACAATCAGAAACCAGGTAGGCAGTAGACATTCAAATCTGCCTCCAAAACTGAAAAAACCAATCAGGACGAATGAACGTTTGGGATCAAGCAGAGAGGAGTGCCACGAGAGGAGACAGAGGAAGTGGCACGGGACCGGAGATGAGGTAAGGAGCTCTGGGGACTGAACTTTTAAATTATCCGGCGCAGAAGTTAGGGCCTGACCTATGGCAGAGCACATCTTCCCACAGGCCAGGGCATATTTATTAAAGCACGGTATTGGAAAAAAAGCAAAAAATCTGCAGAAGAACAATGACATACAATATCTGTATTTTGCTACAGTGTCCTTCTGGTAGTCTTCACCCTAGATACTTTTAAAACATTTTAATTCTGTTTATCCCTCCTTTTACAAGTCTTCTGATGAAATTATTACTAAGGAGGAAAGGTAGAAAAAGTTATTCACAAAAATGGTTTATTACAGCCAATACAATACCAGATTATAATAGTCGTTTTGGAAGCTAATCTGAGGCTAAAGCTGCATTTTGTCTAAATGGTAATTTACTCGAGTATCAGCCGACCAGAGTATAAGCCGAGGTACCTATTTTCACCTGAAAATTTAGGAAAACCTGATTGAGTATAAGCCGAGGCACCTATTTTCACCTGAAAATTTAGGAAAACCTGATTGACTCGAGTATAAGCCAAGGGTTGAAATTATTATCACTACGGTCTTCTGATTCTGTATTGTTCTGAGGCTTTAGTTGCCCTTTAAATGGAGAGTGGAATTCCCATACATTAGTTCCATATAGGGATGGCCGGTTCGCGGATCCGAACCCGGATCCGCCGCGGATTTATCCCGTTCGTGAACTGCGGATTTTTCCGGATTTTCCGCCTTCCGAACTTCCAATTCGCGGATTTTTCGTATTTTCGAAAATTTTCGAAATTACGAGTTTTCATGTATTTTCGAAAATACAGGAAAACACGTATTTTAGAAAATTTTCGAAAATACAAGGATTTCTCTTAATTCCATACATACGTATTTTCGAAATTACGAGGATTACTTGTATTTTCGGAAATACATATTTTCGAAAATACGAAAAATCTCGTTATTTCAAGGGTATTTTTAATTTTAACGGGTCTGCTCGCGGATTTTCGAATTTTTTCGAAAATTCGCGGATCCTCAAGCGGACCGGATTTTGCGAATTTCGGACATCTCTAGTTCCATACAGTAATAGCCAAATCCAGTATGGCTGTTGCTGTGTGGGAATTCTTCATACAAAACAATACAGAATCAGAAGGCAATCACAAGATACCATCCTCCTGATTTTTGTATTGTTTTGAGGCATTAATTGCCCTTTAAATGGACAGTAATCCCATACAGTAACCCCCAATTCCTCGGCACTCCAGATGTTTGATAACTACAACTCCCAGCATGCTTTAGTTGCTGGGAGTTGTAGTTTCCAAACTTCTGCAGTGGCAAGGAATTTGTGCTTTGTGTACTGCGTTTAATGAGATTTTAATGGTTTTCTCAGGGCTCAATACCAATATTGCATTATCTTTCAAAATGGTTTCCAAAAACCATGCAGCTCCTCTGTGTCGGAGTTCAGGATCCCACCACCAGTCCTTGAACATCCACTATAAGTCCAAGATCAGATGGTGTTATTAATTTACACGAATAAAAGCTTAACCCATAGCATTGGCTAATACCATAACACCATATGCATAAAAATAGAAATATAATTTACCACGCAAGCTGCCGTAAACACTAGTGCAAAGGTCTTTGCGCCAAATGGGTTTTTCTTTTGCATCATAACAAATGTTCTGTATTTCACTTTCCTTCAAATGAAAAGAAAACTGTTCTAGGTGAACAAGAAAACGTGAAAAAAAGTCTATAGATTAAACATTGGCTCCTAAACAGAGACAGAATCTCGAACAAAAACTAGAAACTCCTGTGAAATCTGATTTAAATCATTTGTCAGGAATAAGTCAGCAGGGATCTGCTCTCGCGTCTCTCCTCCACTTAACGCTCCTTACCTCCGATACTGAGGTGCGTCTGCTGCACTTTCTGGCCACTCGTGGACGTGCAGTGGCTGCCTTCTTGCTGTCCCACAGATAAAACTGCAACTGGCAGTGTAGCAGGGATGTGTAATGATCAACCAGAGGCTGCTTTTCTGTTTTTCTTCTTCCTATTGGGTTTCCTGAGTTGCTCTTTTTCCTTATTGCCTGATATAGCGTTGGCTCACCTTTCTGTCAGTTGGTGTCTGCCTGGGTACACATTTCCAAATTGTGTTTTCTGAGCTTGTCTTGGGATTTTTCCATTGCTGAAAGATTCCATACCTTTCCTGTTCTTTCTCTTGAGGTACCTGTTTTCTCAAGATTCTGTGACTAATCTTGAGGCAGCCACCTATGCCCACCAGCTGTTGCTAGGTGGCTGTCCTATTCCCTAGGACAAATTAAATTTGCAGGGCATAGATTATTGCAAACTGTTCTATACCACTATGCCATCAGAGATAATGTATAGAGTATTAATACTCTGCGACTGTAATGATCGGAAATCCACTCAGAAGAACCGATTGAAGTTCCCCTTGAAATCTGCAGGAAATGAGGAATTGAAGATGGATTTGGCGTAAAATGACCCGCCTGGCCCAATCTTACCCCTCTATATTGACAATCAGAAAAACAGCACACCCGTTATCAATGTTTTAAGTGATTTGATCAAATTTTGCAAGGAGCTCAAAATATCGATGTTGTGTATGGGGGGTGTCACTGTGCAGATAATAGTGTTTTTCTATCATCATTAATTGTAATTATTATCAATAATAATAAACTCAATTAACAGTTCTGCTGGAACAATAAAATCAAACAATATTTTTCCTTGAAAGGGTTAATATCCAAAACTTTCTGTAATGTACATGCCTGCACTATGAACTTTGGTCAGTGGAGGGTAGTAGCACACAGTTCTTCAAATAATTTTCATATAGTTGAAAAATGTTTGGCCGACCAGCAATCCGATTCTACGACAATCAGATTGTAGCATCTATAGCCACCATTAGTGATACTTACATGTACAAATTCATTTTTTCAGTTTACATATCTTTTAATGTTCTTCTTATAACTCATATGGGAATTATAATTACAAATTACAGTAGATAAGGACTGTCCAGTAGCATTGAACTGCTCGTCATGTACAATTCTCACAAAAGTTATTCTTAAGAAGAAAAAAAAAGGCCAAGGGAAAATGCTGACAAGTTAGGTATCAAAATTTCAAAAGGGGAGAGTCATAGATTCGCCTCTGTATAGAAAGTATGAAGTGAGTCGTATAATGAAGTAGGCGTACAATCTAATTGGATAGTGGGAAAATTCAGAAATAGTTTTCAAGGCATTAAGAGCTGCAATTCACAAGGCTAGCAGGTAGAGAGAGTTGAGAGTGCAAGATATATGTGAATGGCTATTATGGTTCTAAAGTTTCAAAAGGCTTTGAAATTGTAATAAATTATAAAACCTGGGCAAACGCCAAATCGTTTAAGCCTTTCAAATAAATATTGCCACTCTATAGAATCGAGCGCTTTACAAGCGTCTAGTGACACCATAATTTGTTCTCCTATATTACATGGCTCCATATAAGTGTGCGTCTCAAGTTCATGGTTGTAGATTTATTAGGCATTAAACCTGTGGGCTCATGACTGTATTGAAATCTCCCATACAGAAATGAGCGTCTGGGTATAGGGTTAGTAATGTTGATATATTTTTCAAAAAGGTTAATCCCATGGCTGGTGGGTTATATATTCCTAAGAGTATAACTTGAGTGGAATCTATTTTGATGGCAACATAAAAATATCTTCCATGTGGGTCTGTTTTAACTTGGAGTATTTTGTATCAAAGACGGAACCCCTCGTATACGAAATGGTCCGTTCTGAAACCAGACAAATTATTCGGGTTTCGGGACTTCGGAGCCCATTTCAGATAATTACAAAACATTCAAGGCTATTTTAAATATTCCTCGAAAATAGCCTTGAACGTTTGATAATCCTTGAAAATACGATCAGTTGCTCATAATTAGTTTCCAATCGTATTTTCGAGGGTTCTCAAACGTTCAAAGCTATTTTCGAGGCATATCGAAAATAGCCTTGAACGTTCAGTAATTATCGAAAATGGGCCCCTAAATCCCGAAAGTATGTCCCGTTTTCGGATCTTCGGGATTTTCCAGAGATCTTAAAGGTTTTAGCCATCTCTACTTAGAAGTATTGAAACCCCTTTAGAGTTTGCAGAGCATGCCCATCCCACCCAGGGCCTTTGCAGTAGTCTAGTGGTGAAAAGGGTTTTCTGCAGGCAAACTATGTCAGTCTTATCCTGATTTAGAAACGTGAAAATCTGTATACTTTTTGTTGCTTGGCTAAGGCCTCTGACATACTCAGTTTAACCTGTTTTTGTCTTATTATATGAATGGTATATGTGTTATTGGGAAGATACCCATCTTTTCTTCTGTATATTTGCTTTCTGAAGTGAAATCAATAATTTACAGGATTTCAGTTGGTAATATATAATATTAAATATTATATTATTTATAATATTTTCGGGATGACACAAAATATCACAAAACACAGAAATCTGTCGGTCTACCTGAAAAATTGCATGGTGTGTAATCAGCCTTAGATATCGAATATGAAACATCTTACATTTCAGCTGCCATTTAACTGCTCTTTTATCATAAACTTTTCTGCTGTGTGCCATTCTATTGTAACAACTGGCAGGATGAGTTAAGGCAAGATAATGTGGTATGCGTAAATTGCAGGGTGGGAAATTCTCTATGGTGGTGCTGGCTGATAATGATTACTGATCTAATCTAAGGATAGTCTGGTTGGATAAAAGGAGGAATTGGTTAAGAAAAGGGGGCACTGAGTAAAACTAGTATTGATGGCCTGCAGCTACACACACACACCACAGAGAAGGTGCTGCTTACATGCATTATTTTTTAGATATGAGTTAATATCATAATTTTGGTATAGAAACCCTTTAAGCTGAGTATAAATAAACAAAAATCCTCAACATTACTTTGTATAGCCAGCTTAAAGGAACACTAAAGCCAGAAAAATAACTATTTGCAATTCGTTTGTATTATTCACAGGGAGGTGAGAACGCTTATTCTCACCTCCCTGTGAATAATATTACGCTTGGGGGACCTGGAACTTACCTTACCACGCTCCACTCGCAGCCGCTCCTTTACTGAACATCTGTTCTCTCCCGATCGCGCGCCCTATCTTTTGTATTGGCGTGCATGCGCCTAAGATAGGGCACACGGTCAGGACAGAACGGCTGTCAGTGATGAAGCGGCTGCGAGTGGATCGGCTGTAAGGTAGGTTCCAGGTCCCCCGAGCGTAATTTTATTCACAAGGAGGTGGAAATAAGCGTTCTCACCTCCCTTTGAATAATACAAACGGATGGCAAATAGGTTTTTTTCTGGCTTTAGGGGGGAGTTTAGTGTCCCTTTAAGTCTGGTCATAAATAGTGACAAGCCTTTATTTTTATTATCTGCAGATCTGACAGATTTATTTGCACTAAAGCTAGGTGCACACCTAGCAATTTTTCCTCCTGACCGTCTGTTCAATACTTTCGACCGGTCGGCCAGGAGGAAGGACTGTCGGTCGCGGCAAAAGCAGCCACGTCCGACAGTTACCGCGACCGATCATGCGGTCCATAGAGGACTGCACGATCGGACGAGGTTTTCCATCATGTCCGATAGTCCTTTCGTCCGATTCGGACGAGCGATCGGTCGGACATGGATGTATTCGGATGCGATAATTTCGGTCCGATCAACCGATACACTGAACTGTCCGTCGATCGGACCGAAATATCTCATCGTGTGTATAGTTTTCTTAATAGATTAGCTTTCGGGAGCTTCCTCCCTTCTTCAGATCTTTACATCATCTGAAGAAGGGAGGAAGCTCCTGAAAGCTAATCTATTAAGAAAACTACTGTTAGTGCAAATAAAAAGAGTATCACATACTGTACTTTCTCATTTTTTTGGAGGCTATAAGTACACCAATACGGCTATGATTAATTCATAGAAAGTATCTATTCAAATTCAAAACTGAAAATTCTATCCAAAATTTTGAAAATTCCATTCAAAAATTTGAAAATTCCAAATGGAACTTTCAAAGTTTTGAATGAACCCTTCAAAGTTTTTGATCCAAAAGTTGAGCCTCTGAAACCTGGATTCAGAGGCTGGATTAAAAGGGTGAGTTTATATATTTATGCGAGGTGCTGTAAAGTGTGAGAGACCTTGAATGAAACGGATTGCACAAGAGGACAAAGCAAAAGTTAGCAATTCAAGTTTTTTGTGTAATGGGGTTTAGGGCTTTATTATTACTTTAAAGTTACTGTTACTTTAGTGAGTTTTAGTTAGAAAGTACTTGCCTCAACAATCGTCTCAGCATGGATGATTCAACTCAGGTGCCTTTCCTTTTCCTGCATGAGCTCATTTTTAGTTCTACAATAGATACACTGTCTCAGTGCACAGTATTTAACATCAATGTAACTGTGTTACCCTTATACCAGGATGGTGCTAGGCGTGTATGGTAAAAATCTTTTATACATACTCTACAAACAACTCACACACTTGTGCCACTTAGTTAGGTGTTTGATTGTGATTTATGTCTCAATAAAGCTTTTCCTTGTTTTGCACAAAAGAAGGATTGCTGAGTTTAATTAGTGGCTTAAGTGTGTTGCTTTTAAGGGGTTCTAAGGAAAGGATGTCTATATCTTTTCCATTGTTTGGAGGGTCATTTTCAGTTCTGTTTGTTCCCCAAAGCTGAAGCTGACATTTCCCTTGCCTGCCAGTACTTTTGTAAGATTTATATCTCTATATTTATTAGATAAATATATAAATCTGTATACCGTTCTATTGGAGTTGGAAAGCAAAGAAACCACACTGATAAATGTATGAAAAATGAATATTTATTGTTTCCTGGTCCCAACATGGCAGTGGTTACGATAGGGTTAACCCCCCGCTCACAGGCGCAGGACAGGAAGTCTTAATTAGGCTCCCTCCCCCCTCCTTACCCAGTCCTTTCCTGTCCCTTGCACGATCAGGAGTGTATTCCCCTGGATCTTCCTGCTGTGCCTCTCCCTCATGTCGGCGGCAGGCTGCTATGGTCACTATAGGGTCGCTAGCGTAGCCGTTGTTCCCCTGCATCAAGTCCATTCTCGGATCTTTCATGCGGCCGCACTTCCGGGTTTCAGTCTTGCATGAGCGTGACGTCACCGGACTTTTAAATGTTTGGCGCCAGTCCCTTTTCCTCGGATGTTTGCTCAGTTCAGAAGCTTGCTGTCAGTGCGGATTTCTGCAGTGTTTTCTGCCTTTTTGGGCTGTTCTCCAGGTTTGTGCCTCCTGGTAGACTCTCCTGGTTGCAGAATGTTTGGGATTTCTCTTTCTGAGAATTAATATCTTATTATTCTTTTTTAGCTGTGACATGAGTTCTAAGGGGCACAGGTCTAGGTCCAGATCCAGGGGGTAAGTAGATTCTTCTTCGGTATGTATGGAGGGGGAATCTGATTTTCATTATTTCTTTTTTAGATTATCGTGGCAATTCCACTTCAAAGGATGAGAGCACGCAATGGGTTAAGGAATCCATGATGGAAGTTACTCAGCACATGATTTCTCAAGTCACTCAATCAGTGCTGGCAAGTTTGACCCTGACCGATATCAATTTAGCTCCATCTGCTTCTACTGCAGTCCCATTACAGGTATCAGTAAATAATCAAACCGAGTTAGATGCTGAAGTTGACCAGTCTATTTCTTCAGAAACTATTCAAAATCTGATAAAGGCTATGAGAGCTACCCTGGTATCAGAACCAGAAGAGCTTCCCTCAACTTCTCAAGATAAAATGTTTGCAACACCAGCTCATAAGGCTTCGCTATTTGTCCATCAGAACATGGGAAATCTGATCCAAATGGAATGGGACGAACCAGATAAAAAATTCATTTTATCTGGCAATTTTACTAATAGATACACCATTAGTGAAAACAAAGCCAAATTTTGGGATAACCCACCTAAACTAGATGCGGCCATGTTCAGGTTGTCAAAATTTACTAGGTTACCCGTTGAAGATGGGGCTACATTGCGAGACACCATGGACAGAAAACAGGAATCCATACTTAAAAAATCCTATCTTGTGGCTGGAGCCGCTTTTAGACCTGCAGTCGCTTCTATTGATATGGCTAAAGCTAGCGCAGTTTGGGTAAAAGAGGTTGAAGATGCAGTCACTAAAGATACGGATAAAGAGGTGATTATCCAAGCAATAAATTATATACTCATAGTGACGGATTTCTGCGCAGAAGCAGCTCTTGTCAGTCTCAAATTAGCGGCCAAAAACATGGCACTCTTGGTAATAGCCAGAAGATCTCTATGGCTTCGCCAATGGTCAGCCGATATGCCGTCTAAGATGAGCTTAACCTCTCTTCTATTTCAAGGAGATCTTCTATTTAGCAAGAGATTGGAGGAAGCTATCTCCAGAAACTTTGCTGAAAAGGGTACCTTTCTGCCCCAAAATAAAATAACAAGGAATTTCCCAGATAAGAAGATCTTTAGGGAAGCAAAATTATATAAGCTAGGCAAGAATCTGGCTTTTCGTCCATGGAGAATTAACCAGAATCAGGGACATAAACAAAATCAGTCCTTTCGTTCTCAAAGACAGAACACCAAGTCTAATAGCGGAAAACAATTATGAAGGTGCACGAGTCCAGCAGGGACAAGTAGGGGGACCTCTATCTCTATTCAAAACTGCCTGGGCTCATTACGTTTCAGACAAATGGGTTCTTCAGACCATTTATTTCGGTTATCATCTTCAATACGACCGTTTTCCTCAATCAAATTTCTTTCAAAAATCAAGGGAGTCAAGATCGCGGATGGCGAGATTAAGACTCCAAGAAACTTTGAAGGATCTTTTTTTCAGAAAAATCATAGAATCAGTTTCCCAGAGGGAAAAAGGAAAAGTAATGTATTCTCCATTATTCCTACTCCGGAAGACTCCGGAAGACTAGCTATTCTAGATTTAAAGCATCTCAACACCTTTCTCAGAATACGTTCCTTCAAAATGGAGACGTTGAGATCGGTCCTGCCACATCTAAGAAAGGGAGACTGGCTCCTCAAAATAGATTTGAAGGATGCTTATTTACATGTACCAATTTTCCAACCTCAGAGAACATTCCTGAGATTTCATTGTCTGGGTCTTCACATGCAATACAGAGCCTTGCCCTTCGGCCTGGCAACAGCGCCAAGGGTATTTTCCAAGATCCTCGCACCAATCATTGCTTATTTAAGGCTTCAAAACATTCATCTCTTTTATTACCTAGACGACATTTTAATCAGAGCAAATGACCCTCGGTTCGAACTCACGGAAGTATTGTACTACGATTCCTTCAACAACTAGGTTGGATGATAAACTGGGACAAATCCCATCTTATCCCATCTCAGAGACTAGAGTTTCTAGGAGTTTTATTGGACACAGAAACCTTCCAAATCTCTCTTCCTTCAGCAAAAAGTGAGGAAATAATCAAATTGTGTTGCAATATGAGAAGCAAAGCTATTTCCACAACTTTGTTTTGCCAACAACTGATAGCGAAGATGGTGGCGGCTTCACAAGCTGTCAGATGGGCAATGCACCATCGTCATCCTCTTCAGTTAAATTTCCTCCACCAATGGGACAAGAGTCTCAATTCCCAACAGTTGATATTCCTGAACCCAGGAACCATCCATAGTCTTCAGTGGTGAACAATATCGGAAAATTATCATCCAATTCCCCTTACCGTACCTACTTGGGTAAGAATTACAACAGATGCCAGCTTAGTAGGATGGGGAGCACACTTCCAGGACAAGTGGTGTCAGGGGGTTTGGGACAAGACTTTGGAAAACAAATCTTTCAATTTCAAAGAGCTCAAGGCCATTCAGTTGGCTCTTCTTCACTTCAAGCATGTGATCAGACACAAACCAGTTATAATCATTGCAGACAACAAAACTGCCATTGCGTATCTCAACAAGAGAGGGGGAACAAGGAGCAGTATTCTTTGTTCTCTAGCCTTAGAAATTCTAACATGGGCAGACACATGTTTATGGGATCTGAGAGCTGTATACATCCCAAGCAAGCAAAACATTCAGGTGGATTATCTGAGCAGGGGCAAAATCAATCCAGGGGAATGGTCCCTCAATCAGACGGTGTTTCAATCAATAGTGAAAGTATGGGGTCTTCCCCAGATAGACCTAATGGCAACAACTTTGAACCACAAGGTTCAGGCATTTTGTACCAGATTCCCAGAGCCATCAGCGTTTCAGGTGGATGCCTTCTCGATAACATGGAATCAGGCTCTAGCATATCTATTTCCACCATTTCCAATAATATCCAAGGTGTTACAGAAGATCAGAAGAGATCGTTCTACAGTGATATTGATAGTTCCTTGGTGGCCCAGGAGGCCTTGGTTTCCTCTCCTCCTAGAGATGGCATTGAAGGGACCATTGTTTCTCCCACTTCGGAAAGATCTCCTGTCTCAGGGCCCCATTCTTCATCCAAAACCAGCAGATTTGAATTTGACGGCTTGGCTCTTGAAAAGCAACAGTTGAAGCAGATGGGTCTCTCCAATTCAACAGTCTTAACGCTTATGAAGGAAAGGAAAAATTCTACTTCTTGTAAATATTATAAAACCTGGGAAATCTTTTTGTCATGGTGTCTCTCCAAGGATCCACCCGTTTCTAATATCTCGGAAATCCATATCATATCATCAAATGGTTCTCTCAGCCTCTGGTCACAAGGTTTTTTCAAGCATTCAAGAGAATCAAGCCACCTTGCAGGAATAGAGTTCTCCCTTGGGATCTATCTTTAGTATTACAGATCTTAGCAGAAGCTCCATTTGAACCTCTAGAAAATATTGCTCTTTATCTCTTAACATGGAAAACAGCTTTTCTACTGGCCATTACTTCAGGCAGAAGGGTGGCAGAAATCACAGAGTTCAGGATGTCTGAACCATACCTTACCTTCATGCAGGATCGTCTAATTCTCAGGTTACCGGAATCCTTCGTTCCGAAGGTAGTATCCAGTTTCCATGTCAACGAAGACGTAGTTCTCCCATCATTTGAGTCTGAGGTATCGATCACTTTGCATAATCTCGACGTCACTAGATGCGTGAAAATTTACCTACAAAGGACATCATCATTCAGAAAGAGTGAATCATTACTTACCTTATATTCGGGTCACAAAAAGGGTCAACAACCATCAAAATCCTCTGTGGCAAGATGGATTACTTCCTGTATTAGGAAGGCATATACATTGTCTCAGCAGCAAGCCCCTTCGGTTAATGCCCATTCAACAAGAGTGGTGTCGGCATCTTGGGCCTATCATGCTGGAGTTACACCAGAAGATATTTGCACGGCAGCTACATGGACTTCAGCCCATACTTTTGTTAAACACTACCAGCTGGATGTAGTTTCTGCCTCCTACGCAGAATTTGGGCATAGTATTATTTCTTCTGCTATCCAATAAATTGTTATTTTTCACCACACCCCTTTGTTTGGCTTTGGTATATCCCTATCGTAACCACTGCCATGTTGGGACCAGGAAAACAGAAAATATATAATACTTACCATAATTTTCTTTTCCTGGACAACAACATGGCAGTGGTTACAACTCCCACCCTTTCCTGCTCTTGCTCGGTCCATCAGGACTGGGTAAGGAGGGGTGAGAGAGCCTAATTAACACTTCCTGTCCTGCGCCTGTTTAGGGTGGAGATACCCTTTTAAAGGGGAATGTTGCAGGGTATGCAACTGAATCAACCCAGGCGCTGGGTCATTGGCAAGACCATAACAGTCTCTATTAGTTGTCCTGCAAACAGGAAGTCAGTAGTTTGGAATGGACAGGTTAAGGTCATTAGAATGAAAAATACTGCTCTTTTTTATTAAAAGTATATGTCTTTGCACTGAACTTCTACTTTAAGGCAGGGTTGTCAAACTAGGGAATGCTGCAGATAAAATGGTTGTAGCCGTGTTAGTCCAGTAGCATATACTAAAAAGATGAGTACTGTAGGATAAGGTGATACCTTTTTATTATGGATATTTACAGACAAGCTTCTAGAGAGATACACTTCTCTCTTCCTCAGGCCAAGCAGTACTAAATAAACTTCTCACCTCTATCTATAAAAAAAAACCTATAGAGAGATGCAGTTACCTCCCATTTCTCCAGTTTCCATCCTGTACAAAGTAAAAAGGCCCATAATACACAGCCAGGCCATCAGGTACAACAGAATATGTTCAGACCCAGAGAATCAGAAAAAAAACATCTTGATAAGGTAGCAATGCCACTAACACAGAAAGTGTATAAAGGCTTGAATTTGCGAACGATCGACTGTGCTGTCCCATAGGGAACCGCACGATCGATCGGGTTTGTCCGACGTGTCCAATCCGGACGAACGGACAGTCGAGGTCGGTGGCGGCCAGCCGCCCCACACCAGGAGATATTTTCGGCCGACCGACCGACCGACCAACAGTGCCATGAATCGGCCAAAAATATCTTCTGGTGTGTACCTAGCCTTAGTTAGGAATATGTTGTATTCATTCTCACTTCCCCCGCCCCTGTCTGCTTGTTGCTGACATGGTGTCTGTATGTTACTAATTACTGTTACTAACTATGTCCAATTTACAATGTCCTAGTGTTTACTTTGTTTTTATTGCTTTACTGTTTATAGTTCACCCTTTATGCTAATCCTTGTTTTACATTCTGTACATAATAGGATTTCCAACAAAAAGGTTGTAACTCTATCAACTTTAATGATGTGCTGTATCCAGTGTTATTTAGTACTGCTTGACCTAAGGAAGAAAGTGTAACTCTTAAAATCTGAACTGTTAAGATTTGTGCACACGTACAATTCGGAACCGAGCCACGACCATACACTCTTAAAGGACAATTATACTCACCTTCCCTCCGCTCCTCTTCTTTGTTCATTACCTTTTACCCAGGGTGAGGACCTGAACCGCTAGGTCCTCTCCCCTGGGTTCGTGTAACTTAAAGCACTGTCTTAGAGCAACGCTGCTCTGGTAGGCTCCGCCCCCTCCTCCCCGTCAACAACGAGGCCAATAGGAAGGCACCCTGGGTAAAAGGTAATGAACAAAGAAGAGGAGCGAAGGGAAGGTGAGTATAATTGTCCTTTAACTATAATGAGCAAATTCCATTGGTGAATGTCAGGATTTACCCATTATCATCAGAGGGTAGGCGGTCTTCCCAACCAATCGTAGTGCCACCGAACGACTGTAGTGGACACAACAGAAAATTTGCGTCTGTCAGTATTGGCTTCCTTTACTTTAGTAAAGGGAGCCAATCCAATCGTACTGTGTATGGCTGTATATCGGTAAAGCTTGTCTTTAAAAACAAATTGTTATTTGTACACACATACGAACAAACCATGACCCTCAATCATGAAGTATTCAGCAACGAATGGCTGTTCGGAGGTTGTTTGTTGATTTGCTTGTTGTTGTGGCACGGTACACACATCGTATGTGTGTGTGTGAACCTTTAGTCCATAATAAACAGGTATCCCTGATCCTACAGTGCTCATCTTTTTAGTCTAGGGAATGCTGGGAGTTTGCTAATATTTAAACAAATGAAGAATACTGGTAACTTTCCCCTAAGGCATCAGTGCTAACCACTAACTGCTGCCATGCTGCCTATTGCTGATTAAAGTTGCTTGTGGGAACATCATCACATTACAATGATTAAAAGGATGAAGATCTCCAGCCATTATTAATACATCATATTTCACAGACAGCGATCGAACTAAGGAGCAGGCATAGGCAACCAGTCGAGCTTAATATTTTAAAAACTACAACTCCCAGTGTTCCTCTACAAGCATTTTGCAAACAGGGAATGCTGGGAGTTGTCGTTTACAAACATCTGGAGACCTACTGGTAATCTATGCCTGCTCTAGCGCGACTAAGACATCACGTGCCGGCAGTGTCCCCGCCCACAGGAGGGCTGCAATTACTTTCCAGCTTTCATCCCATTTGAGAAAAAGCAACTCCTGACTCCGCCCAGACGCGGTTAGCACCGCCCAGTCGTTGTCGTCACCGTTTCTTCTGGTTGGCGCGTACAGTTTAGGGAGGGCGGGCCGCAGAATGGCGGCGGTGTTGGAGTTGCTGCTGAAGGAGCAGGTATCGGTAGAAGCAGCGCTACGCTGGCTCACTGACGCTACGCAGGTACAGCGCGTATAGGCCCACCTTGAGAGTGGGAAATGATTATGGAAGGTGTTTGGTCCTATCAGTGGAGACGTTAATGTTTTTGCAAAAGTAACTTATCCGTAGCAGCCAATCAGCTGTTTACCTGCAGCTACAGAACATTTGATTGGTTGTTGCAAATTACTAGCCCAGACCAGCATTTTATTGTGCTCTACAGCTCTCATCTTAAACCCCAACCTGTATATTTGCAAAAATGCACCAATGATTATGGTGGCCACACAATTTACAATGTGATACCTGCCCCCACCTTGTACGGTGTTCGTAGAAATTGACCCTACAAAGTTTTTTTAAAATTATTGGAGCAGATGAAATTACGCACAATCGTTATGATTAGCCCTAATAATATTGATGTGTGTATGGCTGCCTTTAGCGTGGGTTTAATTTGCAACAAAGCTGAAGTTGGTTTCTTATTCGAAAAACTTGGTTTCTTAGCGAATATAAATGAACTGAATAAGAAACCATCTTCAGCTTTGTTGATTTGCAGCAGTTCAAAAACTTGTGCAGGTCATAGAGGTGTGTGATGTCTGAAATACCTAGCAGAACTCTTGTGTCACTTGTGGCGGTCGTAACAGGCAGGGGTGGATTTATACCTCAGGAGCCTGTGGGTCCAAAGAGCCTGGCAACCTTAGCCACACCCCTAAACACAGACCACCCCCAAACCACACCCATTTAATCTTTTTTAGGGGAAGAAAATAGAGCATAAAGAAGGTGGATTGGTGGGGGGAGATTGACAGCTGCCCCTCCGACCATAGGCATGTGCCTAATGGCAAATTTGGGCCTGAATACAGGGATCGATTTTATCGTCTGAAAATGAAGTGAAAGTTATTATTAACGGGTTTGCATGCAGAGCATTGTATAGTAAAAGCTGTAATTTATAATTTTTGTAGGAAAACTATTAATTCAGAATAATATATTTTATACCTGTGTTCTTAACTGTTTCTTTAAACGTCAAGCCCACCCCACAACAGAACATTTCTACACGGCGAAAGCAAAAACCATAATAATTTCAGATCACCTACAGTACCAATCTGGCAAAGATGTGGCTACACACCATCCTGAACAGTCTATAAAGTATAGGAAGGATAGTTTGGGACAGCCACACATCCTAACTACAGGTATATCACCCCTCCTGTATCATCCGGGAGTCTCCCTGATTCTGGGGGGGTCTCCCGCACTCCTGCGAGACCACCCAAGACTCCTGGACGTGAGAGGAGACTTGAGACTCCTCCCCGGGCATGCCCACTTTCAAAGGCCATGCCCACGGAACGCCCCCAGAAATGCCCATTATCCCCTAACCCCGCCTCCCACCACCCCTAGATCATTGTCCACGCCCTGTGCGATGTCACACCCCGCCACGTGTGACATCACAGCCCCTAGCCACGCCCCCTTTCTCCATCCCGCCCTGAAGCCTGAATGGGCAGGGTGGGATGTCTGTAACTATGGTGGCTGACACCCTATACCAGTGGTGGCATGGGTGCCAGAAGTGGCACTCAGAGCCCTCTCAGTGGGCACTCATGCACAGTGTTTTTATACCATACACAGCCCAGTCTGCTTCCCTTTTTGAAATGCAGCCCTTGAGGGGACTTTACAAGCCAAGGCAAAGATGAGTTCTTAACCAAAGTAAAAGTAAATTGATTTTATATTTGTGCTTTAAAGTTCAGCTCTTCTTGAGTTAGGGCATGGCCACACTGCAACACAAATGCAATCGCATGCGATTTCATGTGCGATTTTCATTGCGTTTGCGCATGCGATTTCTTCGATAGGTATAGGAAAACGCATGTGATTGCGATTAAAAATGCAGAACGCAAATCACAACGCAACCAAAAATGTGCGTTTTTTCTGCATTGCCGCGTTTTCAATGATTTTTAAAAAACGCAAGCGCAAAAAAAAAACGCAGCAGTGTGGCCTAGCCCTAACTGTTTTGGATCTCAAACTCTTGTATGGTAATGTGGTATTAATAGGTCATCTATCTAATGTATCTGTCTATGTCCAACTGTCTGAGTTGTTTCAGTCAAATATCCGTATTCAGGTTAAGTTGTCATGTTGGCACTATGCAATAAATAAGTGGGTTTTGGGTTGCAGTTTAGGCACTCTCTCTAAAAGGTTCACCATCACTGCCCTATACTACAGAACAGGAAACCTGTTGAAGAAGCTTGTCTTTCTATTGGTAAAACCCCAGATGAAGCACACCCAGGAGGTTAGATCTGGAGTTACAAGCTGAACCTATGGGTGAGGACCTAGTGATTTAGATCCTGACTTTGGGTAGTTTCAATTGTAGGGGGATCTCCAGGACAGTTGTCCTTTTAAGCACAATTTAAGGACAGCAATAATTGCTTACTCCCTCCCTTATTCCCTTAAAAGCACACAGAGTAGGGACCTAAACTGCTACGTCCTCTCCCAAAGATTAAGTATGGGTCACCTGTTATACATACCTTTAACTTTCCTTCGTCAGTCCAGTCTAACTCCACCCCTCAATCTGTAGTTGACCAGACCTATGGGGAGTTGTGCACTGCTCAACAACAAGCCTGTTTTTCCATCGACTGACAAAGGAGATGAGAGATTGCTCAGGTATGTATAACAACTGATCCGGGCTAAACCGCTTAACCCATGCATAAGGAACTAGCATTTAAATACACTGGGTACTTTAAAGGAATAGTTCACTCGAAAAGTGAACTATTCCTTTAATGTGTTGACATTATGTATAAGGCCAGGTGGTTAAAGAGCTATGCCTTACCTCCCGTTCTTTAATCAACTCGGCAGCAGCCAGGAGCGATGGACGATGGAAGATATTTACCTTACATGTGATGCCTGGTCCCATGCATAACAATCATTTTTTCATAGAGTGGTGGACATTCCCTTTAATTGATTATCTAAAATGTATGTTTACAAATACAAGAATTCTGGCTGGAAAAACTGGGGAACTAGAACTAATAGCTTTTAAGGAAAGGTATGATGTGATTGGTATAGCAGAAATTCACATGACTGGGCAGTAAATATTGAAGGATAGTCCTTATTTAGACATGACAGTGTTAAATGGAATGTCCACCCCCCAAACTAACTTTCTATATTTATTTGGCCCGAATAACTGCTCCAAAACAAACTTTACAGCATCTAAATCGGTCCAGTGGTTCAAAAGTTACACACCTTTGTAGCTGGCTAAATCCTGCAGCATGGACCAGTACAGTGATGAACAGAGCCAGGTTATGTTATCTTGCCTCTGTTCTTTTCATGTTCTCGCGCATGTCTGTTAACATCCAGCAGTGAGCACAGTGGAAGTCGCATCCAGTAATGATCTGACCTCTGGATCTCGCCCTCTTTTGCTAATCAACCAATCGCAGCGGTAAAGTTTTGTGTACGGAAGAAATCCAGGATTAACGTTGCAGCCAGCTGCTTTCGGCTTCGAGACACACACACCCTCCGTGAATGCACCTACCTCTCCATGAATGCTGGGTTCTCATTGGCTTCCGCGTCCGGGAAGCAGCGCAAGGAGGAATCTTTTTTTTTTTTTTTTTCCCTAAGCTGCAGCGCAGGGTCAGCTAACGTCACGGGAGAGAGGAAGTGGAGCGGAAGTGCAGCCTGATGTATATCTCATTAAATATCGGGCAAAGCAAATGTTTTTTAGAAAAACGAACATGCCGTTTGAGGTTGGTGCTATTATATAAAGAACATATAAAAAGTTTATTTTTTGGGTGGACATACCCTTTAATAAGAAAGGAGGGGGAGTATGTATGTTAAACCAAATTTAAAAGATGAGACAGATGGAGGTATAAGGCAGAAACAATATGGGTGGAGCTGTGTACAGGAAGCAAGAAGGTGGGTAAATTAATTGTTGTATGTTATAAGCCGTCAAATGCCAGTGAGGAGGTGGAAATGAATCTCCACATGCAGTTCACGAAGGCTGCTGGTATGGGGCATGTTCTGGTTATGGGAGATTTTTATTACCCTGACATAGATGGGAGTAAGGGAACTGCCAGCGCCTCAAAAGGGATCAAGTTCCTAAATCTTCTACAGATGGTAGAAGTTCCTACTAGACAGGATGTGTTGTTGGATCTGGTGATATATAATAACCCAGAGCTTATTTTGGAGGCGAAGGTAATGGGTGAACATGATAGTCATTTAATATAGGTTGCAAAAAACAGAAATGCACTGGGCTAACAAAAAGTTAACTTTAGGAAAGCTAATTTTATGTTGTTAAAGGAATCACTCCTGCTCATAGACTGGGGGGGGGGGATGGATTTGTTCCTAGTTAAAGATATTGAGCAGAAGTGGAATGCTTTTAAAGGGATATTTAACTATTACATTTCTAAATTTATACTCTTGGGGAAGTGTAAAAAAAAAAAAAAAGGTTCTCTCCTTCCTGGCTTAATGCTCGGGTAAAAAGGGAAATGGAAAACAACACTTGAAATCAGAAGGAACAGAACAGGCTTACAGGTGGTAAAAGTTGTAATGAGTGCAAGAAAGCAATTAAACTAGCTAAAACAGAAAATGGAATATTGATAGCAAAACAAAGCAAGTCCAACTCCAAAATGTTTAAGTATATCTATAGTAAAAAGATGAGGACTGAGAATGTGGGACCATTAAATAATGGTTGTAGAGGATGCCAAAAAGGCTAAAACTGTTTTTTTTTGCCCTATGGAGAAACCTAGTCCTTATAGCAGAGACTGTAATAAAATGAAAGGTATAAATGAGGAATATTCTCTCTGGCTGACAGAGAATATGGTACGGAAACAAAATGAAAGGGTCACTATTATTAGTATTATTATTGTGGATTTATATAGCACCAACATCTTCTGTAGCGCTTTACAATTACATGTATACATTCACATCAGTCCCTGCCCCGAAGAGCTTACAATTTAAGTACATTAATTTGACACATACGACCAACTGGAAAAAGATTTGGGGGTTCTGGCAGATAACAGACTTAGCTGTAGGAAACAATGCCAGGCAGCAACGGCTAGAGCTAGCAAGATATTGTCTTGTATAAAAAAGGGGAATAGATTCAAGAGAGAAATATTACATTTGGCAAGTCCTCATTTGAAATATACTGTGCAGTTTTGGAATCGCATATGCAATTAGGACATCTTGAAAATGGAAGCAGTTCAGAGAAGGGCAACTAAAATAATAAAGAGAATGGAGGGGCTTGATTTTGCAGACAGATGAGACATGTTAGGGCTGTTTACATTGGAGGAGCAATGTTTGCGTGGGGATATGATGGCTTTATACAAATTTATTAATGGACCATACAATAAACTCTCTTGTGCGTTGTTCACTAATAGGTTACTATGTATACTGATAAGAAGTATTTCTGTGTTATTTGGACATAATAAATATTTCTTTTAGTCCCAATAGTGAGAGAAGCTAAAACGGTGACTAAGCTCCAGGCATAATTGCATCTCCCCCATGAATAGACTTGTGACTGGCACATCATTTTATATAAAATTTAGAAACCATGATAATCAGGGAATCTTCTAATATTAATTAAATAGACTTTATGATCCATATGTCTCATATTTTTTTTTTTTTATCATTCTAGGAGAGTCCTGTTGCTTCTGAACTTGCCTTTCATAATATACTTCGAAAAGACTTTGTTCCATTTCTTCTGAATTTTTTGCGTGAACAGACCAGCCAGATTCTTACTAATGGGCCTTCTACTCCTGCGAAAACTCCAAACTCCAAGGTAATTTCTAACCTCAGCACTACTAGCCGTCAACGGGCTATACCTGAGAAGAGATCCACTAATTCATCAGGCAATCGTGGAAGCCGAATGCAGCTTTTTGCTCAAAGCCCAAGTAGTTCATATGCTTCAGATACCTGCTTTTCCTCCTCTGCCTCCAATGACTCTTCTTTTCTGAGCAGGTCAAATTTGACTGCTAATTGGTCTGGAAGAAATTCTGTTGCTACTAGTCCAAACCTTGGTTGCAGCCCACTTATTAATCATAATGAGAAACGATCTGCACATAAACCTAATCTGGGGAACTTTTTAGTCCTAACACCAGAGGGCCAACCACCTCGACGTGTACGAAAAAAGAATAGCTCTGGCCGTCAAATGACTAGAGAGCGAAAATCCAATGATGAAGAAATTATGGGAGATGCTTCATGTAGCACAAGCAGAAAAAGCCAAAGGGGTTCTCATTCTGCTACATCCCCTCCTGTGGCTTGCCAATTAAATCTTAGCAATCTGGATGAATTTCCTCCTGTGAACATGGTATCAACTTTATCTGACAGGTATGTTTTAATCTTCTAGGGTTCGGTTCATTTATGTATCTAGTTATAATCTTAACCATATCCTGGTTCTCTTTTACTCCTTGCAAATTGCTGACAAAAATAAAACTTTTTAATGAATCTGTATTGTACATATTGTGTTATAGGCATAAAAATACAATATATACGTTGGAAAAACTCAAAGGAGCACAAAAATGATAAAAGCACACTGGCTGGTGCATCTAACAGCTCTTTGCTCCTCCCTCTAACAGTGACATACTTCCATCTTTGACATTGGTGCACATGAGGCTTTCGTCAGGGAACAGGGAGGGAGAAATTCTGCTTCCTTGTTTTGATTTGCTACGACTGGAATGTTCATCCTCCCAAAAATCCCTGACTACACTTTTGCCAGGGAATGCTTGTATTTTAAACATCCTGTGCTTAGAGGATGTACACTCACACTCCCAGCACTACAGACAGTTGAATTATGGAATCTGGCATATACAGGTTAAGTAAATATGTCAACCAACAGCCAAAGTGAAACACCACTTGTTATACTATTGTGAGTATGCTTTCTATTTTGATGACCTTTTCAAAAAAGGTTATTAGATTAAAATATTTACCTGTGCAGCAGTCACACAGTTGCAGTTTTTATTTTAAATAAATTTTAACTAACTTTATCTTTACATTTTTAAAAACATATTCCGGTAAATCTGGCCACGTATCAGAAGACTTACGTCCGAATGTTCCAGCAACATTATGAAAACATATGGGCCGATTATTTTGCTATTGACCGTTTATTGTCGATTACAGTCAACAATCCTGCCAGGGGAATGTGACAAAAAAGACTGAATATTGCATAGAGCAAGCATACTGTATAGCAAGAGTACTTTAAAAAATAGTGCATCCAAAAAAAATAAACGACTATCCCTGGAATCACTTCATGTTTTGGATAAAAGGGTTGGACTTTCATCTCTTTAATGGTACCTAGTGGTAATTCAGAGGTTGAATAAAGTGCAGATGTGAAATGTTGTAGGGGATGGCTGACAAACTGCTTTTCCCGATTATTATCCCCATGTATAGCTGTTGGTGGTCCGACCTAGCAGATGAATGGACGACATCCGACCGTGCAGCCATACAAGGGAGGTTATTGTCCAATATGGTTTACTCTTAGTCATTGTGGGTCGCATGCAATTTTGCAGGTTTTTAATGCATATGTATGCATTTTTAGTATATGTATGCATGTATAGTTTATTAAGTGCCACTTGGGGATGCAGTACTGTATGGTAACAAAATACAATACAGTCGTACAGGGGGAACAAATACATAGTTCAGTATATAAATAGAAGTGCTAAAGCTTTGCCATGAGCAGAGGGTACGGGCAGGAACATATGGGGAGACTAGAGAGGAAATATGAAGAGCAGCAGAGCGAAGGGATTTAAATGTTAGGAGAAGGATTTTGTATGTAATGCACTGTTTAACAGGGAGCCAGGTTGTTGTTTGGTACAGAGGATATTTGGTATCCGGTTTATTAGAGGGCGAAACAATACGTTTGGCAGAGTTAATTATAGACTGAAGGGAAGAGAGGTGGAAAGCAGGAAGACAAGAAAGTAGTAGGTTGCAATAGTCCAGGCGCGATAGGAGAGACCATGCATTAGCATAGCGGTAGTCAGGAGAGAAAGGAACCTGCACATTTTGGCTATATTGCGAAGGAAAAAGCGTCAGGTTTTCGCAACATTGTTAATGTGGTTGGAGAAAGAGAGTCAATAGTTACCCCTAGGCAGCATGCAGATTGGATAGGGAAAATGGGGATATCAACAAAGATGGAGAAAGATGAGACAGGACCAGGTTTAGGTGGAAAAATGATCAGTTCAGTTTTAGAAAGATTGAATTTGAGATAGTGTTGCGACATCCAGGAGGAGATGGCAAGGAGGCAGTCGGAGACACGTGATTGGAAGTCAGGACTTAGCGTAGGGGTGGACAAATAGATTTGTGTATCTTCTGCATATAAATGATACTTGAAGCCAAAAGAGCTAATAAAATCTCCCAAGGAAATAGTGTAGAGGGAGAACAATAAGGGTCCAAGAACAGACCCCTGCCAGACCACCACACCAAGAGGAACCGGAGAAGAGGTATTGCTAGCATAAGATACAGAGTAAGTTAACCAGGATGCCATTCCGAATGCCCAAAGAATGAAGTATCTGCATTAGTAGATAATGATCAGCTGTGTAGAAAGCAGAGGAGAGGTCAAGGAGAATAAGAATAGAAAAGTGACCATTGGCCTTTGCTTCCTGCAGATCATTCACAACCTTACACAGGGCCGTCTCGGTGGAATGTGCAGGACGGAATCCAGATTGCAAAGGATTCAATAGGTTATGAGCATGGAGGTAGTTAGCGATACAGGAGAAGACTAATCTAGCAGTTTAGAGGCTATCTGTAAGAGAGACCAGGCAGTAGTTGGCTAAACGAGGGGTACAGCGAGGGCTTTTTTAGTATTGGCTAAACATGCTTAAAGATGCTTTAAACTCCTTTTGGGGGAAGTCAAGAAGCAATAATCCATTTGACCAGATTAGAGTTTCTTTAAACTGGAAGAGAGGATAATGTAACTCTTTTAATAACAATATAAACAGTGCCAAATGTATTTGGATCTCAAAACTTTTCTCTCTCTAGAAAATCCAAGCCGTCAAGAAGAATTAATCCTACGCCAGTCAACGATACAAATTTAATTTCCAAGTCAAGGATCTGTTTCACTTCTACTCCTATAAACATATCAAGCACAGATCAGCACAATACAAGCATGGAAGTGTTTCTAAATGTTAAGGAAGGAAGCTGTACTCCTGTAAATGGAAGAAGTCTACAAGAAGAGAGGGAAATACTGAAGAAGGAAAGGTATGTTACCTGCATGTTGGATAATTGCTGCAGAGATCTCTACCTAGCCCCATTGACGGGGCCACGTCGCCAGCGAGTGGGCGGGGCCACATGGGGCTGTAAGGGAATGGGCCAAGGGGGGCCTGCAACTGGAGGAACCAAGGGGTCCATGAGTGGGAGGGACCAGGGGGGCTGCAAAGGGGAGGAGACACAGGGCAGATTGACTGACAGGTTTCAGAGCAGGAAGTGCAGGGGACACAAAAATGTAAATATCTTCAAAATTATGTAAAATAAACAATGGAAATAAATTGCAAAAACTCTCAGGAGAGCAATTCCTATCAATTTACCTAAAGTCACTTTTGGACCACAGTTCCTCCTTAAAGATTTTTTTTTCATTTGACTTGCAGTCTGGGCTGATCTGAGTGAGCAGGACAACAATTGCCTAACCCACTGAAATCAAGAGGATTCTCTGTGTTACAGGGTACAGCTTTTGTTTTCCCAGGGCTATGTGATTTTGTTCAGCAGCATCCAGATCAGCACAGACCCGAGTATAAACCGAGGGGAGACTTTCAAGATGATTTTATAGTTAATAAAAATCGGGTTATACTTGAGTATATATGGTACATACAGGTAAATCATCCCCCAAAACCCAAAACAGTAATAGTTTGAAATCTGAAATATAATTATAATAATGAAATCCTGCACAATATCCTGTTTCTGTTTCCTGGTTCTTCCAACTGTCAGTTATGGAATGTTAAAGGGGAAGTTCGGTGCAAATACATATGCTTTTCAGAAAAAAGAGTAGTATTTTTTCATCCCAGTGACCTTAATCTGCCAATTAAGCATTGTGTCTGTGTTTAAATAAATGCAGCTGAAATGATGACTTCCTGTTTGCAGGACCCCTAGTGGTGACCGTTATGGTCTTTCCCTTGACCCAGCGCCAGGGTTGATTCAGTTGCTCAGTAGTGATCTGAGCATCTTTGACCCATCCAACAGCCAATTAGTGGAAATTACTGTTAGGAACTTTTCAAGGATGCGGTGCATCCTGGGAAGAAGGGCCGTTAGAACCTGGAATGTCAGCTCACTAATGTCAACAGCAGGGAACAGCAAAGGGTATGAAATCAACTGATATTTCAAAATGGGAGATTATATGTAGAATAACTAAGGCATTACACAAACTAACAATTTAACAAATATTGATAATTTCCACTGAACTGTCCCTTTAATCCCGTCTGCCTCTTCTGAGCATGCCCAGGCTCAGTACAGATTTCGAAAATTGCTCCGTTTCTATGAGACATCCAGAAGCGTAGCAGGCATACAGTAATAAATTCATAGGACAAACTATGATATATCAACATATTTTAAAGAGGCCATTCCTTCTAAAAGATGTTCTTATGAGGGTGGAGTTGTCCTTTAAAAACTTTAGGATGTGCAGTCGTTACAGGTGGATCCTGATAAATCGTCACATTGGGCTGGTAAGTGGCATATTAGATTCAATGTAAACTGATTCATGCAAGGATCTAAAAATTCTTGTGCTGTTTATACTATAAATGTCTCTGTGTTAAGTTAATCCCTGTTGGGAAAGGATCTTGGGGGTTTGGTGGATAATATATACCACAGATAAATAATAGTCTCTCCCTTTCTAAATAATAAACACAGGGTGATAGTCTGAATCCCAATCAGACTATCAACAACTACTCCAATAGGAGCGTCTAGAAAAACTTAACTAGAAACAAACCCCTTTTTTTTAAAAAAAGAAGACAGAACAGGCCCAGAACGGAGTTAAAAAGTAAAAAAGGGGGAAATGCAGTTTTTATCATAGACCTTTAGGTACAGTATACTACCAACTATATAACCTTCTAATACATTATTCTAAAATTGGCTGGCCAGCCACCATCAACACAATAAATCAATACTTAATACAATCTCGAATTATTATAAAAAATTTTTTTCAATTATACAAAACTTATGCCCAAGTCCAGATTAGATGATTTATTGAAATTGTAACAATGTCTCTCAGATAACTAGTAACAGAAAAAGATCTTGAAATTGTAACACTGTCTCTCAGATAATTAGTAACAGGTAAAAGATCGATACTTATCGTTCCTGTGTTTCAGAAACCTTTTGTTGTCACACAACTTTCAATAAAGTGGATACTGGGACGTGACTCCAATGGATCTCTTTTTCTATGCCTTTATGTACAATAGAATTCCCCGACACCTTTTACGGATCCTGCTGCGAGGTCCCTGGTTTTAGGGATTCCCAGTCTCTCCACTCCAATACCGTGATGTTGTTAGAATTCACTCACTCAGAGGCTGTACTTTTGATCCCCGTTCCCTTTTACAGACCTTCTGGTGGGTCCCTGGTTCGGAGTAACGCTGTTGATAACCCTCCGATCCCTTTTACAGACCTTCACACTGGGTCCCTGGTTCGTAGTATCAAACAGCCGCTTAGCAGGGTGGTTTTTGGAGTTAGAGGCCAAGTTCTTATATGGACCCGTTATCAGGTCTCCAGTTCGAACAGTTTGAGTTCACTTTTTTAGACAGTACACAGTCAGCTTTTTGGTCCACGTCCCATGTATGAACGATAGATATAATCATACAGGTAGACAGTTTTTTAGCCAGGTATTCCACCGGTGTGATCGGGCCCGCTTGACTTAGCGGTTCCTGGAACACGCTCACCTCCGTCCTTCACCAATGACATCAGCCACCCAGAATATGCAGCTAACCGTTACCTTACTGAACAGTCCGTGCCTGAACTTCTATCGAATTCTTTGAGATCAAAGTTACTGGGCACTTAAATATACACAATCGCAACGCGTTTCACCATATAGGCTTCATCAGGCGAAAATTATCCTCAACCATTTTGTTTCTTTACCACAGTTTATATAGCTGGTTACCTCCCCTTGCATTACATCTGACCCTCCCCCTTAAAGGTACATCACCCTGATCCATATTAACCCTACCTGACTTTTCTATATTGTCTTTATCTGTAAAACTATAATTATTAGAGACCACATTACTATAATTAGCTACTACTACCGATGAAGATATGATTAATATCTATTAACTGTTGATGACCCTCTATAACAATTCCAAAAAATCTACCTTGATAAACCTTAATGACTCCCCCTAAAACATCATTCACCAGCAGGAAAAGTAATTTGTTCCTATATATTATTCTTTCAATAAAAATGCTGCAATCTCAATTGCTTCATTCAACCCTTTAGGTTTAAGTGAGTCATACTTGTATATATACCTCTGTTCCATTCTAATCAATGCATTACTCAGGTTCCCCCCTTTCCCCTTGGATTCAACACCATCTAAAACCTTATAGTGACTACCTTCGAAACTCCCTTTGTGATGATTTACATAATGCTCATATATATATATATGAAATAGATAAACCTTTATTTTCTTATCCAGTGCTCTCTTTATACAACTTCTGTGCTCACTAATACGAGTACTGACCATCCTGTCAGTTTTCCCTATGTAGACCCTGTGACATGGACAAACAATTTGGTAAATTACTCCCTTCGATTTAGTCAAACATATATCCTCCTCTATTGCAAATATGTGAGTGTGGGGAAAATAGGAGGATATATGTTTGACTATAAATCGAAGAATGTTCCTGCACAAACGTTGCTTATCCATTGTAAAAGCCCTAACTTGTTTAATCTGCTGCATAGTCAAGCCCCTCCATTCCCTTTATTATTTTAGTTTCCTTTCTCTGAACTGCTTCCATTTCCAAAATGTCCCTATTGTGTATGGGATTCCAAAACTGCACCGCATATTCCAAATTAGCCCTATGAGTACCTTGTAAAGAGCGAGAATATTTTTCTTCCTTGAATCTATTCCCCTCTTTCTTTATACAAGACAATATCTTGTTAGCTCTAGCCGTGGCTGCCTGGCATTATTTGCTACAGCTAAATGTGTTATCTACTAGAACCCCCAAATCTTTTTCCATTAGAGTTTCACCGAGTCAGCACATCATTTGAAGTTTCCAAAGCTTTTCATAGTTTGATGCCATCAGCAACAACGAGACCTTGCTCTGAATTCCTTCCTCTAAGTCATTTATAAACAGATTAAAAAGTGGCCCCAGTACAGAACCCTGAGGCACTCCACTTAGAACTTTTTAGTCCACATAGATGTGGTTCCATTGACCACTACACTCTGCGATCCAATTACCAATTCTCTATCCGTGTACATATGTTTTTTTCTAGGCAAACAGACCTCTGTTTATACATTCACCTATGGGGTACAGTATCAAAAGCTTTATACTACATCCACTGCTATGCCAGAATTTAAATTCTTACTCACCAAGTAAATTTTTAGGATAAAATCTATTTCTCATAAATCCATGCTGACTACTACTTTTCTGTTTTGGAGAAAAAGTCCAGAATATGATCCTGTACCAAGTTTCCAGCACCTTCCCTATGACTAATTTTAGACTTACAGGTCTATAATTACCAGGTTATGGTAACTACCTTTTTTGAATATTGGTATTGCATTTGCTTTTTTCAAATCCAGTGGCAAGGAAATGTATATATTTTAATTTTAGTGAGAGAACTACTATAACATAAGAATGTATATGTCCCATTGCATCTGTTTAAAGCATTACTAAATGCTAAATATAAGCTACAACAGAGAATAGATCCAGCAACCTGAAAAGCCATGTTAATCAATTTGGATGTGACTTGGTAGTTAAAGGTATATACACTATATATTCACATACAAATAGACAAAGTTTTTTCAGTGCACACAAAAAGACTTCAAATAAATTAAAGTGCTTTATTTCACAAACGCATACTGGCAACGTTTCAGTCCAGCGTCTAGGACCTTTCTCAAGCCACACTAGTGCAATAGTGTTCATTATACCATTTATATAGCATGTGCAATCAATCCAAATGAAATCATGTGATCTTAGTCAGAACCACCCCCTTAGGGGACTAACATAGTGCCTTTTCATGAATATAAAGTGCATATAACATACATATAAATATTTTCCAAGTGTACAATAATAATATTATAAAACTCATGTGAGTTAAAGTGCATGTAGTGACATTAAAATTCCTATATTAAAAACAATTCATATTTATTTCAGTCCCCAATAGTCCCCCAAAGACTTGTATGTGTGGCCACATATACCTTACACAGAGATTTTATCTCTGTTACAAGTACTATACTTATATTTAATAACACCCTCTATCCATATGTTAGTTTCAGTGATTAAAGATTGTCAAATAAATACAATAAATATAATAAATACAATGGTATATTACCAATACTTATCATAACATATCATATACATTCCTATTTCCATCTACCCAAAACTTATTTTCAACTTTACTAGGCAGATTGTACGGACTGTATCACTGGATGAACCGCCCACCCCTTCATCCAACTGGGGGTTGTAATGATCTGTGCCGAAGTTAGTATAGTAACTTCCAGTCCATTGCTATTCAATATGTATCCTTTCCATCTCTCTTCTAAGAAACAATTGAAAGAACAATACTAATTAAGTCCATTGGAGCTAATTGTGTTAAGAGTTTTATTCTAATACACTTCACGTTGCAGCAGAATTTTGGATCTGTCTCCTCCCCATTTTAAATCTGGTACATGGTCAATACCAATGAATTTGAATGTTGATATATCATGTCCTGCTCTTAAAAAATGCTTTGCTACAGGTTTAGATGTTACACCATCCCTGTAGGCTGTTGAAATTTCCGATATGGTGACCATCTATCCTCAAGTGTAATGCTATATCTGTTTTTCCTATATATGATAAATTACAGGGACAAGTTATTAGATATATAACGTGTTGTCAAACATGTAATCCTATGTCTAATAGGTATCTTTCCCCGGTCTGGTATTGACCATTTACCAGCTTTAAAACAGGGAGGAGATTGATCCAAATTCAGCTGCAACGTGAAGTGTATTGGATTAAAACTCGTAACACAATTAGCCCCAATGGACTTAATGAGTATTGTTCTTTCAAGTGTTTCTTGGAAGAGAGATAGAAAGGATACATATTGAATAACAATGGACTGAAAGTAACTATATTTACATCGGCACAGATCATTACAACCCCGAGTTGGATGACTGGGTGGGCGGTTCATCCAGTGATACAGTGCGTATAATCTGCCTAATAAAGTTGATAATAAGTTTTGGGTAGATGGAAATAGGAATGTATATGATATGTTATGATAAGTATTGGTAATATACCATTGTATTGTATTTATTGTATTTGACAATCTTTAATCACTGAAACGAACATACAGTATGGATAGAGGGCGTTATTAAATATAAGTACAGTACCTGTAACAGATAAAATCTCTGTGTAAGGTATATGTGGCCACATATACATGTCTTAAGTATACTATAGGGGACTGAAATATAATTTTTTATTTAATATAGGAATGTCGGTGTGGCCTGGCATGACTTGGAGAAGGACGCACATCTCAGGAGCTCCGCTCGCCCACATCCTTAAAGGGATGTCCACTTAATGTCCACCCTTCTAAAAAAAAATGTTCATATAATATTCTCCCTGTCCCCCCATCCCCAACCGCTATAGTTTTAAGTTCAGAAAGTGCCCCAAATATGACTTACCTTCCCTCTTTCCACCGCCGCACTGCCAGGCCCTCTGCTTGCGAGAAAATGCAAAGCAGAGGGGCGGGACCGGCAGTCACGTCTGTGATTGGCTGAGCGGCAGCCAATCACGGACGCGGCTGCCGGGAGTTCAGTGTGGTGGAGGAAAGAGGGAAGGTAAGTAATATTTGGGGCACTTTCTGAACTTAAAACTATAGCGGTTGGGGATGGGGGGACAGGGAGAATATTATGTATAAAGGATTTTACGCTAGGGGGAGGGAATCCTAATCGGGAGGGAGAGGGAATCCTAATCGGGAGGGGGAGAAGGGCTGCAGTGCGCATGCCAAACTTCTCCCGGAGGGGAGACAGGAGGCAGAGTCCTATATGGACTCTGCAGTACTCCTGGTGGGCATTTTTTTGGACTTTAGGGGGGGATAGCAGAAGAACCAGATGAAGCTGGGATGTAAGGTAAGGATTAAACTACACTACACAATGGGGCCAGTAGTGGGGGGGGGGATTATAGTTTTGGGGGTGGACATGCCCTTTAAATAACCCCTAAAACCTCCTGATTTGGGCAAACACCGACCACCCCCAGTAAGCACACTACCAACCAGACTATCAGCATGACACCGGGGAAGAAGGACGCCGCGGCCAAGTTGGACTGCTACCGCCACCAGGAGAGGCAAGGTGCGGAGCAGGCCCCAGTCACTGAGCCGGCCTCACAGACGGGAGACACGGCCCCACCGGAGGCAACCAACAAAGTCCTTCAGCCAATAGCAGCCTGCCAAGTGACCCTCCCCACAAAGCTGGATGCGGTAAAAATAGACCTCTCTCTTCTCCGGCACGACATGCACTCTCTCAGGGCCCGAGTGATGGAAGCAGAAGGCAGCATCAGCAGCATTGAAGACCACGTGGTACCACTCCAGCAGACCACAGATGGCAATAAGACTGCAATACAGGCCCTGCTCTCCCGCCAGGATGACCTAGAAAACCGCCAAAGGCGGAACAACATTCAATTTGCGGGCCTCTCAGAAAAGGCAGAGGGTCCAGACCCAGCTGGATTCCTGGAGGGACTTCTCATAACAGCATACGGTAAAGAAGCATTTTCCCCTATGTTCAAGGTCAAACGTGCACACTGCACCACTCCACATCCCCTTCCCCAGGAGCCCCCCCCGAGGACCTTTATTGCAAAGTTCTTGAATTTTAGGTACAGGGATACCATCCTACGCCACTTCAGGGAACATGGAAACCTACAATATCAAAACACAACAATTACAGCTTACCCAGGCTTTTCGATGGAAGTACAAAAACAAAGGGGCAAATACACAGAGGTAAAGCGCCGCATGAGAAACCTTCAAATTGAATATGCTATGCTTTACCCGTCCCGTCTCAAGGTGATTAAAGGGGATCGCACACGCTTTCGCTCCACCCCAGGAGAGGCCCTACAGACGGACCAACCTCATCAGCCCTGGGACAACGCGAAAATTACCACTAATCTGCAATATTAACCCCCAACCTGCAACTCCCCACAATCAGAACCGCTAAGAGAAAATTCGGACTACTCTGGTCATAAACAGGTACTGTAAAACGCTGCACCTCAACCTTCTTCAACTGAAGGGGGAACACTCATTTGAGACCCCTCACCCACTATTAGCCATCCTGGAACTTTAAGTTGATCCCCTAGCAGCCTGATTTGTTCACCCTTAATAAACATTTACTTTGTAAAAGACCACACTGTTTGAGTGGAGCTCCAAACTACTTCCTATGATCTGAACTTATCCACAAGACTTACCTCAGCTCAATAACTTCCGGTGAGCGAGATTCGCCCCCATAGTATTGTTACAACAATTACAGTATATGTGTTGATCATCTAAGTAAGCACAGCCTACCTACCGGTTACCCTCTCCCAGCTCCCCCAGTACCCTCACCTGCCTCCCTCTGACCCTCCCTTCCCTCTCCCCATCCCTAAAACCCACTATCTAAACGTATAAGCTACAACTGTGCATTTTTGATGAAAGCATATGCTTGTTTGTTTTTTTGTATATAGTATGGTATTATATGTTATGATTTGCGCTTTGAATAACTGGATCTTTTTTTAAAAACGCATCATGTATTTACAATTGTCACCAACAAGATGGGTTAGCTATACCTATCAGGCTATGCAGCTTTGGCAACCACCATACATGACACACCCAACCATAAAATGACCTACCTGGAATGTCAGAGGACTACGGCTGTCCTCCAACACCTTAAACAACAAAAACCGGACCAAATGGTCCTTACAGAAACCCACCTAGTGGGCCAACAAAAATTATATCTAAAATAACCCTGGGTCAGCTGGATGTTCCATGCCGAACACACCTCCGCCTCCAGAGTAATTGCAATTTTAGTAACCAGAACTATGCTATTCGAATTACACGAGTCAAAGCTGGACCACCTGGGCAAATTTATATTTCTACGAGTTATGTTACAATCCAACCCTATTATAATTATAGGTTTCTACATCCCCCCCCACCCTTTGATATGACAGCCATCCGCACAGGTATTCAGTACATGGCGGATCACCCAAATGCACCCGTAATATGGCTCAAAGATTTTAATACAGTTATGAATCTTACCCTTAAAAGAATGCACCCCAGTGACTGGTTACCACCACCCAACCCCCACACAAGGTTTAGCAGGTTGATGACCAGCATCAATATGGTTGACATATGGCGTCACCAACACTCCCACAACAAAACCTACTCCTGCTTCTCCCCCACTCATCATACTATGTCTAGGATATTTATGATTATAATCAATGTTGGATATTGTGTCCAGTGTAGGGTTGCCCAGCATGGCGAGTTGTCTGATAGAAGTTTTGGTGAGTACCCAGAGTCCATTCCCCCCCCCCCACTGGAGACTAAACCCATTCTGTCTCAATTTATTACCAGAAGACATTGATCTCTCAGAAACTTGGGAAGAATTTTTCCAATTTAACAAAGACACCAGCAGCCCCATAATAGTATGGGAAGCGTTCAAACTCCACGCACGTATGACTCTAACAAACACAATTAATCAAATTAACCCTTTCAGTGCCAGCAGAATTAAAAAAAAAAATTGCGTTAAGTGCCAGCAGAATTTTCAGGATTTTGCCCTTAATCGCTTTAGACTAATTACAGTAGGAAACCTTGCAGTAATCAGTAATATTATGCATTTTTTTTCAGCACAAAGTGTACAACACAGTAACAGAATTTGTAACTTTTCTGAAATTTACTGGAATTATGGGTAAAATATGTTAAAAAAAAGAGTAAAATGTGTAAATTTTGCCATTTTTATTTATAGTAATCTTACTGTTTCTAAAAGCTCTGATACTCCCGAGTACAACGATACCAGATATATGTAGGTACCCCACTTTTCCTGTACAGGAGACCCCCCTGTATTATACCAAATAAATGTATAACCAATTCTGACGGTTAACATAGAATATTCCAAATTACCGTATACATTCAGAATCGAGTATAAACGCAGGTACCCAATTTCACCTAAAAAATCAATAAAAGTTGTTGACTCGAGTATAAACGATGGTAGAAACTTGGCATTCAAGAGTGTTGGAAACTACAACTCCCAGATAATAAAGCATGCTGGGAGTTGTAGTTTCCAACATCTTGAATGCCACCTCACTTGGCATTCAAGATGTTTGGAAACTACAACTCCCAGACACGCGGGAGGAAGTGAAAAAGCTAAGAAGGGAGACAATGCACGATGGCTCAAACAGCAAAAATATTTAGCCAACTCCGAATTTGGACAGTATAAAATACCCCCCACAAATTATATATTACTGAAATCTACACACCTTCAGCATGTACGCTGTAGGTGTGTTTCATTCAATCACCCAATAGTATGGGCGCCGTCTTGTAGAAGTTTGCACTTTTTGAAAAATGAACAAAAACAACTTCAAAGGTAGAAATCATGCCAAAACCTCATGAAATGTAAAAAAAAGTTACAAATATCAATCTACAAATGTCCTGAATCAAATGGTAAGCCATATGTGTGGTTGCAAATGCGGCCGTTGAAGCAAAAAGCCACGAAGTGAGACAATGCATGATGGCTCAAACAGCAAAAATATTAGCCAACTCCGAATTTGAACAGTCTGCAGTTTTTTTCCACAAAACACCCTATAACTTAGAAATAACCCCCAGAAATTATATATACTGAAATCTACACACCTTCAGTCTATGTAACACTGTAGGTTGTTCATTCATACACATCAATAGAGTGGGCGCAGTTCTTATAGAAGTTCGCACTTTCTGAAAAAATGAACAAAAAACAACTTCAAAAGTTAGAATCATGCCAAAACCTAAAGGAATGTAAAAAAAAGTTACTAAATATCAATCTCCCAAATGTCCTGAATCAAACTGTATATGCCATATGTGTGGTTACACACGCGGACGTAGAAGCGAAAAGCCACGAAGTGAGACAATGCACGATTACTCAAACAGTGAAACTATTTAGCCAACTCTGAATTTGAACAGGCTGCAGTTTTTTTCACAAAATACCTCCCACAAACTATATATTCCTGAAATCTACACACCTTCAGCTATGTAACGCTGTAGTTTGTTCATCCATACCATCAATGGTGTTGGCGCAGTTCTTCGAAGAAGTTCGCACTTTTCTGAAAAAATGAACAAAAAACAACTTCAAAAGGTAGAAATCATGACAAAACCTGATTGAATGTAAAAAAAAAAGTTACTAAATATCAATCTCACAAATGTTCTGAATCAAACGGTATTCCATGTGTGGATACACACGCGGATGTGGAAGCGAATGGCCACTAAGTGAGACAATTCACAATGGCTTAGAGACAGCAAAAATATTCAGCCAACTCTGAATTTGAACAGTCTGCGTTTTTCCCCACAAAACACCCCTCACAAACCATATATTTCTCAAATCTACACCACCTTCATCTACGTAATTCTGTAGTTTGTTCATTCATACCATCAATGGTGTGGGCGCAGTTCTTCGTAGAAGTTCGCAGTTTTAGCAGATTTCTAAAAAAATTCGAAAAAAAAACCGCTCAAAGGTAGAAATAATGCCAAATCCCAAGTAATGTAAAAAAAGTTACCATATATCAATCTCCCAAATGTCCTGAATCAACGGTATGCCCTATGTATGGTTACACTCGCAGAGACTTGGAATCGACTAGCGACAAAGGGAGCCAATGAACAATGGCCCAATTACAGCAACTTTTCAGATTTGTCAGACTAAACCCCCTCTATATTAGAAATACCTCCCAAAACGATATATTTTGGAATCTACACACAGCTACATTACCGTGCCATGCTTTCATGTTGAATATGCTGCTTTTCATGAAGAATTCAGACCAAGTGATCCAAAGAACCGCAGTGTTTTTGGGAGGTTTTGTGAAAAATAAAATAAGATGATTCAAAGGTTGAAATCCTACCTAAACCCACTTAACAAGAAAAAAAAAAACTAAATGTCAATCTCCCACATGTCCTGAATAAAATTGGTATGCCATATGCTTGGGTACATATAGAGGCGTGGCCACCAACTAGCTCAAATGGGACGCATGCACAAGGGGGAATTACAAGAAAAAAAGTGTTCTGTAAATTGAGCAGCCTATTCAACTTAGAAATACCCCCAAAAAACGATATATTTTGGAATCTACAACCTTCAGATAGGTAACGGTGTCATGCTTTCGTATCTATATGAAGAATTCCAGAAAAAAAAAAAACCACTAAATGGCAATCTCCACATGCCCTGAATCAAACCGGTGTGCCATATGGGTGGGTGCAAAGAGAGACGAGGCCACCAACTAGCTCAAATGGGATGCATGCACAATTGAAATTACAAGAAAAAAATCAAAACGCTACAACCCACCCTCACACACACACTCCCCATTTTAGTGGTATTTTAATGAAAAACGGTTAGTACGGAGAGTCACCAAGTTTTTGCACACTTTACTAATCCTAAATATAAAATATCGGTCCTTTTTTGCTACCTCTGTAAAATTTCTTACTAAAATAGGCTTAGTTCCCTTGAAATCGGACAAATAATGATCTGTGTTTACTTACCAATATCACCGGGGACATTGGGAAGTTTGGAGAAGAAGTTTTTGACAATTATAGTTTTAGGGTAAAAAAAAAAAAAAAGTGCGTGTATCACTTTAAGAATTTTTTGGTGTGCATTTCCCCCTTTTTTTTTTTTTTTTTTGATTATTCCCAAAGATGATCATCAAATCATCTTAGGGAATGATACGAGCTTGGAATACGGCATAAATGCCGTTTTCCAATTCGAAATCTGATCGGAACAATCACTTCCCGGAAATCGTTTTCCAGGAAGTGATTTTTCATTCATTGGCAAAGATCAATAATTTGGTGATCAGAAGTGATCACCAAATTTTGATCTCTGTCCCATTTTTTTCTAAGTCTTTGCTAAGTAGCAAAGACTTAGAAAAAAACCTATTTGTGAATGGAACTTTTGAGTCACACTGGCAGCTTTACTATACCAGGGTACTTTGATCTGAATGGAGATCGAAGTGCAGTACCACCCTAACCACCAGGGCAGACCGGCTGGAAGGCTGGGAAGACCCCGGTGAAGAGGAAATCCTGTGATGTCACCGGGGTCTCCCTTATCGCACGGACAAACTACTCGACTCTCGATCTTTAAATTCAACAAATGATTTCTCTTCTCAAGAGACACAAAGCCCCTGTTACAGATGGCTTTACCGACCGAGTTCTCATTTCCGCTTTTCCGATTCCCTCGCACCCAAACTACTCGACCTATACAACAACATGTTCAATACTCAAACCCCTCACATACAATGTCAGCAGCTTAAATAATTCTAATCCGTAAACCGGAACCTCCCCGAATCCTACAAACCGACCTCACTATTACAGGAAGACGTTAAAATCCTAGCTAAATTACTCTCCCTTAGACTGAATAAAGTTATACAATTTCTCTATACACGCTGACCAGACAGGCTTCATCCCCGGAAAAAATACCTCTGTAAACACGAAGTCTATTGCTAAATCTCGGCGCTCAACATGACTCACTGGGTTCAAGATGTGTTGTTAGCCTCGTTGCGGCGTGGGCCTTCCTATGGAGGATCCTTCACTGCTTGGCTTTGGCCCTGCCTTCATACAGTGGCTGCAAATACTTTATTCTCAACCCCGAGCCAAGGTAACGGCCAATGGCTGGACCTCAAACTATTTCCCCTCACAAGAGGCATCCGTCAGGGATGCCCCTTCCCCTGTTCTCTTCGACCTAGCGGTCGAACCACTTGCAATTAAAATACGAAACAATCCCACAATTAAAGGCATGTGTCCTAGACACACAAACAGAGGACAATTCGCCTCTACGCAGACAAGATGCTGCTTTATCTAACAGACCCGACATATCACTCAAAATGCCCTACACATAATTAAAGAATAAGGATGTTTCTCAGGTCTTGCAATTATTGGAATAAGTCCCAAATCCTTCTCCTGGACAGTTATTCCCCACCAAGACTCACAAACTCCCCTCAACAGAGAGTGGCGGTTATCAAATACTTGGGCATCCAAGTTACAAGAAACCCACAGGACTACATAGCACTCAACATAGAACCCCTAATCCAAACCATCAAAAAAACCCCACAAACTTGGAGCAAACTTTCGCTGGGCATTGTGGGAAGAGCCAACCTCTTTAAAAGATACTATATACCTAAAGCACTGTATATCCTATGGCATTCCCCAATATACATCCCTTTAAAATACTTGACTCACTATTAAAACCATTTGTCTGGGGCAGAGCCAGACACAAGGTGGACTGGCTCACCCTCCAGCGCCCGACGGAACTAGGAGGCCTGGCAGTCCCTAACTTAAACCTATACTACATTGTCCCTTGGATGGTGGAGGAGTGGGAGGTGGCCCTGGGTCCTGCAGGGGGTGTCCTCCAAAGCATCAGACAGACTCACCAAAATGTTTATTTAAACAGAGCATATTTAACCCCAGTACAAACTTCAAAGTACAAGCCAGAACGCAGTCCACTCTGCCCAAAATATTATAAGCTCCAGGCACTTTCTACGACATCCTGTGGTTGTGCCCACAAATACAGGGCTTTGGCAACAAATAATCCAATTTCTCACAATTGCATGGGCTCCCCAGTGGGCCTAGACCCCAGGGCCTGTATCCTAGGTATAGTGGACGAAATTGCTGGTACAAATATTTTTAAATGTTCCTTAGGAAAACAAGTTTTCTGGCCGAAAACAAATGGCTCGTACCTGGATTCAACCAGCGCTTCCACAACTGAACTTCTGGAAAACAGCAGTGAATGAATGCCTTTTTCCCTACCAAAAATTACTATATACCCATGAGGTTGCCCAGCCAAGTACAACAAAATATATCCCCACTGAGGGGATTAAAAAAAAAAATATATAGGAATGTCACTACATGCACTCACATGGTTTATAATATTATTATTGTACACTTGGAAAAAATTATATGTATGTTATATGCACTTTATAGTTATGAAAAGGCACTATGTTGGTCCCCTAAGGGGGTGGTTCTGACTAAGAACACATGATTTCATTTGGATTGATTGCACATGCATATACCGGTAAATGTTATAATGAAAACTGATGCACTAGTGTGGCTTGTAGGTCCTAGCCGGCCGGAAACAAGTTGCCAGTATGCGCTTGTGAATAAAGCACTTTAATTCTTTGAAAAGTCCTTTTGTGTTCACTGAAAACTTCATCAATTTGTCTATATTATTGGATTATCAGGAGCACCAGGGCAATCAAGGAATGTGAGCTGGAGTACGCAATATATATTCATATAAATATTCTCTCATTTAATGTAAATGTACTAAAGAAGCAAAGTTTACACGGTTATCAGGTCCAAACTATGCAGCAGACATCATCTCCATTAGGGTTGGATCCTGTTACTCCCACTAAGCAGTGTTTCAAACCCAAACATGAGCATGTCTGCAGATACTTGGGCGTGTGCAGATATTGACAAGGTGACATAGAAAAACACTGAGTATCCTGGCTGCACTCTATTCAGCTTGTATCGCAGGTAAGTAAGTTTTTCCCTTTCAAATCACAAGCACACTGATTTATCTAACTAACTTTACAAACAAAAAGTAAAAATATTTATACATCTCTGCAAATAGAGGTATAATAATATAGAGCATCCTGAAGGATCTTGAGAAAGATCCAAGGACATGGACTAAATGTTGCCGTGTAATCACTGAAAAAAAACATATATTGCTATTTTCATCAATGCTACCTCTAAGCCGTGGCTAATGGTGGTGCGCACATCTTAGCAGGCTGCAGGCAGAGATTAAGGTTGTTTCCCTCTCAAAATGCCCCCAGATTTGAGTTTAATTGAAGAACCGGAGGTAAAGGAGCTGTTTTTCAATTAAACGATCAGGAGCAGGCAGGAAAGTAAGTACATACCGGAAACGTTCTCGATGTTCCTGACCAGGCCGATGGAGCTTGCAGTGTGCGCACAGTGCAAGCTCCGTCAGACCTGTCAGTGGAATAGCGGAGGAGTGCAGTTGAGGGTACGTTCTTTTAAATTCCTCCTGCTCCTGATCGTTTAATTGAAGTACGGAGGTAAGATATTGGCTTCTCGTCTTTTGGTTAAGATCAAGTCTAGTTCAGTGCAGCCAGAAAGTATTTACGTAGATGCACTTGCTTCACTGCCAGGTGGGTTTGTTGGGTCATGTTCTCCCTACTGCTCTGTTCCCAGCAGTATTGGTTACACAAAAGTAAGTAAAAGGAAGGGGACGCCACACAGGAATGCTGCATACACAAGGTGCTTTATTTCTCACCAGTTTCGACCCCAAACAGGTCTTATCAAGTGATTACCTTGGGGTCGAAAACATTGGAAAAAATAATTTACTGTGTATGCAGCATTCCTGCGCACCATCCCCTTCCTTTACTTTACTATTGTGCAACCAGAAAGTATTCACAGCTCATTACTTTTTTCACATTTTATGTTACAGCTATTGCAAAATGGATTAAATTTGTTTTTTTTTATCCAGAATTCTACAACACAACACCCCATGATGACAACGTGAAAAAAGTTTTCTCAAGTACTTAAGGTTTTGGACAATTAAATTTTTTAAAAAAAATTGAGAGATCCCATGTATAGAAGTATTCACTGCCTTTGTTAAATACTTTGTCTGGCAGCAAAACAGCTTCAAATCCTTTTGGAATATCATGCCACAAGCTTGGTACACCCATCCTTGTGGAGTTGCCCATTCCTCTTTGCAGCATCTCTTAAGCTCATCGGGTTGAATGGGAAGCGTCGGTGCTCAGCATGATTCCAGAGTTGTTCAATCAGATTCAAGTCTGGGCTCGGCTGGGCCACTCAAGGACATCACATATCCTTTGATATCTTGGGTGTGTGCTTAGGGTTGTTGAAAAGAAGACCCCTTCATCAGGGTGTTACCCTCGAAACGCATTTCTATTAGTTGATGTTTGGTTCACAATAAACTTTCCACTTTGGAGTGCAGTCTACCATGTACATCTTTGAATACTGTTCCCTCTGAAGTAGAGAGTATTGGACTCTTGCACCCAACTGGGGATAGTGGCATATGGACCTTTGTATAGCTTAGGGTTGTTGTCCTGCTGATAGATTAACAGTTGCCCCAGTCTGAGTTAAGAGCGCTCTGGAGCAGGTTTCATCCGGTTGTCTCTTCAATGCTGCAGTCATATTTGCATTATCCTGACTGTATCCTATTTCTGCCTGCTGCTGAGAAACACCACAGCAGATGCTGCACCACCATGCTTTAATCGGGGATGGTGTTGGCTTGATGAGAGGGTGCCTGGCTTCCTCCAAATGTGACACTGGTATATCACACCTAAGAATTCAATCTTTTCCACCAGAGCAGAGAGTTTGTTTCTCTATGGTCTGAGAGTCCCTTCAGGTGCCTTTTACTGTGGGGTGGTCCTGTCTGCCCACGCTTCCATACAGGCCTGATTGGTGGATTGCTACACAGATGGTTGTCCTCTGGAAGATTCTCCTTCCCAATGCGTCTCTCACCAAGAGGAGGCCTTTGGAGCTCTGACAGAGTGACCATCGGGGGTTCTCTGGTCACCTCCTAAATGTAAGGCCCCTCAGCCAGCGATAGCGATCAGTGTTAGATAGAGGCCAATGCGTCTGGAGGATAGGAAGGCTGGGTGAGTAAAGATTCTGATTATATACTGGAGCTGTCTCAGTAGAGAGTTCTGTATGAGAGAGAGGACGTAGAGCCTCAAGCCTGCGAGAGAGCAGCGAGAGATGAGAGAGGCGGAGAGAGATGAGGAACGGATAGAGATATCGTCTCGCGCTATATATATCGAGATTAGAGCGCGTCCTAGAGTAGATATCGCTAGCGATGAGATCGCTAGAGATAGAGCTCTCTCTCTCTCATCTCTCTATCTATCTCTCTCTCTCTCGCTCTCTCTCTCTCTCTCTTCAATATCTCTCTATCGCTCTCTCTCATCTCTCTTCTAATCTCGTTTTTACTGTTGTTAAACGAGAGAAAGTTTGTAAATAAACTGTGTCCATAGAAAAAGTTTTTTTCTTATAACTAATTGCCAAAACCCAATTAAACTTTTCAAGTTATCATATGGGTGTGTAGAAAAAACATGTATTCATTAAATCCATTATTCAGCTACTTGCCTAACTAACATCTCTGAAATTATTCTAACAAGAACTTGCAATATTAATTATTGTTTATTTTCTTGCAGAGAAAATCTTGTCCCAAACATTTTCCTGGAACTTTTTTCTTTGCAGTTGCTCATATCCAAAGGACAGTTTAAGTCTGATGGAGAGAGGACGACATAGATGTTAAAAGTGGAATTAAAGGTGACTCGAGTAATGGAAAAACTGAAATCCATATGCATAAATATTGTAAATATTATAATTTAAATAAACATATACCTAATAGTATATGTGTATGATATTAATAAATAATACGTTCAAAATGGAAGAATAAGCAATGCATGGAAACTGTTGCAAATACATGAATTACTGTACATATTTAAATAGCAGGGTTAAAGGAAGGAATAAATGTGTGCATTAATGAAAGTTCATCTGTATTCATACTTTAGCTGTAAGTTGCCCTGCAAAATGTGCCCACCTAATATGCCACATATGTGATATTTATTCTTGCTGGTCTTTTCAGTGCTGTGGAACAACCATACTTTCAGAATGTCCACAAGCGTATTTTTTGCATACTTGTTTTGTATTTTCAGTTTCGGTAGGTTTTAAAATTTATTTTTAATTGCACACGTACAAACTCTTAGCTAACAGATGCACAATCTCTAGCTTCACAGACGCACACATCTTCTAGCTCGCACACACACACACAATCTCTAGCTTGCACACACACACAATCTCTAGCTCACACACGCACAGCCGCACACGTACGATCTCTAGCTCACAGCGCACACGTACGATCTCTCTAGGCTACATCAGCCGCACACGTACAATTCTGTCAGTTGCTGTGAGACATCTCACCTCGTGGGTATCACTCACTGACTGAAACTTATTTTGCCCACCAAACTTTGGGGTAACTTTTCTCCGGGACCCTGGGGGGGGAAGCGACTAGCTTCCAAGCCTGGTGTGAAGCCTAGACCCCAGTGTGAAGCTCTTCATGGATACCCGGGTTTTATTAAATTTTATAGTGACTTGGTTTTATTTATGGATATAATGCTTTTTACATTGCAATTTTATTTGGTTATAGTACAACGATTCATCATGGATTACATACAGTTTTGGAATTAAGAAATGAGAATAATGAAATTGATTTTAAAGGGGTTTTTTTTAAAGTATAATTTTTAATATTTATAAATAAATTTACTGCGCCGCACACGTACGATTTCGAGGCTCACAGCCGCACACATACGATTTTCTAGATCACAGCCGCACACGTTACAATCTCAGCTCACAGCCGCACAACGTACAATCTCTAGCTCCAGCCGCACAAGTACAATCTCAGCTCACAGCGCACACGTGTAACAATCGTCAGCTCACAGCCGCACACATACAACTCTTTAGCTGCACAGCTGCACCACGCACACACACAATCTCTAGCTGCCACACCATCTCAGCTTGACACAATCTCTAGCTCGCACACACACAATCTCTAGCTCGCACACACACAATCTCTAGCTTGCACACACACAATCTCTAGCTTGCACACACACAATCTCTAGCTTGCACACACACAATCTCTAGCTCGCACACACCCAGAGGGGATGGGCCGGGCCAAGCAGCTTGAACTTCTGGCTTGCAGCCACACAAATTTTGCCCTTAATCGCTTTAGACTAATTTTACAGTAGGAAACCTTGCAGTAAATCAGTAATATTATGCATTTTTTTTCAGCACAAAGTGTACTTTAACACAGTAACAGAATTTTGTAACTTTTCTGGAAATTTTACTGGAATTATGGGTAAAATATGTTAAAAAAAAAGAGTAAAATGTGTAAATTTTTTGCCATTTTTATTTATAGTAATCTTACTGTTTCTAAAAGCTCTGATACTCCCGAGTACAACGATACCAGATATATGTAGGTACCCCACTTTTCCTGTACAGGAGACCCCCCTGTATTATACCAAATTAAAATGTATAACCAATTCTGACGGTTAACATAGAATATCTTCCAAATTACCGTATATACTCGAGTATAAACCGAGGTACCCAATTTCACCTAAAAAATCGAATAAAAGTTGTTGACTCGAGTATAAACCGATGGTAGAAACTTGGCATTCAAGATGTTTGGAAACTACAACTCCCAGATAATAAAGCATGCTGGGAGTTGTAGTTTCCAAACATCTTGAATGCCACCCTCACTTGGCATTCAAGATGTTTTGGAAACTACAACTCCCAGACACGCGGACGTGGAAGTGAAAAGCTAAGAAGTGAGACAATGCACGATGGCTCAAACAGCGAAAATATTTAGCCAACTCCGAATTTGGACAGTATAAATACCCCCCACAAATTATATATTACTGAAATCTACACACCTTCAGCTATGTAACGCTGTAGGTTGTTCATTCATACCATCAATAGTATGGGCGCAGTTCTTCGTAGAAGTTTGCACTTTTCTGAAAAATGAACAAAAAACAACTTCAAAGGTAGAAATCATGCCAAAACCTCATGAAATGTAAAAAAAAGTTACTAAATATCAATCTACCAAATGTCCTGAATCAAATGGTAAGCCATATGTGTGGTTGCACATGCGGCCGTTGAAGCAAAAAGCCACGAAGTGAGACAATGCATGATGGCTCAAACAGCAAAAATATTTAGCCAACTCCGAATTTGAACAGTCTGCAGTTTTTTCCACAAAACACCCCTATAACTTAGAAATAACCCCCAGAAATTATATATTACTGAAATCTACACACCTTCAGCTATGTAACACTGTAGGTTGTTCATTCATACCATCAATAGAGTGGGCGCAGTTCTTTATAGAAGTTCGCACTTTTCTGAAAAAATGAACAAAAAACAACTTCAAAAGTTAGAAATCATGCCAAAACTAAAGGAATGTAAAAAAAGTTACTAAATATCAATCTCCCACATGCCCTGAATCAAACGGTGTGCCATATGGGTGGGTGCAAAGAGAGACGAGGCACCAACTAGCTCAAATGGGATGCATGCACAATTGAAATTACAAGAAAAAAATCAAAACGCTACAACCCACCCTCACCCACACACACACACTCCCCATTTTAGTGGTATTTTAATGAAAAACGGTTAGTACGGAGAGTCACACAAGTTTTTGCACACTTTACTAATCCTAAATATAAAATCCGGTCCTTTTTTGCTACCTCTGTAAAATTTCTTACTAAAATAGGCTTAGTTTCCCTTGAAATCTGACAAATAATGATCTGTGTTTACTTTACCAATATCACCGGGGACATTGGGAAGTTTGGAGAAGAAGTTTTTTGACAATTTATAGTTTTAGGGTAAAAAAAAAAAAAAAGTGCGTGTATCACTTTAAGAATTTTTTTGGTGTGCATTTCCCCCCTTTTTTTTTTTTTTTTTTTTTTTTTCCAAAAATTTTTCATAAACATCTTTAGGGATTAATAATAGGGATTGATAACGAGCATAAATGCCCGTTTTCCAATTCGAAATCTGATCGGAACAATCACTTCCCGGAAATCGTTTTCCAGGAAGTGATTTTTCATTCATTGGCAAAGATCAATAATTTGGTGATCAGAAGTGATCACCAAATTTTGATCTCTGTCCCCATTTTTTTCTAAGTCTTTGCTAAGTAGCAAAGACTTAGAAAAAATCCTATTTGTGAATGGAACTTTTGAGTCACACCTGGCAGCTTTACTATACCAGGTACTGTACTTTGATCTGAATGGAGATCGAAGTGCAGTACCTCCACTACACCACCAGGGGCAGACCGGTGGAAGGCTAAGGGAAGACCCCGGTGAAGCAGGAAATCCTGTGATGTCACCGGGGTCTCCCTTATCGCACGGACAAACTACTCGACTCTCCGATCTTTAAATTCAACAAATGATTTCTCTTCTCAAGAGACACAAAGCCCCTGTTACAGATGGCTTACCGACCGAGTTCTATTTCCGCTTTTCCGATTCCCTCGCACCCAAACTACTCGACCTATACAACAACATGTTCAATACTCAAACCCTTCCACATACAATGTCAGCAGCTTAAATAATTCTAATCCGTAAACCGGAACCTCCCCGAATCCTACAAACCGACCTCACTATTACAGGAAGACGTTAAAATCCTAGCTAAATTACTCTCCCTTAGACTGAATAAAGTTATACATTCTCTTATACACGCTGACCAGACAGGCTTCATCCCCGGAAAAAATACCTCTGTAAACACGAAGTCTATTGCTAAATCTCGGCGCTCAACATGACTCACTGGGTTCAAGATGTGTTGTTAGCCTCGATGCGGCGTGGGCCTTCCTATGGAGGATCCTTCACTGCTTTGGCTTTGGCCCTGCCTTCATACAGTGGCTGCAAATACTTTATTCTCAACCCCGAGCCAAGGTAACGGCCAATGGCTGGACCTCAGAACTATTTCCCCTCACAAGAGGCATCCGTCAGGGATGCCCCCTTTCCCCTGTTCTCTTCGACCTAGCGGTCGAACCACTTGCAATTAAAATACGAAACAATCCCACAATTAAAGGCATGTCCCTAGACACACAAACAGAGACAATTCGCCTCTACGCAGACAAGATGCTGCTTTATCTAACAGACCCCGACATATCACTACAAAATGCCCTACACATAATTAAAGAATAAGAATGTTTCTCAGGTCTTGCAATTTATTGGAATAAGTCCCAAATCCTTCTCCTGGACAGTTATTCCCCACCAAGACTCACAAACTCCCCTCAACAGAGTGGCGGTTATCAAATACTTGGGCATCCAAGTTACAAGAAACCCACAGGACTACATAGCACTCAACATAGAACCCCTAATCCAAACCATCAAAAAACCCCCCCACAAACTTGGAGCAAACTTTCGCTGGGCATTGTGGGAAGAGCCAACCTCTTTAAAATGATACTATTACCTAAAGCACTGTATATCCTATGGCATTCCCCAATATACATCCCTTTAAAATACTTGACTCACTATTAAAACCATTTGTCTGGGGCAGAGCCAGACACAAGGTGGACTGGCTCACCCTCCAGCGCCCGACGGAACTAGGAGGCCTGGCAGTCCCTAACTTAAACCTATACTACATTGTCCCTTGGATGGTGAGGAGTGGGAGGTGGCCCTGGAGTCCTGCAGGCTGGTGTCCTCCAAAGCATCAGACAGACTCACCAAAATGTTTATTATAAACAGAGCATATTTAACCCCAGTACAAACTTCAAAGTACAAGCCAGAACGCAGTCCACTCTGCCCAAAATGTATATAAGCTCCAGGCACTTTCTACGACATCCTGTGGTTGTGCCCACAAATACAGGGCTTTTGGCAACAAATAATCCAATTTCTCCACAATTGCATGGGCTCCCCAGTGGGCCTAGACCCCAGGGCCTGTATCCTAGGTATAGTGGACGAAATTGCTGTTGACAAATATTTTTAAATGTTCCTTAGGAAAACAAGTTTTCTGGCCAGAAAACAAATGGCTCGTACCTGGATTCAACCAGCGCTTCCACAACTGAACTTCTGGAAAACAGCAGTGAATGCCTTTTTCCCATACCAAAAATTACTATATACCCACTGAGGTTGCCCAGCCAAGTACAACAAAATATATCCCCACTGAGGGGATTAAAAAAAAAAATATATAGGAATGTCACTACATGCACTCACATGAGTTTTATAATATTATTATTGTACACTTGGAAAAAATTTTATATGTATGTTATATGCACTTTATAGTTATGAAAAGGCACTATGTTGGTCCCCTAAGGGGGTGGTTCTGACTAAGAACACATGATTTCATTTGGATTGATTGCACATGCTATATACCGGTAAATGTTATAATGAAAACTGATGCACTAGTGTGGCTTGTGAAAGGTCCTAGACGCTGGACCGAAACGTTGCCAGTATGCGCTTGTGAAATAAAGCACTTTAATTCATTTGAAAAGTCCTTTTGTGTGCACTGAAAACTTCATCAATTTGTCTATATTATTGGATTATCAGGAGCACCAGGGCAATCAAGGAATGTTGAGCTGGAGTACCTGCAATATATATTCATATAAATATTCTCTCATTTAATGTAAATGTACTAATGAATGCAATGTTTTACACGGTTATCAGGTCCAAACTTATGCAGCAGACATCATCTCCATTAGGGTTGGATCCTGTTACTCCCACTAAGCAGTGTTTCAACCCAAACATGAGCATGTCTGCAGATACTTGGGCGTGTGCAGATTTTGACAAGGTGACATTTAGAAAACAGCTGAGTATCCTGGCTGCACTCTATTCAGCTTGTATCGCAGGTAAGTAAGTTTTTCCCTTTCAAATCACAAGCACCTGATTTATCTAACTAACTTTACAAACAAAAAGTAAAATTATTTATACATCTCTGCAAATAGAGGTATATAAATATAGAGCATTCCTGAAGGATCTTGAGAAAGATCCAAGGACATGGACTAAAATGTTGCCTGTTAATCACTGAAAAACACATATATTGCTATTTTCATCAATGCTACCTCTAAGCCGTGTGCTAATGTGTGTGCGCACATCTTAGCAGGCCTGCAGGCAGAGATTAAAGGTTGTTTCCACTCTCAAAAATGCCCCAGATTTGAGTTTAATTGAAGAACGGGAGGTAAAGGAGCTGTTTTTCAATTAAACGATCAGGAGCAGGCAGGAAAGTTAGAGTACATACCCGGAAACGTTCTCCGATGTTCCTGACCAGGCCCCGATGGAGCTTGCATGTGCGCACAGTGCAAGCTCCGTCATGACCTGTCAGTGGAATAGCGGAGGAGTGCAGTTGAGGGTACGTTCTTTTAAATTCCCTTCCTGCTCCTGATCGTTTAATTGAAGTACTGGAGGTAAGATATTGCTTCTCGGTCTTTTGGTTAAGATCAAGTCTAGTTCAGTGCAGCCAGAAAGTATTTACGTAGATGCACTTGCTTCACTGCCAGGTGGGTTTGTTGGGTCATGTCTCCCTACTGCTCTGTTCCCAGCAGTATTGGTTACACAAAAGTAAAGTAAAAGGAAGGGGACGCCACACAGGAATGCTGCATACACAAGGTACTTTATTTCTCCAACATGTTTCGACCCCCAAACAGGTCTTTATCAAGTGATCACTTGGGGGTCGAAACATATTGGAAAAAATAATTTACCTTGTGTATGCAGCATTCCTGCGCACCATCCCCTTCCTTTTACTTTACTATTGTGCAACCAGAAAGTATTCACAGCTCATTACTTTTTCCACATTTTATGTTACAGCCTTATTGCAAAATGGATTAAATTAGTTTTTTTTTTATCCAGAATTCTACACACAACACCCCATGATGACAACGTGAAAAAAGTTTTCTCAAGTACTTAAGGTTTTCGACAATAATTTAAATTTTTTTAAAAAAAATTGAGAGATCCCATGTATAGAAGTATTCACTGCCTTTGTTAAATACTTTGTCTGGCAGCAAATACAGCTTCAAATCCTTTTGGAATATCATGCCACAAGCTTGGTACACCCATCCTTGTGGAGTTTTGCCCATTCCTCTTTGCAGCATCTCTTAAGCTCCATCGGGTTGAATGGGAAGCGTCGGTGCTCAGCCATGATCTCTCCAGAGTTGTTCAATCAGATTCAAGTCTGGGCTCTGGCTGGGCCACTCAAGGACATTCACATATCCTTTGATATCTTGGGTGTGTGCTTAGGGTTGTTGAAAAGATAGACCCCTTCATCAGGGTGTTACCCTCGAAACGTCATATTCTATGTTGATGTTTGGTTCACAATAAACTTTCCACTTTGGAGTGCAGTCTACCATGTATCTTTTGAATACTCTGTTCCCTCTGAAGTAGGAGTATTGGACTCTTTGCACCCACCTGGGGATAGTGTGCATATGGACCTTTGTTATAGCTTAGGGTTGTTGTCCTGCTGATAGATTAACAGTTGCCCCAGTCTGAGTTTAAGAGCGCTCTGGAGCAGGTTTTCATCCAGGTTGTCTCTTCAATGCTGCAGTCATATTTGCATTTATCCTGACTAGTCTCCTATTTCCTGCTGCTGAGAAACACCACAGCATGATGCTGCCACCACCATGCTTTAATCTGGGGATGGTGTTGGCTTGATGATGAGGGGTGCCTGGCTTCCTCCAAATGTGACACCTGGTATTCACACCTAAGAATTCAATCTTTCTCACCAGAGCAGAGAGTTTTGTTTCTCATGGTCTGAGAGTCCCTTCAGGTGCCTTTTACTGTGGAGTGGCTCCTGTCTGCCCACGCTTCCATACAGGCCTGATTGGTGGATTGCTACACAGATGGTTGTCCTTCTGGAAGGTTCTCCTCTCTCTCCAGAGGACCACTGGAGCTCTGACAGTGACCATCGGGTTCTTGGTCACCTCCCTAACTAAGGCCCTTCTCCCCTGATAGCTCAGTTTAGATAGCTGGCCATCTCTAGGTAGAGTGCTGGTAGTTTTAAACTTCATGCACTTATGGATGATGGAGGCCACTGTGCTCGGAGGTCTACAGACAAATCCTTGTGATTTCATAGTATATATCTCTCTCTCTCTCTCTCTCTCTCTCTCTCTCTCTCTCTCTCTCTCTTCCTCTCTCTCATCTCTCTGCTTCCTCCTCTTCGCTCTCTCTCTCTCCTCTCCTCTCTCTCTCTCGCTCTCTCTCTCTCTCTCTCTCTCTCTCTCTCTCTCGTTGCACTTTATAATGGATGTATGCTATCCCATCTTTATATATTTTGTGTGTTCTCTTATTATCTTTTGGAATTGGGTTTTTACTTTCTGTTTTAACGAGAAAGTTTGTAAACTAAACTGTTAGTCCATAGAAAAAGTTTTTTTTCTTATACTTAATTACTTAATTTGCCAAAACCTCAATTAAACTTTTTCAAGTTATCATTATGGGTGTGTAGAAAAACAATGTATTTCATTAAATCCTTTATTCAGCTACTTGCCTAACTAACATCTCTGAAATTATTCTAAACAAGAACTTGCAATATTAATATTTGTTTATTTTCTTGCAGAAAATCTTGTCCCAAACATTTTCCTGGAACTTTTTTTCGTTTTGCAGCTGCTCATATCCAAAGGACAGTTTAAGTCTGATGGAGAGACTGACATAGATGTTAAAAGTGCAATTAAAGGTGACTGAGTAATGGAAAACTGAAATCCATATGCATAAATATTGTAAATATTATAATTTAAATAAACATATACCTAATAGTATATGTGTATGATATTAATAAATAATACGTTCAAAATGGAAAGAATAAGCAATGCATGGAAACTGTTGCAAATACATGAAATACTGTACATATTTATAATAGCAGGGTAAAGGAAGGAATAAATGTGTGCATTAATGAAAGATTCATCTGTATTCATACTTTAGCTGTAAGTTGCCCTGCAAAATTGTGCCCACCTTAATATGCACATATGTGATATTTTATTCTGCTCGTGTCTTTTTCAGATGCTGTGGAACAACCATACTTTCAGAATGTCCACAACTGCGTATTTTTTGCTATACTTGTTCTTGATTTTCAGTTTCGGTAGGTTTTAAAATTTATTTTTAATTGCACACGTACAATCTCTAGCTAACAGATGCACAATCTCTAGCTCACAGACGCACAATCTCTAGCTTACAGACGCACACACACAATCTCTAGCTCGCACACACACACACACAATCTCTAGCTTGCACACACACACAATCTCTAGCTCACACACGCACAGCCGCACACGTACGATCTCTAGCTCACAGCCGCACATGTACGATCTCTAGCTCACAGCCGCACACGTACAATCTCTAGCTCATAGCCGCACACGTACAATCTGTCAGTGCTGTTGAGACATCTCACCTCGCGGGTATCACTCACTGCCTGAAACTTATTTTGCCCACCAAACTTTGGGGTAACTCTAGCTCGCACACGCACAATCTCTAGCACGCACACGCACAATCTCTAGCACGCACACGCACAATCTCTAGCTCGCACACGCACAATCTCTAGCTCGCACACGCACAATCTCTAGCTCGCACACGCACAATCTCTAGCTCGCACACGCACAATCTCTAGCTCGCACACACACAATCTCTAGCTCGACGCACACCAATCTCGAGCTCGCACACACAGTCTCTAGGTCGCACACGCACACACCCAATCTCTAGCACGCACACACAATCTCTAGGCTCGCACACAGCCAATCTCTAGCTCGCACACGCACAATCTCTAGCTCGCACACGCACAATCTCTAGCGCGCACACGCACAATCTAGCTCGGCACACGCACAATTCTCTCACACGACAATCTCTAGCTCGCACACGCACAATCTCTAGCTCGCACACACACAATCTCTAGCTCGCACACACAATCTCTAGCTCGCACACACATCTCTAGCTCGCACACACACACTCTCTAGCTCGCACACACAATCTCTAGCTCGCACACACAATCTCTAGCTCGCACACACAATCTCTAGAGCACAGCACAATCTCTAGAAACAGCACACGCACACGCACACACATCTGTAGCTCGCACACGCACACCACAATCTTAGCTCGCACACGCACACACAATCTCTAGCTCGCACACGCACACACAATCTCTATCTCGCACACGCACACACAATCTCTAGCTCGCACACGCACACACAATCTCTAGCTCGCACACGCACAATCTCTAGCTCGCACACGCACACACAATCTCTAGCTCGCACACACACAATCTCTAGAACGCACACACAATCTCTAGAACGCACACACAATCTCAGCTCGCACACACATCTCTAGGTCGCACACGACACACAATCTCCCCTAGCGCACACGCACACACAATCTCTAGCTCGCACACGCACACACAATCTCTAGCTCGCACACACACAATCTCTAGCTCGCACACGCACACACAATCTCTAGCTCGCACACGCGCACACACACAATCTCTAGCTCGCACACGCACACACAATCTCTAGCTCGCACACGCACGCACAATCTCTAGCTCGCACACGCACGCACAATCTCTAGCTCGCACACGCACGCACAATCTCTAGCTCGCACGCAGCAGCACAATCTCTAGCAGCACACGCACATATCTTAGAACGCACAGACATCTTCTAGAAGCACACGCACAATCTCTAGCACGCACAGCACAATCTCTAGAAACGCACACGCACACACATCTCTAGCTCGCCACCGCACACGCACACACATCTCTAGATGAGCCACTACATTCCTTCCTCTTGTACCGCACAACTTATCACCGTTTCACACAGAATCGCCTTTACTCGGCTCACTGTGTGCAACCTCACTGCTCATTATCTTCTAAATGCCTTTCCACTCCTTTTCCTTCCTTTTCTTCCTCTCCCCCTCTTTCTTCTTCTCTCCTCTTCTTCTTGACTCCCTCTCTTTTCTTCCCCTCTTACATACTAGTTTTAAAGTGTACTTTATGATCGCACACGCAACTATCTTCAGATTTCCCCATTGTCTGCAAGTCCCTATGTGAGACGCACATTATATCATCATGTTGACCTCAGCTCGCACAGCAACACAATTTAGATCGCCCTGCACCCAAAGACGACTTTGCCACACTGTTGCTCACAACACGCAACACGCCACGTCCCAAACAAATCTCTTGTGTGTGTTACGTCCCATCACTTTTAGCTCCACCACCACAATGCCACCCTATGTTTTTTTCGCACACGCACCCGCGACCCACATCTCTAGCTCGGCACACGCACCCGCAATCTCTAGGCTCGCACCGCACACCAATTAGTCGTAGCTCGCACGCACACACAATCTCTAGCCGCACACGGCACACACAATCTTAGGCTAACAGGCACCTGGGCATCTTAAAAACGAAATAATGAGAAAATTAGGTTGGGGGGTTTGCTCAACCTATATCTAAACTTTCATTTCATGAACTTTTTGCTGGACTTTCAAATTAGCTTTTATAATGAATCTTTTTATTTTATTTTGCACGCCAGAACAATAGATTTAAAGGGCAAACTATAATTTAACCCACTTTATATATAATTTGGCCCCACTCCATAGTTTAAAATAAACCTTACCTTACATCCCTGCTCCTTATGGTTCTCCAGCTATGCCTTTTCAAAGTCCAGGAAACTGAAGACTCCGAGCTGTCTGTGAGACATCTGTTCCATGCCAATTCCTCGTCCTCTTCAAGGTCTGAGGCATGCACAGTACCCCCCCTCCCACCATCCGGATCCATCGTTGCACGTAGCATGAAATCCTTTGGAGGTAAGGTAAGTAACTCCTGTCCGCGCCTATCCGCCACAATATTTCTTTAAAAAAAACAAAACCCTGATCCGTACTTAGAGCCTTCTCTCCCGCGGCATTTCCAGTGACGTCAAATGCGTCTGTGATTGGCTGCCTCTCAGATTGGATCGCCGCGGGAGAGAATGTGGAAGTAGAAATCTGGGGATTTTTTTAATGGCGGTTGGGGGTGTGTAGGGGGTTAACCTACCTAACCCCTAAAGTTCGTTTTGGGGGTGGACATGCCCTTTAACTGTATTGTGTAAACATTAAGGAAGATTTCAATTTGCAGATATGTTTACTGATCATAACCTACCCAAGATTAGTTGGACTGCAGGGATTCAGATCCTGAGCTGCCCTTCTGGTTTAGCACAAACTTCTTCAAAAGATTTTTTTTCTTTCATCCTCAAGGGGGATCCAGTCACATCAGTAGTTTAGTTTAAAAAATCAGGCTCTGGTGCTCTTCCCCTAGACTTTACCCAGAAATTGGACGTGCTCCCCTGCTGTGAGATGAACTCGAGGACTGCTTTCCATGTTGCTCCCTTGTGAGGTAGCATGCAGCGTAAACTCTGTTCCCTCCTCATGCAGCGGAGGGGCTGCACATCTGTAGGCTAAAATGTGAGGAACACACACACACCTCACACTCTTGCTTACTTGTAATCATTGGCCAAGGTGCTACTGGACGCTAGTCAACGTGTTTCTCACATTTTGATAGCCTTCATTCAGACATCTGCTAGATATATAAATACATATATAATTAATATTACATTTATTTTCTTTTTGTCCTACTGTGCTTTTTTTAATAGTATATCTAGCAAGGGGTCTATCTCGTCAAGCTCTAAGGGTACAAAATTTATGTGGCAGTGTATTGTTTGCGCTGCTTGCCAGGAGAAGTTGCCTGCCGGTCTATCTGGGCCAATGTGTGCCTTGTGCAGTGTTACTCGTAAACCCCTGTCTGTACCTTCTGGTCCAGCGGATCAGGAACCCAACTGGGCTAATACCTTGTGGGATTCTTTTAGGAGTCAGCTTTGCCTTTAGTTCCTTATGGGAATCCCTCCCAAGAGCCTAAACACGCATGGGCCAAATCTCTGACCTCCTCTATGTCTGGCTTATCTGCCTCAATTTCCTAGGTCCTGCAATCTGGACAGCTTCCTGCAAATGACAGGGATCCCAGACCGTATTTGGAGGCATGTCCTGCTTTTTCCAATGGAGCAATCCACACAGGAGGAGGCCAACAACCTCTATGAGGCAGGGAACTGGAATCGGAGATACCAGAAAAGGAGATGCAAACAACCTTCACCCCAGAGTTGGTGGATGGGATTATCAGGTCAGTCCTTAGAATGATCTTCTAGAACTTCAAAGTCCTGAAGGTTGAGGTTAAGTCCTTATTTGCCACCTCCTCTTCTCTGTCCTACGAGCCACTGGACCGGATTGTCCTTTAGGAATGGGCATCCCCCTGAATGGTGTCTTCCAAAAATGGAAGACATTTTTGTGTCTGCCATTTCCAGACCACGTTTCCCTTTCCCAGGATAGACATTAACCGATGGTCTGTCCCTCCGATTGTCAATCCTCCATCCAGTAGCTTGATTATCAAAGGCTTCTAACATTCCTCTATCAGAGGCAACCATATTTAAGGTCCCGACGTACAGTCACATGGAGGGATTATTAAAACATTCTTATATGGCTTTAGCCGCTGCCTAACACCCCACCTTTGCCTCTTCATGGGTTGCCAAGGCTATGAACGTATAGATAAATCAGCGCTTATCAGGAGTCTCTTGCTGACACTTCGAAAACAGATGTTGGGTGTTACACAGGATCTATTTTAATCGGGATGCAGCTCTTAAAACTGGTAGACTAATTGCTTGTAACATTGACAGGAGGTCCTTTTACAGGAAGATTGTTTGGCCCATAGTTGAAAAAGATCATTGCTCATTCAAGTGGCAGGAGCATTTTTCTTCCTCAGTCCCTTTCGGAAGTTTCCCTCTTTTCTCTGTGCTCCTTTCCTTAAACCCCTTTCACGCCTCTCCTGAATCCTGCTCCCCGACAAGGTCCCTCCCACCAACCTTCCTGGACTGTCAGACTTGGAGCTTTTCCCCCTCCGGGGCCAAGCCCAAATATGCATGACTACACCCCCCCCCCCCTACTTTCAGGGGAGGACATTTTTTTTTTCTTTTCAAGAAACGTGGCATTGTCATTCCACAGACTCATGGACCTTGAAGGTGGTATCCCAGGTATATCGGAGTTTGTATCCATTGTAGGGGACATCACGGCTGGGTACTGGATGGGAGATATGTGTCTCCATTATTTGGTCTCTGGTCCCTTTAAGAGCTTCTTGTGTACCTGGGAAGGGATCCGGGTAGTGTTTGGTAGCAAGCTAGTTTTTTTTTAGGGCCGGACTCCTGGAATGGGAGGGAAGGAAGGGTGGGCCTTCCCATTCCACCCAGGTACACACCGGGGTTTTGGGAAGCAGAGAGGAGCTCCGGTAAAGATTTGCAAATCAGAAGCAGCTGGGGCAGTATGTTGGGGGATTATTATCTTTTGGAATTGGGTTTTTACTTTCTGTTTTAACGAGAAAGTTGTAAAATAAAACTGTTAGTCCATAGAAAAAGTTTTTTTTCTTATATTATTACTTAATTGCCAAAACCTCAATTAAAACTTTTTCAAGTTATCATTATGGTGTGTGGTAGAAAAACAATGTATTCATTAAATCCTTATTCAGCTACTTGCCTAACTAACATCTCTGAAATTATTCTAAACAAGAACTTGGAATATTAATATTGTTTATTTCTTGCAGAAATCTTGTCCCAAACATTTTCCTGGAAACTTTTTTGTTTTGCAGCTGCTATATCCAAAAGGACAGTTTAAGTCTGATGGAGGACGACATAGATGTTAAAAGTGCAATTAAAGGTGACTGAGTAATGGAAAAATGAAATCCATATGCATAAATATTGTAAATATTATAATTTAACTAAAAAATATAACTAATAGTATATTGTGTATGATATTAATAATAATACGTTCAAAATGGAAAGAATAAGCAATGCATGGAAACTGTTGGCAAATACATGAAATACGTACATATTTATAATAGCAGGGTAAAGGAAGGAATAAATGTGTGCATTAATGAAAGTTATGACTGTATTCATTACTTTAGCGTAAGTTGCCCTGCAAAATGGTGCCCACCTTAATATGCACATATGTGATATTTTTTTCTGCTCGTGTCTTTTTCAGATGCTGTGGAAAAACCATACTTTCAGGAATGTCCACAACTGCGTATTTTTTGCTATATGTTCTTGATTTTCAGTTTCAGGTAGGTTTTAAAATTTATTTTTTTAATTGCACACGTACAATCTCTAGCTAACAGATGCACAATCCTAGCTCACAGACCACAATCTCTAGCTTACAGACGCACACACACAATTCTAGCTCGCACACACACACACACAATCTCTAGCTTGCACACAAACACAATCTAGCTCACAACGCACAGCCGCACACGACGATCTCTAGCATCACAGCCACACATGTACGTCTCTAGCTCAAGCCGCCCACACGTACAATCTCTAGCTCATAGCGCACACGTACAATCTGTCAGTGCTTGAGACACATCTCACCTCGCGGGATCACTCACGCCTGAAACTTATTTTGCCCACCAAACTTGGGGTAACTCTAGCTCAGCACCACGCACAATTCTATAGCACGCACACGCACAATCTCTAGCACGCACACCAACAATCTCTAGCTCGCCAAGCACAATCTCTAGCTCGCACACGCACAATCTCTAGCCGCACACGCACAATCTCTAGCTCGCCACACCACAATCCTAGCATCCAACACGCACAATCTCTAGCTCGCACACGCACAATCTCTAGCTCGCACACGCACAATCTCTAGCTCGCACACGCACAATCTCTAGCTCGCACACGCACAATCTCTAGCTCGCACACGCACAATCTCTAGCTCGCACACGCACAATCTCTAGCTCGCACACACAATCTCTAGCTCGCACACACAGTCTCTAGGTCGCACACGCACACACAATCTCTAGCACGCACACACAATCTCTAGCTCGCACACACAATCTCTAGCTCGCACACGCACAATCTCTAGCTCGCACACGCACAATCTCTAGCTCGCACACGCACAATCTCTAGCTCGCACACGCACAATCTCTAGCTCCACACACAATCTCTAGCTGCACACGCACAATCTCTAGCTCGCACACACACAATCTCTAGAACGCACACACAATCTCTAGCTCGCACACACAGTCTCTAGGTCGCACACGCACACACAATCTCTAGCACGCACACACAATCTCTAGCTCGCACACGCACACACAATCTCTAGCTCGCACAAGCACAATCTCTAGAACGCACACGCACAATCTCTAGAACGCACACGCACACGCACACACAATCTGTAGCTCGCACACGCACACCACAATCTTAGCCGACACACGCACACAACCCATCTCTAGCTCGCACACGCACACACAATCTCATCTCGCACCCGCACACACAACTCTAGCTCGCAACACGCACACACAATCTCTAGCTCGCACACGCACAATCTCTAGCTCGCACACGCACACACAATCTCTAGCTCGCACACACACAATCTCTAGAACGCACACACAATCTCTAGAACGCACACACAATCTCTAGCTCGCACACACAGTCTTAGGTCGCACACGACACACAATCTCTCCCCTTAGCCGCACACGCACACACAATCTCTAGCTCGCACACGCACACACAATCTCTAGCTCGCACACGCACACACAATCTCTAGCTCGCACACGCACACACAATCTCTAGCTCGCACACACACAATCTCTAGCTCGCACACGCACACACAATCTCTAGCTCGCACACGCACACACAATCTCTAGCTCGCACACGCACACACAATCTCTGCCGCACACGCACCAATCTCAGCTCGCACAGCAAGCACAATCTCTAGCAGACGCACTTAGACGCACGACACAGCACGCACAATCTCTAGAACAGCACAATTCTAGACGCACACGACAACACTCTAGCTCGACCGACACACACACTTCTATGAGCACACATCCTCGACCGCACAACCACGCCACACACTCCTCACGCAACCACGCCACTCAGCCCACCCCCTCTCCCCCCCCCCCCCCCCGACACCCTCCCCCCACAACAATACTTAGATCGCACACGCAACATCTTCAATCCCCAGTCGCAACGCCTGTGCACACCACAAATCATCTAGCTCGCACCTCAGCTCGCACACGCACACACAATCTCTAGATCGCACACGCACCCAAACACTGCACACACTTGCCACAACACGCAACACGCCACGCCAAACAAATCTCTAGGGTGCACGCACACACACTCTCTAGCTCCACCACGCACAACCACTCTCTAGCTCGCACACGCACCCGCACCACACAATCTCTAGCTCGCACACGCGCACACCGCAATCTCTAGCTCGCACACGCACACACAATCTAGTCTAGCTCGACACGCACACACAATCTCTAGCTCGCACACGGCACACACAATCTTAGGCAACAGCACACTGGGCATCTTAAAAACGAATAATGAGAAAATTAGGTTGGGGGGTTTGCTCAACCTATATCTAAATTTCATTTATGAACTTTTTGTGGGACTTTCAAATTACTTTTATAATGAATCTTTTTATTTTATTTTGCAGCGCCAGAACAATAGATTTAAAGGGCAAACTATAATTTACCCACTTATATATAATTTGGCCCCATCCATAGTTTAAAATAAACCTTACCTTACATCCCTGCTCCTTATGGTTCTCCAGCTATGCCTTTTCAAAGTCCAGGAAACTGAAGACTCCGAGCTGTCTGTGAGACATCTGTTCCATGCCAATTCCTCGTCCTCTTCAAGGTCTGAGGCATGCACAGTACCCCCCTCCCACCATCCGGATCCATCGTTGCACGTAGCATGAAATCCTTTGAGGTAAGGTAAGTAACCCTGTCCGCGCCTATCCGCCACAATATTTCTTTAAAAAAAAAACAAAACCTGATCCGTACTTAGAGCCTTCTCTCCCGCGGCATTTCCAGTGACGTCAAATGCGTCTGTGATTGGGCTGCCTCTCAGATTGGATCGCCGCGGGGAGAGGAGAATGTGGAAGTAGAAAATCTGGGGATTTTTTAATGGCGGTTGGGGGTGTGTAGGGGGTTAACCTACCTAACCCCTAAAGTTCGTTTTGGGGTGGACATGCCCTTTAACTGTATTGTGTAAACATTAAGGAAGATTTCAATTTGCAGATATGTTTTACTGATCAAACCTACCCAAGATTGTTGGACTGCGGGATTCAGATCCTGAGCTGCCCTTTGGTTTAGCACAAACTTCTTCAAAAGATTTTTTTTCTTTCATTCTCAAGGGGGATCCAGTCACATCAGTAGTTTAGTTTAAAAAATCAGGCTCTGGGCTCTTCCCCTAGACTTACCCAGAAATTGGACGTGCTCCCCGCTGTGAGATAAACTCGAGGACTGCTTTCCATGTTGCTCCCTTGTGAGGTAGCATGCAGCGTAAACTCTGTTCCCTCCTCATGCAGCGGAGGGGCTGAACATCTGTAGGCTAAAATGTGAGGAACACCACACACCTCACACTTTGCTTACTTGTAATCATTGGCCAAGGTGCTACTGGACGCTAGTCAACGTGTTTCTACATTTTGATAGCCTTCATTCAGACATCTGCTAGATATATAAATACATATATAATTAATATTACATTTTTTCTTTTTGTCCTACTGTGCTTTTTTTAATAGTATATCTAGCAAGGGGTCTATCTCGTCAAGCTCTAAGGGTACAAAATTATGTATGTATTGGCTGTTGCAGCTGTTTGGCATGTGCTTGTCTCGTACTGCTGTCTGGTAGGCCACGGTAGAAGTCAGCTTTGCCTTTAGTTCCTTATGGGAATCCCTCCAAGAGCCTAAACACGCATGGCCAAATTCTGACCTCCTCTATGTCTGGTATCTGCCTCAATTTCCTAGGTCCTGCAATCTGGGCAGCTTCCTGCAAATGACAGGGATCCCAGACCGTATTTGGAGGCATGTCCTGCTTTTCCAATGGAGCAATCCACAAGGAGGAGGCCAACAACCTCTATGAGGCAGGGAACTGGAATCGGAGATACCAGAAAAGGAGATGCAAACAACCTTCACCCAGAGTTGGTGGATGGGATTTCAGGTCAGTCCTTAGAATGATCTCTAGAACTTCAAAGTCCTGAAGGTTGAGGTTAAGTCCTTATTTGCCACTCCTCTTCTCTGTCCTACGAGCCACTGGACCGGATTGTCCTTTAGGAATGGGCATCCCCCTGAATGGTGTCTTCCAAAAATGGAAGACATTTTGTGTCTGCCATTTCCAGACCACGTTTCCCTTTCCCAGGATAGACATTAACCGATGGTCTGTCCCTCCGATTGTCAATCCTCCATCCAGTAGCTTGATTATCAAAGGCTTCTAACATTCTCTATCAGAGGCAACCATATTTAAGGTCCCGACGTACAGTCACATGGAGGGATTATTAAAACATTCTTATATGGCTTTAGCCGCTGCCTAACACCCCACCTTTGCCTCTTCATGGGTTGCCAAGGATGAAGTATAGAAAATCAGCTCTCAGGAGTCTCTTGCTGACACTTCGAAAACAGATGTTGGGTGTTACACAGGATCTATTTTAATCGGGATGCAGCTCTTAAAACTGGTAGACTAATTGCTTGTAACATTGACAGGAGGTCCTTTTACAGGAAGATTGTTTGGCCCATAGTTGAAAAAGATCATTGCTCATTCAAGTGGCAGGAGCATTTTTCTTCCTCAGTCCCTTTCGGAAGTTTCCCTCTTTTCTCTGTGCTCCTTTCCTTAAACCCCTTTCACGCCTCTCTGAATCCGCTCCCCCGACAAAGGTCCCTCCCCCCAACCTTCCTGGACTGTCAGACTTGGAGCTTTTCCCCCTCGGGGCCAAGCCCAAATATGCATGAACACCACCCCCCCCTACTTTCAGGGGAGGACATTTTTTTTTCTTTTCAAGAAACGTGGCATGTCATTCCACAGACTCATGGACCTTGAAGGTGGTATCCCAGGTATATCGGAGTTTGTATCCATTTAGGGGACATCACGGCTGGGTACTGGATGGGAGATATGTGTCTCCATTATTTGGTCTCTGGTCCCTTTAAGAGCTTCTTGTGTACCTGGGAAGGGATCCGGGTAGTGTTTGGTAGCAAGCTAGTTTTTTTTTAGGGCCGGACTCCAATGGGAGGGAAGGAAGGGTGGGCTTCCCATTCCACCCAGGTACACACCGGGGTTTTGGGGAAGCAGAGAGGAGCTCGGTAAAGATTTGCAAATCAGAAGCAGCTGGGGCAGATGTGGGGGATTGTGGTGTAGGAAGGGTGTGTGCCGCTGACTTCCTGCCCCAAAGGTGTTTTGAATGCACTGTGAGAGAAAAAGAAAATCTACACAGTGAACGGCTGATTTGTTAGTTTGCCTACGAAGTGGGACTGTGCTGATTAAGCTGGACTTTATTTATGTTAAAGGACTCCAAAGCTGATGTAAGCCTTTTCATTTACTTATTCCTTTATGCTGGAACAAAGTTGTTTAAGTTACCTCTGCAAATAAAAAGGACTGTTGTTTTATAAAACTGAGTACTGCGTGCTGGCTGCGACCCCTCTAAACTTCACAACTGGTGCTCAGATGTGGGCAGAGCAGCACTGCAGGAAAAGCTCAGTTTAAAGGTGCCATTTAAAGGGCCAGACACCTTGTCTGCATTATGGAGGAGTTGGTGAAGCAGTTGGCCTTGGCGACTGTGCAGTTGCCGCAGAGCATGGTAACTCAGCAGGCAAGCATGATAACGCACCATAAAGCCACAGACTCACTGTGAGAAGCCACAGAGGCACAGTCCAAAATGTTGGTTGAGGCAGTGCAACAGCTAGCCCAGGGGAAAGAGGCAGCAGGAGTTGCCCCTAGCAATCAAGCCATGATGAGAGCCAGCCACTATCTGCAAAAACTGACACCCACCGATGATGTGGAAGCCTTTCTGAAAACGTTTGAAAGGACAGCAGAGTGGGAAGGATGGCCGAAAGACAAATGGGCTGGTCTACTTGCCCCGTTCCTGGCTGGGGAACCCCAGAAGGCCTATTATGACCTTACCCCTGCAGACACCCTTAACTATGATTGTCTGAAGGCATAGATCCTGGCCCGGCTAGGTGTTACCACAGCAGTCCGGGCACAGCGGGTGTACAATTGGAGGTATCATATGGATCATCCGGCGAGGTCACAAATGCATGATCTCATCCAACTGGCAACAAAGTGGTTGCAACCAGAGGTACTCACCAGTCCCCAGATGGTGGAACGATTTGTGCTAGACTGGTTTTTACGTGCCTTGCCAGTGGAGCTACAGCGGTGGGTCAGTCATGCAGACCCCAAAACGGCAGAGCAGTTGGTGGAGATGGTGGAGAGATACACCACAGTTGAGGGTCTATTTTCTCCAGAGCGCCTGGCAGTCTCGACGGCATCCCGTGTTGCAAGGTTTCATTCTGTGGGAAAGAGTACTTCACAGAACCCCAGAACCAGCACCAACAGTAATAGCGAGGTATCACCAACAACAACTTCGGGAGTACCACCGGCTACCGCGGCACCTCGAAAGGGAGGCACTGTTCAGTGCTGGCGATGTTCTGCATGGGGTCATATCAGAGCCCAGTGTCAACTACAGGAGGAGTCCATGCAATGTGATGTGCTACGGAGGGTTTCCTTCTTTGCCCAGGAAGTGTGCCTGGCAAAGTGCCAGGAAAGTTTTGTGTGCACCGTTCATGTGAATCAGGTACCTGCTAAAGCCTTGCTGGACTCGTGCAGTATGGTAACTATGGTGAATGCCGAACTGATTGGCGAAATTGATACAGTAATAAAAATAGCCCCCACTCTTTCTAAGTCACAGGTCCAACAGGTAAAGGAGTTTCTCCAGAGAAACAATAGAATATTTTCTGATTTGCCTGGGCTCACTGGTATGATTGAACACAACATTATTACTGAGCCCAAGGCTAAAGTATTTGTCAAACGCTATCGAATTCCAGAGGCCCGCAGAATGGCCGTTTCGGAGGAGGTAAAACAAATGTTGGAATTGAAAATAATTGAAGAGTCGCAGAGTGAATGGTCGAACCCGATTGTGTTGCTACCCAAGCCCAACGGAACTCTGTGATTCTGTAATGACTTCCGGAATTTAAATGAAATTTCTAAATTTGACGGATATCCCATGCCACGAGTGGATGAGCTGATCGAAAAATTAGGTCCTGCCCGCTACTTCACCACCTTAGATCTTAACTGACTTGATGAAAGGTCGCAAGTCAGTGATGATACACTGGACTGCAGAGGCAGAGAAAGCTTTTGTGGAGCTAAAGTCCGCATTGTGTCGGCACCCTGTCCTTGTAGCCCCAGATTTCATGCGAGAATTTGTGGTTCAGACGGATGCCTCAGATGTTGGGTTGGGGGCAGTACTGTCCCAAATATCCTATAGTTTTTCTCAGTCGGAAGCTGACTACTGCTGAGAAAAACTATGCGGTGGTGGAGAGGGAGTGCCTGGCCATAAAATTGGCTCTGGACTCCTTGCGATATTATTTATTGGGCAGGAAGTTCAGGCTGATTTCTGACCATGCTCCCCTAACCTGGATGAAAAGGAACAAAGATACGAATGCCAGAGTGTCCAGGTGGTTTCTCTCTCTCCAAGAGTTCAACTATGTGGTGGAACACAGGCCTGGTAAAGTGCACCAGAATGCTGATGGCCTTTCCAGAGTTCACTGCTTGCTGGTTCAGAGTGCCTCCACCTCCTCGGGGTTGAGGCAGAGGGGGGGGGGGGATATGTAGGGGACATCACGGCTGGGTACAGGATGGGATATATGTGTCTCCATTATTTGGTCTCTGGTCCCTTTAAGAGCTTCTTGTGTACCTGGGAAGGGATCCAGGTAGTGTTTGGCAGCAAGCTAGTTGCTGCCTTTGTTTTTGTTTTTTTTTAGGGCCGGACTCCTGGAATGGGAGGGAATTTGTTTTTGTTTTTTTTTAGGGCCGGACTCCTGGAATGGGAGGGAATGAAGGGTGGGCCTTCCCATTCCACCCAGGTACCACCACAGGGTTTTGGGAAGCAGAGAGGAGCTATGGTAAAGATTTGCATATCAGAAGCAGCTGGGGCAGTATGTTGGGGGATGTGGTGTAGGAAGGGTGTGTGCCGCTGACTTCCTGCCCCAAAGGTGGTTTTGAATGCACTGTGAGAGGAAAAAGAAAATCTACACAGTGAACGGCTGATTTGTTAGTTTGCCTACGAAGTGGGACTGTGCTGATTAAGCTGGACTTTATTTATGTTAAAGGACTCCAAAGCTGATGTAAGCCTTTTCATTTACTTATTCCTTTATGCTGGAACAAAGTTGTTTAAGTTACCTCTGCAAATAACAAGGACTGTTGTTTTATAAAACTGTGTACTGCGTGCTGGCTGCGACCCCTCTAAACTTCACACCATTCATTCATGAATGAAAAATGGACAGTGTGGTCCCGAAACGTTGCATGTTTGTTGTTTTAATAATAATAAATTAATAATAATCATTCAATACGAAGTTAGTGTGCTCCTCCATATTTGTTTCTATTGGAGTTCCATTTCTTCATGTCTGTTATTTTCCTCTAGAGTACCCAGGCGTCCTTTACTCATCTAAACCCTTCAGCTTGCCATTCAGAATTTTCTTCACTCCCAAAGGTTTTTTAGGCTTCTACTCTAATCTTTTCTTGGTCCCCAAGAAGGACGGATCCTTCTGTCTGGTGCTGGATCCAAAGGCATACATGTCAAGAAGGCTCACTTAAAAAGGCTACAAACTGTTTCACCTGCAACATATTGTTTAAGTGTTGTAGTATGAAGGTCTCTAGCTCTCCCTGCAGCCGCAGAGAAGTGAACCTGAGCATAGCACAGCTCTGTGCAATGCATTTCTTATCAGTGTACCTTATTAAAGGGAATGATGGAGGGAAGGAAGAGTGTTTTTGTTTATGCTTTTTCTATAAAATAAATACAGTAAAGAGCTGTAGGGAGAGGATAATGAAGTAAACCTGATCTTAGCACAGCTCTGTGAAATGCTCAGTGAAACCTGTAGTGACACCTATTAAAAACACTTGAAGTATGGCTAAGTTAAGCCTCTTACATTCATACGATACAGTGCAAGACTAGGGTTGCCACTTTTCCTTTAACACGTATGAACTCTACATGCTGCTATGTTAAGTGCCATTGCTTTAAATCCATGCTGTATTGCTACACTGAAAGAAATGTAGCCTGCATCATGCTTCTTATAGAAATAATAACCAGCCATTTGCCTTGTAGATTTCATATCTGTTTGGGTCTGAAAGGCAAAGGTGTCCTTTGTCTTTACGCTGCTTCAAACCTGACGCTACTTTGGTTTAGTGGACACACTTAATACATGTAATTAGCAGGACTGCACTGATTGCAATTAAACATTAGTAACTCGGCCATGCTACATGTGTTTTATTGGTTATCCCTACATGTTTCCCTGGTCTGCCTACCCTGCCCAGGGGTGTCCCTAGGGTTTTTGGCACCTGAAACAACTCTTGAATGCCGTCTCTAGACAGATGTGCGACGGTGTGGTTTCATGTGTGGGCGTGGCTTCTTTGCTGGGTGTGGCAACACTTTTGATTAGTTTATATTTGACTACAAGGAGGGCTGTGCATGCAAATGGTCTGACAGATGAAAGCATGACTATCCCACATAGCACAGTAGCAGGTACAGCTCCTCCCCCCCCCCCCCCCCCCCCCCCCGTGACTAGTACAAACAAGTATGCCTGCAGTAGCTGGACATACATATTTGCCCACAGTGACTAGTACAGTACATAAAAAGTTGCCCACAGTAGCTGGACATTATTATTTGCCCACAGTGACAAGTACAGTACATACAAGGTTGCCCACAGTAGCTGGCACATATGTTTGCCCACAGTGACTAGTAAAGTACATACAAGGTTGCCCACAGCAGCTGGACATACTAGTTTGCCCACAGTGACTAGTAAAGTACATTCAAGGTTGCTCATAGTGACTAGTGCATACAAGGTTGCCCACAGTAGCTGGGCCTACAAGTTTGCCACGGTGACTAGTACAGTACGTACAAATCTACAGGGCGGTACTTTTTCGTTTCAGTAGCCAGACTCTCTACAATGCATCAAGATGCCTGCACGCGGTGCTTAATATATATAATTTACGCACAAAGGGCATACCGGAGTGTCTGCAGGACCGATCAGCTTATCAGTTACTGGTCCTGCAGCCGCTCTGGTATGCCCCTTTGTGCATAAATTACGTGACTTACACACAGAGGGGCGTACCGGTGCGGCTAGAGGACCAATGAGGCGTGCAGGCATTCTGAGGCATGCCGTGATTGGTGAAGGTCCTTCCAGGATTTAAAGCTGCTAAGTGCAGCACTTTGAAAATCTGCCGCCTTTTGATATTTGTGTGCACGTGCCCTGAGCAAATTTTTCATGCCGCTTCATGGCTGGAGCGGCCCTGCCCAAAATTACCCTTTAAAATGTATTGCACAGAGCTGTGGCAAGATCAGGTTCGCTTCAATATGCTGCACCTGCATCTCTGTGCTGTTTTGTTCTAATGAGGGCTAGGCCACACTAATGATTTTTACAGATTCGCATGCGTTTTGGAAATGCATGCAATCACCTTTTTTCCCCCAGCAATCGCCTGTGTTTCCATAATGGAAAATTGCCAAATAGCATGCGCAAAAGCGTGATAACAAGCTCTTCTGGCGCTTTGCAGTGCGGCCTCAGCTTTAAGCGTGATCTGATCGTGCTTTTAAAAGCGCACGAGTGTGGCCCAATTGATGTGCACTGCTTATGCAATCTGCATTTTTTCATGCAATTGTATGTGCTCTTGATTGTGCAACATTGCACAATCACAGCGCACATGCATGGCAATGATTTTGTGCACATTTCTAAAGCGATTGGATGTGCTCTAGTGTACCTTGTAAAGTGATCAGTACAATTCTACTGGGGTTGCCACCTTTCCTTAGGGCTAGGCCCCACTAGTGCATCTTGGATTGGGATTTGAGATACGATTGTGTATGAGCGCAGGCATGTAATAGCCCATGGAACTGGCCCCACTACATGCGTTGCGCTTACATGCGCTATCGGAGCGCGTGTGATAACCATTTTTAATCCGTAATGCATGTGCTCCGATAAGGTCCAATTGTGGAAGCGCCATGCCTGCGCACGGAAGTGCACATGATCGCACATCATTGCTATTGTGCGTTCTCCCATGTGCTCAAGTGGGTCCGCAGCCTCGTGAAATTGACCTGCTGCAGTGCTAAGTGCCATTGCATTAAATACATGCTTTAAGGCTACACTCAATGCAGCTTGCATTACACTACTAAATGTATGTCAATACACACACTAATATAAATAGTAGAGTGCAGAAATAACGCATAAAAAGACAATCTCTTGTAGAAATGCTCACAGGTTGCTTCATAAATACACTTGAAAAGGGTTACAGGGCATTTCCACTCAAAAAAAAAAAAGTGCTCACAAATTTAAGGGTTAACAGGTTGATTCATAAAAACGCATGAAAAGGGTATCTCCAATCAAAAAAAGTCCACTGCCATGTGACCAATTAGGTAAGTTGGCCTGAGATAATTATGTGTGACATTGATGCCTACTTTTATTTTCAGTAAGTACATTAATGTTCGGAAAATTTGTGGGGGAAGTCTGTTTTTTAACCATTAAGTGTACGCTCCTGGAGGTTGGCTGCTTAACCCCTGTCTGGGTCCACCTATCTGCAAATATACTGGGTAAAATACTGTGGGTAAATTGGAAATACAATCATTGCAATCTGGAGGTACCGACCTGTCCACTATCTGTGACATGAGTTCATCTAATCAGTTTTTTAGCTAAATTAAAAGCACTTTTCTCTTGCAATGGCGAATAATAGCAAATAATATAAATATCATCTGTACTTTATTCTGCTCTATTAACTCAAGCAAAAAATTGCTTTCTTGTTATAATCTGGCGTTTTAGTCTTTCCCTGTTATTTTTGGGAATGTTTTGAATGCCTAGCGGTGCTTTGTACCTTTTTTTTTTTTACAGTTTGTTTTAAATTATTAAACACAAGCCATGCAGAACTAAAGCAAAAATAACATCCCAAAAAAACGATGCAAATTATTTAAGTATAGAATTATGTAGATAATCTTAAAGTTAACCCCCCCCCACTCAAATTTTGCATGTTGATTACTCACCCCCCAAACATATATATATTGGGTTTTTTTTTGCAATCCTTACCCTTATCCCTGTTGCTCCTGAACCCAGTTATACAAACTTGCACTCACCCGGTCGACGCTCTCTGCTGCATGGTGGCGTCACGACCAATGACGTACAATGGCTGCATTTCTTGCCTTTTACAGCTGTGAAAACTCAAAGCCGTAAAGTAGGTTGTAACAGTGTGGGACCAGAAGAATTGATAACTATATTCAGGAGCACCAGATATAAAGGTTCTGGGGGGCTGGTTACTCTCTGCAAAAGTTTGTGAGGGGGAGGGAACATGATAATATTAATAGAATAATAGTATCTAGTAGTTAAGTACATTTGGCGATTCCCTGTGGGAACATGACAGGCATTTTATCTGCTGTTTTACCTAAAAGGTTCAAGATCCTTTATGGACTCTCCACTGCTGACCAGTTTTTGTTGCGTTCATATATGGTGAATTTTTTTGCTTAGCACACGTGATTGTGACTGATCAGATGTTTGTATCTTGCAGCGTCATTTCACATTTGGAAAAGGGTACCTTGAAACTTCTTGCTGAAAATGAACGTATTTCAGCGTTTTCACCTACCTTACAAGAGAAACTTTTTAAAGCTTATGAAAACAGCACAGCAAAGGTATATGACCAAAATATTCCATTACCAGAAGTAACATGTACTGTACAGAATGTTAAACATCTCCTGAAGTAAACTGCATACCTCCCAACATTTGAAAACATAAAAGAGGGACAATAAAAGGCAATGGCAGTTGCGGGCGCTAAAAAAATAGGGGGAGGGGTAGTATCTGACAGTTGGTTTGTGGGGGAAAAAAGTCAGGTTGGATGGACGTGGGAGTGGTTAATAGAGGGAGGGGGGATACTGCTCCTAAACAAAATGTGTTTGATTTGTGTGCATGTCTTCAATCAGAGTAAGTGCTACTTACATGTATTCAATTATAATTAAGATGAGGCAAAGTCATTTTTTTCAGTCATTTCTTTCCCCTTTAAGCAGAATTTTCAGGATTTTGCCCTCAATCGGTTTAGAATAATTTTATACTAGGAAACCCCAGTAAGTCAGGAATATAATACATTGTTTTTTCAGCACAAAGTGTACTTTAACAGAATTTTGTAACTTTTCTGGAGATTTTACTGGATTTATGGGTAAAAATGCAAAATTTCAAATTTTCATGGGTTTTTGCCATTTTTATTTATAGGTACCTTAAGGTTATGCTAAAAAAAACTTACTGTTTCTAAAAGCTCTGATACTCCTGAGTACAACGATACACAGATATATGTACTTTTGATGGTTAACATAGAATATCTACTAAATTAACTAAAATATCCTCACAAGTGAGATATTTTTAGAAACTACATACCCGCAGGATTTTTTGAGTAAGGTAAGTTTGGATCAAAATGCAAATACCCAGGCACAGCTCTTCATCCAAGTTATTTTCTCACAGTTTATTTTTTTCCCACAAAAAACAAAATCAAATGCGAATTTTAGCTAAAAACTGTAGAGAAAAGTTCAAATGCATCTCAAATATGAAACCCTAACCCCTCCTGAATAAAACGGTATGCCACATTTATCCATGTGCCTCTAGACATGGCTACCCACTAACCAGAAGGGGGACCAATGTCAAATGGTAATAACAACAAAAAAATGTTTTTCTTTTAGCAAGCTCTGTATTTGAACAGTCTGCAGTTTTTCCACAAAAACCCCCCCCCCCCCAATCAGAAATATCCCCCACATACTATATATGTGTATCTGGAATCTGCACACCTTCAGCTACGCAACTCTATAGTTCATTCATTCATACCATCAATGGTTTGGGCGCAGTTCTTCATAGAATTGTGCACTTTTTGCAGATTTTTTTGAAAAAAATAAAACATTAAGAAGGTAGAAATCATGCCAAAACCCCATGGTATGTAAGAAAAAAAAGTTACCAATTATCAATCTTCTTAATGTCCTGAATCAAACAGTATTCCATATGCATGGTTAAAAACGCGGACGTGGAAGCAACTAACCACAAAGTGAGGCAATGCACGATGGCTCGGAAAAAGCAAAAATATTCAACTAACTCGGAATTTGAACAGTCTGCGGTTTTTCCCACAAAACACCCCTCTAACTCAGAAATACCCCCCATAAACTATATGTTCCTGGAATCTACACACCTTCAACTATGTAATGCTGTAGTTTATTTATTCATACCATCAATGGTGTGGGCACAGTTCGTAGAAATTTGTACACTTCTCATTTTCTGAAAAATTAACAAAAATTAACTTTCGAAGATAGAAATCATGCCAAAACCCCATGGAATGTAAAAAAAAAGTTACCAAATATCAATCGCCCAAATCACCCCTCTATATTAGAAATACCCCCCAATACTATATATTCTTGGAATCTAAACACCTTCAGCTACGCAACTGTGCCATTCTTTTATGCACACTACCAGTGCTGTGGGCGCAGTTCTTCGTAGAATTTCGCACTTTTACCAGATTTTCTGGAAAAATGTACAAAAATAAATTTCAAAGTTTAAAATCATGGCAAATTCCCATGTAATGTAAAATACTTGTATCAATCTCCCAAATGCCCTGAATCAAATGATATGCTATATGCATGGTTACACACACGGGCGGGGAAGCCACTAGTCACAAAGTGACCTATTCTGCAGTGACCCCTCTCAAAAACTCAAATACCCCCCAAAACTATATTCTCAGAATCTACACACCTTCTGTTAATCAACAGTGCCTTTTTTTTCATTCATGCCATCAATGGGGTGTGTGCGTAGCTCTTTGTAGAATTTTGCACTTTTAGCAGATTTCCTGAAAAAAATAAAGAAAAAACACAAGTTTCAAAGTTAAAAATCCTGCCAAAGCCGCAAAAATTTAAAAAAATGTAAAAAAATTTCCAAATATCAATCCCCCAAATGTCCTGAATCAAACACTATGCCATAAGCGTGGGTGCACAGAGACATGGCCACCAACTTATTCAAATATTCAAAAAAATGCTCTGTAATTTGTACAACCTATACTTTTCAAAGTAAACAGCCCCCAAACTTGGAAATACCCCACACGAACTATATATTTTTGGAATCTAAACACTTTCAGCTACATACCGGTGCCATGCTTTCATTCATACATACATACATACATATATACATACATACATATATACATACATACATACATACATACATACATACATACATACATGAAGAATTCTAGACGCTGTCATCCATAGAACTCCATGCTTTTAGAAGATTTTATGAAAAAATAACATAGGATTCAAAAGTTGAAATACTACCTAAACCCACTTGACAAGTAAAAAAAACACTGAATGTCCTGAATCAAATGGTATTCCATATCCGTGGGTGCACACAGAGACATGGCCACCAAGTAGCTCAAATGGGATGCAGGATGCATGTACAAGTGCAATTAGGAAAAAAAAAAAATAAAAAGAAAACGCCACAACACACCCCCTACACACACGCGCACACTCCCCCTTTTTTTGGTATTTTTTGAAAACCAGTTGGTACTGAAAGACGCACACGTTTTTGCACACGTTACTGATCCTAAAAATTCAATTTTACTTTTTTTTTTTTTACATTTATCAATCATTGAATCTCTGTTTTGCTGCCCATTTTAATTTTCATCTATCTAGGTCACTTTGCAGTTGCACATCATTTGAAGTTTCCAAAGCTCTGCATTATTTAGTGTCATCGGCAAATACAGAGACCTTGCTCTCAATGCCCCATTCTAAGTCATTTATAAACAGATTTTTTTTTTTTTTTTTTTGAAAATGTGACTTTTTATGGTAAAGATTTCTCCAACCTGAAATCTAAATAAATCACAGAGTTTAGGGGACACCCCACAACCCTAAATGTTTTATTAAAATGTTTAAAAGTTCCCAAAAAAGTACTTGCCCACATTCTTTCCCTTTGCCTCCTGTTTCTTCGGGAATGGAAGACTAGTAGGGGTGGGGCTGGCAGCCGTGCCTGTGATCAGTTGAAAGTCAGTAAATCACGTATGTAGATCCCGGTCAACAGAAGGAGCTGAGGGGTGTAAGTGGATTTCTTGGCACTTTTTAAACATTTCAATATAGGGTTCAGGGGAAAGAACAAATCAGCGTTGAGGGATTTGGAGGGGGGGGGAACTAGGGCGGATTTTGTATTTTAAGCAAGCATGCTAGGTGGGGGAGGGATGCCATAAACATAGCCACATACAAATTTTGTTTAAAGGGATCCGGAGGGGGGGGGGGGGGGGGGGGAAAGAGCTCCCCTGTGCATGCCAGAGTCCTCCAGGAGGACAGGGAATGGGCAGATACCAGGTTACACACAGACTCCTACTGTTCAGTTTCCTGGACTTTCAGCAAGAACTGCAGTACAACCATATGGAACAAACGAGAAAAGAGGGGATTTTTCAACACTTCACAGTGGGGCAAATTTATGTAATGCCTTTGAGTTCCGTGCACTCTCCTGCTTGAGCCTCAAACAATAATGCCTGTGAGTTCCGTGCAACGGTATTTTTAAAGCTGCAGCTTCCAAATGAACATAACTTGATTTTACAGTGCACTTGTCCTTTAAACTTTTAGACTTCTCCACCAAACACAATGGAACAAGATAAGACTTGATTGTTTTAACATTTTTCTACTAAAGCTGGGTACACACGATTAGATATTTCGGTCCGATCGACCGATAGTTCAGTGTATCGGTCGATGGGACCGAAAGCGGCTGCTTTTGCCGCGACCGACAGTCCTTCCTCCTGGCCGACCGTTCGAAAGTATCGAACGGTCGGTCAGGAGGAAAAATCGCTAGGTGTGTACCTAGCTTTACAGTAACATTGTATTTACACATATCACCTGGAATTTTAGCACTATTTGATGCTTTTAGATTTTTACACCTTGGTATTTTAGGGCACCTTTATGAAATCTTTAATAACCTGTGTTTTATATAATTTCACCATGTCAGCAATGTATTTTTTATTGAATGTATTTGCACTTTATATCCTACAGACAGTCCCTTTAATATGCTAATTTGCACTTTGACACACCCAGGAAGGGGTGTCGCTTTTGGATACACTTGGTTATTTAAACCGCTGTTGTTTGTTGCACCCTCACCACCTGATGAAGAGGGTTTAGACCCTTGAAACGTTGTGATTATTTGATGTGTGGTTTGAAATAAATTCACCTCTTGCATTGGGGCGCGATTACATTGTCCTTGGAAGTGGGGAATTAGAGGTCTGCACCCAGGTGGACAGTGTGCATATGGACTGCTTGCATATATTGGATTACTTTTTTTATTGATTTTGTGTTTGACTGTATGGCACATATAGTCCCTTCTGTACTAAATCCTGTCAGCAATCTATAACCCTGTTTTAGATTACCGGTAATGGAAATCCTGCAAACGTACCTGTTTTCTGTAGGAAATGTCTACATATGACCTCTTTCTCTGCCTTAGCACAAGAATATAAGCCAACATACACAGACCCTAACTTTAGGGAGAATAATGGCGCTTAATCGCTTTATCGTGACTTTGTCTGGGTTGACTCCAGGGAACCCCACCTCTTTTGGTTTCACTGAAGCATGTTTATCACCCTCTATTGCCATTGTGGGAATTCCCTTAAATTTAGGTCTTTTGCTGGGTTTCTGGTCTTGTGCCCATATCTTTCCATCACAAAGATTTGTTCATACTAAAAAGAAGAGTACTGTAGGATAAGGTGATACCTTTTTTATGGACTTAACAGTTCATTTTTACAGAAAAGCTTTCGAGAGATAAGGTGGCCATACACATGCGATTTCCACAGCATGTGTGCCGACAGATCACATTGGTATCTGTCTGCACACATGCTGTGGGGACTGCACACACGGACCCTACCGATACACAGCCATACACAGTACGATTGGATTGTCTCTCATTACTAAAGTAAAGGAAGCCAATACCGACGGAACGGAATTTACTCATTATAGTTAAGAGTGTATGGTCGTGGCTCGGTTCTGAATCGTACGTGTGTACGAATCTTAACAGTTCAGATTTTAAGAGTTACACTTTCTTCCTTAGGTCAAGCAGTACTAAATAACACTGGGTACAGCACATCATTAAAGTTTATAGAGTTGCAACCTTTTTTTTGGAAATCCTATTATGTACAGAATGTAAAACAAGGATTAGCATAAAGGGTGAACTATAGGCAGTAAAGCAATAAAAACAAAGTAAACACTAAAACTGTAAATTGGACATAATTTGGCTTGAAGAGCCAAATTACTGTTTGTTCTATTTCTTCTTCCGTTTTCTTCTTCTGCTACACACACCTACTGACCTACCTTTCCATTCCTGTTGCAGCCTCAATTAAAGTTAGTTTTACATGCAAAAACACATACCCCAACCTCACAGGCGTACACACACCTACTGACCTACCCTCCCATTCCCGTGGCAGCCATACTTAAAAGGGTAACTATAGTCAAAAAACAAATTTTGACTTTTTTTTTTTTTTTTTTTAAAACCCCCAACCTGACTCGGGTACACAAACCTACTGTGGCAGCCATACTTAAAGGGTAACTAAAGTCATTTTTTTTTTTTGATCAATAATCAAAAAAGTTTGGTTTTTAACTTCCAACCTGATCCAGGTACACACGCCTACTGACCTACCCTTCCATTTTCATGGCTGCCATATTTAAAGGGTAACTATAGTAAAAAAAAAAAAAAATGTGATCAATAATCAAAGAAGTTTTTTTTTTTTTAACTTCCAACCTGACACAGTAAAAAAAAACACATTTTGACCCATCATCAAAAAAGGTAGTAATTTATCCCCCAACCTGACATGAGTACACACACTAACTTACCTACCTTTAATTCATGTGACAGCCATATTTAAAGGGTAAGTAAAAAAACAACAATGTCCTCATCATTGGCATTATTGAGTTTTAAAATCTGTAGCACAAATCTACATTCCCTTTTAACATGCGGCCTTTCAATCCAAATTCAACGTCTATACTTAAACTTTCCCTTTCTAGTTAGTAACAGTAATTGGTAACATACAGACAGGGTAGAGAGAATGGATTAAATATATTCTTGATAGTAGCTGAGGAATCCCATGTCCTTGTTTAGAACAGTTTGTTTAGTGTTAAATAAAAGGATCATTCGAAGTTCCTTTTCCTTTCCTGGGTGTTTTTAATTTACCAAAGGACTCGATCGCCTGTATGGGTGACTCAGATGCGGCTGGCTGCCTCACACCAGCAGATATTTCCCTCCAACCGACCGTTCAACGGCACTAAGTATCAATATTGTGAGGTCCATATCAGAATGATTAGGAAGTGTGAAATGGTGTTTGACTGGTGTGCAGGAGGTTTTGTTATCCTGACAATTTTGTTTATTTTCATGAATTTCTATAGTATGTCTGTAGTTATTCATTCTCTGGTGTAATGTTGGTTCCTTTTCCCTAATATAACGTGCACTGGGACATTTGCAGCATTGGATCATAGAAACAACATTCCTGGATGCGCAGAAGTATGATCCTTTAATGGCGAAGGTGCCTTTATCATGTGCTATGTTGGTTCTGTACCCTGTGTTATTTAGTACTGCTTGACCTGAGGAAGAGAGAAGTGTATCTTGAAAGCTTGTCTGTAAAAATTAACTGTTGGTCCATAATAAAAAGGTATCGCCTTATCCTACAGTACTCGTCTATTTAATATATGCTACTGGACTAACACGGCTACAACCATTTTATCTGCAAAGATTTCTTCTTTATTCCATGTGAATGTGGTTATGCTCCTCTATTGTACACTGCAGCAAGATAGAAAGGAAGTTTCCTACTCTGGGGCTTTTAATGCATCTCAAAAAAGTGGGATGACAGTAGAACCTTTGCACAGCACATTGTTATTTAACTATTGGTGATTGAATTTTGAAAATTGCAAATGCTAAAAACCTTTTCTCTGAATTCACCCCCCCCAAAATAAGTCTATAAAGTCAGTGTTCTATTGTTTATGGTGGGGATGTCGAACTTGCTACCTTCCAGATGTTTGAAAACTCCCTGCATTCCATTCCTGAGCTATGGAGGTTTTTTCTTTTCTTTACAGAGGCAAGTCTCTATTTTTTATTGTATATCGTGGATTTCAGAAAAAATTTATGTTGAGTATTTTTTTTTAAGAACTATTATTTTTTTAAGGATATTCACCTCCCCCTCACTCCTTTCCTCAGTCGAATTGTAGCCAAGACCAGGACCAAAACCACTAGGTCCTCACCTCCTGTTTTTTTTTTTTACAGATAGTCCATAATTATTATTCTCGTCTGTCTGCAGTGCATGATGTGGCCAATGGTAAGACGTGCGTGAAGCACGTCTTACCATTGTCCCTATCACGGCTGTCAGTGACAGAAGACTGGTGCAATGAAGAACGCTTCATTAATGATCTGTTAAGTACCCAGAAGTGAGGACCTAGTGGTTAAGATCCTCACCCATGGTACTCTTTAGGTTTGGATTAGAGGTGAGTAAAGTTGTCCTTTTTAAATTATTTTCTTTTTATTTGGTTTATTAGGTATCACTCCTGCTTCATCCCTCTATACAGTCTGTGTCTTTTCAACCAGAAACTGATAACAGGTCTAATTTTCCTAGTGACCGGGCTTTCCACGTCTTTAAGAAACAACGGTAGGCTCTAAAATACGTCTCATTGTCTTAATGTACAGTAATGTTTAACAACTTTAAGGAAATATTTTCTTGAAAACTGCCTTAAAAGGCATGTCCACCCTCCAAACGTCATTATATATAGTTTATATAAAGATGTTTTTCGCTATCCTTACTACTTAACTTTAACAAAAAAGCTTCTAACCTTACAAAGCACAATCCCTTGCAATAGCTCTCTATTCTCCCCTGCAGTTTCCCTGTCTGGCCTTCAGTCAAAGCTTGACTGACCAACATTTCCTGCTATGCAGCACAGTTAACACATTCAACAGCAGAGGAGGCTTTTATCAGCAGATGAGAAATTGGCTGTGTAAGTTATGGAGCATTTTTTGGTAAAGGTTTAGTATAGCGAAATGTATTTTTTGTCCTATGATAATGTTTCTAGCTTTTTTGCATCTTGAGTTCTAGGCTTGTAAAATTTAATTCCTGTCCGAGTCTATACGGCAGGCACACAATGAGGGAAAACAATTCAGGCTATTGGCTAGCTTCAGGGCATGCTCCCAGTGCTGACCGGAAACACTACCCTTTACAGTAGCTCTAACTGGATAAACTGCAGCTAGAAGCAAGAAAGTGCCTTTTTAATAAAGGGTACTTGTATGGAGATCAGTTACTCCTTTAAGCAGTAGGTAAAATAAAGTTTGAATCACATAGAGCAGTGGGAGTGGGCTCATGTTACAGCTTTATGTACCCGTGATTCGGTTTAGTATTTTATTGTAAGGTAATGTTTTCCTTTAAACTTCAGACCCAAAATAACTTAAGCTATTTAGAAAGATTATCCCCCAAAAGCCCTTTTTTGTTATTTCCTTACCTTTCTCCGACGCTCCCACACAAAGATATAAGTACTTAAACACAGCCTATCCCTAAATAGCTTGCCGGGAACTTGCAAGCATGGTTGCCATCAATGGAGAGCTCCACAGGAATGAAGGGAACCCCAAAATTTTATTTTTATGGGTGGACATGCCCTTTAAGTTATTTTGGGGCTGGTGTTACCCTTTAATAATGCAAAAGTAATTTTCTCTGTCCTCTGATATTTATTTTATAAATATTATATTCCATGTAAAGATCCTTATATGGATTATGCACTGAAATACTTGCAAATCAGAAGAGGCAAAATCAAAATGAATTTTAATATAAGTGCTATGTTTTTCTCTTTCAGTGTCAGGAGGACCCAGGTTACAGCTGGGGTTAAGTAGTCATCCTCCAGGAGCATACACTTAAAAGTTAAAAGTTCAGGCTCTGGTGCTCCTCCCTACTACTTTATACATAGCACTGATAGCCTGGCTCAGTTTGAGTGTTCGCTTTAGGTTGGAGCTGCTCCCTGCTGTGAGCTGTTAAGATCTTTTGCAAGGAGCAACAGCACTCAGTCCTGCTGTCCCCTTCAAGGGAGGGCATACAAAGTGTATATACACCTGACTATATCATAGGAAAGACATTCAGACTTCTGCAAGGAGTGGCTCATATTCGCCAACCTCGTCGATCCAATGTATTGCCATGGGACCTCTCCTTAGATCTTTGGATTCTTTAAGGGGCACCATTTGATCCTCCTGGCTTCAATTCCCTTGTCTATTCTATCCTGGAAGACTTTTTTTTTTTTTCTGGCTATTGCTTCTATCCGCAGATCGTCTGAGTTGGCGGCTCAGTAGAACAGTCTTGCTGATCTCTGCTTAGGGACAAAGTTATCCTTTGCTCTGTTTTTTCTTTCAAAGGTGGTTTCCTCATTCCTCCTCAAAAAGGAGATAGGGATACCCTCCTTTTACCCACGGCCTTCCTCTCCCAAGGAAGAGTCTTCTTTCCTTGGTCGTTTTCTTGAATTTATCATACAGAATGTTTCTGCTACTCTAGACCCTCTTTATTCATCTGGCAGAAACTCGTCTGGGATCTAGGGCCACGCCTCAGACTTTGGATTTGTTTCAGCCATTCTGCGCTGTCATGCAGTGGCTGGGGCTGAAACCTGCAGGAGTTGGTGACTTAATTGGCTGCGTGTCACAGGGCCACCGTGGATCAGGTCTGCCATATCAAGGCAACCTTGTCTTCCATTCATACCTTTATCAAATTCTACCATTTTGGATATATTTGCCTCAGCGTAGGCAACACTGGGTACTGCAGGCAGCAGAATTTTGTTTTCTTCTGCCCACCCTTTGAGGTTGGGGACGTCCCATGCTTTAACCTGGTTTCCTTTGAGGCTGAAAGAGGAAAGAGGATTTTGTTACTCACTGTAAAATGTTTCTCTGAAGCAGATAGTGGGACCCAGGTACTTTCCCGCCCTCTAGTTCATATATTACTTATTGGCTTGTTACCTATTGTTGTTTAATTTCCTTATGCTTTCTCTTTGGGATAAAACAGAGGCAGGCTATCGGTGCTACAATGTATAAAGTTGTAGGGAGGAGCAACCGGAACCTGAAATTAAAACCTTTTAAGTGTCCGCTCCTGTTCACCACTCTGTGTGAAGGGACATTAACTTAATTATGCATAGGTTTCTCCTTTAAAGGGAATTTTTTTTTACAAAACACCAATTCTATCTAGAGAACATAAATGGATAAAATGAGCCCCTTACATCTCCTTATGGGATCTGGTTCAAGAGATATATGCAGGGAAGTTCTAGCTTTATAAACCAGCTTTGAGAAACCCTTGCCCTCAAGTAGATCAGAATCTAGACTTTATTTAGATATACAACATGTTGCTTTTATTCCTTTTTTTACTTTCAAAATTAAACAATGTGTTCTCGCCATGCAAGGCGCTCAGTGATTATAAAAAAATCATATGTGTTGATATGTGAAAGCTAAAATGTATATGTTGCTCTAGTGCAATGTATTGGGGAGGAGGCACCCTTAGCTCCACCCCTAAACATAGACCACACTCCTAAACCACAGCTATTTTCTCTTTTTTGAGGAAGAACTAGACTATAAAGGGGTTGGATTGGTGGGAGGAGATTGAAAGCCACCCCTCCAACCTCAGGCACGTGCCTATTGTACCTAATGGTAAATCTGTCCCAGCTGGTCACGCTTGTTTTTACATAGAAATTTTCAATGCATGTTTCTCCTAAAAAAAAAATAACACAAAAGGTCGGGAGTAGGTTTTTTTAATTTGTGCTTTCTCTTTGTGGTTAATGTATTTATGGTTAAGATTTTTTAAAACTTTCATCGGATGCACAACTTTATCTATGTATACTGTTTAGTAGCTTAGTAATTCGCGAGAAATATAAGATCAATTGCCTGTTTGTTAATGAATATTTGTGACTGTTTGCTCTTCTCTTTAACATTTTAGAGATATTTTCTATGGATTTTTGCGAGAGTGGGAGGATAAACATGAAAAAGCTGACTGGGACTTTGAAAGCTGCCTTGGAGGTAGAATAAGGTAAGTTAATATTAAATTGAGGATGGAAATGTACAATTCTATATATATATGTAATGAATTACTTCCACTGGGGCCTATTAATGCCCTATGTTCACCAGTGCTGGTCAGGGCATTTTTTTGTGGAGGAAGCATCAAACCGGGCATTGCCCAGGGACCCAACCACTAAAAAAATGTGTGTGGTAAGTGCATCCCTCAAATCTCTATATATGTTGGCAGTGTGTGTGTGGGGGGAGTTACTTATTTAACAATTTTTCTTGTGAGGGGTGGAATTATCCTTTAACCTGCCACTGGCACTCATCAACTGGACCAGTAGCAAACAATAAAAACCTGATGTTTGGCAAAGAATAATTCTTGATGAGTAACAGACACTGATCTGGTGTATTGGTTAAAGAATGTGTACACCCTTTTTTCACTCACCTTATGTCTTTCTACCAACGTCAAAGTTTTCATTTTTCCTATTTGTAAATAGAAGATTTTATCACTTTTTTCAGTCTTAACTTAATTTAGTGAAAAGTCTCCTCCTATTGGGTTTCAGTGAGATCTCATGGTAGTTCTCATTCTAGCTAAAGCTGGGTACACACTTTTCAAAAATCACGATACACACAGTCCCGAGCGTTCTCCCTATGCACTCCCTATAGGGAGTCTACCGCGGCTGAAGGAAATTTCTATTTCCCGAACGTTCAGCGGCTGTACGCTCATTAGGGAAAGCTAGCTACACACAGTACTGATGAAGCCCCGATAACGTCTTATCTGACGTTATCGGGGATTTATCTATACTTTTACTATATAAGGAAGTTAGACTGGAAAAAGGGATAAAATTTTCTATTTACAAATAGAAAAAAAACAACTAACAAGGCAAATGAAAACTTTGAAGTTAATAGAAAAGCATAAGGTGAGTGAAAAAAATGGTGTACTCGTCCTAAAAGCAAGTAATTTAGTGCAGGGTTTTTCACTTTTGAGGACACGTGGGATTATGGGTATCTACAGTGGAGGTGCCTAGGTTCAATGTCTCTAAACTTCATGTGGTGCCTCCATTTTCTTTAGCCGTAGCGGAGTGTTATAAAGGGGTATATAAAGTCTCCTTCCTAGTCACAACTTAAATGGGATGTTCAGTATAAATACAAAAAGAGAGTATTTTCTCATTTCATTGACAATAATCTGCTCATCCAGCGATTCCTCTGTGCATAAATAAATGCTTCCAAAGTATTGCCCTCCTATACACATGACCCTTAATACTGTCCATTATGGCCACAGTCCCTTGGTTGATTCAGTTGCTCATTAGAGATCTCAGCATGTTTTACCCATCCAACATTACTAGGAACATTTCTAAGGAAGTGTGCATCCTGAGAAGAACGACCTTTGCAGAACCTGAAATGGAAACAAGCTACTAACCAAACCAAAGCCAAGGTAATTAAGCAGAAGAGGGAAGTGAGAATTTGTTGTAAATAATAATCCCCTAACACTGAGGTTAGTTTTGCTGCCCCTTGTGCAGAGTTCAAGAGTTTTGGCTACAGTGTGAAGTGCAATTGTAGCTTGACTGTTTTTAGACTTGGTTATCTGCAAGTTATTTGTAAACTCTTTACAGTGTGATGCACAAGCAGCCAATATCGATGTAATATTCCTATAGAGGATCCCAGTGCATTTTGGTCTGGTGGGAAGCATTATGGGACGGTTGTCAATTGTGATGCCTGCGCTGCCACTATAAATATGTCCCGCTAAGTGATAACTTTCATAAGTTATTCCAGTTGCCAGCTGGTGGTGCATTTCCCTTAAAGACTTGGAACAAGTTCTATTTCATAATTGTGATTTTTCATTTTTTTTTTGGGTTGGCTTTCCAGAGGAATGATGTGTAACCTTTCTGCGGTTTATAATCACAGTCACTTTGCTCGACTCTTTCAGAAACAGCTGATCCAGGTGAATTTATCATTTTTATTTCAATGTTGATATTTTTTTCCTCAAGTTTCCATTTCTTTTCTGCATTTGTGCAAAAAGAAGCCTCTTTCCATTGTGTAGGTTTCTAGTTATTCTTGTTTGGGTGCCACAAAATCCTGAACAATTTGAATTCAGAGTTGTATAAACAGGGGCGTAGCTAGAAATCCCTGGGTCCCATAGCAACATTTTGGATGTGCTCGCACTCTGCCCCCCACAGTTATACACACTCTCTCTCCCACAATCACACATACTCTCTTGGACATACAGGCACATCCACACTCTCTCTCCCACAGTCCCACACTCTCTCGGGCACTATCACACACACTTTCTTGGAACATACAGGCACACCCACACTTTCATCCTCAGTCACACACATTCTCTTGGACATACAGGCACATCCTCACTCTGTCTTCCACAGGCACATCCACACTCTCTTCCACAGGCACATCTACAGCCACCACCCACCCCATACAAATAACCATATAAAATAACCCCTATTATTCCCCCTGGGAGGCCCTAATCATTATATAATTATTTCACATTATTATAATATCGATTAGATCATTGGTGGTGTCAGTGAGATTATTAATTCCCACCCATCCACAAATATTTTTTCCCCCTTTATAATTCAGTGTGTTCATTCATTGACACCCCCACACCCACCAACCCCCATGAACAATAAGCTAGCTTCCACCATTTTTAATGCATTTATTTATTTACACTATTTATTTCTCATACAATAAATTAGTTTCCAATACCTCCCACCCAGACACAATTCCCAGTAGTTTATTCCAGTATTACATCCTGTCCTCCTAATGCCCAATTTCAAGGTTCTACCCATCCCCATAAACCCAATCCAATAAGTTACTCAACCCTGTTCAGAATCAGCATACAAACCGACTGTATAACACCCACCTCTGAGAAAATTTACTACACACTTGCTGAGAACTGGAACCGGAACGCAGACTGCTACTGGCTCTGATTGCACCCTAACACTCTGCCGCATGATCCTAACTTTCTTCTAAGGCCCTTTTACTGATGTGCAAGTCCCAGTCTGTAAGTAACCAATAGGGCTGGCTGGGGGCCGGGCAGCATAAACTTAAATGGCACCAGGCTGCTGGCAGCCTGGCACACACATAGGGGGCCTGGTCCCCACATAGCAAACCCTGTAGCTGCAGGATTACTGTGTGATGACTGAACTAGTAGTGGTTACACCGGGGTTGCCGATCCCTCTCGCCTCCGGGCCCCATAGCAACCACTGGAAGTGTGGCTTCAGTGTGCAGTGCGATTGAATCTTGACTATTCTTGGATGTTACATTTAAAACTCCCAACGCAAAAGTTGCCACTATTGACGTATTACATTGCTTGTGGTTGTGCAGGCTTTTTTCGCGATATCCACGCAGCACCCACAAACTGTTTCAGGCATACAAATATAATGCTGCTGGCGATGTGTTGCCCTGTTACATTTATAAATTGTGATTGGCTGTAACCTGTAAACTTTTTACCCTGTTGATATTTTAGTCTTTAATCAGGTAAAAAATTACTTTTATTAACCCTTTCAGTGCCAGCAGAATTTTCAGGATTTTGCCCTTAATCGGTTTAGACTAATTTTACAGTAGGAAACCTTGCAGTAAATCAGGAATATTATAAGTTTTTTTACTTTAACATCGTAACTTTTCTGCATATTTTACTGGATTTTTGGGTAAAATATGTAAAAACAAAACAACCCCACACACACACTTCTGCTGTACAGGAGACCCTCGAAATTAAAATGGCACCTTCAAGAATATTATACCAAATTAAAATGTATAACCACTTCTGACAGTGAATGTAGAATATCTACCAAATTAACAAAAATATCCGCACAAGTGATATTTTTAGAAACTACATACCCGCAGGATTTTTTGAGTGAAGTAAGTTTTAATTGTGATTCAGATACCCGGGCGCAGCTCTTCATCCAATTGTATGTTTTTTCTTATTTTTCTTTTTTACCCTCAACTGTAAAATCAGAGACAAAGTCAAATGTGAATAACAACTAAAAACTGTAGAGGAAGGTTCAAAATCATCTTAAATATGAAAGCCTAACCCCTCCTGAATAAAATGGTATGCACATTCATGGGTGAAGTCCGAGATATGGCTACCAACTAACCCAAAGTGGGACCTATATCAAATGGCAGTAAGTGCAAACAAAAAAATGTGCCTTCTCTTTATATGAACAGTCTGCAGTTTTTTACACTAAACTCTCCTGTAACTCAGAAATACCCCCACAGACTATATATTCCTGGAATCTACATACCTTCAGCTACGTAATATTATAATTCTTTCATTCATGCCATCAATGGCACAGTTCATCGTAGAAGTTCGCACTTTTAGCAGATTTTCTGAAGAAATTAATATAAAATAACATTCAAAAGGTAGAAATCATGCCAAAACCTCAAATAATGTGAAAAAAGCTACCAAATATCAATATCCCAAATGTCCTGAATTAAATGGTATGCCATATGCATGGTTACACACAAGAACATGGAAGCGGCTAGTCGTGAAGTGAGACCATGTACGATGGCTCAAAAACAGCAAAAATATTCTGCCATCTCCGAATTTGAACAGTCTGCGGTTTGTACCACAAAACACCCTGATAACTCAAATACCCCCAGAAACTATATATTTTTTGAATCTACACATCTTCAGCTACGAAACTCTGTAGTTCTTTTATTAATACCATCCATGGTGTGGGCGCAGTTATTCATAAAAGTTCACACTTTTAGCAAATTTTCTGCATAAATGAACAAAAAATACTTCAGAGGTTGTTATTGACAAGCCACAAAGTGGGCCAATGCACAGTGGCCCAATTTTGAGAATTTTGACAATATAGTTTTGGGGGGTATTTTTGAGTTAGTGTTTAGATCTGTAAAGTTTCTATACCACTGCGCATTTTGTGACTAGTGGCTTCCCCGTCCATGTGTGTAACCATGCATATGGCATACTGTTTGATTTATGGCATTTAGGAGATTGATACTTGACAAGGTTTTGTTTTTTTACATTAAATGGTAGTTTGCCATGATTTTCAACTTTGTTTTTGTACAAATTACCATTTAAAGTATAAAAAACCTAATCAAGTATCAATCTCCTAAATGCCCTGAATCAAAAGATATGCCATATGCATGGTTACATACACGGACCCGGAAGCCACTAGTCGCAAAATCCGCAGTGGCCCAACAACAGAAACTTTACAGATTTACATCTTAACACCCCTCTAACTCAAAAACACCCCCCAAAACTATATTCTCAGTATCTACACCCCAACTAAGCAACTGTGCCATTTTATCATTCATATCATCAATAATGTGGGCGCAGATCTTCTTAGAATTTCTCACTTTTAGCAGATTTTCTGAAAAAATAAAGGAAAAATAAGGTTCAAAGTCAAAAATCAATCCAAAACCCCAAGTAATGCAATTTAAACCTACCAATCTCCCAAATGTTTTGAATCAAATGGTATGCCATATGCGTGGGTGCACACAGAGACATGGCCACCAACCAACTCAAGTGGGGAAATTACAAGAAAAAATCAGTCCTCTATAATTTAAACAGCCTTCACTTTTTCAAAGGAAACAGCCCCGAAACTTAGAAATACCCTCCCCAAATAAAAAGACCCCTCTATATGTTAGTCTATTATATAATAGAGTATAAACCTACCAGAGTATAAACCGAGGTACCTATTTTTACCTAAAAAAAAGTTATTTTAATCGAGTATAAAGTGAAGGTAGAAATTATGACCACCACTGCCTTCTGATTCTGTATTGTTTTGAGGCTTTAGTTGCCCTTTAAATGGACAGCAGAATTCCCACACAGTAGTCCCATACAGTAATAGCCAAATCCAGTATGGCTATTACTATATGGGACTACAGTATGGGAATACTGCTGTCCATTTAAAGGGCAACTAAAGCCTCAAAACAATACAGGATCATAAGGCAAGAATAGAATACCATTCTATTGTCTTGGTGCTTTAGTTGCCTTTTAAATGGACAACAGATTTCCAATGCAGTAATAGCCATACTGGATATGGCTATTACTGTACGAGAATTCTGCTGTCTATTTAAAAGACAACTAAATCCTCATTGCTTGACACTTCAGATGAATCATTTTATTTTTTCACAAAATCTCCTAAAAGAGTTCTAAAGATTACAGTGTCTGAAATGTATGTATGAAAGGAAGGCACTGCTACGTAGCTGAAGGTGTGTAGATTTCAAAAATATATAGTTTTGGGGGTATTCCAAAGTTTGGGGGCTGTTTCCTTTTTAATTTGAACAGCCATCACTTTTACAGAGTATTCTGATTTTTTTTGTTGTATTTGCACTAGTGCATGGGTCCCATGAGTTATCGTTTATTCTCGAGTAAAAACAGAGGTTTTCAGGCTGTAAATCGGTTAATATTCGAGTCAGTAAACTTACTTGAGAAATCCGGAAGCTGCTTGCTCCCAAGCTCCCTATACTGATGCGCCAGCTGAAGACACTGCCCATCAATGAGCGTTGACGTCAGCCGGCACATCATTATAGGGAGTGTGGACACGAGGGGCTGCCGGATTTGAGTAAGTTACTGCAGGGAAGGATAATAGCCAGCTGATTTGTATTTTGCAGCTAAAAACAAGGATTTAATGAGTGAAGATCATTATCTTGTTGCAGATGCTCTTTCCTCTTGCTTTCTTTTCTTCCTGTATAACTCACATAACCAGATCTTCTTCTTTCCTAATCCTGGCACATTGCAGAATCACAGTTCCTCCAGATAATGGCATGTGGTCCAGAAAATCTAGCAATGCATCCCCACATAGTCACAGTACCACCTCAATGTTTATATGAACAGTGTTCTCCCCAGAATTTTTTTCCTGCCGGGTGGCATGAAAAAGTAGCCGGGTGGGGTAGGACGGGGAAATTTGGTGGTAAGGGAAAGTGTGCACTGCATCATGCTCATTATATAGGTCAGGGATGTCTAACTTTTGTCCCACTAGATGTTTGAAAACTATAACTCCCAGCATTCCATGGTTGTAGAATGCAGGGAGTTGTAGTTCATCAACATCTGCAGGTAACCCATGTAACATAGCAGCACAAGCATGTGACACCCTTTTGTGGCCTTGGAGATCTTGGAAAAGCTAGTCAACGTGCTAAAATAATCTTGCAGGTGGACTGAGCAGTTTTGGCGGGAGTTTTTACTGACCTATTGGCACACCTATTAAACCTACTTCTAAATTCTTTTAAATCACAAGTGTTCTCTCAAGAATTTTTTTCCAGCCGGGTGGCATGAAAAAGTAGCCGGGTGGGCCGCCCGGCTAAAAGACCCTAGGGAGAACTGTATGTAGTTCTGAAAATTGCATTTGTTTTCCAACAGTATCTCAAAAGGCAATGAGAGGGTGCAGATGTTGGAAACTACAACTCCCTACATATGAAAGGTGGAAATCCTACCTTAACCCACAAAAAAACAACTAAATAATGTCTCCTACATGTTCTCAATCAAACAGTATGCCCCTTGCATGGGTGCAACTAACTCAAATTGGATGCATGCACAAGTGCAATTACCAAAAAAATCCTCTAATTTGAACAGCCTTCACTTTTTCAAAGGAAACAGCTCCGAAATTTGGAAATACCCTCCCCATATGCGTGGGTGCACAGACATGGCTATCAACTAACTCCTGTAATTTGAACAGCCTTCAGTTTTCCAAAGGAAACAGCCCAGAGACTTTGAAATACCCCCAAAAGGATATATTTTTAGAATCTACACATCTTCATCTATGTAATATTACCATGCTTTCATACAATTCCAGACGCAGTAATCCATAGAACTCTGGGATTTTAGGAGATTTTGTGAAAAAATGAGATGATTCAATCTTACCTTAACCCACTTGGCAAGTAAAAGAAACCAACTTAATGTCAATGTCCCACATGTCGTGAATTAAGTGGTATGCCATATGTGTGGGTGCACACAGAGACGGGGCTACCAACTATCTCAAATGGGACACATGCACTAGTGCAATTACAAGAAAAAAAAATCAAACACCCACATACACACCCCTTTTCAGTGGTATTTTTATGAAAATCGGTTGGTACTGAGAACTACAAGCTTTTGCACACTTTACTGATCCTAAAAATTCAATTTGGTCTCTTTTTGGTACCTCTGCAAAATTTCCTAATATTTGCTTAGATTCCCTTAAAATCAGTGGAATTTGAAGAATCTGCATTTACTTTGCTGATACCCCTGGGACATTGGGCAGCTTGGAGAAGACAGTTTTTTGCTAATTATAACTTTATTGTAATAAATGTATCACTTTCAGAAATATTTGTATATTTCACTTTTTTTTATTAGATAATCACCAGATCATCTTAGGGAATAATAGTGAATAATATTATCAGATCGAAAAATTTTTTAAGGAAGTGATTTCTCATTCATTGGTGAAGATCAATAATTAGGTGATCAGAACTTATCACCTAATATTGGTCTCTGTCCCTATTCTTTTTTTTTTTTTTTGTTGGCTCCGTAGCAAAAAAAAAATCCACTCTGAGTTCCATTCACAAATATTATTGTAAAGTGTCAAACAGTGACAGCTTACTATAGCATGTATTGCACTGCAATCTGAATGGGGGTTGCAGTGCAGTACCTTTACTAGACTACCTGGGGAACTCCGAGGGAAGCGTAAGGGAAGACCCCTGTGAAGCAGATAATCCTATGACGTCACCGGGGTCTTCCTTACCGCACAGACTCTAACTTCCTTGTGGGACTGACTGCTGCTTTTTAAGGTAGGAAATCTCCCGATCCCCCCATTAGATTTGGACAAAACCGATTGGGGTATAGGGGGGCACTTGAATGCTGCCACCCGAGAATTCCTAATATTTTTAATTTTTGCAAAAACAGCAAAGTGCTGCAGACACAATTTTTTGTACTTTGGTTCTTTTAAGTGGAGATCATACATCATTCAATCTGCAGCACTTAAAGGATAAGTGCACTGTAAATCAAGTTATGTTCATTTGGAAGCTGCAGCTTTAAAAATACATTGCCATATATTTTTTTTTCCTATGCCCCTCCAGAGCCTAGCTTTGTGCCTTGGAAGTTGCTGACATTTGTTACTGGTGTGCTGAATGTTAGCTCCGCCCCTCTGAGATTTCCTCTGCTTTCTCCTGCATGAGCCTCAAACAGTAATGCTTTGATGCTCAAGCAGGAAAGTGCACGGAATTCACAGGCATTACTGTTTGAGGCTCAAGCAGCAGGAGAAAGCAGAGGAAATCTCAGAGGGGCAGAGCTTACATTCGCAAACCATAACAAGATGTCAGCAACTTCCAAGGCACAAAGCTAGGCTCTGGAGGGGCATAGGTAAAAAAATAAATAAAAATGGCAACAGTATTTTTAAAGCTGGCAGCTTCCAAATGAACATAACTTGATTTTACAGTGCACTTATCCTTAAAAGGGTTAATAGAGCTTTTATTAAAAGGTATGAAAGTCTAAAATGTAAATAAAGTTCAGATGTTTTCCCTTGTCATGAGGACTTTATCTGCTACATTGTATTTTTTTGAAACTAGCAAATACCTTAAAGGATAGGTTCACTCAGGGAATTATCCTATCCTACTTGACATTAATTGAAGAACGGAAGGTAAAGGAACAGTCTTACTTCCTGTTCTTTAATTAAAGGGCAACTAAAGCCACTGAACCAGAAGGCAGAACACCTTGATATAAAACCAGTAATCTGTGTCTTACCTCTCATTTTGATAAAGGCGCTGGGAAATTTACCTAAATAACATATGGTTTGTGCTTTACTTCACAGCATTCTAGTATCAGACAGTTTGGTCAACGACCATTATGTTCTGCACATGCTCAGTTCTTAGCTATGGCAGGAACTTGTAACAGTTGGTCACACCCATTAATAATCTCTAGCCAATCCTTATACAGGTCAGATAAAGAAGGAAGCATGTGACTGAGGTCAGGAGGTGTGGTCTGGCACTGCACATACACACAGATACTTCATCGAGTTCATAACAGGCTTTGATTTACTTTAATACAATTTACTGAAGTGGGATTATATAGCTTATTGGTGTTTTTGGGAGGGTTGTTTTCAGATTCTGGAGTATAAAAAATTGGGTTTAGTTCTCCTTTAATCTAACCGGAGCGAAAATAAAGAACTTACCCGTGAGCCTGAACCACTGGTGGCTCCTCCTAATAATTCCCTACTGTTTTGAGCTTTTCTTAACTAGAGCGCATGCATTTACCGTAGGTGGCTTGGCAAATGCAATTGTTTTTCTAGTTGTAGATGTTATTCCGTATTTCTTTACTGAATGAGTAAATGTCCAAGGACACTTCAATACATTTTTCTGGTTTTAAACCTTAAACTTTTATATATAATATTTGTATGTAATAACCTTTTTTTTTTTTTTTTTAATAGATGTGTAAAGGTCCCAGTGGAAGTATTGGAGTTGTTGGGTCTGGAGATAATGCAGATCAAGATGTGTTAAACATGCTTGGTTCTGAGAATCTCAACAGACTAAAGCGTCTGCAGGAACGATTTGTAACACCTCAGAGTATTGGTGGTCCATGCCCCCCTCCTTCCTTCCCAGGATACCAGGAGTTCTTTAGAGACTTTATAATCAGTGCTGGAAAGTATGTATCAAGTTTTTGTGGGTTTTTATTTTTTACATTTTTTATCATTCTAACAGCCCCACCTTTATTAAATTATGAAAATGAACAAGGCTGTGGATTTGTTTGCATTGATTGTTTGCATCCCTAGTTGTTAAATGCAGATGTCTAATATAGACAGATGCACTGTCTAAGATATATAAAAATTGTTTTGGTTTGATTAATTGATTAGTAGAAACATGTTTTTAGGAACTGAAAATTGTTTTAGAAATACAAACTTGGGTATATAAAAGTAGCAGTCACAAGATTATTTGACAGGTTTTAAATGGTGATCTATGAACAACAGGTCTGAAGCGTTACAGCTGCGAGACTTGAAGAGAAAAAAAATTGTGATATAATTACCAGGAAGACAAACAGGTCTGCATACAGCTTGTATAGTGCTGTAAATGTCTTATAAACATGGCAGATAACTAGAATTATCCCATTCACTTAGTATAGTAAATGTTTGTTGTGCTTGTAAACATGTCCAGCAAATATTTTTTAATCTGTCTGATTGTTTATATTTTCCAATATTTCATGATCTGATTTCATGTATAGCTGGCATATATGATTATCAGTAATGACAGATTGCAAATGAATCTTAAATGATAAATAATCTTTAAAAAAAACAATATTGTTCTGAAAGCTTGATATTATCTCAACCAATATAGACATTACATTTACATAACTTTTTCTACTCCATTTCAAATTAATCTGTAACGCATACTTTTCTAGACAACTTTTCATCTGTATTGCAAGTCTTGAGAGAATAGTCTTTCGAATTTTGATAATAGTTTACTTTCCATTTTCGATAATAGTTTACTGTCGATTTTCGATAAGTCTACTTACGATTTTCGAAAAATCCGGGTTCCGCGAAATCCGAGAACTCTGAAAGTTTCGTCAGGGCTTCAAAACCCTCAGATTCAATTCGTAACTGGGTTCTATTCGAACCCACATTACATCTGTAGTCATATTTATTTTTATTCTTTGCCTTTTCACAAATTAACATAGTAATTGAGGTTAACTAAAAACATAAGTCCATCTAGTCCAACCTTTACACCGTCCTCTTTTTTTTAAAAATTTGTTTTATTTATTAAGCAATATAGATATAGAGATACATTTGACAATTATACCGTGAATATCAGGATTAGTTCCATGGATTTATGCATAGTTCTTATTAATGATCCACATTGCTTTGGTAGTCCAGCTGTTTAATAAAATTAAACAAAATTGAACTTCAACATTAACCTTTGGTCTGTCTCGCCCATCCGCCTGACCGCCCGCCCGGCCAGCCATCCCGGCCCCGCCGAAGAGGTCCCATTTGGTGTTGAATGTTGTGGTGATTTAGTTCATTGGAATGTCTAGTCAGTTGGTTATGTTGTTAATGTGTCGGGGGAGTCCATCCACACAGACCAAATCTTCTTGTATTTACTTTCACATCCTCTATGCTTATATACCATTTTTATTAAGGGAAGATCATTGTTTATGTGAGAGCCATCGTAGGACTATTGTTTTCCTTGCGTAAAATAAAGTTGCCTGCAGGAATAAGCTTTCGGAGGTTGACCATGTATCGGTGTCCATTATCCCGAACAAACAGACCAGTGGAACGGGCTGGATCGGGTGGGGTGAGAGGAGGCTTAAAAATTGTTACTTTTTTCCAGAATATCATTACTTTTGGGCACTGCCAGAGAAGGTGTACAAAGTCTACATCTGGCTGGAGGCATTTGGGGCAATTCGTTGTTTGGGTGGTTCTGAAGTGATGAGTCTGTCTAGGTGTATAATAAGCCTGGTGTGTGATGTTGAATTGTATCATTTTATTGTTGGTTGATACAGAAGCCAGGGTGTGTGCAGAGGCTATTTCCAACCATTGTTCGTTGTCTAAGTCTCCGAGACAAGGGGTCCATTTGTTTTGAATGATATTTATGTTTGATTGCGTCTTTGTCTGTATCATGTGAGTAGATTCGGGATATTATTCCTCTTTGACCTTGAGTGCGAATCACTCCAATTATTGGATGCTTAGTGATAGTAAAATTGTTTGAGTTTAGGTGTGGTCTAAGTGCATGGCGTAGTTGTAGGTATCGGTAGTGCATTGAGTTGGGAAGTTGTTTATTTTCTTGGAGTTCAGTGAATGGGATCAAGTTGTTATTTTTTGTGATTTTGTGTTTATGTTGTATTGTCCCCATAGTTGGTCTGCCTGAAGCGCTCTCAGTTCGGGTAGCTATTTATTATTCCATAGTGGGGTATGATAATATGGTATATATCTAGCAACTTGTTGGTTAATTGCCAAATTTTATATGCCTGTTTATGTAATGGTGTTCCTTTACCTATCATATATAGTTTGGGAGTTTCGAGGTATGCCATAAAGGGACCTGAGAGATATGCGGCCATCATATGATCAGAAGCAGTAGGTATGTTAATAGGTGTTGTCCAGCATTTTATGTATTGTAGTTGTGATGCCCAATAATATAACTGTAGGTTGGGTAGGGCAAGTCCACCCATTTGTTTTGGGGCTTGGAGTTTGGTGAGTTTAATTCTGGGTTTTTTATTGTTCCAAATGAAGGAGGTTATTATACTATTTAGCTTGTGGAAGAAGGTTTGTGGTATGTAAGTTAAGGAGTGCTGTATTGTATACAATATTTTGGGAAGTAGGAAGATTTTAATAAGTTGTATCCTTCCCCAGAGGTTGAGGGGGACAAATTCCCATGCCTGGGTTTTGGTGTGGGCGAATTCTAGTAAAGGGGCGATGTTTAACAAATAAAATTGTTGATATGATTTTGTGATAATAATTCCCAGGTATCTAAAGTGGGTGACTGTAGGTATTGGAACAGGGCATTGCAAAGTATGAGGTGGATTGTCGTCCATTGGGTATAGGGCAGATTTATCCCAATTAACGGTTAATCCTGAGTATGTTCCGAACTTGTCGATTAGGATAAATGCTATGTTGAGTAAGTTTTGAGTATTGTCCAAGTATATAATTACATCGTCTGCGTATAACCCTAACCGTTCTTCGTGTGGACCTAAACAAAATCCTCCTATTTGATTGTGCATACGCAGTTTGGTAGCTAGGGGTTCAATTTCTAGGGCAAATAGGTAGGGGGATAGAGGGCAACCCTGGCGAGTGCCTCTATGTAGGGGAAAAGTTTGGGAGAGGGTGCCATTTATAATAACTTGGGCTAAGGGTTCTGCATATAGTATTTGGATCCATTTAATGAAATTGGGACCAAATCCAAATCAGTGTAGTACTTTTATTAGGTATGACCATTCCACTGAGTCGAATGCTTTGTTAGCATCTAATGAAATCATTGTTTGGTTTCCACGGTTGTCGTGATCTATCTGTGTCCGTGTTAGTGTGCATCGTAGATTAATGGATGTCTATTTGCCGGGCATTAAGCCGGTTTGGTCTGGATGTATTATGGAAAGAATTACTGTCTTGACTCTTTGGGCTAGTACTTTTGCCAGAATTTTGTAGTCTGAGGTCAGCAGGGAGATCGGCCTGCCTGATCCGCAGTCCAGTGGATTCTTGCCAGGCTTGGGTAACACTACTATTGTTGCTGTGTATAATGATTTTTGTAGAAGACCAGTGTAATGGGCGTGGTTGTAAGAATTTGGGTTTGGTACCGTTTATAAATTTCAATGGGGAGGCCGTCCGGGCCAGGGGCTTTATTATTGGGCATGGAGTCTATGGCGGCTTGAATTTCTTCCAGTGTGATGGGGAAGTTTTGCCTAATGAAGAACTGTTTACGCTTGGCTTTTTTGGTGATCATAGTGTTGTATATGCATTGAGCTTGGAGCCAAGTTGTTTGTGTGGTAATTGTACCTTGTTTTATATAGTCTTTTTGCGCTTGTGTTAGAGCCGTTGTTAGTGTGTTTTCATCATGTAGGGTAGTACGTTTAATATATGGGATGGTTGAGTGTAGTCGACCTCTTATATATGTCTTAAACGTGTCCCACACTATATTAGGATTGTGTGACGAGGCATTAAATTTGATGTATTCTTCTACTACACCGTCCTCTTTAACCCTACCTAACAGTTGATCCAGAGAAAGGCAAAAATAAAATGGATAAAAAAAGGGTGGAATTCCTTCTTTTTAGAAACTTAAACATCCCACTTTTAAAGCTATTCAATGAATTTGCCATAATCACATCTGCTGGAAGACAGTTCAACTGTTTTACCGTTCTCACTGTTAAGAAACCTTTACTAACCTGAAGATGAAACTTCTTTTCTTCCAGTCTTAAAGGATGTCCACGAGTCCTCTAAAAAGACCTATTAGGGAACAATGCACCAAAGAGTTTAATATATGGCCCATTATATATTTGTATAGGTAGGGATGAAATCCCTGTGCAAACGTCGCTTCTCCAATGAAAACAGCCCTAACTTTTCTAATCTGCCTGCATAGTCAAGCCTCTCTATTCCCCTTTTTATTTTAGCTGCCCTTGTCTAAACTCCTTTTGGAATCCTTTTGTATATGGGATTCCAAAACTGCATACAATAGAAGGACTGTGGAAGCACTCCAATTAGGCTAATGTACAACTACATTTAGCGGAAGTGCTACTGACCTGGTCAAACATTTATACAAACATAGAAAGATAATCAATGCACATTCCTGGGCCCCATACAATATCATATTATCTGCACACTGGCATACTTTATAAACAAAGGGGTTTTAGTATACATTACTGTGATCACATTAATGAAAAGCTGTCCAACCACATCAAGGTAACCTCCGTCTGGAAGGTCCTAACTTCTAACCTTTTTAAATATCTAATTAAATTTCCCCCACAATCATAGAGACCTACTGATTGGTTGTATATGTACATAAAGTGATTAGATTGTAAGCTCTTCGGGGCAGGGCCTGATGTGAATTGAGTAAATAATTGTGAAGCTCTGCAGAATATGTAGCGCTATATATAAGAAATAAAATACATACATTTAAAGGAATAGTTCACTGGAAAAGAGTACTACAGTTGCAATACATGCAATGCAAAGTTGCCAGTTAGTAAACCTGATTCACTATGCGGTTCATGCAACAAGGCCTATGACCCATCCCATGAGCAAGGTCCCAGACAGGACTTTGCCTGAGTGGGCAAAATCCCTCAGATCCTCCATAGATTCTCTTAGGAATCAAAACTCTGGGTCTGTGGCGCAGGCAGCTCCCGCAGTTCTCCCACAGGAGACTGAACCTGCTTGGGCTAGATCTCTTGCAGAAAACGTCTATCCTGTCTACTTCCCTATGCCAAGTAGTGCAGCAAGGCACAGACATAACTGCAAGAACTTCTAAATCGGTTCCAGGGCCCTTGCCTTTCACCTCTCAGTTAGAATCTGTTAATCTATCAGAGGTGGAGGAGTATTCAGAGAAAGGCGAGAAACCCACAATAGCCAGTGATTTTTAATGATCCATAGATGTGGATGCTCTGATCAAGTTGGTCATAGGGACCCTAAATATTTCTGCTAAATGCACCCAGCAGGAAACCTCCGCACTTTTTTTCTCTAAATGGAAGTAAAAGTTTACATGTTTCCCATCTCAGGAGCAGCTCCAAGATTTTCTCATGACTGGTCTGTTCCAGAAAAAACACTAAAGCTTAATCAGCAGTTCTACAACTCCTTTCTGTTCCCTAAATCGGATGCAAATCATTGGGCTTGCCCACCCATAGATGACCCTTCAGTGGCTAAGCTATGAAAGGCGACAACTATCCCACTATTGGAGGCAGCGACCTTTAGGGACCCTTTAGACTGCTTTAGACTTGCTGAAGACCTTTTTTACTTTGGCAGGAACAGCATTGAGGACTGTTTTCTCCTCAGCATGGGTGGCAAAAAGCTTAAGAGGTCTAGCTTCAAGAACTTACCTCTGAATGCCAACAAGACCCATCAAAGATCCATTTGCTCGATATCAGACATCTGACAGATGCCGTAACATATATTGGGAATGCCGCACTAGAAGCGCTCAGGTTAATTGCACGCATCTTGGCAACAGTCACTACTGTGAGGAGGGTCCTTTGGTTTTAGGCCTGGGTGGCGGATGTGGCCTCTAAAAAGGCTCTCGTTAACTTACCATTTACAGGAGGCTTCCTGTTTGGCCCAGAACTGGACAAGATTAATGCCCAGGCAACATTGGGTAAGAGAACCATGCTACCTCAAAACAGTACCAGGAGGTTACCTACATTTTGTAGGTTAAGATCCTTTTGTACCTTTCGGACATCCAGACCACTTCAGGACTCCCCCTCTTAGACTGTGCCTTCCCGACTGCCCTCAAGACCTAAGGTCTCATGGACCCCTGGAAGAGGAACATTCAGGGGATCTAGGGGCATGATCTATACAATCCCGAATATCCTCCAGCTCAGGTGGGAAGACCCCTGTGCCTTTTTCAAAGGGAGGCACTCAACTAGAGATGCCTGGTCATTACGTGTGTTAGAACACCGCTACAGGATCAAATTTATCACCAGACCACCACCTTGTTTCCTTTCCTCCAGGCTCCCAAGGTGTCCCATAAAAATAAAAGCACTAGAACAGGCGATAGTCTCCCTTCTGGCGGCGAAATTGAATTCCCCGTTCCACAACCTCAGAGATTCCACGGCTGTTATTCAAACCTGTTCCTGGTGCCCAAGAAGGAGGGATTCTTCAGACCAGTATTGGACTTAAAGGCACTAAACTGCCACATTCATAAGTTCCACTTCAAAATGGAGTCATTACTTTCAGTCGTTTTGACTTTAGAAAGAGATTTCCTAGCATCATTGGATATCAAAGATGTATACCTTCATATATTCATCTGGCCAGGTTATTACAAATTCCTTAGGTTCATGGTGGGCCAAGCCCGTTTTTAATTTACTGCACTCCCATTCGGTCTGGCCTCGGCACCATGGGTATTTACCACAATCATGGCATGCCAGGCCGCATATACATCATCTTATTGCCATACCTGGACGATATCCTGATCAAGTTCCCTTCTCAATGCCCGGCTCTCTTTGGGCCCCCTTCAAAGGAAGTATGTCCGAATCGTACAATACCACAGCAGTGGCATACCTAAACCACGAAGGGGGCACAGCCATGGAAGATACGCAACAGACATTGTGCAGTGCAGAGGCTTACATTCCAGCCTTCTCACCTGTCTATATCCCGGGTGTCCTGAACTGTCTGGTGGACTTTCTTAGCCACCACATTCTGTACTCGGGCGAATGGGCCCTTCACCTTGAAGTCTTTGAACAACTGGTACATCGCTGGGGCCTCCCAGACATATACATTTTGGCATCCAGACTCAACCGCAAGGTGCCAACTGTGTGCTCCAAGAACAGGGACCCCCTGGCATTTATTCCTTGGTTCTACCCTGGTGATTCAGTCTAGTCTTTGCCTTTACTCCAATTGTCACAATCCCTTGGTTACTGAAGAAGGTCAAGATGGAGGGAGTCCCCACCATCTTCCCTGCTTCCTTTTGGCCCCGCAGAGCCTGGTTCTAAGGCCTGCAGGCATCAGCCTGCAGCTTACAGAATTACCGAACCTCCTGTCTCAAGGTCCTCTGTTTCATCAAGACTACCAACGTCTCCACTTGGAGTGGAAACTGAATCCAAGATCCTAAGTTTAAGAGGCATTCCCTCCGCAGTGATCCTGAAAGACCGTTTTTCTGTTGGCTATTTCCACGATACGCATAGCCTCAGTATTAGCGGCCCTTACTCACTCTGACTTCCTGCCAAAGGTGGTCTCTGCATTCCATCTCAACCAGCACATCGTTGTCCCTTACCGTCGCCCTCATTCTCTCAAGGAAAGATGGCTTCACTGTTTGGATGTGATCAGGGCTCTTCATGTTTATGTCCCCTGAACTAAGGACATCAGATCTTCCCAGGCACTTTTTGTTTTCTTGGCAGGCTCAGACTCTTGCGAGATGGAAAAGATAAGCCATCCTACGTTGTTACTTTTTTGTTACCAATCGGGTTGCAGCCCATTCTATAAGAGCCATGGGCTCTTGATGGACCGCCCGCAAGGGGGCCTTGGTGGATCAGATCTGTCAGGTGGGAACTTGGTCGTTCGTTACCACGTTTATAAGATTCTATAAACTTCATGTCTTTGCCTCGCAGAAGTGTCATTGGGATGTTCTGTGTTGCAGGCTGCGGAGGGTTAATTTCTTTTGCTTCCCTCCCTATTGGTACTGGGGCTTTAGGACATCCCCAGTATGCCTGGGGTCCCCCTGAGGCTGATGGAGAAAAGAGAAATTTTATTCTTAAAGGAAAACAATATAAAGAAAAACATCACCCCTATTACATGTCCACACTTCCATCCGCTGAAATCACTTGCTCACATTTACAACCGTGCTGCCCTCCCTTAGATATCACACAGCAAAGATGAGTGCTAAAAGCCCGCCTCCTAGACAGCCCAGGGCCATGATTAACATAACACTTGTCATTGGCTCGTGGGAATGTCTGTTACAACCTCTCTCCTCCTTCTCTGCCAGTTAAACAAACTTGAAATGTCCTGTTGCTAGGATACAGCCTACATAATCAAGCTGATAAAGGGTGGGTTGATGGGTGGGAGTGTTTTCTCCCATGCTAGCTTTGAATGTCAGAGGCAGACAGAATTGTTACGCCCCTTTCACAGCATGGCTTATTGAAGGCAGAGACAAGCTCGAAATCGGGGTTAAATGTATGGGATGGGCTACATACCTTTACTCTTTTTAAAGCAATTTTTAAAAAAATGCATTGAGGCAATAGTTACCCTTTGAAGTAAATGCTTTTCTCTGAAGGGGGAACCAGGCACAACCCTCCCAGTCAGTGTCGCCTCAATGGCTGTTTCTTTCTGTAGTTTTGCTTGTTGCCATAAGTTTGATGTTTGGAGTTTTTAGTATTTTTTTTTTTTTTTAAATATAATTATGACTCCCTCTTTGGGACAAATTGAACGAGGCTTTCGGTGTCTAGCTGCTTATGGGCAAAGGAGCAGGGCTGGAGCCTCACTTAAGAATTTTAAGTGTCCGCTCCTTGGGGTAGTATGCTTGGTTCCCTCTTTGGCTTCAGAGAAGAGCATTTTTACATAAGTATAAAAATTCTCTTCTAATGTTACACAAAATTCTATAAACTTTTTCCGACGTATGGTGCATGGTGTATCATTACTTAGTTTTTAAGATTGGTTATTTTTGTTGATTTGCCATTTTGTCATTGAAAAAATTCAGTAAATGTACTTTTTTAATATACGTTTTTCTTATACCATTTTAGTTACCATTTTAACCACCATCTCATGGATAGTCTGTGCCAAGAAATACAAGAGCTTGATGATGTCTCTATTATTGGACATGAGCCTGATGGAGATACTGAAATTAATGTGCAGGTAAACTACCTCTGAATGTCTGTTACAAAAGAGAATACCAGTGCACAACAAATACATACTACATACATACATTTTCCATTAGCTTGCTTCTTTTAAAAGCTTGCCATCAACCACGGATAAATAACATGAATTAGTTTAAAGGGCATGTCCACCCCAAAAACTAGAATTTAACCCACTACTGGCCCCACTCTGTAGTGTAATAAAATCCTTACCTTACATCCCAGCTCCATATAGTTCTCCTGTAATGTCCCTGTAAAGTCCCAAAAACTGTCCACCAGGAGCAGTGCAGGGAGGGAAATTGTTTCCGTCTCTGAGGTGTCCTCTCAGAGGTTTTTTGGCGTTTTATCTGAGCAGCCTTCCCTCTCCCTCCAGTTTTCCTCTCCCTCCCACTAGTGTAAAATGCCCTTGGGGTATTGTAGGGCTTCCTCTCCCAGTCCCAACCGCATTATTCTTATTTCCAGAAACTCTCCTGAACTCTTACCTTCCCTCTCTCCTCCAGCATTCTGAACTGCCGGCAGCTGCGTCTGTGATTGGCTGCCTCTCAGCCAATCACAGACGCGGCTGCCGGTCCGGCCCCCTGCTTGCAATTTCATGCAAGCAGAGGGCCGGGCAGTACGGCGGAGGAAAGCGGGAAGGTAATTAATGATCAGAGGAGTTCCTGGACTTAATAATAATGTGGTTTTAAATTCATACAAAAATTTGGTCTGATATTTAACAGCATTTAAAATGTCAGATGATTATTTTGAAAACCATTCAATATATCTCAACCAAATTCAAAGAAATACAATCAAAAATAAAAAGTTACCTGTAGTTCTAATCCTTTTTAGGATGAAAAAAATTGTTATGCTTCTGTATTGATGACCCTTCGTCTCCTAGCAAAGTTTCTTGGGTTTGTGACTTTTTTACCATACAGAACAACAGAAGCTATTAATAGTGACCTGCAAGAATCTGCTGTTGCTTTAAGGAATCAGGTAAAACAATTATTTTTTTACCCGTACATAATCCTACAAGATTCAGAAAAATAAATATGTTTTAAGAGCCCTCTACTTTTCATTTATGCATTAATGAAAGGAAAATTAAATCTGGTTACCAGAGGTCTCTTAAAATTTAACGTTGTTACATCAAAAGGACATCAGGGCTTTGGATTCTCTCATCTGGTCACTGCTGTCATTAAGAATCTGAACCAAATTCTCTGTTGGCCATTCATTTACTTTTTAGGTTTATTTTTTATTTGGTTTTGATTATTTGTATAATTGTTTGTGATTTGGCTTATAATAAGTGGGTATATATTTTAGATACGATGCCCTTTAGTCCTTGAGTACGAACAATTCCAATCACCGGATGCTTAGAGATATTGTTAAAGGACAACTGTGGTCTCCAAACAAGTTAGGATTAACTTTTAAATTGGAACCCTTAATGACGTAGAATACAAAACTGCTGGTGTCTGTAAACCTTTGTTTGTCAATGTTGTTTATGCCACACTGTTATAGTTTTAATGTGATGGATCTGTGAAATGAGTACTTTTACAGGGGGGTATTAATTGTGTGTAATATATTGCTAATGTCTTTTATGCTTGCTTAGACACAACCAATGCTAGACGTGTTGCAACTTCTAAAGAGGTCGGTGCAGAATCACCGCACTGTACTTACTCTTCCATGGGCTGTAGAATATTTGTCATTAGTGGATGAAGTTGCTCCATTCCTGGACTACTACAGAAATGTGTTTACCATATTGATGCATCTATACAGGTACAGGCTAGTGACAAAATATTTGAAGCAGTTTTTTGGATTAAGTGCAAATTTATTAAAATGTAAAAAGCATGTTTATCATATACTACCGGTATTTGCTGAAACTATATCTGCATACATAGACCTACAGAAAAGTCTGCTTAAAGGAGAACTAAACCCAATTTTTTATACCCCAGAATCTGAACCCCCCCCCCACCCTTAAAACACACCAATAAGCTATAAAATACCACTTTAGTATATTTATTAAAGTAAATGTAAGCCTCTTAAGAACTGGATGAAGTATCTGTGTGTATGTGCAGTGTCAGACCACACCTCCTGAAATCAGTCACATGCTTCCTTGCTTTATCTGTCCTGTAAAAGGATTGGCTAGAGATTATTAATGGGTGTGACCAACTGTAATAATTTTCTGCCATAGCTAAGGACTGAGTATGTGCAGAACATAATGGTCGTTGACCAAACTGTCTGATACTAGAATGCTGTGAAATAAAGCACAAACCACATGTTGTTAAGGGCAATTTCCCAGCGCCCGTATCAAAATGAGAGGTAAGCCATAGATTACTGGTTTTATATCCAGGTCTTCTGCCCTCTGGTTCAGTGCTGTTCTGTGGCTTTAGTTGCCCTTTAAGGACCAACTGATGCTAGCTCTTACAAATGGAAAGTAGACTTAAGGGTCATTTTTTAAAAGGAGGGCTATTTGCTCCATTTTAGTGCCAGACAACTCCACATACATTTTTTTAGATTAACATTGGCAAAGTTGAAAAATCTTGCTGAAGTAGCTTGACACCTAAGAAACGATTTTTGGCTTAGTAGTGTAACCGATTTAACTGATTGTAACACTTTTTTTTTTTTTTGCCTGAAATCAGAAAAATATTTTAAAGTCCGAGGGAAAATTATTTAAATTAGGGGTGCCTATCCAAGGACAGTCTGGAGGCTGCATTAGTGGCACCCGGACATTGGGTCACTCGCTTGGCTCTGCCTCTGATCTGCCGAGGACATGTCCTTGATCCTCCCAAAACACGCCCATGGACTGCCCATTACCTCATTACAGGCCACAGGTTGGGCATCATTGGTTTCAATTGTTAGAAGGGAAACACACCATGCGGAAGCAAAGATTGCTAAAAAGATATTTCAGACAAGAAAAGCCCTCCCAGAAATTCTTTCTTGCCACTTTAGCAGTTTAACACCAAGAAAAATGTGTTTGCGATATGTGGAGAAAGTTTTTTTTATAAATTGGGATAAAAATAGCTCTTAAATTTATAAAACTTTATAAATATTATAATATATAATATTAAAATTAGATTTTTATATAGGTTATGAGCAGTCTTGTACTGCAGGAGGTTGGGATTCTTTAGTGGCTGCTTTTTATGTAACAGCTCTGGTGTCGGACAGCAACTGTTACCTTTTATTTTTATTTTCAGGTACAAGCTGATCCATGTGGAAGAAACCCATATGGCCTTCCTAAATAAGTTACTCATACTTTCTGTTTTGGGATGGCTTTTTCAGGTAAAATATCTTTAGCACAGGTTACTGTAATCGCTGGAAAGTTTTCATGAAATGCTAAAAGTTAACTTTTGGGTAAGTTGGGAACCAGCTTACTTCATTGACCTTCTAGAACAAAAGTCAGATACTTGTAAATAAATACATGTTGAGTAGTTTAAAACCACAATCTGTAATGCTGGATCTTAATCATACTCACACAGGGGTGCTTCCTAGCACCTGAGCCAAACTTTTGAAAGCTGTCCCCTATATCTTCCTGCAGCTTGTGAAAATGGGTGTGGCTTGTGGGTGTGTTGGGCTGACTTACACTGGCTTGTGAACTGGCTATTGAACCCTACAGCTGCAGCTAGGTCACCCCCTCCAGTTCAGCAGCTGCAGCTAGTTCATCCCCTCCAGTTCAGCAGCCGCAGCAAGGTCAGCCCCTCCGGTTCAGCAGCCAGTGTTGACTAAACTTTGACTGGTGGAGTGAAGGACTTATATATGCCACATGGAGGGTGGTAATGTATGTGCCAAACAGATTGGTTGCTAATGTAAGTGCCCCAAACAGGGAATGGTAAAGTGCCCACACTGACTGGTTAAGTGCCTACGTAGAATGGTAAAGCTACTGGTAGTGCTCAAAACAGAGAGTCTTTACTCACCTTCCCTCTCTGAGACACAGAAGGACATCGCTTCCACTCCTACATTTTGTAGGATTATTTTGATTTTTTTCTGGCTTCCTTTCAAGTGAATACAAATTCTTTTTTGACATTTTAGACTAGTGTATGGAGAGATCGTGAACAGCAACTTACTTGCCTGGTGAGAAGTATTAAGTCAGGGAGTGTAGATTAGAGAACTCAATGCTTGTTAAATCCATTTATACTGTAAGTTGGGAAATTGATCACTTCCTTCCATTCATGCTACCCTCCACACAGAAATGTTTGCAATTTTGTATCAAAGGAAATAATCAGGAACAACCTAATCTAATTCAGATGTAATGTGAGTTTTCTGCATAAATATAGCCTACACTGATATACCTTCCAACTGTCCTGATTTGGTGAGGGAGCTTCATATATTGTTCTGCTCTGGTTTCTTTCACATAGTCAGCCCTCCAGTTCATTATGCAGTGTTTTCAGCCCTTCAGTTCATTAGCCAGTGTAGTCAGCGCGGCCTCCTACCTTACATTAGTCCGTCATTGGACTTTCCAAATGTTGGGAAGTATGTGTATTTAAAGGCCATACTTACTCTTTAAAAGGCCATCTAAACTACAGTTTTCTCTGTCCCCCATACATTGTAAAATGACTAGGGAGGTCACAGTCCCCACTTATACCTGAACAATTGCAAGGATCTTACCAAATAAAAGCACTTCAGTCACATTTTCTCAGTTCCTTGTTCGTGCGTAATGCATTTAAATTAAGCCTGATTGCCATCTCCTGAGAGCATTTCAGGCTGTGTATAGGTGCAGAAGAAGGGAGAATTTGTTGAAAAAAAAGCCAGACACACTGACAGTAGGACAAAAGACAAACTTATTCAGTGAACTATCCACAAAAGCAACCAGAATAAAAGGCAGAAATGGAAGCTTTTTGTAGTGTATGGAGACATCGGCCATATATTTTTTAGATGCTTAACACTTGCAAAACATAAATGCTAACATTTCATTTACAAACTGAGATTTTTAATTTTTACAAATCACAGCACAGCATGTTGTTTATCGGTCTAAAGCCTTTAGGCTGCAGCCTTACTACAGTACATGGTAATCAAATAAAATGCGCAAGCGCAATGTATCGTGTTTCACGCACATTGCTCTGCATTTGTTCTGCGATTTAGTAGAAATCCATAATCTTCAGTGCATCCGATTCGCAAAATAAATTTGTATATGCTCCGAAAACACAACACGCAGTGTTGCCATCCACATTGTGATTGGTTGGCATGCAATTCTTATGCGCTAAAGGATCGCAAACTTCAATTGGAAGTGTGACTTAACCCTTAATGTCCATTCAGCAATATCTACGAAGTAATGTCTTGTATCTCCTTTGCATACACAGGTACCTTCTGTACCAGAGAAGATGTTTTTTGACAGTGAAACTGTTAAGAATGCCTTTCCTGGCAGCAATGTCGTAGTTACCCAAGGGTTGGTAAGTACAAATTAGTGTTCTAATCTGTATTCCTTTGAAAGCTTATGAATGCGAATGCACATTTTTTTTGTGTGCTGTTTTTATGATATCTATGCATTTTATTGTGCCTTTGGTAGATTGTACACCGTCATACATCCCAATTTTTGGAGAAACCGAATGCAGTTAAGGTGGATGATTGGACACAGATAATATTGACTATGGATGTGTCATCACTGTATGCATCTAAGGTCACCAGTCATATGCTAATGCATTTATGACATGGCTTGAGGGGGTACATCTCTAAGTTACCATCCTTCACCAGGCATTGTTTGGCCTGGTATAGATTTATAGTTAATGTTTCTCTTTCAGCCTCAGGGGGACCCAGGTCGCATTAGGGGTTAAGTAGCCAACCTCCAGGCTTGGCTTTAAGGTTAATATTTCAGGCTTTGGTGCTCCTCCCTACTACCTTATACATTGTAGCACCAGAAGCCTGCCTTACGTTTTTAAGAATTGGAACGGCTCTATGCGGTGAGGGAATGCATGCAGAGCGGACCTGGTCCCCTTCCCATGATTCTTAGTGGGAAGACAGAACTTCCTCCTTCTCCTCTTTTCCAGCCTCTTGAGGCCTTATGTAGAGTGGTAACTCCACTTTTTGAGCCTTGGTCCTCCTGTAGCACCTCTGCCTCCTGCTGTTTGTTTTTCTTTGCTTCTGACATATATATTTTAATTCTTATATATAGAATGTGTTTTTTTTTCTAAATACTTTCACCATAGGGACTGATTCTTCCATCTGGTATTGGACCTCAAGGCACTCAACCTACATTTTTGGAAGGTTCATTTCAATATCTGTCAAATGAGTTTTCCTAGCATCCAGGGATATACAGGATGCCTACGTACATGTCTCCATTGCTTCCTCAGATCTGTGGTATGGCCACTACATTTCCAATTTAAGCCCAGAGTGTTAACTAAACTTATGGCTTGTCAGGCAGCCTTCATCCACCTTCAAGGGATCTTTTTTCCCCCCCGTATCTGGACGACCTTCTAATCCAGGCACCATTCAGCGAGCTAGTTCGGCAGCATGTATCCCAGTGCTCTCAAATCCTGACACAATTTGGTTGGCTCATCAATCTAACCAAGTCCTGACCACTTCCAGTCATCGCATGCCTTTTCTGGGCATGATATTCGACACCTCGCTGCAGAGGATCCTTCTTTCTCCAGCATAAGCAACTGCCATTGGACTGATGGCACTTTAATCTATGGTTGCCTTCCATGTTTTCATTCGACAAGCCATGCATGTGGTCGCCAAAAGGATATAAGCCACAGACGCAATCCCTTACAGGATGTTTAATCTCTATCCCCTGCAGTTCCACCTGATAGAGCTCCTTCCGGCAGTCCCTACACGTGAGTACCAAGGAAGACAACCTTCCCTCTGTGGATGGAGGTGCGGACAATTTTTCTATCTCTGTCCCATTGGACCATCCTTCTGAGAGGCAATAGTGTCTGCGTCCAGACAATGCCACCTCAGTGGCCTACCTCAACCATCCGTAAAGCACAAATGGCCACGGCAGAGACCATTTCCTACACGGGCAACACATTCTAACAGCCCTGTCGGCAATTTACATTTTGGGGGTGCTGAATGAGGAGGCCGACATCCTCATTCGGCATTCCCTGAATCCAGCAAAGTGATCCCTCCATCAGGAAGTGTTTGAGACACTGTCCCAAAGGTGGTGGAGGCCAGAAAAAATGTCATGGCAAACTTTGTGGGCCTTACAACTGGTGTTTGCACTACCTCCTCTAGCCTTCATTCCATGGCTATTAAAAAAGATAAAAATGGATGGGTTGGTTACCTGTCATCCTCATAGCTTCTCGGTGGCCGAGAAGAGCTTGGTTCTCGGACCTTCTCACACTGACTGTTGAGGAGCCCTGGACCCTACTGCTTCATCCCAGACCTCCTGTCTCAAGGGCCCTTCTTCTATCAGGACCTCCAGTATCCCATTTTAATGGTATGAAGTTTGAAACCTCTCCTTAGAAAGCTGGGCTTCCCCCTTCTGTGATTTCTATGATGCTGGCAGCTAGCAAACCTTTATCGGACAAGATATATCTCTGTAAATGGCAGAGCTTCATTTTCTGATCCTCCTCTAGGGGTTTCCCCCTGTCTCGGGTTTGGCCTCTCCAGGGTGTTATGTTTCCTAGAATCTGGTCTAGTTTGGGGACCTTAGGTGCCCTAAAGTTGCATAGAAAAGACATCCATATCTTCTGCAAGGAGTGTCTCAAATTGGCCCACCTTGCCGATCCAATGTACTACTATGGTACCTCTACTTAGTCTTTTGGATTCTTCAAGGGTCATTGTTGGAACCTCTTGCTTAGGTTCCCCTTTTCTCTTCTATCCTCGAAGACCTTTTGTCTTCCTACTATTGCCTCTTTCCACAGATCGTCTGAGTTGGTGGATCTATAAGTAGAACAATCAGGCTCATCTTTACTGAGGGTCAAAGCTATCCTTCGCCCCTCATCCGGCTTTTCTTCGAAGGTGGTTTCCTCAATCCACCTCAATCAGGAGATAGTGGTACCCTTTTTTTATGCACAACCTTCCTCTCCCAAGGAAAAAAGGCTTCTTTCCTTGGACGTTGTCAGAGCTCTCTGGATTTACATTTCTCATACTGAATGTTTCCTCATACATGTTTCTCTGAAGCCAGTAGGGGGACCCAAGTACTTCCCACCCTCCTAGTTTACTTGTTGGCTTGTTGCCTATTTTTTGTTTACGGTCTATTTTTCCTTAGGCTCCCTCTTTGGGACAAAACTGAGGCAGGCTTCTGGTGCTAAGGTAGTAGGGAGGAGCACCAGAGCCTGCACTATTAACCTTTTAAGTGTCCGCTCCTGGAGGTTTGCTACTTAACCCCTGATGTGACCTGGGTCCCCCTATCGGCTTCAGAGAAAGACATTTTACAGCGGGTCACAAAATCCTCTTTTTCCTCATGTTGAAGGATGATGTTGGTTCCCTCAGTGTGTTTTACAAACAAATTAATACGGTACACCCAAATATACAATTACATTTGCAATCTGTCAAGACAGAGTTGGGAATGGCATTAGAAATATTTTCTAAGCCGACTGATTGGAATCTGTTCATATCAAATCTTAAAAAAAAAAAAAATCATATAAAAAAGTTAATAGGTTTTTATCCAACACAGTGGGTTACTAGAAATGTAAGTGAAAGATATCCAATGCAAACCGATGTTTTTCACATAGTGGGCAGGGTGTTGAGGAGCAATTGGCATCTGGCAGTCTTACCCTTGGGTTGAGGAGTTTAGGTTACCTCCGTTAATTCACAATCTACGTATAGAGACATTCTCAGGAATATGGAAAGAGGAATGTATGTAGCAGAGGGTATGTATGTAGCTGGTGGCTGAACATAGCGGTCTTGCCTAACATTTAATGAGTAACATTAAATCTCATTTAAAAAAAAATTATTTTTTTTTGCACTTTCGTATTCAATAAAAAATACTAACATCTTATTGAATGATATATATGCTGGGTACTCACCAGACGATATATTCAGCTGGTGTGGGGCAGCCAGCCACGACCGACATGGATTGTCCGGATCGGATGAACGAATGATCGTCTCATCAGAAAATTCCGATTGATCGCGCGGTTCCCTATGGAAACGCACGGTCGATCGTTCGCAAATGTGGCCGAATTTGCCGCGACCAACTGATGTTTGTCCCGCCCGAGCGCTCGCTTGTAGTGAGCGCTTGGTCAGGTCAAATAGTCTGGCTGTGTGTACCCAGTCTTATATACCTTGCTATAATCTGAAATGTTTATCATATATTGATAATATGCTTTTTCTATTAGGACTCCATTCCTTTGGTAGATCAACAGCTATTGTATACCTGTTGCCCATATCTAGGTATGTACCATATATCCTCTTCCAATAAATATATACTTAAGCTTCAGTAATGTTCAGGGTAGTATATCTGATTACTATTTGTTTTTAAAAATCTGTGCAGCAGAATTAATTTAAGAGAAGACTTTTTGGTTAATAGAAAATAGTATATTTTCAGCTATGGTATTGCTTATCTGCATAAAAGCCCCATTAACCCCCAGCCCCTGTTAATGGTTTATGGTTTACATTTTAAAATATCTTTGGCAATGTGTTAAAAATGACAAAATAAAAGATCTGCTTTATTCGAATACAAGTAATCCCCAATATTAAGAAATACTTGACGACATAATCAAACGCACATGTCCTTTTTGGTTTCTTTGTGTATTGTTTCACAGACAAACTGTTGGATCAGGCAGTTATCGCTGTGTTGTCATCAACCAACTGATTCATAAACAATTGTCCAGTCCTTCTGGTAAATGTAGATCATTTGCACATATTTGTCAGTCAAGGCCAAATCTCGACCCCTTAACTGCAATTCCAACCAACTTACCGATCTATAGAGCAACCAGTAAAGGCTGGTTCAGACGAACAATTCTGTTCGCGGCCCATGACCCCCGAGTGCGTTCATACACACACATGTCGAACGGCTGTTAATCCGCCATGCTGGATTAACGCACAACCCCCGACCGAACGTATGCACACACGCGATTATCGGCCAAAACGGCCATTCGTCGTGGACAGAATCGTACTTGATGGTCGGTTGACATGTTTGTGCTGCCATCATCTCTTTTGTAGGCCTTATCAACTGCTATATAAAAGACAAAATTAAAATATCAACATATTGCTGCTAGTTTGTAATTTTGTCATTTATGATTGGAAAATTTGCTATTTTGTAGTTGTGAATTATTTGATTTACAGGAGAACTAAGAAAGTTGCTCATGTCATATGTGACTGGCAGTGGCCCTAAAAACGGTGGATTTCTAAGGAAAATAACACCAACTGCTGCAGAGCCCCTGATGCAAAAGCCAAATTTGTCTCAAAAGAAACTTCAGGTAAATAAATGGTTAAGACTCCTGAGAGAGTAGACTTTCTATTCACACTGTCTCTAGGCCTAAGAATCATATTTGGTAGGAAACTTCTGCATTAATATTTATTCAGTTATGTTTGAATTGTGCAGTTCCAAGTTCCTTTTACATATGCACCAGCATATTTACACTGTAATTTTTTTTTTGTACAGGCAGAATTGGAGCAAGCTTTCTTCCACAATCAGCCTCCATCTCTACGGAGAACAGTAGAGTTTGTGGCAGAGCGAATTGGTTCCAACTGTGTAAAACATATCAAGTAAGTGATCCTGGCATTTCAAAGCAGCTGGTATTAATATTCTGTAACCTGATACTTAATGGAACATAAACAATTACTGATTCTGAAGTATAAATGGAGCAGAGCCTTCTTATAAAATAAAGGATAAATGTTGTATATCCCTTTACTCTGGGGAACCTGGGAGTAAGCAATATTTGTTTCTTAGATATTGTGGGCAGTGCTATTTATATAGCATGAGACTGCAAGATGCCTTCTGTCATAAGAAGGCTCGGCTCCATTTTTATGCTCTGTGGATGTATTTTTGGCCCACCTCTCCTTAAGCTATATAGCTGCCTTGTCTGATTCTTAAGTAGATTTAATTTATGTGTAACCCATGATTTATCCATTTGCTTAATTTGTGTTTGTTCTGAAATGGGGCAGTTATGTAATCCATTGTTAACTGTATAATGTCTGTAGGGCAACTCTGGTAGCAAGACTTGTGAAGAGGGCAGAGCTGCTTCTACAGGACAAAGTAACAGAAGACATTTCCACCCACGATAGGCTGCTGGATAATGTCTGTTCTAAGTTCTGTGAGGATAGCCGACAGGCAATCCAGAAAGGCAGAGAGTAAGTAAATATGGTTTGTTTTAATACTTGGTGTGTATGCAGTTTTTTGTCCAGTCTTTGTAAATTTCAGTGTTACATTGTCTTACCTGAGTACGATCAAAGAATGCAGTACATCCAGGAGAAGTCAGCTGTGTGTGTGCTGACGTTCTCATTAGAAGGAAGAACTAAAATTACAAAAATCCATGTGGCCCCATCATTCCTATAATTCTTTCCAGCTCTAAGTTGCCTATTCTTGCTTTATTGGACTCTACACTTAAAAGATAGTCTCTTCCTCTTTGAAGGGGCTGTATAATTTATTAAAATACTTGTTCGCCGGGGGGCATGTCCAAGATGGCGGCGTGAGGAGAGAGCTCCCGGTCCCGACTCCTATCCTGCCGCAATACCCTGCACAATTTAATCCTCCCACCATGGGCAAAAACAAAGAAAAAGATAGAAGGGATACCTTAGCGTCCAAAAAGCTTAGCAAATACTCGCAGCGCGACCCGAACCCGCCGGATCATGTCACTCCACCGCGTGGCTCACAAGCAGACCAGGCCAGCAACCACTGAATCCACCTCACACTAAAGAAGCGGCTGCAAGGGAACTGTGAGAACCCACTCTGGCACAGGTACACAGCAGCTTGCTAGCTGCCATAGGGGATATTAAGTCCTCCCTCACTGCACTAATAGAGGAAGCCAGGGTCGATATAGGGATCCTTAGGCAGGACCTACAAAATGTATGCAACCGCGTGGGGGAGGCCAAGGCACGCATATCCAGTGTGGAAGATACGCTACAACCTATACCAGGAAATATACAAACCCTCCAGCAGCAACTCACCATGTATAAAAGCAAAGCAGAGGATCTGGAGAACAGGTCCAGGCGGCAAAATATTCGCCTGGTGGGCTTCCCAGAACGAGCCGAAGGACCTAACCCCACTGAATTCGTGGAGGAGTGGCTGATCACGAAATTCGGCAGAAACAACCTCAGCGCAGCATTCACAGTTGAAAGGGCCCATCGGATGCCAAATAAAGCACCACCAGCAGGAACAAGACCGAGGCCAATAATAGCCCGTCTACTAAACTCAAGAGATAGAGATGGTATACTAACCATGGCCAGGAACCAAGCACCACTTCAACATGGGGACGCAACAATCTCCATATATCCCGACTACTCTCCGGATTTACAAAAACAAAGGGCATCTTTCACTGCAATTAAACAATGACTTCGAAAATCCGGTTTGATATATTCCATGATGTACCCGGCAAGACTCCGGATTATAAAGGATAATAATACATATTTCTTCATATCACCTGCTGAGGCCACGGAATGGCTGGGCGCCAACGGTGTGGCACCCTAAAAACCCTGAAAGATTTGCAAGGTATCATCCCACAAGTCAAGAGCGCAACAAATTGGTAAAGTATTCTAGCCATAACTCTCTCTTACAATTAACCACTGGGTCCACCCAGTTTGAAGCAAAATACTGCAACAACTGTGCCCCTTTACCCAGATGGACAAAACTGGATATGCTCCAAAATACTAAACTGACATTGCCACCGGCACTGATAATGCCTGCCATTACAGTGAATTGACTATAAACTCGGAAACTACCTTGATTTACCGTTTAAACCATATGTGTGCCCCCCTAAAACTCCATAGTAATAATTTATTTTATTTGCTAAAACTATGGAATACCTGAAACATGTATCCGGACACCTAAAATGTCAAATAGTTTCAAGCTCTGGGACCTCTGAGAAATACACTAATGCAAAACTGTCCGCTTAAGTTTTACAAATGCAGGAGTGTAACATATATATATAATGGAGTGTCTTCCATATTTGAATATGCTTTAATTTTAATTATACAATTAATGGCTGAACATTTATAATAATTAAATTGACTAATCGTGACGCTAGCTGGGGTGCAGAGTCCAGATAAATGCTATGCCACACGGCCACCATGCTAACATACACTACTAGCCCAGTTGGTGAACTGGTCAGACCGAAGGGCCGAGCCGGCGGGAACCCACCTGGGGCTGCTTTAAACCCCTATTATACACTGATTAAGCTTAAAATATGAGGTCTCAAATCAAAATTATGACCTGGAATGTCAGGGGAATGGGGAATCCCAAAAAAAGGAGTATTATACAGGATGTAATAAACAGACAGTCTCCAGATATAATTTGCTTGCAGGAGACACACTTCCTAACCCAAGACACCAAATATTTACAAAAACCATGGGTAGGGCATCGCACAGCTGCCACTCAACATACTCGAGGAGTGTGTCAACGCTAATCAGAAACACAGTCTGCTACAAAATCTGGCAAAGCAAAACTGATACTAAAGGTATATTTGTATTTACAGCACTTGAAATAAACTCTGCTTCATATATAATATTAAACTTTTACAACCCCCCCCCCCCCCCGCGCAAGTATCTCCCTCCTATCGCATGCTCTACCATTTATTGCCCAATTCCCTCAAGCACAGGTTATCAGCCTCGGAGATTTTAATTTAGTCCTAAACGAATCGAGAGAGAGACTACCAGCTGCAATCCCCCCAAGCCACCAACACAGCAACACGCAATTATATCAATTTACCCAAGAATGGAAATGGAACTATAAAATGGAAATGGAACTATAAAATGGAAATGGAACTATAAAAATCCAAACAAACCAGTGTTTACATGCCACTCAGCAACATACGTAACTTTATCTAGATTATATATTTGTATCTACCTCCTTAACATGGAAAATTCAAAAAGTAGAAATCCTTCCATGAGGACCCTCAGACCATACCCCACTCTTAATTCAGCTAGCAGGAAACCCTTTAACTCAACACACATATTTTTGGAAAATTCACCGATTATGGCTCTCGCAACTCCCGGAGGGGGACCAAACATTACAACGACTGCAGGATTACCTCGAAATAGACCAAGGACCTATATCACCACTGGTACAATGGGATGCAATGAAAGCATTTTTAAGAGGCACTCTGAAAAGCACAATCTCATACGTTAAAAAACTGACTCGGGGGAAAAAGAAGAAATCCAAAGACAAAAAACACAAAAAGCAGAACAGACATATATACAATCACCTGGGCCCGCAACCTATGAGAATCTACTGATGGAACAACGAGCATATAACACGCTACTACAGGATAAGGCGGAACGGAAACATTTTTTTAATAAACAAATGTTTTTACGAGTTGGGAAATCAGTCAGCCAAATACTTAACATATATGACAAGAAGCATAAATACAACCAACACAATACTAGAGATACAGGACCCTATCCGGGGACGCTTACAGAATCCATCGGACATAATGCAAAGCTTCCAGGAATATTACTCCGAACTATACTCATCTAACCTAACTGCTACTCGACAAGAAATAGCAGATTACATAACCCAAACTAACCTACCACGCCTCACAACTGAACAACGCAACTCCTTAGACTCCCCAATTACTGCCACCGAGATAAAGAGTGCAATCCAACAACTTCAAACAGGTAAAGCCCCTGGCCTGGACGGGCTACCGATAGAGGGGTATAAAAAATTTGAAGAAACAATGTCTGCACCGTTACTAAATATGTATAACGAAGCATTCAACATAGGTCACCTACCCAAATCACTCTGCGAAGCCAAAATTATAATTCTTCTAAAACCAGGAAAACCGCCTGAAAACAGAGACTCCTACAGACCCATCTCCCTATTAACGTGTGACTACAAAATACTAGCAAAAATATTGGCAAACAGGCTGCAAATAGTTGTTACCTCACTAGTGGCCGATGAACAAATGGGCTTTATGCCCAACAAATCCACCTCCATAAATATTAGAAGGACGTTAATTCAAACCCAGTTAGATCATGACAATACAGGCCACAGGATAATGCTGTCTTTAGATGCTAAGAAAGCATTCGATTCAATTGAATGGATATATCTGTGGGAGGTTCTCAGGGGTTTTGGCTTCGGACCAACCTATATCGCCTGGATTCAACTGTTCTATACTTCCCCCACTGCCAGGATTACCATACAAGGATCCACCTCCGAACCGTTCCAGCTCACCGTGGTACCAGACAGGGATGCCCAGTTTCACCATTCCTGTTCGCACTGGCGATAGAAGTCCTGGCGTGCAGAATTAAATCCCACCCTAAGATTACAGGATTAAAACTTGGCCCATACGAGGAAAAAATTGGACTGTATGCCGATGATATGATCATATGCCTAGACGCAACGATGAACTCCCTACAAGCAACAAAACAAACTATAAACGACTTTAGTCCAAAATCATATATTAATTGGGACAAGTCCTATTTATTCCCTATAGACAACAATGCGGTGACCCCAACACAGACAACACAATCATTCCCGGTCGTCAGATCCTTTAAATATCTCGGAATACACATCACCAAATCACCATCAGAATTCTACAACCTAAACATCTCTCCATTGATCAAATTTATTAAAGATAAACTATTACACTGGAAAGTGCTACCACTAAACCTGATCGGGAAAATAAATGTAATAAAAATCTTCATACTACCAAAAGTTTTGATACATAATGCAACACGCAATAAGCTACATCCCCCAAAGAATTTTCTCTACAATCAATAGTCTGCTTACATCCTTCCTATGGGGACAAAAAAGAACCAGGGTAAAATTCCTCCAGCTACAAGCATCAAAAGAAAATGCAGGACTGGGCCTCCCAAATTTCCAATTATATTACCTAGCCGGACAGTTGAAATACCAAAAGGTGTTGGGTATCTGAAGAACATCCAACCCAATCAGACTATATGCTCCAGCACTACCTCAAAAGCACATACCTGGCATATATGGGGGATCCTATAAAACACGTAACTGGATGTGTGACAACAATACACGGACAAGATATTAGCATATGGAAACTAACAAACAAAATCATTAATTACTCCAACATTCCATCAAATACCCCACTATGGAACAATTACACCTACACCAGCTTTGCTACATTTCACGAGGCGGCACAGTGGGCAAAACACGGCATATGTACCTTTGGTCACCTATACATGAATAATGACCTCAAAACATTTGATCAGCTTAAAAACCAATTTAATTTACCGAAATCTTTCCAATTCCGCTATCTACAGTTACGCCACTGTCTCAAAAATCAATTCCAGGATAACCCTGTAACTATAGGAGACCACCCAGTCTACTCGACCCTCCAAGCATCTAATAAAAAAGGAATGATATCCCAACTGTACAAAATTCTCATGCAAGCACACACCCAGCCGAATGTTAAAAAACTGATTGATAAATGGAGACTTTATATAGATAATATTGACAGCGATGTAATAGACCTGATGCTCTCTAGCCATAATAAAGCTTCACCAGCAGCACAAAACAAATTGATCCAATTCTATATTACAAAGCAAGCATATTTATCCCCCAAACAACTCAAACATATCCATACAACACAACAAGATATTTGCCCTAAATGCTAAACAAACAACGCAGATTTCTGGCACCTTATATGGGCATGCCCACGCCTACAACACTACTGGAGTCTGATTATAAAATTTATTAATCAACAACTAAATATATATATATATAGACCAACTACCCGAACTTTGTATACTGGGATGTATAGACGATGAATCGTGGCCTAAACACCAAGTCACACTACTAAGCCAAATACTTTTCTATGCCAGCAAAAATGTCACAATCAAATGGATGGCACCGGAAGTGCCCACAGTACAAGAGTGGCTTAATCTAGTGGACAAAGACCTACCCTACCAAAAAATTCTATACCAACATAGGCGTAGCCGCACCAAATATGACAAGATATGGGAAATCTGGCACTCCTCCCCAGCTACCCTATAATATCAGCGAGGTGATATCTCAATATAGATAGAGCACAATATTTTTACTTAAGGCCCGCAACGGAGACACCCCTGGGTGGGGCCTGCCGGTCTGTCTCAATATATTGCAGTGATAAATCTCTTTGAAAGAAGGTAATTGCAACACCAACTTAAAATATAAAATACTTTTGATCTAACAATAACAATAAGCAGAGAATGTTCTCTTCCAATTGTTTAGTTCTGGCTCCAATGCCTAGTTAAGCTATAGAGATAATACACAGTTACAACCTAAATAACAGTTCGGATGAGCGATGTGAGTCGCTACACTACATGTAAAGGCTAAAACATTGAGTACAATGCAATTGGTAATTGTGACAGAAATGTAACAATCACTTTTTCCCTTCAACCTGCTTACAACTACTATGAAAAAATTAAATAAAACTATAGGATCTATATGTATATATGCCATGATAAAACTGGTTATAATGTGTAAGTGATGTTAACTGCTGATTTGAACTGAAAAATCAAACGAATTTAAAAAAAAAAACTTTTTCGCCTCTGACCCAACCATTAACTGGACATCCAGGGGGCTTCAGGCAGTTGTCTTCTGTGTTTATTGGTAGCCTCACAGTGGAACAGGGAATATTGTGCAGCAACAAAAATTGTTTTTGCATTTAAAGATGTATAAATATTGGTTAATTCAAACATTGTGTGTTTTTGTTATAAATTGGATTTTTTTTTTATTTGATAAATTTTGTTGCCCTTCAGCCTGCTTAGCTTAAATCACAATCACACCTATTATCATGTAGGTAAAGCTAAACACCTGCTTCTTTCCAATTTCCATACCAAATGTTAAAATAAAGCACAGTCACCTCTATACAGAACAGATTGTTCCTGAAAATACTTATATAGGTTTTAGCAAGTGTTACCTGCAGTATGTGGCAGATTTGTTGTAATTTATAGTTTTATTATTATTTACTTTGCAGGTACTGCACAAAAAAGGCACCAGAAGCCCTTCGAGTTCTATTGCCTGAAGAGATATCTGCATGGGTTGGTAGATCCAAAATATTAATTAAAGGACATGTCCACCCCTAAAACTAAAAATTAACCCACTACTGGCCCCACTATGTAGTGTTAAAAATTCCTTACCTTCATCTCTGCTCCAAATGGTTCTCCTATAGTGCCTGTTTTTTTTTTCTAAAGTTGAAAAAAGAGTAGGAGGTGTCAGTGAGTCATCTGGTCCCTGCTTCCTCCTTGTCCCCTGGCATGCCCTTTCCCCCTCTACCCTACAGATCCCTTTATGGTGTCCTTTTTCCTAGCTGTACACCCCTTTCTGTAGTGTAGGGCATCCTAGCCCCCACCCCCCCAACCACCGTGTTATTTTAATTATAAAAGTTACACCACTCAAAGTGAGTTACCTGTAATAGTGGAACCCCGGGTTTTATTTATTTTTTTGCGTATCCTCTGTGTTCTTCTTAATGTGATTCAGTCACTTGTGGACTGTATTTTCTTTCAGGTGCTTTGTACTGCAGATGATATTGCTGTAGCCCTCGCTATAGAGAAAGCTTGTACATGGCTAAATGCTAACATATCAGGTAATCTGCAAACAGCAATATTTTCTATGTACATCTATCTTCACTTCAAATTAACATTTAGCACTAATAAATTATCAAATTAAGTATATCGCAGTAGAATATCCACCTTCAATTTCCTTGGATATCTCTCATTTTTAAGATACATGAGATACATGGACTGATTATTGCACTGTTTGCACAGTCTTACCTATTGTACTAAGGCCTACTGAAACCAAAAAAAGTCTATTAAGTGAAGCCTACTGAGCATGCCTGTCCCACTGGGAGAGAAAGGGAATTAAGGAATTTCTTTACTTCAAACAGTAATTGTTTAGAATCACAAGTGATGAATTGATGCTTTTATCTTTTATTTTTAGAATAAGTTAGAATAAAATATGTTGGGCCATTGTTTTTTAAAGATTGAGAATCCATACTTCCTGTCCTCCCCTCCTCTATAAGCTAAGAGAGCTTTTATGGTGGTGGCGTGTAGGCAGTGTCAGTCCTCAGCTGTGATATCACTGAGAAATGTATGTGTAATGGGCTTCAGGGAATGTTGGGAGGTAAGAAACTATAACATTCTCGGGGCTTGGGTGGATATGCCCTTTAAAGGTCATAGGAATTCTGACTTTACTATTCTCATACCTTTTATTAAGGTGGCCGTACACTCTAACGATAATGGGTAAATCCCATCAGGAATTGACTAATTTACCCATTATGTGTGTAGGGTCTCTTCCCGACCAATCCTAGTGCAGACAAATGACCGTAGAAGGAATTAGTCAGTTAGTAGCAGCTCCCTTTACTTTTAAGTAAAGACAGCTGATCTGATCATACTGTGTATGGCTGCATGGCCAACCAATCCCTATACCATGTATGGGGATCGCTCAGTTCCATGTGTGCAGCCCCCACCGCATGTGTGCGGATACCAATATGATCTGTCGGCGCACATGCTGTGGAAATCACATGTGTATGGCCACCTTTAGTATAGTAGGGATTTGCAAACATAAAAGGACCTATCCTATTATAGTAAAACATCCAGCAGTCACAACTACACATATTAATCAATCTTGCTAGCAAGATAGAAAATAAAAAATAGGAGTCTTTCTAATCATTTAGTCAAAGAAAAATGTTACCAGTCTGTGGTGTTAACACTAGTCCAACCAGTTCTGTGCAACTAAATTCACTCTCCCCGCTTTTTCACTATGTGTGTTAGCTAGATAATCATGCGTCGTGTTAAACAAGCTGGGACTAAGGTTCTACCAGAGTTCCAATCCAAACCAATCTCTGCTGTCAAATTTCAATGCAGAAATACGGAAATTTCAAAGTTTAAAGTTGCAGTTTCAACAAGAAATTTTGGAGATAATGATTTTTCCAGTAATCTGGGTCTATTTCTAAAACTCCTGATGGGAAGAAACCCGTTGGGCTCTTGCATACCCCAGCCAGGACAATAACACCTGGAACCTCCTGCGCTGCTTACACCAGCCTTCTGGTGCTGAGGTTCCATTATATCTGCCCCATCTCCTAGTGGGGGTTGTGACCCTATGCATTATTTTAATATTCAAGTCCAGCATTGCAAAAAATCCCAACAATGATTATAATTCAGGTGGTTTATAAGCTGCAGATTGTCAAGTAATTAGTCTCTTCCAAGGGAAGAAATATCAAGTTCTGTATTGTTTTCTTTGTAGCTCTAATTAAAAGGGAGATCAAAGCTACATTTACCCGAATGGTGAAGATGCACAACCAGATGTCCTCATCACTGGGATTTGAGAATGTAAAAGCAGAGTGTATGGAAGGTTGTGAACATAAAGCTCAGCTTCCCTCCCAGTTGTTAACAGAAATGAAGGTACCTATGTTGGAATACAAGAAGCAATATTACTATAAAAATGTGAAAGATGTATAATGACCATTTTTGTTTTAAATAGGAAATCCTATGCATTGCAGTTGGTCCTTATGATGAAGATGAGAAAGTGGATTACATGCACCTTAAAAACATACTCGCACAGTTATCGGAAACTTTGAGGTGCCGAATGGTAAATAATGTTTAAAATTTACTGCAGATCTTACTCTGCCCTTTTTATCTGTTGAATCCTTCTCTGTGATATTCATCTGGCTGCTTTACCTTCTTTTCCCTGTGCCAACCATTGCTCAAGTGTCTTCAGAAATCATACATTTTCTTTTGTTAAAATTGAATTTATTGTCCAAAATATATGCGCATGTGCGTTCAAATAAATCATGTTCCTTAGGGAGAGTTAACCATTTTACCATGTCTGAAATTTGTTACATACACATTGCTGCATTCAGGGAGGTATATACTCTTCAGATAAGGGAAACCAAGCAGTACTGAAGAGAGAAGTGTAATAAATATTAAACTGGAACTTTATAACACAAAGTTGGCATTCAATGAGCTTCAGGAGAGCAGCAACAATTAGGATTTTAAATACTTACATGCGGGTGAGATTCACCCAGAGCCGTGCTGCCTCTGGTAAAACCCGTACAGGAGATCTGCCCAGAGCATTTGCGACTAGATGAATCTCCATGTTGGTCTTTCTCCTCTGCCTGTCATTTGGGAAAGTTATCTTTATTTCAAACAGATGTATTCCAGCACTTGTTTTTACTCTTTGTCTTTAATTTCTATCTGATCCACTTTTCGATAAACCCCAAAGTGACTTTTATAGCAGTCAAGACACCATTACTTTTACTGCTTAGACTTTTGTCTTGGGAAAACAAGTTCCAGGGTCATTTACAATGAGAAGAGGAGTAACAAACTGGAAAGGTGCTGAATACGGATCTGTAGTGGATTTATCTAGTCTAGTCACACTGACTGTAATGTTTCACATACATAAAACCACTATTTATCATTCATTTCCATCACCGTTCATTGTAAACCAGAAGGTTAGCAAATCGTAGTCATTTTGTTATTTTTGTAGTATATTTTCAGGCCAGCCGAGCAACACCTTGCGAAGTGCAGCGTAGAACTGGCATCTTTACTGGGTAAGTAAAACAACTTGTTCTCACTATTTGAAATATGTGTACAGCAAAATGGCATTCCAAGTAACATGATTTTGCAACAAATTTATAGTGTCTGATCGAATTCCTGTATTGGGGATCCCCTTATCCCATGATGATGATGGAATTCAGAGTGGGAAACGGGAAGCGCTCTGTAAACTGCTGACCTTGCTGCTTTCTATTTGGAAGAAGGACTTCAGAGTGACAATTCCCTTTCAGCTTATTTTCAGCCAGAAGAACATAAGTTATATTAAAGATATTGAATCACACCAGGTGAGATGTAATGGAATTTTGGTGTTTACAATATTGTTTGCTACCATGTCTGCATGGTTAAAGTCTAAGCTTTAAGTAGTTGGGTGATGCTTGGAACGGTCCTGTGACACTGTTTCTTAGTAATAAAGGACACTTTACTTGTGATTTGTCCATATACAATACATTAATAGTAACATTTAAAAAAAAATGCACTTTTTATTCTTCTTATTGTAACAAACTTGTAACCCCAAGAACAAGACTCTAGGCAAATGAAAAGATAGATAACTGGTGCCAGTGTTTTCTCATTGTAGGTGTATTTTTGTCTCTGACCCACTAGCTTTTACACAGAGTACACTGGTGTGCCATAGGTGAGCCTTAAAATTTTGGCAGTGGGAATATTTTGCCATTGAACAATTTTGGCTATGGTGCACTCTAAAATCTTATCGTAATGTATATTCTTAAAGAACTAGAGCAACTTTTAAAGCGAGATGGGATGACTCATTGATCGCTGTGCCAAACGTGAAGTTTATTATGTTAGTGCATCAAAAATGGGGCAGTAAGGGGAGATAGTGTTAGAATTCACAGAACATGCTCTGCTACCTCTGCTACCTCAGAACAAGCAAGAAAAAAATAAGCTGACTAGCAAAAACAGGAGCACATTGAGCACGCATATCTACATTTTTTACCTATAATTTGGATCACTATTTCCTTAGAGCCCACTAAGGTGCTGGGTAGTTCTTGGGCTACGTTCACATTAGAAACGGACCACAATGGACAGTCCATGTTTTTTGTCCGTTTTTAGTGCTCCGTTTTTCCTATATTTTTAATCAAAATGTGTCCGTTTCAGAACAGAAATGCATTCAGCAATCCGATCCGTTAAAAAAACATGGACCACATCGCTTGTTTCTGTCTGGAAACAGACAGAAACTGATCAAGTGTTAACGAACCCTTAGGACTAATTCTACTTGACTGTTACCTTTACTCTTCACAACATGCTTTTTCTTTGTCTCTGTAGTGGGATTTATTTGAGTTCTTGTTACATGGACTTGTTAAAGAAAGGCTTATGGACTACGAAGAAATTAAACTACATATACACAAGCTTCAGAAATTTACATGCCCATCTGTAAGTATATATTGTCATGCTATCTCACTACTGTGGAAGGGGAACAAGCTCCAGAAATGTTGTGTGGTAACTTAAACTTTAGGACAACATTTGCTTTCTTTTTTAAGTATGCAGCCTTTATATTTAACCTAGATTAAATCTGTTACCGTTGCTATTTTATAGTATCTCACTACTGCCTGTACCTTTGTTCATTGATTCATAAATCCACAGTTCTATTATGTTGCACTCTGTATTGCAGGCTTCTATACTATGCTTTAACTTGTGCATATGAGATCATCTTTATTAATGCACAAGGTAAGACAGGAATAGCTGTTCTGTTTTCTCTGACAGCCTCAGCGGGAACCAGGAAATGCAGGGGTTAAGCACCTTTCTCCAGGAGCGGACACTTTTAATTTGTAAGGAAGTGAGGCTCCGGTGCTCCTCCCCTCAGGTATATACCTCCTAGCACCAGAAGTCTACTCCAGTTTTAAAAGTGTCCACTTCAGGAGAAGGACCCTGCAGAAGAAAAAGGATTACCTTAACAGTAGCCGGTGGTTTCCGGCTCCCCACGTGAGGCCTCTGCCCCTTGCGAGTTTGGCAGAGGGGCTGCTCATCATGTCCCTCGGGACTAAAATGGGCAGATCTCCCCCTCTGCTGGGAGGTTAACCAGCGGTCATCCGCTGCTTCCCGCCAAAACTGCTAGGCGGCTTTGTAGGATCGGGCTTCCATTTTGGCTGGCAGGGGCGGGACTTCCTCCTTCTTTCTCCCGAGCTCATCGGGGGCGGGACTTCCGGCTCAGATCCTCTCTCCTGATCACCTCGTGGCACGCTGGTATCGGGAGTCTCCTCCAGCACCGGACTCGGCTAACCTTCTACCTACAGCTAAGTCTCTTCCCTTTTACATACAGGACTACCCTGCCTTGTCCCTCTTTCCATTATATATTTCCCTATTAGCCAGGCAGCCTCCTTTTCCACCTATCTACCTGTGGAACTCCACCTGGCCTAATGCTTGTTCTGGGGCCCAGTACTGGGAACTCCTATCCAGACCCCCTTATTTCTATTCAGGCAATCGAATTTTTGTTTCTCTTTATCCTGTCCAAAGCCAGTCATGTCTACCAAGGAGAAGTCCACTTCCTACTTTGCCAGCCGGTCACTCTGGATCACATTGAGGGCCATGCAGTTCAAACCAAGACCTCCAGCCTGCACAGACATGTCAGGAACCCGAGTGGGCCAAAACACTCAGGGCTTCCATCGACAGAATCCTTCTCTGAGGTCGGTCTTGTTCCGAGAATCTCTGGGGGTCACCCCACAGGAGTCTGAACCAGCCTGGGCAAAATCATTGACATATTCTATGTCAGTGTTGTCGGCTTCTATTTCACAAGTTCTACAGTCGGTACATCCCACTGGAACGGAAGCCAGGCCGCAAAGAGCTGCCAGAACCTCAGAGCCCCCATTGGCGACTTCAATGGAAGATACCACTCTGGAAGAAAGAGAGGAATCGGAAGACTGAGAACTGGAAGTCCAGACCACCTTCACACCGGAGACATTTAAGGAGGCTTCCGGTGCTAGTAGGTATATACCTGAGGGGAGGAGCACCGGAGCCTCACTTCCTTCCAAATTAAAGTGTCCGCTCCTGGAGAAAGGTGCTTAACCCCTGCTTTTCCTGGGTCCCCCTTACGGCTTTAGAGAAAAGGATTTTACAGGTGAGTAAACATAAAAATCCCCTTTTTCCCTACAACAAATGGGGACTTTATAGGGCATCTCCTTCCTCTCAACACAAATCAGTACGTAGGTTTAGAACCCCCTAAACCTAGTTATTGTTATATTTCTAAATGTACGTGCATTCCTTGCTGTGGCTCTCTCCTCTGCAGCTTTTAAGTATCTGCCATTAGTCAAAGCAGGCCAGGAGGAATCCTCCTTCCTGATCAATGTCCTGGAACTGCAGGTAATTTTTCTAGCTGTCCCATTGGACCATCCTTCTGACTGGCAAGAGTGTCTGCGTCAAGTCAGACAATGCCATCGCGGTGGCCTACCTCACCCATCAGGGAGGCACTCCCAAATGGCCATGGCAGAGACTGACTAAATTCCTACATGGGCAGAACACTTTGTCAGGCAGACTTCCTCAGCAGGCTTTCCCTGGACCCTGCAGTGTGGTCCCTCCATCAGGAAGTGTTCGAGACACTGTCTCTCCAGTGGGGTAAGCCAGAAATAGAGAAGAGCTTAGTTTTGGACCTTCTCACACTGACCGTCAAGGAGCCCTGTAGCCTATTTGCTTCATCCAGACCTCTTGTCTGAAGGACCCTTCTTCCATCAGGACCTCCAGCACTTCATTTTAAAGGCATGGCATTTGAAACCTCTCCTTAGAAAGCAGGGCTTCCCAGGGTCTGAGGTTTCTACGATGCTGGTGGCTAGGAAAAAATATATCACAGTATATGGCAGAGCTGCGTCTCCTGATCCTCCTCCAGGGGTTTACCCCCAACATATATTTGTCCTGTCCAGGGTGTTACATTTCCTAGAATCTGGTCTAGTTTGCAGATTTTCTTTAGGTGCCCTCTCTCTGCTCGCGCTCTCTCTGTATTTCCATCGCAAGCTGGCACATAGGAAAGACATTCAGACTTTTGTACAAGGAGTGGCTCACATTCCGCCCCCCTCACCTATCCAATGTACTACCAAGAATCCTTTGGACAGGGTACACACTAATAGATATTTTGTCCCAACCTAGGGCCGTATTTATAAAGCCACGGTATCGCTTTTTAGCGATATCGCGGGTTAGGTAATTGGTCATAAATGTATATTCGCGATCGTACATCTATGACCGAACATTCAGTAATTACCGAATGTTCGGTCGTAGAATACAGTGCAGTAGTAGACTACCGCAATGTTAGTCTATGGGGATCGTAAATCTTCTATTTCGTTATCGTAGATTTACAATCGGTACCGTTAAAAAGAGATATTGTGGAAATATGGCCCCAGACAACCAAACTGTCGCGGCCTGCAGTTTGCGCGACCGTAGGGAACTGCACGTTCGGCTATTGATTGGGTCGAAAAATCTGCCAGTGTGTACCCAGCCTTACATTCCTCCTTTGGGACTACACTGAGGCAGGCTAACGGTGCTACAATGTATAAGGTAGTAAGGAGGAGCCCCAGAGCCTAAACTTTTAACCTTTAAGTGTCTTCTGGAGGTTGGCTACTTAACCCCTGCTGTAACCTGGGTCCCCCTATCGACTTTAGAGAAAGAGATTTTACGGTGAGTATCAAAATCCTCTTATCTTGCTAGTACTTTGAGCTGTGACATCATCAGCACAACTGCTCTTCCCCATAATTCAGTGTATTGATCATGCAGAAATAATTGCATGTTTTTTTGGATGCAACCGACCGTCCATTTGTCAGAATCATGCAAACGCACAATCAAACATGTCTGAAAACCACAGCCGATTGTACTGTTCTCTATGGCTTGCTACCATTGATGGGTGAACAAGTGCAGCCAATGGAGGCAGGATCCACCACAAAGTAATTCAGAGGTACTTTGCATTTAGAAGGAAGCCTAATGAAGGAAGGAAGGAAGGAAACAAAAGCAGTGGGACGGGCATCTCGTGGCTGTTAAAACTTAACTTTTATTGTACATCGGTAAGACAAACTTAGTCACATAACTTCTCACCTCTCCTCTCATGTGTATTGGACTAAGTTATATACATAGGTAAGACAAACAGTCCAATACACAGGAGAGGAGAGGTGGGAAGTTATGTGACTAAGTTATTATACATAGGTAAGACAAACTTAGTCCAATACACAGGAGAGGAGAGGTGGGAAGTTATGTGACTAAGTTTTGATTTACCTATGTATAATAACTTAGTCACATAACTTCTCACCTCTCCTCTCCTGTGTATTGGACTAAGTTATTATACATAGGTAAAACAAACTTAGTCACATAACTTCCCACCTCTCCTCTCCTGTGTATTGGACTAAGTTATTATACATAGGTAAGACAAACTTAGTCACACTATTCCATCTCTCTCCTCCTGTATTGGACTAAGTTATTATACATAGGTAAGACAAACTTAGTCCAATACACAGGAGAGGAGAGGTGAGAAGTTATGTGACTAAGTTATTATATACATAGGTAAGACAAACTTAGTCACATAAAAGTTACGTTTTACCAGCCACGAGATGCACGTCCCACTGCTTTTGTTTCCAAGAAGGATTGACCAATCCCATATGGCCATTTGCTGAAGACTGCCTTGGACGTTGGAGCTCCGTGAAAGCTGTGTGTGGTGTAAGGGGATTACGCTCCCGGCTGTTACCAATTCTTCTTTGATACTAATGAAGGAAGGAAGCCTAATGCGGCAAGCATTCAGGCACATGGACTATATGTACTTTACTCACCTTTGGAGCCTTAATGGTTATTCTTATGGCAGACCTTTTGATATTGAAGACACATCTAGTGTCTGCATTACATATATCTTCAGCCAATTCATTGATTCAAACCTCCAACAGGGTGGTCTTTTAGACCCTTTATTTTTGATTTTCACGTATGGTGATTACATGAATATGATGAAATAGTGGCACCCTGTCATGATTATCATATATATTGATGGTTAGGTTCTTTTAATGTGTAGGATTTTTTTATTGACGTTCTAATAAATTTCACATTTAATAAGAATGTGTATATTTGATTTAGTCGAGGCCCTTATATATAGCCAGCGGTATGTATTATTATGGAGAGCACAATCTAATTGGATTGGTGCCTTATTGATAAAAAAAATATATATTTAAGTATTGCTGAGAGTGCTGTTCTAGGGGTTTCTTTTGGAGGCTCTTCCTCTGTTTGTGTTTTTCTTTAAAGATAGTTAAGGCTTCAATTTCTGAGAAGATCCATATTAGATTCTGTAAACAGGCAAATTCACTATCTTTGTAAACTCTTGAAGTCAGATATAAACACTGAATGTAATGAAAATAACACTAGAATTAGACTTGTGATACACTCTTGTTTTTGCAGGGTTTTTTGGAAGACCTGAAATTATCTGGAATGCATAATTGTAAACACCAAGACAAATGTAAGGATCCAGTATGCACACCTTTGCCAAAGGCAGAGTCTACAGTTATTTCTCATAGTTAGTTGGATTTCCTTTTGCTTTTCATTATTTTTATGCTGCTTTGTCTTAAACACATTAAATGGAATTACCTGCTGCTAACTTCATGCTACAATCCACAAACAGTGCGGTAGAATATGGGGTGCATTGGGAAGCAGTTTTCCTTTGTACATATTACGTAAATGTTTTCCTTGTAACAGTAAGGGTAGAATTTTTTTGTGACTTGTAAGGAAACAATGAAATTCAGATTTTCTCTGTGGACGAAATAGGTAAAATACCAAAATTATGTCTATTTTATCAAAAGCTTGTAATATTTGTTAATAATATTTTTATTATGTATAAAAACATATTTTTATAAATGTTTCTGTTGGTTCAGCCACATTAATCACCCAGTGTTTTGAGTCTAATGCATGTTTAGGAAATGGTTTTGTCTAGTTATGCGTTACATTACAAGAATGTGGCCTTGTCTGTTTTAAAATAAAATTTTAAAAAACCTTAAAGGACATGTTTACCCCTTCTGACCATTGTTCTTTCACACCCAGCCCCCAACTCTACTCTCACAATCTGTATTTTGCACCCGCTATTTCCTTAACAAATAGATCACCAGGAACGCAGAGGAGCAAGGAAAGTATTGTGAAAGTATGGTTTTGGGGGTCCTGGTTGTGGGGTAAAAAGTTCATTAGGGAGTGAACATGCCCTTTAAGATATCCACGTAGCTGTATGACTAGATATGATCACAATAAGTTCCTGAGCTGAGAAAAGTGACACATGAAGCAGGGATTTAAATGGCTGAAACATTTTTTACATGTCAGTTAGATGAAAGATGATGTTGATTAGAATTCCTAATCAAATAAGTATTTTCACTTTACCTTTATTCAATTGTATTTCAATTGAGCTGAAGAGATTTTGCAATAATCATTGTTACTTCATACAGAAATAAAAAATCATACTGAACTTATTGCTTATTACTCTACATTGAATATTATTCTAAATTAAGCATATTAAATGCACTTTTATAATAACTGGTGTCATTTATCAAAACACCTTTTACTGCTGCCTTTCATAGTAAATGCTAAAGTTGATTTTTACTGCTACAACTAATTTTAAAGCCCATTTGTAATTCCGAATGTATCTTATACCTTAAGTAAAAGGAGATGACTGCGGCTGATTTAAATTTTTGGGCGTTTCTAAATGATTGTATGGCGGACATTGATGTTCTGGGGAGGAAAACTTTCACAATAAGGGTAAAAAAATAGGTTTACCGTATATACTAGAGTATAAACCGTCCTGAATATAAACAGAGTTAACTTTCTCCCATAGGAAGTCCCATGGATAGTTGCACAGACAGTCCCATAGAAAGTCCCATACACAGTTGTGCCCTGCATACCATTCTGCCTGAACACTTAAAGATTGTTTTTTTCCATTTGCCTTGCAGTCTGGGCTGATCTGAGTGAGCAGGACAACAATTGCCTAACCCACTGAAATCAAGAGGATTCTCTGTGTTACAGGGCACAGCTTTTGTTTTCCCTGGGCTATGTGATTTTCTCCAGCAGCATCCAGATCAGCACAGACCCAAGTATAAACCGAGGGGAGACTTTAAAGATGATTTAAAGGTAAAAAAAAAATTGGTTTATACTCTTTAAAATTCACCTTTAAATTGACAGACTGTTATTTCTAAATTGTGATACAGTTCTTTCATCAAAATACTGGCATCAGTATTTTATTGCAAGTGCTTTAAGTATTTTACAACTAAACCAAAATACCAGTAACTTGCTGTATTTTTTTTGACCGCGTGGTATGGTCATATTTATTGCGCACAATGTGGTTGGAAATTACTGAAAATCAATATTTACTAACAGTGTCAATAAAGAAGCAATAGCTGCATTTCACTCCATTATAAATATTCCCCCTAAATCTATGTATCTAATGTGGCCCTGGACTGATTTAGATGTGTGAAGTTACTTTAAAGAAAGACTAGAAACAAAAAAACAGACTTCAGTAATTCAAACATGGGCATATCTTTTATAATAAAGTATAGTGTACAAACTTAATTCAGGTAAAAATAATTAGCATTCATTTGTGTATAAATAAATTGGATTAGCCATATAAAATTGTATACATTCGTAAAAAAAAATAAACCTTTTATTGCACTGTACAGAAAACTTTATCCTTTGTTTGCCTCTGGAAAGAGAAATGTTTATATGTGTATATTTATTAGGGTTGTATTTACACAATATATAAAGCTAGTTCTATGCCTCTTACTGGGTTGTTTTTGAGCAGATAATAGTGCTTGTCTAGTTTTGTAATCCATTTAGGTCAAATTACCTGGCCAGATATACAAAACCTTCCTTCATTGTATCTCTTGTATCATAATAAAATAAATAAAAAATCAAACAGTGGTGCCTGAATTCACAGTGTTTTAGGAAAATGCATATACTTGCAACATTAATTGCAGTGAACAGCACCCAGATAACTTGCTTTCTCTAACAAGCAATATGGAAGCTGCAATCTTAAATATAAATACAATATGTTATCATGCTCCTTTTAAAGAAGCAACATCTAGATCATGCTTTCTAAAAAAAAAACTGACAGCTGTCATGACATGATGGCTGGTTGTCTAAGGTCCTTTTCAATGTAATTACTAATTTTTACAATGTAAAATGTTAACACAAGGATGGGCATTTTGTTTGGTTTTATGAGCCACCTGCACAGTTTAAGAAAACATACAGGGCTATGTACCAAGAGCCGTTATTGGCTATTTGTGTCTTAGTCACGTTAACCCTTGGTACATCCGTTAACATGACACAATTAATGTGTACCGAACTGATAACTGCTCTTTAAAACAGAATCTTAAACGCCAACAGGTAGTTGGCGTTAAAGATTCTGAAAAGGTAAACCCTATTTGCAATGCACTGAGAGATTGTCGGCTTGGTGCATTGCCTAAAGGGGCAATAGAGAGCGATAGCAGCTCTCGGTAGATAGCCCTGAATATTTCCCACAAACATTAACAAAAAAAACCGAAATGTTAGTTGCCTGACTACTTACTATGCTCTTTCCTTCTGGGCTTTCCAGCCCTGTGTACTTAGATTCCTATAGTATAGTAAGATTGATTTATAATTTTATTATAACTGCTTGAGGCCTTGATCCTTAAAAATATGGTGGCTTAGGGGACCTGCCCAATAAACTACCATTCAAGTTGGAAGGCATTTCTAGTTTGAGTTCCACCGCTTCCATTATTAAATACAAGGTAAAATGATTTCCTTAGAGTAGAATATATCCATACATATAGCTGCCATGGTTTGACTACTAATTTAAACAAATCACATTGATGAAGGCCCATATTCATAAACCTGCAGTATTGGGCTGCGATCGAACTTCTACGACAAACTACCAAGTGGTAGTAAACTATCACAATGATATTATATGGGCGAGCATAAATATACGATTGTGGTCATAGATTTACCATAGCGATCATAAGTTAGCAATAGTTATAATGATCATTAAAGGTGATGCCTTTATAAATATTAGCGCCATGGCTCCTGTTTTATTTACACAACGGAACAAAGCAGTGGGAAGATGTACCCGGCTGATGTATTCCTGTTCACCTTGATACTGCATCATTGGAATGTTCTATTTTTATGGAGATAGAAAGTCTGCTAAGCTGGCAATCACTAAAGGCTGATTCTTCATGAAGACCTTTAAGAACTGTGAGGAAATTGCTGGTGCTCCAATATCAACCTAGTAACAAAAAATTAGTTAATCATCTTATGACAGTATATATACTTTTGACAAAAGTTATTGTATGGCTATATGGATGATTTTATAAAGAGACATTGATATTGGTCCCTTATTGCAGGTGCAACTACCGATAGTACCTGTATTTTTGTGACCACATTGGTAATTTACAGCCCATATTAACGTGGGAGGCGTGGAATTTACCAAGTGTGTTTTATTGGCACATTGACTGCTGTGGGCAGCACTCTTTGACAAGTTGCTTTATGGTACTCCCCTGCACATGTCACTTTTTGCAACTTTGGATGAGCACTTGCAGGAAAACCATAAGGAGCAGAGGTGTATAGTAAAGATTTTTTAACATTACACAGTGGGGCCAGTAGTAGGTTAAATTTTAGTTTTGGGGGTGGAAATGCTCTTTAAAGGGGAACTGTGGTCCAAAAATGATCATAGTTAAAGTGATATGATCGTTAAGCTGATTCTCCAAATGCTCTAAATTGAACTATGTAAGAATCTTCTCTAAGGAGACACTACCTATTATAATACTGTATATTTACAGGGAGATTCAATAAAAGTTCTTATCGTTAAAAATTGCGCTAATTTTGCCCCAACCAATCAGATCTTATTATTATTCGAAAGCTAACATCTGATTGGTTGGGGCAAAATTAGCACCATTTTTAACGATAAGTTTTATTGAATCTCCTTGTTAGTGTTTGTCATACTATCTTTATTATCCCTGTCTGAGTGTCAGAGAGCGATACAGATATTTAGTATTATTTTAGATTTCTAGCTGTTCGAGCTGGTTCCAGGTCTCTCGGCCGTTAGTCAGTGGCAGTATTTTGATTAATCTGGTGTTAGTTATATGTAATGGTCTGCGCCTGTGTTTTGACCTTGGAAAGCTTTGTATGGTCTGAGGTTGAGAGTTGTAGTTCTCAGGCCGCTTAACACAAGAAATTTTTTTAACTAACATCTAGTATGGCATGACCCAAGACTGAAATATTTTGCACACTGTTAGGAAACACGAACTGCCCTATGGGACAAAGGAAATGTGCACATTCCCTACCTGCAATAGATAAATGACTCTTGTTACATTTTCACCATTCAGGATATCTGGCTGCATAATCCAGGCACTAGGAAGAATTTCTCCTCGAACTGTATTTTTGCTGGGTGGAGGCATTGAATCACTGTATAAGGACTGAAAACACAAGCTGTATCCCTCCTCCTTGAAAATAGAAAACCATAATTATTTATGTATCTATAAAATGTAATTCAATAATCTGCAAGTTTTCAGGACCAAGGGAAAAATTGTAATATTTCAGAAATCTTTCCAGTAGTTTCTTATTTAAAGTTACAATATTTAAGGCTGTATACACATGGTCCAATATTTTAGCCTGATCAACCATTGCAACTTAAATTTAGGTTAATTGGGATGAGATACTAACCAACAACAATTTGGCCTGAAACCCGGAAGAAAGCCGCGTTCTGTCTGTCGGGTCAAAATTACGGCTCGGTGAACATACATTTTAGGTGTTGCTGCCATAGTAATCACTTTAATAATAACATTGTGTATTTAAAAGTTCAGTGTTTATAACTACGGTCCTTAGCCTCTTTAGAACGATTTGTTATCGGTGATGTCTGATAAAACTTACTGAAATACCTTTATAAATGCGTCCCTAAATGCATTGCCTATGTTTCTTTAATGTTTCAGGCCATTATTTGTCCCGAACAGCTAGTTAAAGAACTTGGGCCAAAACGTAATTGAGTGGCACATAGAGCTAGTGGTTAAATATTAAAACTTGGGTACAGCCAAAATTTTTGACTTTCAATCTTGTTTGTGTGTTTTTCAATACTTACAAGACAAGTTGACATTATGGTTTGTGTGCTGAATCTTACCTCTTGGGATTCCACGGAGATGCAACAGAAATCTCTGGGTTGTTTTAGGTAGCAATGTGCCATATCACTCTTTAAATACACTTAAGAAAATTGGAAAAAACACACATTATTATGTCTGTAATAACGTGTATGTGCATATAATTTCTTTTCTTTTAAAGATTTTTATAATATTTTATTATTCGTAAACAAAAGGTATTTTTTTTTTTTGCCTAAACATACAGATTTTCATTAAATCTTTAACAGCTCTTTATAAACTGGGGTATGGTCCAGTAACAGTACAAAACAGGTAAGGGTTTACAAATAAGCTGGTTCACTTTCAACAGTGTATTCCACAATAATAGTTAAATTACATAAGAATACATTTACAGCTAATCTACTTTCTCAATGCAATGCATGTACTGTTACATTGTGTAAGGGCTAGGCCACACCAGTCTGCATTTAGATCGGACTTTAAAAGTGGACACTAGTGTGGTGAATTGGCCACACTAGTGTGCGAATCGCTAATCAGAGCAACACACTTGTGTGCCCGTCTCTGGCGTGCTTCAGTGTGGTCTCAGCCAGGGTTTTTAATGTACATTTCACAGAAAAGGTTAAGTGTTAAAAATAAGAAAAAGACCAGTCTAAGGCTACTTTCCCATGGGGATGGCTGTTGGTCTGTTGTTTGAAAGGTTCCAGATGTTTTGGTGCTAGTGTTTTGTAACATGTGAAAATAGAATTCATCTCTAGATATTTTAATCTTCAACTTAAAGGGCATCTATAGTGAAATTTATACATTGCTCCAATCCAGACAGAAAAAAAGGTTAGTGTATTCTGCCTTATTCCCACCTTCCTCTGTGGCTCTGTTTGCACACAGTCTGATTTACTGCAGAACACCCCTTCCCCTCTCTAGTCATTACCCCATTCATATAGTCTGGCTGTGAACCAAGCTGCTCATGCACATTAATCCTCCTACACTCCACTCTATCCTTTGTAAACAAAAAACAAACAACCTCTGTATGTAAGCCTGTAGAGAGCAAGTGTTTCTGTTCTGGAGAAACTTGCAACATAACAGAGTGGGAGGGGGTGTGTTAGGAGAAGCCCGAGTCACTGCAGCCCGATCTCCCTTTGACATGCAATAAATTGGTGAAAGCTTGGGAGGAGGAGGACCCAGTGCTGTTCTTTCTGCTCCATACTCCTTCCCATTACTTCTGTTTTAAGCTAGTATTTGCCAAGCATTTTAGGGCTCTATTTATAAAATCGATATCGTTATCGAAAAAATAACGATAGTTATCAAAAAAATAACAATCGTTATCGTAAAATAGCAACCGTTATCGTAAAATAACGATTGCTATTTTCCGCTAACGATCGATATTTTACGATAACGATATCGATCTTTTATAAATAGGGCCCTTAGTGAGCAAAAAGGTGTCATTGGAAGACTTGCTGTAAAACACTACACAGGCATGCTATTAGGGGATTTGATTGACAGCTCAAGCAGGAATGGTGTATTGAAATCTTGACTTCTTTTAACTTGTATATCTCGGGACAGGAGGCAACTGAAAAAAATATAGGTACTCTGGGTGTTGGGGGGGGGGGGGAAATTATAGAACACATGGAAAGAAAAAAAAATTACATTTCCCCACTATAGATGCCCTTTAAAACTGTAGCGTATAAAATGATCAGTCTACAAGACTGGTATATTACTAAATCTAAGGCACTCTATATGCCAGGCCTGGCCCAGGGGCCACATGCGGCTCGGCTCGTTGGCTATCCGAGACTGAATGCCTGCTGCTACCAAAAAATCTTCCCAAGATGATAAAAAAATATGAATTGTCAGGCTGATTGGTTTATTTTTATCATGTTTATTTTTTTTTTTTTTTTTAATGCAAGTTTTTACTAAAATGTTTAATAATTAAACATACAATTAACCCTGTATGGTATATTTATTTAATGGTCATGTTCTTTAAGTAATCACCCCCCCCAACCCATTTTTACAATACTTGCCTTTGTCTTGGCACTCCAGAACTGCGAAAACGTTTTTTTTTTTTTTTAAAACCTCGTTTATCATTCATGTAATATAAAGTACAACCACATATACAGTACATATTCAATAAAAGGTGTAACATAATTCGAGAGTTACACGAGTTTGATTTGTTACAATATACATTAAGAGTTGCATTTATTATGATGTTTAACTTGTTTGGAGACCACAGTTCCCCTTTAAGTTTAAATGAAAGGCCATTTTCCTACCTTTAAAACGAGCCATCAACCACCTCTCTACATGCTCCATAGCCCAAGATATATAGAAATGATTGGCCAGAAAGTTAATGGGTGGGAGGGGTGACATGTGACATTCCTAAGGCTTCTCCTGCACAGTGCCGCTGGCGAGCACAGCCTCAGACTCCCTCAGTGTGTGAGGGAGACAGGAAGTCCCTCCTCCTCTCTGCTGTGTGAAGTCCTGACAGAGAAGGTAAGGGAATCTGCAGGTCCGTATGTAGTAGATGTGGGCCTAGGCACTCCTTCAGGCAATGTGCCAGTATGCTCCAGTTGTGTGTTTGTGTGATGCAATAAAACAGAATTTTCTGACAAACGGTGTGCGCTTCCATCAACCCTTGTTTGCTTGTGCTATAGAAGGGAATCTGCAGTCCTTCTCTTTCACTGTGTGAAAACAGCCTTTTCAGGCAGTTCTCACTCTGCCTGAAAAGACTGATTCCACAGAGTTTTCTGAGTTCTGAGTTTTTCTGAGTTTTTCTGAGTAACCCACTGCACCCGAGAGTGGGTGGGGCTTAGACATCCATGAGTGGGTGCCACCCATGTGTGGGTGGGGCTTAGGCACCCACGAGTGGGTGGGGCCACATGGGGCTGTAAGATAATGGGCCATGGGGGGCCTGCAACTGGAAGGACCATGGGGTCCATGAGTGGGAGGGACCAGGGGGGCTGCAAAGGGGAGGAGGAGACACAGGACAGATTGACTGACCGTTTCAGAGCAGGAAGTGCAGGGGACCTGGTGATGCTGCTGCCATATCACACACAAAAATGTAAATATCTTCAAAACTATGTAAAATAAACAATGAAAATAAATTGCAAAAATTCTCATGGGAGCAATTCCTATCAATTTACCTAAAGTCATTTTTGGACCACAGTTCCCCTTTAATTAAATTTAGTAATTTAATATCTAGTCACTTATTAAACCATCAAATGCACCTTAACTTGGGAAATAGGGGAAAAGGTGGGGAAAAAGGAGGGGGGGGTGGTAGGGTATATGTAAGATTATAGAGATTATTGTGGTACGGTTCATATCTTAAATATTATTATGTTTTCACGAGAAGTAACATGTAGAGTTATTAGTTATTTGCCCTTATCGGTAATTGCATTCCCGTTGTACCAAGTGGTCTAGATCTTGAGAAATTTGTCAGGGCAGCATCTTCCAACATATATTAGCCATATTTATGGGAGTGCTCTATCAATCATATCGTTCCAGGTTTTAAGCTTAGGTGGTTGGGGTGCCATCTAATTTAAAGGATAACTGTATTGCCTCAATGCATTTTTTTTTATAATTGCTTTAAAAAGTGTAAAGGTATGTATCCCTCCCCATACATTTTTTTTCCTGATTTCAAGCCTCTCTGCCTCCAATTAGCCATGCTGTGAAGGGGGCATAACAATTCTGTCTGCCTCTAACGGTCATTCAAAGCTAGCATGGGAGAAAACACTCCTCCACCCACCATTGATCAGCTTGCTTATGTAGGCTGTATCCTAGCAACAGGACATTTCAAGTTTGTTTAACTGGCAGAGGAGGAGGAGAGAGGTTGTAACAGACATTCCCACCAGCCAATTTATCATGGCCCTGGGCCATCTAGGACGTGGGCTTTTAGAACTCATCTTTGCTGTGTGATATCTAAGGGAGGGCAGCACAGCTGTAAATGTAAGTAAGTGATTTCAGCTGCTGGAAGTGTGGAAATGTAATGGGGGTGATGTTTTTTTTGATATTGTTGTCCTTTAACACAAACTTTTCTCGCATAAAATAGTCAATTGCAGGAATTTTAGTTGGTGTCTGGACAAGGTATCTGTTTCAGGTAGACCTAATCTACATACATAGCTTGGGTTCGAATGTGATTTGTTCACCCATCATTTTGGATAGGGTTGAACTTCTCTAGTCACTCACTGCCTCCTGTGTTTCTGCTTTCTGAGCTCTAAGGGCTGTATTTGTAAAGGCGCGGGTATCGCTTTTTAGCGATACCGTGCCTTTGACAATCCGTAAAATTATTGTTAAACTGATAGTTAATTTCCGATACGATCCTAAGATACTGATCTTAAATCTAAGATAATGAAATAGCAGATTTACGATCCCCATAGAATACCATTGCTGCATGGTATTCTATTACCGAACATTTGCCCATAAATGAACTCGCAATCGGACAATAACTAACCTGTGGCATCTCTAAAAAGTGACACCGCAGGTCTATAATACGGCCCTTAGTGAGCTTGCACAGTTTAAGTAGGCAAGCAGTGCAGCTGTTGTAAATCATTGGTACTGAGGTGTTCCAGGGAGAAAGTTAAATAGGGTTTGGGGGATTATTACTTTATCTGCAAAAGTTTGTATGGGTGTGCATGTGCATGTGGTGAACTTGCCCTTTAATCTTTCTATAATGACATCATATTAATGTTGAGCAGTATTGATTAAATCTGTTGGTCTGTCCCTTCACATTAGTCCAGGTTTCTCATGCATCCCACTGGAAAAATTAATTGCCCATCCCTGGTCTATGCGTTTCAAGGAGGGACATTGTTGGTGTCTGCTATAAGACGCCAAATTCTAGCAGTGAGGAAGTGAGTCAACTTCATATACAGTTGACAAAGGCTGCAAGTTTGGGGAGTGTGCTCATTATGGGGGACTTTAATTACCCTGACATTGATTGGTGGAGTGGAACTGCCAACACAGAATTTGCTGCAGGATAATTTTCTCTCACAGGTGGTTGAAGTTCCTACTAGAAAAGGAGCTCTGTTGGATCTGGTAATATCTTACATCATGGAGCGTATTGTAGATATAACTGGAGGGTTAGGGAATAGTGACCATGAAATAGCGTCATTTGGAGTACGTTATCGAAAGGAAAAGTGCTCTGAAAGACTTTTAATTTCGGGAAAGCAAATTTTCCCAGGTTAAAAGTAGTTCAGAATGTCAACTGGGATAATGTATTATCAGGTAAAGGTACTGAATAGAAGTGGACTGTGCTTGTGAAGGTTCTCATTCATCCAGGTCTTTGTATATCAAGTCCAGTTGATCTAATTGAATACAACAGATATAGAAGTGGACTGTTTTAAGGGGATTTTAAGCCATTGCACATTTTCATGAAGTATTGAAAAACGCACGTGATTTAAACTGGGAACGCAAATCCCAATCGCAATGCACCCGAAAACGTGCGTTTTTGGTGCGTTGCCGCGTTATCAATGAAATGAAAAAAGCGCAGCGGTGTGGCCTAGCCCTTAGGGCACGGCCACACTGTAACGCAAACGCAATCGCATGCGATTTCATGTGCGATTTTTTTTTGCGCTTGCGATTTTTTCAATAAGTATAGGAAAACGCATGCGATTGCGATTAAAAATGCAGAACGCAAAACGCAAGCGTAAACGCAAAAAAAACGCAGCAGTGGGGCCTAGCCCTAAGGGATTATAAAAACTGCAACAAGGAGTGTAAGAAAGCAATCAAACTAGCTAAAATTAATAATGAAGTTAGGATAGCTAAACAAAGCATCACTAAGCCTAAAAAGATTAAGTATATTAATAGTAAGAAGATGAGGACTGAAAATGTGGCACCATTAATTAGTTACGGAGGATGGTGATAAAGCAAATGTCTTAAATATTTTTTTAAAGGTAGCAAACAGTGCCAGGCAGTAACAGCTAGAGCCTGCATGATATTGTCTTGTATAAAGAGAGGTATGGATTCATGGGAGGAAAATGTTATTCTCCCTCTTTACAAAGCCAATTTGGTAAGGCCTCATTTGGAATATGCAGTGCAATTTTGGAATCCTGTGTACAAAAAGTACATCTTTGAAATGGAAAGGGTTCAGAGAAGGACAACTAAATTAATAAGGGGACTGGGGGAGTTTGAATATGAAGAGAGACTGGAAAAGTTACAATTGTGTACGCTGGAGAAAAGGCGCTTGCGTGGGGATATGATTATGGTGTATAAATACATTAACGGGCCATACAATAAAATATCTGGGGCATTGTTCACGAAGTTTCTGCAAACAAGGAATTTTGCAAGTTACTGGTATTGAGTCATAAAGTAGAGTTGATCCAGGGAAATTTCCGATTGCCACTTGGAGTCAGGAAGGATTTTTTTCCCCCTTCATAAATTTGGTGAGGGTTTTTTTTTGCCTTCCTCTTGATCAACAGTTAGGCAGGAAATTAGGATATTGCTAGATGGGTTGGACTGGATGGACGTATGTCTTCCTCAAATCCTATACTATTCAATTGAATGCTTGCTTAAACGTTAAATTTTTTCAGAAGGAAAACATCAACAAGCATCACTTCCTCCCTTCCACATCATTCTATTATTGAAAGCATTTGATGTCACATCCCTTCCTCTTTCCATGTATTGTATCCAGCGTGCCGACCTAAAACGCTAGGTCCTCACCTATAGATTCTTAAAAATGCATTGATACAGCTCTTCATCGTACAGGATGTGGCCAATAGGACAACACACATTTTGCAGAAGTTGTATTTTCATTGTTTTGTCTGCATATCTAGGAAGATATCAGAGGTGAGGACCTAGCAGGTTTAGATCCTCACCCTGGGTACTATGCATGTGTGGAGCAGGGGGGAGTTGAATATAGTTTTCCTTTAAGGAAGTGTTACAAATGGCAGACTTGCATTAAAGGGTATGTACCCTTTTAAACCTTAAAATATAAAGGTTTTCTTTTTGTTCTAATGGCCTCCCATACCCTACCTTTATTGCTTCAAATGTGCTTTAATGCTTCCAGTTCATTCACTTGAAGATTGTCGAAATGTATATAATTTCCTTTGTCAGGTAACACACAGCTGTTTCATGTGATGATGTCATCGACATGGGCAGGCTAGCATCCCCTGGCGTGCCAGCTATAAGAAAGAAAAATTTCACACCTTCCTCTCGCGTTTTATTTTTATTGGGAGGAAGGCGTGAGATTTGCCTTTCTTATAACCGGTGGCAAGTGAAACAGTTGTGTGTTACCTGGTAAAGGAAATGATGTAAATATGGACAATCTCATGGGGGCAGTGCCAAAAACATGATTAAAGTGGAGCAGGAAGCCAGCAAGATTGAAGCAGTAAAGATAGGCTATTAAAACACCCCCCCCCCCTATTTTTACTTACCCTTTAAACTTTCCTCTTACCTAAGGTAAATCTCTTAACTGGTTTAACTCTCCTGTAAAGGATAATATGTGGGTGTTCTGTAATGGAGACTTAAACAGAAGTCCTAATTGATTTTGTATTCATGTTTTGTTTATAATAAACACTGATATTTATCAGAGAATTTCTGATTCTATTCAGTACAGTGATAATGTACTGGCTCTGCTGTTCCCAGTGTTGGTTCATACAAACTCAGTGAAGGAAAAGGAAACGGTTCAACCAATTTTAACTCTAATCCCAAATGCATACTGATAAAATGTCATTTATAGTCACTTACCAAGCTTAATGTGGCTGTTCACTCTCTGATGAACCTGAGCTGCAACGACGCACTTGTCATACAGATGTCTTGTATGAATGTCCTTCACTACACACCAGACATCGTTTAACGGTCTCCTAATCACACCAGCCCCAAGGAAACCATGTTTAGTAGCAGATGGAAATGCCTTGTAATATACAAATACACCTTTCTCTGTACACTGATACCTAAAGGAAAGGAGATTGTACTATAAGAAAAATATAAGGACAAGATTATGACAAAGAGCTTACATGCATCCAGCTGATGCTTGGCATTGAAAGATATTAACTATACCATGACATCTACTATTATGACATCTTCAGTTATAAAGTAAATAAATTAAAGCAAAGAGCTTACATCCATCCGGCTGATGCTTGGCATTGAAAGATATTCACTATACCATGGGGGCAAGCTGCCATAATCTGAAACAATACAGAATTGGGATTTAAGTGGAATATTCATTATCTTCCTTAGAACATTTAACTTGCCTTCATGCACTTGAACTTCCTGGTATGACACTTACCTCCGCTATACCTGCTGTGTGGACCTGCCTTGCAATATCCTGGTATGATACAGTTGGAGAGATATTGGTTGTGCTGTATGTGCCATTCCTTCTTGTAAAAGGAGACAGATCTGCTGGTGGCATTTCACTGGTAGGATCATTGTTCCAAGAAAAACCATCTAGGGAGGAAGAGTTTAAATACACAGGTCTGTGCAATATATACTTTTACATTGCCTGGCTTTTTCTCTAGTTGTTACAAGCTATATAAGCAGAGTTTTCATTGTTAAAATCTGAATAATGACTGTGAGTAATGACTACTATCAACCTTTAGGCTCATTTAGCTCTAGGCCACACTAGCATGTTTCGTGATCCCTTAGCATGTGAAAACCGCACGTCTGAATGTGATGCAATCCATTTACTGCATCACACGCATTACCATTCAGAGGCCTCAGCCTTACCAAGAGCTGAAAATGCAATATTATTTTAATAGACCCTGCAGTGTTTTCCAACCACAATATTGTGTCTTTATAAATACCCCCTTAATTTAATTTCAACTAGTTTAAAGGACCAGTTCCAAACCAGAAAGCTGCACAAAACGTATTCTAAAGTGAATTAAAGGAGAACTACGGTAAAACCAAATATGTAACCTCCTGAATAACTGTTCATGTGCAGTGTCTGGACACATCTCCTGACCTCAGTCACAAGCTCTCTTGCCTAATCTGCCCTGTGAAAGGATTGGCTAGAGTCTACTAGTAGGTTTGACCATCTAATTACAAATTCCTGCAGTTAAGTGTATGACTGAGCATGAGTAAAGAACATAATAGCCATTGACCAAGCTGAGTAAAATTGGAATGTTGGGAAATAAAGGACAAACCCCGTATTAGTAAGGTAAGTTTCCCAGCAACCACATCAAAATGAAATAATAGTAAAACACAGATAACTGCTTTAATGTCAAGGTGTTTTGTCTTCCGATTCATTGTTTTTATGAGGCTTAAGTTTCCTTTAAAACTACAATAGAAATATGCCTGAATAGATTCTATCAATCGAATAGATTCCCAGAATCACCTTAAATACAACCACCCACCAATAAAAACAAACCCCCATCACCTGCACCACTAAAAGACATAATTAACAAATACTGCCCAGGCAGATCTACATATCAACCAGCGAACCCATGGCTACTGCACAAACAATGCGATCAGAAGATCGCTCGTGGCACTGTCATCAGGCATTACCTCCCGAAGCTCAGGGACATAAGAAACAGATACCTTAATGCCACCAATACCAGCATCTTTAACAGATAGCTACGAGCACACGGCCAATTACAGCACTAACTATGCACTCAGCGGTAAATGTAAGTATCAACTTAACCTCCACTAAAAGACATCAGATATATTAGGTCTCAATAGGCCCGACTTCGCAGCTATCAGTCCAAGCTCACATGTCATGTGTGGGCCAACATGATCACTGTATCACCATCTGTCAGTCAGCAGAACGATAGCACCAGCCATAATATCTCTGGCCAGCTCAACCAAAGGGATGCAAGCATCACATAAAAACAAGTATCAATAGGATAAAGAACATAGTACCTAAGCAATATTACAAATTCCTAGCAAGGATACAAATAAGCTTATGAAACAAAATACCAAACAGAGTAGCATATGTCAAATAATAAAAAAACAGCTCATCGTGATCATCTCATTTAACCCCTTTTGGGGCCAAGGTGTGGAGTTTAAGTATCCACTGTGATTCTAACTTAAGCGAGCGATCTTCTGATCGCATTATTTTTGCAGTAGCCGTGGGTTCGCTGTGTGCTAGTAGATCTGCCTGGGCAGTATTTGTTAATTATCAGGGAGATTCAATAAAAGTTCTTATCGTTTAAAAAGGTGCTAATTTTTCCCCAACCAATCAGATCTTATTTAACATTTAAAAGCTAACATCTGATTTGTTAAGCGGTGATCCTCAAACTGCGGCTCTCCAGATGTTTGAAAACTACGACTCCCAGCATTCCTCAACATTCCTAACATCTGGAGAGCCACAGTTTGCCCATCAGTGGACCGTTAGGGCAAAATTAGCACCATTTTAAACAATAAGAACTTTTATTGAATAACCCTGTATGTCTTTTAGGGGTGCAGGTGATGGGGGTTTGTTATTATTGGTGGGTGGTGGTAAATTAAGGTGATTCTAGGAATCGGTTAGCGATCCTGACGACGGCCATAATACATGGCGGAAACGCGTTGATCGGAGCTAAATAAAACTATATGTGTTTATAGTTGAAGAAGTCCCGTTAAGTGCTTTCATCATTACCACTATTCTTCTATTTGACTTCAGGAGAGATACCCAGCAGGGGAACCTAATAGGATAATTCTGCAGGTCTAAGAATAGACCCAGGAAATCCTGCCACACTATGTGGTTCAAACTAAACATGCTATGTTCGAGACATCCCACCCTGACGAATCTGGCTTCCGTGCAGGGTGGGGAGAAGGGGGTGTGATGGAGTGACTTCACAACCCCCCCCCCCCCTCCCACCTTCCTAAACCCTCCTTGGCTGCCCTTCATATAGCGTTAATTTTTTTATATATATTGCAGGGCATCCCATCCCCAACTGCTTTATAGGAAGTGTAAAAATAGAATTGAAACTGTACGTACAGATCATTGCTCCCACTGCCTCTCAGCAAATCACAGCCACAGCTCCCGGTCCGGCCCCCTGCTTTTACTTCCGGCAAGCAGGGAGTCAGTTCAGAACGATGCTAGAGCGAGGGGCTGTAAGTAGAGTTTGAATTCTATTTTTACACACCTAACATAGTGATTGGAAATGGAAGGGGATGCCCTGCAATATATCAAAAATTAATATCGAGGGTGGAGATGCCCTTTAATACAGAGAACAATTATACTGAAAAAACAGGGAGAATAAATGGTATTACCAGCTCTGCTGCCACCAATTTGTACCAGATCAACACTTTATGGAAGGATTATGGGTAGCATGGCACACAGTGGGTTACTCTGGTGGTATGGCACAAAGTAGACAGTGCACTTATTTTCTTTTAACAAGCTAAACCAATGATTTAATAACAAAACATAAACAGTTTCCCCACATAACATGTGCAGTGATGTAGTTGTCCCTGCCTATGGTGCACCACTTTAAAAATTGACCAGGTCTGTATATGGTGTGTCCTTGTAAGTTGGTGTACACTTATCTGTTATTTCATAGTTTGTATACAATAAGGTAAATTGTTTGTCCAATAACCTGTCCTCCCAACAGGTGGTACCAGTATCTTATACACAGTGTTGCATTCATCACACTGTGCAAGGGATCACACCACACACTTATCTACTTTCACTTTCTCTCCTTCTAGTCATAGAGAGCAGGGATGCCTTGTCTTTTATAAGTCACTGACATCACCTGCAGGCTGGAAGTGGTATATAAGGAGCCTTGGTGTATATGTACATTACAATACACATCACATCCTGTGTAGCAGACAGAAACTTTTTTTGGATTACGCTTCCTTTCACATGGAGCAGACACGGGTGTGGTTTAAGCTGCCATTTGACCATTCCATTTTGAAATAGGAATCTCAGCTCTGTAAGTAAGTTTATGTATTTTGTATATTTTGTTGCTATACTTAATATACATTTATATGGTAATAGTGAGAAATGCCACCCATACAGATACCCCTTTCCTATATCCAGGGCCGGCCTTTGATATGGGCTACCTGTGCGACCGCACAGGTTACATTACCAGGAGGGGGCACCAGGAGGGAGTCTTAAGTCACAAACCTGTAGGTCAAAGTTGTGCATTAGTGCTACAGCCCCCCCCCCCCAGTTATAGTCCTGAAGATAAAATATATGCATCAGCACCACCCCACAGACAGCACCAACAGACGTAAGCATACGTCTGTATGCTGTGCTGTTCTGTCTGTGCATTTAGTGTGTTACGTAGTGATCTAGGCAATATATACAAGCACACACTACAGATACTGAAAGACAGTAAGCGCAGGTGGCAGACTTGATTTGAAGCAGGCCAAGGCAAAGCAGTGTATTATGTGTGCCCAGGGGGTGTTTTGGAGGGGGTGCTAGGCGCCAGTGGCAAATCTTGTACAGGGTGCTAATTAACCTAAGGCCGGCTCTGCCTATATGTAATAACCTATACCCCCCACCTCCTTGGTATCTCCTAAAAACTCAATGCAATCTCCTATGGAGATATAAATATATTTCTTATTTATATAATATATGGGAGATATATATATATATATATATATGTATATATATATATAAAAGCTCAATGCAATCTCCTATGGAGATATAAATATATTTCTAATTTATATAATATAAGGGAGATAATATATATATAATGTTTGTAACAGGGCTTCAGCACCTGCACATAAAAACTTTGTGCTTTCAAAAAAACATAATGAACATCTGTGGTACCAATTGCAACGCTTCAGGCTACAAGCCCTGTCTCAAGCAAACATCACAGCAGGTATGCAATCAATGGTAACAAGCAAGTTATAAAGTCAAACATGCTAACAAGCAACTGATACAATGTAACACATTGCCCTACCATGGTATACTGGCTAAACTGCACAATCCAACCCCTCATATTCACAAATACACATAGAGATCGTAGACTCTATTGAGACCCTTAGGTGCCAAAGAACCCAGTTTCTGAACCCACCAGACTTCCCTTTGTTTTAGTAATAATTTCCTATCACCTCCCTTTCTTACATCAATCTTAACCTATAAAAAATAGAAGCCTAGTGCACATCCAGTTAATTTGCTTACATTTTACTTTACTATTGTATTGCGACTTAAAAAGCCTGCCCTTCTCTCAGGATAAATTAAAGCCATTAGTTCAATAACTTGGCCAAATTATTTTAAGCCCAGCGACCACTTCACGGTTTGCTTTATTCTGCCGAGTCCTAACTTTTAACCTTTTTTACTTAAGTAACTTTTTACCTTCTTAGGGGATGTAATTCTCAAACTTTGTCTTTATATCAGTACCTGCCTTTTATGAGATGAAAGTCCCTGCTGCTCCTTCGCTTGCATTTTGGGAATAACTCTCAGCTTTCAGTTCTTGAACACATGACCCACTGTGCTTTTTAAGTCGCAATACAATAGTAAAGTAAAATATAAGCAAATTAATTGGATGTGCACTAGGCTTCTATTCATTGTATTTATTGAATTAATTTGGTCTCTAGTTGCACTCTGTGTAGATGTATACTATCCCATTTCTATATATATATATTGCTTGTTGCATTGGGGGTTTGACCGAGCCTCTGGGAAATGTGTGCTCCACCCACAGTGGGTCATGTGTTCAAGTACTGAAAGCTGGAGAGTAAGTCCCAAGAAAGCAAGTGAAGGAGCAAACCATGAAGTGGTCGCTGGGCTTAAAATAATTTTGACAAGTTATTGAACTAATTGCTTTAATTTATCCAGAGAGAAGGGCAGGCTTTTTAAGTCGCAATACAATAGTAAAATATAAGCAGATTAATTGGATGTGCACTAGGCTTCTATTTATTGTATGTATTGAATTAATTTGGTCTCTAGTTGCACTCTGCATGGATGTATACAATCCCATTTCTATATATCAATCTTAACCTGTTTCAGTGCCATGAAATTTAGTTGTCCTGTGTTGCATGATGTAGATCAATTAACATTCATGGTACTAGAACAGGTTAAGATTGATGTAAGAAAGGGAGGTGATAGGGTACAGTAACTGAGTAATATGGCACGTAAGGTTCTCAATAAAGAATACAGGCCATATTTATAAATGTGTGGCATCTGTAAATTACGATGGCTGCATAAGGAAACAAACCAGATTACAATTGAGTTCATAAAAATACGTGCAGATTGTGGTCTTGATTAAGCACAAGTGGATGTAACGTGCTAAGGCAATGCGCAAACAAAACTTCCCTTTTCCTGAGTTCTCTACCCCAACGTCTAGGTTGAGGGACAGCCTCAAGAAACAAAAAATGAAGATACAATTCTCTGTGTTGGACCTGATTAAATGAACTGGAACCGACAATTTGCTATTTTTTAATCGGATGATAGATTTATGTTGTGATACTCTACACTTAATGGATTGTGTAGTCTCCCCAATATATAATTTGTTGCAGGGACAAGTAATACATATACAACATATTTTGTATCACAGGTGAAATAGTCACAAAGGAAATACTTCCCTAGTACCGGAGTGAAAAAACTTTTGTCTTGATAACATGGTTACACAGTTTACTCGACTGACATGAATAAATATATTTATATTAATAAACAAACATACCTGAAACAGGATCCTTCTGGGAAGATACCAGATGAGAGTTCCTGACTGTTGTACGACCTCTTGCCACCCCAGATAGGAGATCCGCAGTTTTTGGTGACATCTAATAAGACCAGTATAAAACAGAATTTTTAGCTTGTATTTGCACACATAACACTGAACGTTTGATTTTAAAGGAGAAGTCTAAAATCCTCAGGTCTAGGAGTTTGGACTACGAGCCGCGTATTTATTTGTCTGTCTCCCCTTGGCTACACTGATGTTGGACTGCTTCATACCCAGGACTTTAGCCATCATCAGAATATAATATAATCGAGCGGTGCTCCGAGCTGTTCCCTCACATATCCGGTGGGACCAATCAGTGTTCCGGTTTTGGACGCATTGGAGCGGTTATGCACGAGGGGTGAGACCAACCCAATTCTATTTATTCATATAGATATCCTGTGGAATTTTATATTACTCTACAACTGTGGTACTTTTTTTTTTACAGAGACTGACTTAGTTGGGAAAGCGGAGACACAGGTGCAAATGGATGGCATTGGACTGATATTCAAGGGCTCTTTTAGTGACAGCCTTTTGGTTTTAGTGTTATATTGATGTATATTCTCTCCCTGCACTTTGTTACATTTTTTAATAGATACATGCACTTTTTTTGATACCCCCAGTGTGTAGCTTTTTATTGACTGTTTGGTCTGCTACATTTAGAACTCCTCTTGTAACATTACCATATTGGAGTGCCTTGGATTTTTGTATCCAAGTCCAGTCAGTCCTTTGTCTAGCCTCTTGTTAGACCAATTTTTTGTTTGTTTTTCCTGTATGTTTAACTGAATCAAGTGGAAAATCATGTAGTATTAGAATGTTGTTTTTGAAAATATTTCTACAAGAAAAAGCAAATCGGCTCTTTTGTGTTTTTTGTGTTGGTTGTCTATTAGGCTGTGTACACATGGGTCGATATTTTAGGCTGATCGACCCCAATGACTGGTATTTTGTGCCAAAATATCAGCTATAATCACTGCTGTGACCAATTTCTCCTGACTGATTACTGGGAAAAATCATTCGGCCCAAGTGATCGATCCTGACGTTAAATCACGGATCACTACGTCAGGGATGTAAAACTTGCAGCCCTTCAGATCCCTGATCTATGTTCTGTGCACTAATAACGACCAAATGTTTCTGACCAAAAAGATCAGGTTCAGTTTCATATATAAAGTCTCTGACCCATTTTGGCAAAGAATATAGAAATATAGGCTTATTTAAGACGTGCAAATATTTGCCTGAGCTGTTAACATGCCCTAAACCTATCAGATGTTACATCTGTTGTGTTCAATTAGATCAACTGGACTTGAAGTTTAGCTCTTGAAGACGTTTCGCTAGTCATCCGACTGGCTTTCTCAATTCAGAATGACTTGTACAAGAATCTGTGGCAATTATGTACCCTGGAAAATAAAGAAACCAAGCCTAAATAGAGGTGGGGGGGGTTCGACACCAACTGTCTGCCATGTACAATGCTGTTTTGACACCTTACTCTGGGCGTTCCTATAACACCTCTTAGCCACTATCTAATCACGCCCTTAACACCTGGCTGTGATATGCTAATTGGGATTTTCCAGGGTACATAATTGCCACAGATTCTTGTACAAGTCATTCTGAATTGAGAAAGCCAGTCGGATGACTAGCGAAACGTCTTCAAGAACTAATCTTCAAGTCCAGTTGATCTAATTGAATACAACAGATATACCATGACCTGGATGAATGAGAACCTTCACAAGCATATCAGATGTTACCTTTTTACTGGTCTACTACAATTAGAAAACATTTGATAAAATCTCATCTGGTTGCTGCAGATTAAGAACACAGACAAAACCATACACCTCTTATCACACAGGGCAAATCTTCAGACATGGGCCGTATTTATAAAGGTGCAGTATTCCATATTTGGGATCCCACAAATGTCCCAACATTGTATAATAGCTTTAACAATCTGTGTTTTCCAATACCACTCGTAGAATAACAGCGATGCCTAAATAACACTTTGTGGTATATAATGCAATGACTGCCTCAGTCATAAATTTACAGCCATTGAATAAAGGCACAGTCATACTGGTTCTTTAGCCCACATTGTAAGTGGCCACAATATTCCCACAGTATCAGATTTTAAACAATACCACAGGTTTTTTTTAACATGGCCCAATGTGTATTTATGATCAGACAAATCCTATAAGTGTTTATATTACTTGGTAAAGGGAACAGGTATAAACAATTAAAGCCCCATAAGATAAATTTAAAGTCATGAAATATCAAACAAGCACTAATCATGAGTCATATAGTTGCCAGACATATTTTCAGCGTGTTTGCCCTTTAAATATATTACTCTTTACACATATCTTAGAAAGAATCATGCTTAGCTACCAGTGGATGCTGAACATCCAACAACATTTGGGAAATTGCCAACCTGCTAATCCAGTAAGTAATTGCCATGTAGGCTATCCTCACCTTTGTTTCCTTCAGGTCCAGCTGGTTTCTTTTTTCATATGGTGTAAGTGTTATGCTGCTATTGTACCCAGAAGTTGGTCCAGAGGAAAGGCTAAGGTTGGAGTTTGTGTATAAACTGTTTGTGCTCAATAATGATTTCAGTTTTGTGTCCTCCTGCAAAATACACATTAGTCATTGTGTTAACACACATCATATTAAAGATGATATGAAATTGTTTACAATTACACTGCTGTGTTTTATGGACCTACTTAAATTATGGCATAGTTACTCTAGTCTTTCTTTATTTTACAGTTCTATTGTATATTCTATTTACCTCTCGTGTCCCCATATGTCCCTGCCCGTACCCTCTGCTCATCACAGAACCATCTCTTATACAGATCCCCCACTCACACTTTTTTCTCTTGTGGCTCCCATCCTCAAGAAACAATAAACAGGTTCACATCTACTCTCACATACTACCTCTTAGAGCACAGCATAGGATTGTTAAATTGACACTGCACCAGTTCTTACTGTGGCACTTCTACCATTTCCTATGTATCTGTTTGTTTCCCACCTAATTAGATTGTAAGCTCTACGGGGCAGGGACCTCTTTCCTCATGTTACATGGGTCAAACACATAATTATATATTTATGTATTTATATCTTTTGTCCCCCTTGTACGGATGTTTGTATTAAAATATTGTACAGCGCTGCGTCCCAAAGTAAAGCTATATAAATAAACATATACCCACATATACATACCATCTCACCCAACTAGCCCTTTCTTTTGTCAAAGTCTCCATCATTATCTGGTGGTGTGTGAACCAAATGTTTGGATCTGGTGGCCAAATATAGAATCAGAATCCTCCATCAAAATGTGAAACCAAGGGATCAAATATTATTGCAAACATGTGCGCTATTTGTTGTTAATAAAGGACCACAGTGTTTAGTACTAAATAATGAGAACGGTATCTGCCAGTCAATAAATGGCACTCACGGTATTTACAGATTACCATCAATGGTATTTAAGGGTGGTCTATACCACTACTGTCAGTATAAATATGTGGGATGGACCAGGTCATGGTATAACATTACACTGGCTTTAGAGTTCAAAATCTTAATTGAATTCACCTTCACAAGACAACTCTGGTTCAGTCGCTTCTTCTCCTGTTCTGCCCTCTCTCTGAGCTTCTCTCTTGCTCTTGCAATTTCATTCTTGGCTTCCTCGCGTGCCTTTTGGTAATCTTTAAGCATCAGCTCAATCTCAGATGGACACTGGGACACTCTTCTCTTTGGTTCTTGAATTCTGTATTTCATAAAAAAAGACGGTGTATCCCAATCTTGGGGAGATAAGCTTGAACGAACAGTATCTTTTTTGATGTTGCCCACTTACCAAATCCTTTTGTTCAGCTGGCAAAACTTAAATTTCTTACAAAACTGACTTATTAGGAGCCAAGTTATTCCCAAAAGCAATGTGAGAACTGATAGCCTTGGTTGTATGTGCAAATATAGAGCAATAACCATGTGAAAATGTCTCTACTGAGGGGTGACCTGCCAATAGAATAAATTAGGAGGAATAATGTTGAGGAATATGACCGATCCCTGTTGTAAAAGCAGTGCCCACGTCTCATGAGAGTGTGGAGACAGTATTGTTTTTTCTACTGCCCCTGGTAAATGTCCCAAATTCGCATTAGTCTATACCAGGGATAGGCAACCAGTAGATCTCCGAGATGTTTGAAAACTACAACTTCCAACATTCCCTAACTCCAGAATCCTTAAATAGGAATGATGGGAGTTGTAATTTTCAAACATCTGGAGATCTACTGGTTGCCTATCCCTGGTCTATACCCTCTCAAGCCTTTATTTATGCTTTGTATAAGTGGACTGTAAAACTTTACTGTATGTTAGTATACAGTAGCAATATAAACACAACTGCTAACTGTACATTAAGCAATGTGTGTAAAATACTTAGCTGGGGATAATGTAAGATTGGATTTTTAATTAAAATTAATATGTGGCCATTAAAGCTAGATTTACAAATAGTTTCATTTTAGGTACCACGGTACCTTGTGTTATCCACCACATCCTTCCTTAGCTGCTGCAGGTATTCCCTTCGCCGGCTCGGTAAGTCTGACTCCCTCAGTGAGGACAGAGATCCCTGGGATGAGCTAAGATGTTTCTGGGGACTTAGACTCCGGCTCCTTCGGAAAAACTGAAGTCGCTCCTCCCTTTCCTTTCTCAAACCTTCAATGACCTTCATGTGCCTGAAGAACAGAAAGACTTTCAATCGCCATTTAACTGCAATATTGCTTTGTGGTACACTGATGACAGACAACATATATAAACCCAAACCCTAAAATCCAGTGCATGATCAATTTAGCCAAACTTACTTTGACAATAAGTTCTGTCTGATTTCACCCCCTTTCTATTTTGGCTCTGTGTAACACCTGTCACTGAATTTGTTCACCTCGCTCACTTTTACTTGCAGGCAGTAGCTGTATGAATAGAAATTTAATAAATAGAAGCTGTAGCTGTATGAATAGAAATTTATAAAGGCGTGGTATCGCTTTTTACCGATACCGTGCCTTTAATTATCATTATGACGATTGTTCATTTATGATCGCTATCGTAAATCTACAATAGTGATTGTAAATCTAGGTTTATGATCACCCGAAAAATACTATTGCGGTAGTTTACCACATACACTTACGGGTGTGGTCATACAGTAACAAAAACTTGCAATACGGCGGTTTTTATATGACCCTGTGTGTCTTATTTATCCTTTACAGAGCCATAGCTTCGCCAGTACTTTTGAAGCACTAAGAATAGTTTAGGAGTCCACATTTTATTATTAAAGGGGCAGTTCAGTCGAAAATACCAATTTTTAAAATTCTTAATTTAAATTATATATTACTAGTTATTCTACCTATTCTCCTCCATTTTGAAAAATCAGTTGATTTCATGCCCTTTGCTGTTCCCTGCTGTTGAGATTAGTGAGCTGACATTTTAGGTCCTAACAGTCCTTCTTCTTCCCAGGATGCACCACTTGGAATGTTCCTAACAGTAATTTCTACTGATTGGCTGTTGGATGGGTCAAAGATGCTCAGATCTCTACTGAGCAACTGAGTCAACCCAGGCGCTGGGTCAAGGGCAAGACCATAACGGTCTCTACTAGGAGTCCTGCAAACAGGAAGTCAGTATTTCGGTTGTATTTATTTATACGCAGACAAATCCTGAATGGGCAGGTTAAGGTCATTAGGATGGAAAAATACTGCTCTTTTTTCTTAAAAGCATATATATTTGCACTGAACTTCCCCTTTAATTTCTCCCATCACTGAACATTTTTGTTTACAGGGAAACATTTTAAATTAAATCATCTCTAACGATAATTTCTAAACATTCTGCTAAAAACCAATGCAGTGGCATAAGGATAGGAATGTGTGTGGCCAATTAAGACCCGTGACATAAATCCAATAAAATGTTGTCCTTCAAACACGGAATTTTCCGGAACTAAAACAATTCTGTAAGGACGAATTAGCATACATTCCCCCAAAAGATTTATGGCTGCATTAGTATTAAATGGTAATGAAACTGTCCCTTACCCCCCACCCCTTTTTTGTGAGCATTCCATAATTCAGTGGGGTACAATAGAAGCCACAATCATGTGTTCCTATCTAAAAAAGCAATTAAATATAATTCTTACACTGAATAATAGCATGATTGCAAAGAAGCTTTTTTTAGGGTTTACTGACCCTTTAAATCAGGAGACTGATTTTTCCAACTCCAACTGTCATTCTCATTTTTATTTCTTATTTACTGTATAAATTTCCTAACCTGTTGACTTGTCAATAGTTGATATTTAAACTTTGTAAATAAAGCTGGTTAAAAGGTTATGATGACTTTCTATAGGAACTATATGTAGACTGTAGTAACTTCCTACATACAAATTATATTAACCAGCCAATCAACCAGTTTTCATTTTAGTTGATCCCCTTTGCTCAAATTAATCCTTTTTTTTTTTAGCTCAGACATTTTCAAGTGACCTTTAATAAAAAAGACAGACTAATCATTTTTAATATTAAAGAGGTACAGTAAATGGTGAAGATTTTTTTTCGACGTTACAGGCCCAACAAAATTGCCTTACTTGTCATAGAGCTGCTTCTTCATGGAAGCGTTGTCCTTTCTATACTCTGTTCCATTCCGAATAACCCTCAGCAATGCATCGGTTTCTCCAATACCATAGCTCAGCTTTGCTTCTGCAAGTTGTACCGTAAGAGGTTGCAGGTTCATTTCCAGGTGAATTCCTGACATGATTTCAGATCGTTCTCTCTGCAGCATCTCAATCTCTTGAGCCCTGGTTTCACACACTGGACTCCCCCCAGAGTCCTGCCTTTCTAGTCTGTGCATAAAAGAGTGTTTAGTTTTACTATGATCACCTCTTATATTAAGGTTGACAGAGTTTTCTAGCAGGAGTCTCTGAAAAGAACGTTGAACTCCAGACCAATTGCTAAACTTGTTATGTATTGGGAGATTATGCAACAGATCATTGTCAGATGTCGACTTTACATTAATGGAAGAATCCTGATTTAGAAGAACATCCGTATTACATTCACTTTCTGAAACAGACATTTCATCTTGATGATAATGCAGGGAAACTCCATTTTCTTCAGACATAGGAAAGCTATGGTTTCTGTCTTTAAAGAAACTATTAGGGGTCATTGGAAAGTTACAGAGTTTGTAATCCTCACTGGAATATTTGTTGTTCTGAGCATCTGTCAAGGTTCCATTGCTTCCATATTGATCTCTTTCATTAATTAAAGAAATATTTTCCAAGGAATGATTCCTTACCAAGGTCTGCGTATCTACCTTTTGGAGCTGTGTGTTTAGAGCTGTTGATGACGTACCATCAGCTTTATCACGTCTTTTCAAAGTGAATAAGTTCCACTCACTGGACAGTTCGGAGATACTACTGGAACGGTTATAGCCGAGAGAAGGTTCTTTCCCGTGAATGCAGTTTTCACTTTTGAATCTCTTTTTATCTTCTATCAGCTTTTTGCCTGTGAAATCTCTATATGAACTACTGTTTGGGAGCTTTGTTTTTTTGTCTTTTACACAGCTTTCATTGGAGCTAGCGCATTCACTATCAGTTTCTGTTTGAGAAGAACTGGATTTTTCCTTTCTCCTATGCCTAAGAATGTTCACAGATTCCTGGCTATTTACATTCAAGTCTGCAGACACCTTTTTAGAAGGCTTTGCACTGGCACATAGTGTTAGAATGGGCGAGGAAGCCCTGTCTACCATAATTAATTTTTTGCTGGCTGCACCATTTCCAGTCAGATTCTTGGTAGCGTTCATGTGCTCAGTGCTGTGGTGTAAAGTCTGAGTGCTGGTTAATGCAGATCCAGCTACTGTGGCGTATGAGTTTTCAGTGGCGTTATGCGAAAACAGTTGAAGAGGAGAATGCCATTTGGCAAGCACTGATGTACAGGACTGTGAATTTTGTGTTTCAGATGTGAATAATGCTGAATTCATTACATGTGATGATTTACACAAATCAGTATGCTGATTGCAAGAGCAGAAGTCGTGTAAGTTTGGTAAGCTCCGTGTCTTCACATCTAAACAATCATGAACTATCAGTTTCACTGGGCTGTACTGGGACTGAGTCAGGGTATCTACCCCTGTAACCTTTACATTTACATTCATTTTAGGCATTTTATGTTCTTCATCTTTAGTCTGTAATTGTGTATATACTTGGGAATCTGTCTGAATGCCTGTGTCTACAGTAGTCTGAGTGGACGAGTCTCTTATTGACTTTTTCAGAACACCATTTGCCAAATCTCCACATGTTGTAATGCTGTGAAAATTAATATCACCCCCATGTGACAGGTTTCCAAGCAGCTCAGAGGTTTCATACAAAAGTTGTGATAGATTCTGCATATTTGACCATGATGCTGGCCTTTGATTTCTGCTCCTTGGAACTTTAGTAGATGAGATATCTGTATGACTTCTCTGGTGTCGTCTGACCCTTTTGTGCCTCCCCTTTGATTGGGTCCCCTGATCATGTTTTACCTTCATGTTATCATTACATGCCTCTGACTCTGATGTGTACAAAACCATTATTTCATCTACCTGCACAGAGCTGTTTCCAGATTTTGGTTTTATTTCATATAAACAGTCAAACTGTGGCTCATGGGTATAACTTACTGTAGCAGCTGTTTCATCAGACAATGGATAATAATACGAAGAACAGTCTAGTGAATTTGTAGATGGAAACTCTTGCATTGTGACATTTATGGTCTCCAAGTCTTCAACACTGCTTAAAGTGCTAGATGCCCCTTTGCTAATTGCATAGGAACTAAGATGAGAATTAAAAGGAGAATTCTGGGCATTTAAACCCTCATCAACGCTGGAGCACCTCATTAATTTACCATGAAATTTATTACAAGTGACATCACTTGCACTGCTGAACACATACGACCGTGTCCCTCTTTTACCATTCGTCTTTGGCTGCCAGGAATGGGCAAATGGGTTTATGTCACTGGAAGAGAAGTGCAAACTTTCTTTGTTCTCTGTTACTATTTCATCTAATTTTTCTGCCTTTATTGGCTGTTCTAAAACTCCTAACTGGATTTGCTCTGTGTCTGTGACAGGGGACCTGTTTTTTTTATGACTATTTGCAGGTCGATTACTATATTTATATAGATAGTTAATATCTGGAACATTGCCTGTGTACAGAGGGTGCAAGGCTTTTGATTTAACATTGACTGACTGATCAAAGAGAGGATCTGCATTTTCTACTGGTTCTGAATTTGAACGTTCCTCAACAGAACAATTTTGTGAACATTCAGAACCCTGGTGCTCAAAAGATGTTGTGCAATGACATTCTGGAACTATTAACACATAATTATTTGAGGTTACACATGTTGTTGGTGGATCCTGATCACGTCTCTTTCTCTCAGTACACTTGTCTGCGTCAATGTTATAACCAATGTGAATTTGCTTGTCTTTTGTGCAGTGATGTGACTTGTGTAGATAATTACACCTTAAAGTTTCCATGGATTCCTTAGTTGATAGTACAGTATGTAAAGAGCTACCTGAGTAATTCACTTCCTGGGTGATACCAATCTTTGCATTATCTTTAGTCACACTACTACTGTTAGTAGGCATGACATCTCCATTTAAACAAAGTTCCATACTACTAATTGCTATACCTTCTATTTTGTTTGGAAACAAATGCTCCAATGCTAGTTTATCCAGCTTTCTATCTTTCTCGGTGAATTCATTTGCTCTTAGTTGCTCGTGATTCTGTTCTCTTTTCTCCTTTTCATATTGTAAATCCCCACGAAACACTGCCCTGTCACTCAGCATTTGGTCTGTATGTTTAATTGAAGACTTGCTTTGACCACATCTTAACTTACTGTTACTATTGGGCCCCGAGTCCATAGTTTTTGACATTGACCCTGTCATGGAATTTGTGGTTGAGCACTGAATTAACAAATGCTTGGAAATTACTGGAACATTTCTCATTGTAATTTCTAGATTCTCCTTGTTGCCCGAGATGTCATGCAAGCAGCATTCTGTTCCATAAACAAACTGTGACTTGTTATTTGATTTTAAAGGTGTGTTTGTTGTGTTTGGCTTTACAGGTTCACAAGGTGAATGGACAGTATGGGGTTGACTGGCAGTATTTGCAGTAACGTATTCATCTAATTGTATGGAGCATGAATGTTTATTCTCTATGGTATCACCTTTTTTGCTGTATGCACTTTCCGGCAATATTTTATCCTTACTGCTTTTGCTCTGGTTTAATAACTCATCCTGCAATTCAACTTCATGGCAGGGAATAACCAAACCTGCACTGCTTATGTCTCTGTAAATATCTTCACTTTTAGGCTTTTCTTTTGCCGAAATGGATCTGTTTGTTATTCCGTGTTTATTGCCGTCATTAGCACACTGTTCATTATGTTTGAAAGGGAAATACTGAACATCCTGAAACACTGAAGGATTTAAACATCCAATGGCTATTACCGCATCTTTGCTTTCTGAACTTTCATGACTACTATTTTGTTCTTGGCTGCATTTGTTTGTAGATCTGTGTAGATTACTCATCTCCGATTTACCACCACACATCTGCATCAGATCATCCATTTCAGAAATGTCTACAATTAATTCATCTAACACTTTCATGTCTTTAGCTTGCAAGCTTACATTGCAATGTTGTGACTTTATGTCTGTATGATTATGAAGTTTACAAGACATAACTTTATTATTCAATACTCCATTATTAATAAAATAGTTATTTGTCCCCTCTGCAATTACCTTACATTCATTCAAAATGGATAAGTCCTGTATACTTTCTCCGCCCACATGATGGGCTCCAAGTAGGTCCCCAAAGCTATTTTCCTCCACAATGTAAGCGTTGGAATTCACATAACGTCCCTTTAATGAACTTTCTCTGCTTAATTCTGGTTTTGGGATTTCCTTTCCATGCAGTGATATTTCTTTATTTCCATTGATTTCTTCCTTAGAATGTGCAACAGTATCAGAATCCTCCTGTGCAAAAGCAGTTTCTTTATCTTCCTCCTCTATGTTTCTCTCTTGTGTACCTGTTGTGGTTTTTACTTTGGCTTGGAGAAGCTCGCCTTGAATATCAGATTCCTCATTACAACAAGGATCAAATCTGAGGCCTTGAGATATTTTCACTGATTCAATGTTAGTTTTGGAATATTCTTTTGTGCTATACCCAGTGCTGCTTAAGGAAAACATTTTATTGAAAAATGCATCAGAAGGCATCACAACAGAACTGTTACTTTCACCTGAAACCATTTCCACCATTTCCATACTTCTATCTTCTTTACTCCCCTTTTCAAGCTCTGTAGAACCATCACACGGAATAAGGTTGCTATAACTTGCCTGTACTGAACTGTGTAACAAAGAATTTAAATTTCTATTGTCATTTAAAAGTATTTTCTCTGATAACCTAAATGCATTTGATCTGGGATGGGGCTTTTCAAAGGTTTGCCGAGGTGCTTTGTAAATATCACCTAATAAACATTGATTTTCTGTGGCATTTTTACATTGGTCAGTCTTAATTTCATCCTCTAGTTTACAGGCATTTGAAGCAAGAAAAGAAAGAGTTACTTCAGGACAGATCATGTTCTCATGTGTCCATACTTCTTTCTGGTCAGAAGACTCTGGGCTGCTCTTACCTAGATTTACACAAGGTGGTTTGATTATGGATCCAGTTTCTGCAACTGAATGTGGATTTTTATCAGAACGAATCTCGCTTTCCTGTACCATGATATTGTTAAATGTTTGAATGAGGCTTTCTCTATCTGAGGTTGTAAAATTATAAGGGATTTCAGCAACTTTCCCTGTCTGATTTTCAGTCAAACAAATCACTTTAAAGTGCATGTCACTGCTTTGTTCATTTTGAGCTCTGATTTGCGGTAAAGGTGATGATTTTTCAAGACCACAAGAAATGCAATTGTCTGTTTCTAAAACATCTTTAAGCAAATACACATTCATTAAAGCATTAGAAACTGCTGGACCTGATAATATCTCTGAATGTTTAATGTCACTAAACTTTGCTGTCTCTTGATCATCTTGCTGAGCAATCCTTTCTGCAACAGTACTACAATTCAAGTGGTTTGTTTCCGAGTTTCCTGGAAAGTTGTCACATTTTTCTTTCTGTTTAATAATATCTATACAATGCAGTTCATTACTAGGAATTCCCAAATCCACACTTTGTTTTGCCCCTTCTTTATTAATTAAAGGTACATCACACTGAGAGCTTTTTACTTGCACTTTTGTCATTTTTAGTTTCATGGGAAGAATTTCTTTGAGCAATCCCACCTTTAGTTTTCTTGAAGCTGGTGCCATTGCACATACATTGTCATAATTTGCTCTCGGCAGACCTGCATAGTCTTCTATACAGTTCAGAATGCTCAATTCATCTGTTCCGTTATAGCCCTCCTTGGGTTTTGGTGTGGTTTCCTCCTTGGCTTGGTTAGTAGATGTTAAGCAAATGTGGATATTCTTGGTGCAAGGGTCATTATGAAATGGGAAATCAGTAAATGTATCTAATAACTGCCCTTTACTTTGTATCTCTTTAAAATCTGATTTACCAGCTACACTGCATTCCTGTTGTTTACTGGAACATTCTGACATTTTGCCCATCTCTTCAGATATATCAACACAATCATGTTGCCTTTCAATTTGTTCAAGTGTCTCTTCAACGGATTGTGAAAGTGAACTGGTTAAAGAATTATTTTCTTCAGGTTGACTTGTTTTAGAAGAGTTTTTAGTGGAAGGCTCATTCAGACCTTCAGTACTTGCATTAATGCACAAAGAACTAACATCTTCACATTTATCTTTCACAGATATAAGAGATCTGGAATTAGCAGATGTAAAGCAACTGCTGCCTGACTGGCTGTTTAATGCCTCAACACTGGCTTGTGAAGTGGTGCATATTTCATCCTTAAAAATTTGGTTGAAATTTAAGAAAAAAGACCCATTCAGTTCCCCATCAAAACTGCCCTCTACCTGGGTGGTGTTCGGATTTTCTGCTTGGATGTCTGAAAATCTTGGGCTTTGTAGTTTCCAGAAAATCTCTGCAGGTATTTCCTCAGATGAATCTATGTCTGGAAAGTCTTCCGCATCAGCCAAACTATCAAGGGAGAAGCTTTTTGAAACTGTTGTTAGGGAAATACCCATGACTACAGGAAAAGGGGTTGGATCATCATTAAACCCCTTGGAAGAAGTACAGGGGGTAATAATAGTTTTGGAATTAGCATACCTTCTCCTGTTTGGTCTTTCCTTTTTGCCATGTCTTTCTGACAAGGAGTCCTGGGATATTTGACTGTCGTCACTATCTGAATTATTCTGACAAGCATTTTTTTTTTCTTTGTGACTTAGCTCTTGTTTGACGTTATTGTGATTTACAAAAGAAAGGGAATCAACAGAATAGAAACTTTCACTATCTGAAGAGCCAGTCCTATCATCTTCCTTCCAATTTTCCAAGGGTATTTGCATTGTTGGCATTAGCAAATGTCTATTGAGTCGATCTGCACTTTGCCATTTTCTGCCAACTTTGCAGCTTTGTTCTTGATTGCTTAGTTTATTTATGTTGTCAGCAGATGAGGATATCTTGCTAAGCCCATCAGCAGATTTCTTTTGACTGTTCTGCGAACAGGAATCTCCATCTCTCTTTGGTGTTTTTCTTAGGTTAGGTGGACACCCAGAGGACATTTTTCCAGGAGGATTTTGAAAATTTTTGGTTGATTTTTGTAAGGTGGATTTGTTACTTCTATTGTTCCGTTGAATGCCTTTTTTTTCTGGCACAACATTCTTTTTAAATTTCCCATGAGGCTGTAGGACATGGCTTTTATAGGATTTCAATTTGGTTTCAGAGTTACCAGCAGGTAGTAGTGTTTGGCCATTTCTTTTTTTTAAAGGTTCAGTGTTTTTGGAAATTGCTTTATCTCGGTTACTAGCTTTTTCCATATTTTGATGCTTTTCACTCATTTGTGTATAAGAAGGCAGAATTGTCTTAATCTGATCTTTAACAGAATCAAATGTGCATTTATCAGCCCCTACCAATGCACAATGGTTAAAACGTAGGCCTTTGCTTTGCTCTGTAGAGAGTCCCTCTAAGGATATTGTACGTTTCGGACTCTGGTCACCTGGAGGTCTGAATCTTGGAACTGATGTGACTGAATCATGGTTACGTTTTCTTTTCAGAGAGCTGTACAGAATAAAAACAGAGAGAAATTAGGATAAAAGTAACATACTATATAAACTAAGAAGATACCTCAGTGGTCTAATTAACATATAGTAAATTGTTTTGTTTATATTGTGTGCATTTGAAGAGAAACTTTAGAGCTTGCTTTAAAAATATATTATAACAATGCAAACCACACATTATTTTGCTTAAAATGCATCTCCACTAATCTGATCACTTTATACAAATATATAAATAGGCTATACAGTAAACTATCTGGTGCATTGTTCACGAATAGGTCATATCAGAGGACACATGGACATCCTTTAAGGTTGGAAGAAGAGAAGTTTCATCTTCAGGTTAGGAAAGGTTTCTTTACAGTGAGAACAGTGAAACTGTCTTTCAGCAGATGTGGTAATGGCAAGTTTATTGAATAGCTTTAAAAGTGGACTAGGTACGTTTCTAAAACTATGAAATATTGAGAATTACTGGTATTAATACATATACTGCAGTTCTGGCTGATCCAGGGATACTTTCCTATTTCAGGAAGGAATTTTTCACCCCTTTATACTGTTTTCTTTTTTCTTTTTTTCCCTTCCTCTGGAACAACTGTTAGGCAGGAAATCTGGGGTATTGCTAATAAAGTTGGACTAGATTTTCAACTTTAGTATATTCTGAGATTCAGTAAGGCTTTGGGGTTGTATTGCTAAAGTGATAAGTAAAGCAGAACAAAAATGTATAACTATTGCTTTTACGGGTATTACCTATAGTTTGGAAGGGCTTGGAAAGAACGTGGAAGCGAGTATCTCCTGTAGTTCACTACATTGGCTGTACCATTCCCAGAGAGCTCTTGTAAGTTTGGCTTGTGAAAAGAAATATGCTTGAGTGTGTCTTCATTGATCCAACAAACAGTTTGGAGCTGCTGCAGGTCTTTCTTGGCTTGTAACAATTTCTGCTTCTTAACAATCCGCTCCAATTGGAATTTTACCCTCTTCCGTCTTATATTTCGTTCGGCTCTTCTTAGAGAACACTTGCGTAACAGCTCCAGCTGGACCAGCCTTTTTCTGTCTTGGTCGGCTTGTGATGGTTGGTTTTCATTCTGAGAGGTATTCAGAATCTCAACCTCCGCACAGGACCTTGGCTCAGTCTGCACAGCTGATTCACATCTCTGCTGGTGAGCCCTGTTGAGACTTTGTTCCACCTTCACAAGCCACCGCTTGTCTAAAAAGTAACACACATAACGAAAATTCATCATTTGATACTAAAATCAAGTTTTTAATATTGCACCATCTAATAAATATAAGATGTGATGTTTTTATTATCTTTAACAACATTTAATACTTCTAGATAGAGCCTAGAGAGTTGTCAATACAGCACAAATTCTACAGGCCCTATAATTCAGTAATGCCCAACCCTCAGGCTGGCATCAGTCCAGGGTATCAGTATTTGCACAAGTATTCCTTTAAAGGGTATGTCCACACTTTAATAAAACTTTTATTATATTATAGAGTTTGCTTCCCAAGCCCTAACCGCTATAATGTTAATGCCAGAAAGTGCCTCGATAGTTACTTACCTTGCCCCTCTCCTTCACCGCAACTGCCCCGGCCCTCTGTTTGCACGAAACTGCAAGCAGGGGGCTGGACTGGCAGCCTATGATTGGCTGAGAGGCAGCCCATCACGGACGTGGCTGTCGGCAGTTCACAACAGCGAAGGAGAGAGGCAAGGTAAGCAACTATCGGGGGACTTTCTGGTAATAACATTTAAGCGGTTGGGGCTGGGGAAACAAACACTATAATATACTAAAAGGGTTTGGAGCTAGTGGGAGGGATCTCAAAAGGGAGGGAGGGAGAGGGGGAGGGCTGCACTGCGCATGCCAAACTTCTCCCGGAGGAGAAGTCCTATCTGGACTCTGCTATCCTCCTGGTGGCCAGTTTTTTGCACTTGGGGGGGGGATTACAGGAAAACTATTTGGAGCTGGGATGTAAGGTAAGGATTTTATTACACTACACAGGGGGCCAGTAGTGGGGGAAATTATAATTTTGGGGGTGGACATGCCCTTTAAATGTGCATTATTAGATATGGGAACTGACACAGACACTTACTCTCTTCAATTTTCTGATTAATTAATGATTGCTCAAGCTCCAATTCCTTTTCTCCCCTGATCTGGGATGTTTGTATCTGTCTCTTTAGTTCCTCTATGTAACATTGCTGCTGTTGCACCTGCTGTAGGTAAATGGACTCCAGGCCTCTAAACTTTTGTTGGTTTTCACCCTGTTCAGTCTCCCTGCAAAAGACAGATAATGAAATTGAGAAGACAATAAGTGTTATCGTGATTAATAAGACACCAGAACTGTGGGCAGGGTACTTCAGTAAATGAAATTTAATAAATAAAAAGATTTTTGTTGATTATGTTATTTTATCAGATCAAAAATTTCAATCTGTAGTGAGGAAAGGAAGAGAACAGAGGACTGCAAACCAACGACAGGATAAGAGAGTGATGCTTAAGTCTGGGAAGTAGGTACAGCGTGGATGGGGACCCCTGCAGTACCAATGATATCATACACTTCTGGCCAAACACGCTTGCTACACAAGTCATCCCGGTTGTATATTATATTCTAAATACGACATCATAGCTCCCTCTGAAGAATTGGATGTTGGGAGATCCTACCAGTGATTCCACTCACATGATTGATATGTGGATATTATTGGTGTGTCCCTATCTTTTCCTTTATCTGCTCTGGATGAGAGTTTAGTCCCTACTATTAATAAACACAGGTTCAGGATGCTACAATGTTTGTTTCCAATCTGTGTAGGAGTCTCTTGAGTCAGGATTAAATTCACCAGGGCTGATTCCACCTGCTTGTTGTGTGAGACACAGCTTGTTGTGTGTTTGTGAATGTGCTCTGTCTATTGATACAATGTTGTCTGTGGACTTTAGTTCTCCTTTAACCATTTGCAATGTTTCATATAACGTACATGTGATTATTTAAACATATTGTAACACAATGTGCTCCCATTGCTCCTAGTATGTTTTAATGTAGCCTTATTATAGGATGCCAATAACAGCTTTTCTACAGAATGGGAAGTATAGAATCTAATTTATCTATCCAAACTGATGCAATTTCACCAAAGTTAGATACATTTTTTTTTAAATGGTTTGAAAAATTCACTTTTGTACTTTTGTTACATTGTTTGATATTAAGAAAATGTAAATCTCACTGTTTATAAATGAGAAGAGATGTAATGATGCAACGAAAAGAATAACCAGATAAATTCTGCTTATTCATCACATCCCTCCTTATTTAGAGACGGGATTCACCCTTTCTGCATTGCTGCATTAATGTGTATTGAAAATATTGCTTGTTGTTTAGAACTATTCAGCCACTCCCTGCCATAAGAAATTAGAGACAGATTCTGCTTGGCTTTTGTCATGTCATGATTTCAAACACATCACACATACATCAAGCATCGTTCACACTGTCTATCGCATCTGCAGCTACAGTAACATTAGTTAAAACAGAGGTAAAGGTGCTTTCATTTAAATGTTGTCAATTTCGTTTTGCATTTATTATATGATACTGTAGCAGCAGATCCTATAGACATATGATTATTTTTAACTATATCTTTTCAGGGCATGGAAACATTATACAATTACTAAAACACACAACTGTACCACCCCATACAAGACAGAAATATTCACCCGGCCATAGCCCATTATTTTAGACTTGTCCCAGAACTGTTAAACAGGTGCTGATAATCCAAGTGACTTACTGTGGACATGGTAAAGGTAAATAATAAGCATGTAGGTGGGAGACAATTTAGCGGGAATTAAATTTAGAGGATCATTAGCTGAATGAAAACTAAAAGAGCAATTTAGATACAAATTAAAATAAGGTCCCTGGGGGCAGAGTGGCTGTGGCCCCTAGTCCTCTAGTGCTCCTGTTGTGGCACCACAATATAATATTATGTACTGCACCAATAAAACTATAAGCAGCCAGATGCCTCTAGGTCTTTACTCCTACTAATAATAAAGATACTTTTACATTTTCACCAACACTAATGTATCTTAAGGGAAGGGGGTCATTTTAATAGGTTTTACTCACGTACAGCAGAAGCAGCTTTTGTCCGGGTGTGCCAGGATAAAAGGTTACTGTTAGACAGCTGGTACTCTTATAAGAACAGGGAACATCTCTAGCAAGGCAGCTCTGCCAAATATGCATCCAGGGTTAACACTGCCAGGCATTCCACCTTCAATACTAAGGCCATTGCTTGGATGGTGCAAGTCTTTCCCTGGCCTCCAGCATAATGCAGCTTTCCGTTACTATAGCAGCCAGTGCATAACTAAAATGCACTGAAAGGATTCACTAAATTGCTGCTTTTACATTAAAGCTACATTGCCAAACACATTCTCAACATCTGCAGTTACACATTTACAGTGTGGCTGAAATACAAACACAAATGGCTTCTTTGAATTTCATAGACCATAGCTCAGCACAGATGAGACTGCTAGTCACCTCTCTCCCTCCTTCAGTGGGAGGAGCGTTACATTTTAGATTCCAATGCGGTAGATGCTAGAGGAATATAATTAATTTCCAAGCAAAGCTCAGTGATTTTACATTAAAGGCAAAGAAAACTAGAGGGCAAATTATAAGTAAGGGACTTATTTATGTAATTGTAATGCACCAAGGGAATATGCTGGCTCTATATAAATTTTCAACAACAATAATAATAATAAAATGACAGGCAGCAGAGAGCCAAAGAATCCCTGTCAGTGAATTGGCCACAGGAGGGTGATGATTAGATAAAAAGGTCAGATTATTAACTTTAGAAATCTGGCAACACATTAATAACAAAAATACCTGCCATGCAACAGTATTTGCTTCCTTGTACCAGATAAATACAGTTTGTTTGTTTTTTCTTCTAGTCTTATCCTTATCTAGACAAATCTCTCCTGACAGGGTTAGGATAAGTCATACAAGACTCTAGATCTAGAATAAACTGCTGCCACAGGGAACATTAGAAGTTTGTCCTGAAATTGCTAAATAAAATCACTTGCCTTTGCCTTTCTAACTTAATCTTATCCAAAGATTTACCTGCGTATAATAAAATATTCACTATAGCAAGAAGGGTGCATTTGTAGGCTATAAGCTTAGCAAATACCATAAATAGTCCATGCCAGTTTTCTAATAGCAAGGAACTACCTAGTCTTGTTTTGAAAAGGGATTTGAGATACAGGAAAGGAGCCTACAAACACACTTAACACTAGATATTACACTAAACACAATAAAGATCTATGGAAAAACAGAGGGAATAAATATGTTTTGTATAAACAACACTTGACTGCAGTTTTCTGTAAGAACATGTAACATACTACAAAGTTGATTGGTTGATGTGTCAACACATACCTTGGGTTTAAATTGAGTGGTCTTTCATTTGAAGAAATAGATAAGTCTCCTGACAGATCCAACCAGTCTAATGATCCACTGCTTACGAAAGAAGCCTGGCTGTCCTAGACACATCAAGGTATATCAATAAGTTCCCAAGCAATCTGAGCTACTTGCATCCCTTAAATATTGTAGTAGGAAACAGTTTTATTTAATTGAAGTGTTGAAATAGCCTATAACCCCAGTGGCAGTGCAATGGTTACATATCTGCCATGATATCAGGTATAAACTCTGACACCACAACCACATGTTCAACACCACAGCGTGGGTTAGACCAAGCGCTGACTATTTCTGTGTATTTAATATACACATTTTAGCAAAATACTATATTGCTTCTAGCAGGCAATAAGCCTTTAAATAAGAAATTTCTCATTGGTTACGGTTTAAAGGCTCTTTGCCCCTCTGTTAGACCTTCTAATAGTAAGTGCAATGTTGTCTTATTACTCAGTTTCATTGGTGGCTGGGGGACTTTATATAATACATAAGGCTAGGCATTTTCAATGGGAAGGTGCAGTGGCGAGAATCTATATTACAATCACTCAGTGATGTCACTGAGTGACTTCCTGTATTCTACTGCCCCTCCCACTGTCTCCCCCTCCCTGTATTTATATAGGAATCCCTGTTTATTATTGACAGACAATCAGGGTTATTCAATAAAAGTTCTTATCCTTTAAAATTGTGCTATTTTTGCCCTAACCAATCATATGTTCGCTTTCAAATATTAAATAAGATCTGATTGGTTGGGGCAAAATTAGCACCATTTTAAACGATAAGAACTTTTATTGAATAACCCTGAATGTTCGGTCCTTCTTTCTCTTTTTAATAGGAACAGTAATTAACTATTTATACATTAATCATGGATTCCTATAGAAATGACTAATACAGGAAGGGGAAGACACAGTGGTAGTGGGCAGGTTATTTTTTTGTCTGGCCTTATGTATTATAAGAAATAATACGCTACCTACAGTGTAATATATGGATTTACTTCACCTCAGAGTTCCATGACCTGTGCTTCCTGCGGCCTTGTGCTTCTATATGGTCATGGAACTCCTCTGTGGCGTAATATCCTTGTATTACACTGTAGGTAGCATATTATCCCTTATATAAAATGCACAACAAACTTGCCAACAGGCTGAGAAGGAACAAGTCTAACTTAATCGGATTGAGTTTAAATAGCTCCTAGCCACCACACCAGAGCCCCTCAGGTTCACCTGTTAATGTTGCGCTGATTTACGTTATCAGTTAGCGCAACGTTAAGCCCCGCTTAGCAGAGGCAGTGCGACACAGCCGTCGCAAAGAAATTTACTAGAGTTTGCGTGGCTCTTTGCGTGTAAGTATTTAATGCCAGCTAATAGCACAGCCTCTGGTAAATCCTGTACGGGAGATTTGCCCAGTGACCTTGCGCCTCTGAGTGAATCTCCCTATCTATGTCAATGATAAGTGCAACACAGTCTTTTTACTCAGGTACAATGCGGGAGAACATGATTTTAAAGGCGCTAAAGATAAGTAGTGCTCACATTTAATTAGGGGCCTTGACATGGTAGACAAGCTTAGTAACAACTCATTATTGTTTAAAATACACTTTTAAAGGCAAACTGTGAAATGGCAATTTTTCCTTTTTGTGTGCGTAAATTATAGTATTGTATTGGAGGTTGAATAAAGACATACATCCATCTAGTCCGACCTACTCAGCAACACCCACATTTCCTGGAGGGGGGGGGGGGGGAAACATTATGAGGGGGTAAAAATTCCTTCCTGCCTCCAAGTGACAATCGGAAATATCCCTGGATCGACTCTACTTTATGTATCAATACCCGTAAGATACAACCAGGGCCACCATCAGGGGGAGAAAGGGGGTACTCCTGTATGGGGCCCGGACTTAAAAGGGGTCCAGAGAGTGAGAGGAAAAAAAAAAAAACATATTTTCCCTGCAATACTGCATTCAGCCACTCCATTCCTAGATGGAGAAGACAAACAGGGCGTGTGTCTGCTGCATGGCCCATGACTCAGTAGGTGGCTTTATTGTCTATGTGGCTCTGCCCGTCCCCTGGACTTGTAGCTCTTCTGTGCTGTGATCCTCCATAGCAGAGCAGGAGGGAGTAACTACGTTATACTGAACCCATTTCTGCTTGTGAGAGTCCATGAGGGGGACATTGTTACCCTCTGTCTCACTGCTGTGTACAGGGACTGACAGGGACTGCTCTTGGGGGGCTGCTGGTGCCAGTACCTGTATAGCAGTGATGGAAAACCTTGTAACTTTACATGTTTAAGAAATTACAACTTCCAGCATGCCCAGATTGCATTCTGCTACCAAGGCATGCACTGCACATGGGGTAGGTAATAGCCTAATTGGGCTACTGGGCAATTACCTACCCCATGGGGGCAGCATGGCAGCTCCATATCCTCTCTAACCTGCCTATATACATATCTCCATATCTGTGTCACATTGCAGTATGGCAGATTCACACCATCTCTATCCTGCCTATATACATATATTTATCTCTGTGTCATATAGCAGCATGGCAGCTCCACACCATCTCTATCCTGCCTATATACATATCTCCATCTCTGTGTCACATTACAGTATGGCAGATTCACACCATCTCTATCCTGCCTATATACATATTTCCATCTCTGTGCCACATAGCAGTATAGCAGCTTCACACTGAGATGGAGATATGGATATAAGCAGGATAGAGATTAGGTCACATAGCAGTATGGCAACTTAAAACCATCCCTCTCCTGCCTATATCCAAATGTCTATCTCTGTGTCACATTGCAGCATGGCAGCTCCACACTATCTCTATTATCAGGATATAGACAGGATAGAGATTGTGTGGAGCTGCCATACTGCAATCTGACACAGAGGTAGAAATATGGATATAGGCAGGACAGAGTGTGGAGCTGCCATGCTGTGTGGCAATAGTGGCAGCCTTTTTCCAGACAGTGCATAAATGGGTAGGTGTAAGGATTTGAGCATGGAGAATGGGGTGAATATATCAATAGTCAATACAAATGAAATACGTTTTAAGCAACACTGATGCAGAATATAACATGGGGTCTAATATAGGATCCAGTTTGTGTTGGCTTGGCTTAAAAGTATGTTATATTTACCAGTCTGTGCCCTCTGGGCATGAGGGCATCTTAAGTGTGTGTACTGGACATGGGTACATTTTATATTTACCAGTCTGTGTGTGCATCGGGGAGGTGGAGCATGTCTAGCGCCCGTTAATGTAACAGCCTTAATGTCTAGTTGATATATAATATTGCAGGCAACAATGTAAAAAAGTGTCCCTCTTTTGCGTTTTAAAATGTTGGGAGGTATGCACGTGTCTGAGTTGGTTCGTATTATGGGGGGCCCAGAAATGTACCCAGTATGGGGCCCAGAAAGTCTGATGGCAGCCCTGCATACAACATTCCTTGTTTTTAGAAACTCATTCAGCTTTTGTTTTTTAAAAACTATCCAATGAACCGGTTTGTCTGTGGAAGAGTTCTATAGGTTTTTATATATATATATATATATATATATATATAAAATAAACAGTGAACAGTTCCCTTATATCACTATACGGAGTAAGGAAACATCAACACCATTTTTGTGCTTTTTATTGGGTTAACCAGAAGGTTATCAGAAGTTGCACCAATCTATCATTGACCACAACATAGGCCTAGACTATTTAGAAAAGAATAAGTCTAGTCTTCCATTAAATTTTAAACTAACATTTTGCTTTTTTGTACCCCCATAGACATTAAACACATTTCAGCAATCAGACTTACTGATCTCTTCTGCCTTAGTACAGCAGCCTCCTCTGGGTGGTTAAATCTAAACCGACAATTCTTTCCTAGAACCAGAAAAGCTCCTGAAATGCAAAGGAATTCTATTATAATCACCTGGTAAAGGGAACATGCCACAGGGCAGTATTAAACTACACCATTTCTATATAACATATATGTAACCTCTTCAAAGCTACAAACCTATATCAAGCATACACAGAGGTAATAGTATCTACATCACACAATTTACTTTTAACGTTTAATAAAGAAAATGTACATTGGTACATTACTGTGGTACAATAGGAAGGAGGACCCTGCCCAAGAGAGCTTACAGTCTAGAGGAGATGGGGATGAAACAAAAGGTGAAACAGATTAGTAGCTGTTGTCAGTGGAGTATAACTAGCGGGGCTGCGATGGGTTAGTTAATGTACCACTGTAACCACACTGAATGCTGCTGGACCAGCGCTTGAATTATTTGCACTCTGCATTACTTGCTTGTGTATATTAATGCAACTGTAAAGCGCCACGGAATATGTTTGTGCTATATAAATTCGCAATAATAATAAAAATAATAATAATAAAGATATCTTTACTCTAAAAAATTTAATTTTCAAAAACTATGTCTTTAGATACAGCAAGATCCAACTGCTCCAAAACTTTGTTCGGATTTTAAACCTGAGCTGTAGATTAGGAGAAATCGTCATTTTAAATCACAGCATTTACAGGGAAAGACCTGTCACTCCAGTAGCAGAGATTGTATACAATAGCAATATTTTGCCCTGATCGCCAGATATTTCAATGTATCGGTTGATTGGTCTGAAAATATTGCATGGTTTTTCAGATGCGACCAACTGTCTGAATTGGGTAAACGCACGTTTGGACATGACTGAAAACCACAGCCGATCGTGTGGTCCTCTATGGACCACACGCTTGTCACAGCAAACTGGTGGCTGCACTATTGCCACATCTGACAGTCCTTCCTTCTGGCCGGCAGTTGGAAGTGCTGAACGGTCAGTCAAGAGGAAGGATATGATAGTGTGTACCCAGCTTAAGAGGGTGCAGATTGTAACCTTGCCTGAAGAGGTGAGATTTGAGGTTGCGTTTGAAGATATGAAGTGATGGCGAGTGACGTATAAAGCGAGGAAGGGAGTCCCAGAGCAGAGGGACAGCACAAGAAAAGTCCTGTATACGGGCATGGGAAGAGGTGTTTAGGAGTGGATGAGAGGAGAAGATCATTAGCACATCAGAGGTTACGCCTTGGTTAGTATCTGTTTATCAGATCAGAGATGTATAGGGTGCTGTATTGGAGAGAGCGTTGTAGTATAAAAGTCAACATTATGGTTAAAGCAGAATGGTTTGTGTAATTTTTCTATTTTTTGGGTGTATTCCTATATGTTGGCAATGAGATATAAAATAATACTCCCATTGCTTCAATTAACATCTATACAATGACATCTCAAGTAAATAATCTGAAGATGAGGAATTTGAAGATACTCGCAGGGAGATTCACACAGAGACACACTTGCTCTGAACAAATCTACTAGAGCTGATTTACCAGAGGCTGCGTGGCTTTTGGGGCATCTCACCAACACGTAAGTATTTAACGGTAGCTATCAACTCCCATTATGGTCAATGTTTGTTTTTTTTGAAATTCGCAGATAACTATGTTTTCTTTACAGAGATATACTTCAGAAGTTACCATTGTCTCTTTCATTATCTCATATTAAGGGGGGAAAATGTCAATCCTATGATCAACACGGATAAAACAAACACCCTATCTTCTCTAGATAAAACAGAGTATAACAAAATCCCTTTTACAGAATAGCCCACAGTTCCCCATGCGTTAGAGATTTTCAAAATGGTCTATTGAAAATTTTGAATGTAAGTAAATGAAGGCATCCAAATATTACCTTGTGACAAACGACAGCTTTCTGTCACTTCTTGTCCATTGACTGAGCAGCGCGCTCCCTGGACAGACCGTAGTTGTACAATCCCAGAGTGATTATCAATAACACAGTGCTCCTTCTCAATCCACTCACCCTGTAACACTGTTATTAGGAAGACAAGGATTTACAGTAAATAACCAGTTCTCCTTGTCCATTCTCTCAGTGTATAGAATACTGTAAATAAGGGATGGAAAGCTTTTACAGTCATAATATCTTTTTACAAATATAATTATTACAAGAGGTAACGTGCAGAACACAGCAGGTTAAACAGCAACTGGCAACTTTATTCAATACATGACATGTCTCAGGAGAAAGGGCCCTTTCATCAAAAAACATGTCGTGTGTGGAATAAAGTTGCCAGTTGCAGTTTAACCTGCTGAGTCCTGCGTGTTACCTCTTCTAATTCTTATATTTGGATTACACCTGCACAATTGGACAAGAGCATGGAAAGAGGTACCGTAAACTAGTAGCCTTGTACCTACAATTTTTATAAAAATATCTCTTTACAGCAGGGATCCTGTATAGTATATTAGATGTGTAAAAATCAATACATAAACAATATTCTAAATATACCATTTAAGGGAGATTCTCACCAATCAGCATTGTCTCCAACAAGTCACTTTAATAGCATTCAAAGTATTAACGAAATGGGAAGCAAAGAACCCATGTCAGCATTGAGTATAACTAGAAATCATATGAGGTCCTTGCTGGTCCTGCACCACTCCTAGCTTGTCTGGGGCCTGGCCTATGGGAAAACATGCTGTGCAAGAAGCACATCTTGGCCAGGTCGCAGGTCCATTGGCCAGGTCGCAGGTCCATTGGCCAGGTCGCATTTTGGGTCCCCACTCTGGGTACATTAAAGGGGAAGAGGTGGTTTGTGAAGTATAATTGCCCTTTAATGAAATGTCCTTTTATTTAATCTAAGAACTGAAAATTGAATAACAGATAGCCCCTAAATCTACTATCTAGGATATATGTAACACAATTACTTAAATGAATATTCAAACCATAGGTAGGTGCGTTAACACAGACAACGTTTTGCCCATTACGATGTGACTGGAATGGAAAGGTGTTTCCTTGGCCATACAATAACTAAATCAGGTTTGGGGGTAGATGGGAATGGACATCAGTTCTTACCAATATCTTGACATTGTTCTGAATCCCTCCTCCCAATGTTAGTGCTTCCTTCCTAGGAGTTCAAAGGCAACAGAAGAAACAATCAAAGGAGATGAAAGCAAAATGCTATGAAACACTTGACTATGAAGAGAAACCTTATTCAGCACATTTATTCTCCAAGCAAGAACACTGCAAATCTTTGTTCTAACACACAACATGCAGCACAAAGCAAGGTTTCTACTGGTTTACCTTTGTGTAGAGAATGTATCAGAGATAACAAAAAAAATGCCGGCTAAAAAAAACAAGAGGAAAGGGAGAGACGAGGGAAGAAATTAGAGGAAAAGAGGGAGACATGGAAGGGTAATGGGTAACAAAGCAAAGACAACCAAACAGGTAATTCAATTATTCCATGTGTTTTTAAATAGCATATAAAGTGTGTACACCATAATGTTTATATAGCACACATAACTGCTTATCAAACATCTGGATACTGACTGTATAAATAGCTCAGAAGACCACACAAGTGTGAGAAGTTTATTTATCATCCAGTTACAAAGTTACTAATACCCCAACATGGGATTAGCTATACAAGAAAGTCTTTGTTCCATATTGTGATATTAGTTGCAGTATCATCCTATCTCAGGTGCAGGCTGGGCTGAGCCTGCAAGCCAGATAACACCAAACAAGCAGTGCAATGACTTATTACAATTTGCAGGCTGCTAACAAACTTCATATGTTATTTAAAGAGTGAATGGAATTTCCTTGTGCACAGTATTAACAGTAAATTGCTACATGTCACCAAATGGAAAAAATAATCTAAGTGACATTAGCATCCAAAGCATTCCCCTTAAAAGGCAACCATGATGGAATTTAATATTTTACTGACAAATTGTATTTTCATTATCTTATACAAGGATATTTATATATAAGCAAATGTTGCTCAGCATGGCATCTCCCATAATTTACATAGAAAGAATGTAAAAAAAATTCATGGTTTCTAATAAAATCTATCAGTGTGAACAAATGTAACGGCAACCTTACTATAACAAGAGCAGTAGTGTAACTCTCGTTTATAGAAACAGTAACGGGGCCACCTGCAATTTTTTTCAAAAGGTTCATCATTTCTGAAATTTCGACTGTCAATGGTCAAAATTTATACATGTAAATATTTGGACCAGCAACACATTTTGAAAATTTCAAAAACAAAAACTATTGGGCTGGGTACCTTCTGTACCTGCCTCATAGTAAATTAGGCTGATACATAGAAGATAGTCTGTCGGGACCTGCCAGACTATGTGGTGGATGAGGGATCGATTGGGTAAGTTCCTTACCTACTATTCCGGCTCTGGCAGGTTTTATTGAAGAACGAGAGATAAGACACAGCTCCTTTACCCCCCGTTCTTCAATAAAAAAAAAAATTTCCAGTGGAGATACCCTTTAATGTGTTTACTAACCAATTTATTTTCAAAAAATAATATAAAGAGATTTCCATACACACCTTAAGCTGATAAATCACCACTCCAGTACTTAAAATATCATCATCCATTGCAACAAGATGTGGGAGACTGGAATCTATGGTCAACCCAGTTTTGCCCTGGTTGATACCCATGTTATACTGTTCTAATATTGCTGCCTTTTCTGTCCATTTGTCGGTCCAGTCTTGTGTTAGCTGCTCAATCTGCAAAAAAATGCAGAAGATGTACAGCTTTACTCATTAACAAAGTTACTCTGATTATTTTGCTTCACTTAATACATTTAATTGATTACATTTAAAATTATTAGTGTGTCTATAAGACTTGTACAACAAGTATTTGTTTTGAACAGATTATATACAGTCTAATAAAGAGAATTTGAATTTAAAAATGAGCAGGATTAGTTATACTTACCTAAAGTAACACTCATCTGGCCCCATCTGCTTGCTCCAACTTCCTTCTTGAGTCCAGACTCAGTCAATGCCAGGCCCCAGAACAAAGCTGAGAGGCGGCAGGGAGCAGACCCAGGGAGTGCAACTTTATAACTCAGGGGTGAGGACCCAACAGTAGCAGTTCAGGTCCTCACCCTGGGAACCTCAATGGCGTAGAGGGAGGAGGAAAGGGCTGGAGTTGTCCTTTTCTGGGCACACTAAACTCCTGCTACAAAATCGAACATAAACACCCAAAAGAGTAACTTTCACCCATACTGACTATGTTCTTACTTCTCCCACATACACCACCAAAACCCAAGAGCATTGTAGCTATTAACTCCATAAAGGCATACATACACCAAATAATCTACCTGTCCAAGAAGACATGCAATCACATTTCAAAGGTATTTAGTGACACTGCCATTATAAAATCAAAAAGTAAAGCAATTGAAGCCACACTGCTCACAAAAGTTTTTTTTTTACCCCGTTTGAAAAATCATTATCCTCTGCTAATTGTATATAATGTATGCTATTTGTACGTAATATATACCAATTTTATATAATTAATACAGTTTTAAGAGTTTTCATAACCTTTGTAAGCTCCCCTTTCCAGAGTCTCATATATAACCAAACTATATACGGTAATCTATCCTTAAGGGAATCAATACAAAAACAAATATGGCCAAGAAAAAGTTAAAGGGCATGTCCACCCCCTAAACTAAAATTTTACCAACTACTGGCCCCACTGTACAAAAAAAAAATCCTTTCCTTACATCCCTGCTCCTTGTGGTTCTCCTGTTATACCTCTGCAAAGGTCAGGAAACTGCTGGGTAGGAGCTGTCAGCGTCTCATCCAGTGGCTGTATCTTTGCTAACCTCAGCAAGATCTGAGGCATGCTCAGTATAGCCCTTTCCCCCCTCTCACTCCCTCCCGATCTCTCAGTGGCTGGAAGTTATCTAATTATTAAAGCTTTTAGCACAATGCAGGGAATACCCTCCCATCCCCTACCGCTATAATCATAACTTTAAAAGAGCTTTCAGTCTGTACTTACACCTCCTCAGTCCAGCGCTGTTCTATAGTGAAGGCAGCCGCAGCTGTGATTAGCTGCCTCTCAGCCAGCGCAGGAACGTGGAGGTGTAAGTACAGATTGAAAGCGCTTTTAAAGTTATTAATATAGCGATTGGGGGTGGGAGGGTATTCCCTGCATTGTGCCAAAAGCTTCTAAAAAAGAGTGGACATGCCCTTTAAGGTTTTAATAAGAAAAAGTCTAGGTTTCTGCTAAGCTTTTAATAGAAGGCAATTAGCTTTAGGTTAAATCAGGGTCAGAAATCTTAAAGATATAAACCAAGCTTATTATGTAATGATCTGGAAGGTATTTGTATCTTACAATACAATACAATATCCATACAACTCTTCTAAACACCTTTTCAAGAATAGATTGTAAAACTGTCAGGCCTATAGTCACCTGATTTCAACTGGGCAACCTAAACGAACTTGAAAACTGAACTATATCTTTAATATATTGATTGAAGCTATGCCTTACCTCCCATTTTTCAATCAACTGACCAGGAGACATGGACAAAGAAAGAAGATATTTGCCTTAGAAATAATGAAGAAAGAAGTCTGCAGCACACTACTTATTAGAGTGAAAAAAATATATACAATCCCTTTATTTAAATAGAATACATATCCGGGGATAATAATGTGCAAGAAACAGTTAAAAACAGTTAAAATGTATAATATACAGATAGCATGTCTGTATGTTGTCCCCCCCACTTAGATTGTAAGCAGTTCAGGGCAGGGATCTCATTCCTAATGTGTTGAGGCTTGTTGCACTTATATCCATTTATACATAATTTATACCGATATGCTTTATTAACAGGCGTATGAAATTGTATTTAATTTTAATCTATTTGTATAATGGCTTGCACTAATCCCCTTGTTTGTATACTCTGTATTTTGTAATGTACAGCGCTGTGTACCCAAGTGGGACTTTATAAATAAAATTATACATACATACATATATACATAACAATAGCCCCAGCAACTATGAGTTTTAAGGGTCAACGATCTGCACCCAGCTACCTCAATCAGCTATTTTTAAACACGGGCATACCTGAAGGGGCCTGGGCCCCCCCTCATTGAAATAAATTGTAAATCACAAAATCAAACAAACAAACAAAAACAGAACCCCCCTCCACCTTAACATACTGTAAAGGAATAACATGCCATTGTTTTTTTTATTTATATCTTAGAATATTAAATTGTTTTTTTTAAAAAAGGAAACTTTTGCAGTGAATACATACAGTTTTCATAATTAAAAACAATTGCACAATAAGCCTAGATGTACTCAGGAGAGGGATCCAGAATCAAGCTGGAGGAGAATGGCACAGCAATTGTAACAGAACATTCTACAGCAGATTTTGCTGGAAGGAGAAGGTGGATAAATCAGAGAAGAGAAGGTGGATATTTTATTAGTTTGTGAAAACAAAATTTAAAAAATATATAGTTTAGTGTTATTTAAAAAACATTTGTACATATAAGGCCAAACTTTACTCTTTGAATGCAACTTAACACCAACTACGGTATTTCATTTATTTTATTTCATCAGTTTCATATTTCTTTTATTGCATAGTATAAAGTCAGAACAATGAAAACATTGCGAATATTTAGTTTTACATCAACAGTTGAAGCTGTATAGAAACTCCCATTCTCTGTGAGAGTGTGTTTACTAAATATTTATATGAAAATAAATGGAAGGTGAGACTGTATACCGTATATACTCGAGTATAAACCGTCCCGAGTATAAACCAAGGTACCTAGTTTTAGGGAAAAAAGTAGGAAACACACACTGACCCGAGTATAAACCGAGGGGGTAGTATTTGCCACTAAAGATGTTTGGAAACTACAAATCCCAGCATGCTTTATTGCTGGGAGTTGTAGTTTTCAAACATCTTAAGTTGCAAATACTTACAAATAAGAGTAAAACCTTCTTTATTTGTGCATACTGTATGCACAAATATAGGAGGATTTACCCCTATTTGCAAGTATTTGCCACTTAAGATGTTTGATAACTACAACTCCCAGCGTGCTTTATTGGTGGGAGTTGTAGTTTTCAAACATCTTAAGTGGCAAATACTTGCAAATAGGGGTAAATCCTCCTATATTTGTGCATACAGTATGCACAAATAAAGAAGGTTTTACTCTTATTTGTAAGTATTTGCAACTTAAGATGTTGAAAACTACAACTCCCAGCAATAAAGCATGCTGGGAGTTGTAGTTTCCAAAACATCTTTAGTGGCAAATACTACCCCCTCGGTTTATACTCGGGTCAGTGTGTGTTTCCCACTTTTTTCCCTGAAACTGGGTACCTCGGTTTATACTCGGGACGGTTTATACTCGAGTATATACGGTACATATGCCATAATTTAATTTTTATTTATCTGTATAATGGCTTGCACTTATTCCCTTGTTTGTATACTCTGTATTTTATAATGTACAGCGCTGTGTACCCAATTGGCGCTTTATAAATAAAATTACACAAACATACATACATAGCAGCATCATAATGAAAGCAGCATGTATAAAGTGCATAATATGGTCCAGTGACCAAAAGTACCCAGATTATTATCCAATAGGTGCTATCCAATATAGCCTAACATTACATTAACAGTATACACGTCTGTCCCTGAGCGTGACTCAACACTGAGAAAGGTAACCCATGGAGGAAGAACCAGAATTCTGACACTGATGCTGCTACAAGTCTGAAACGGCAGGTCCCCTTACGCATTTCACCTGTTACCCAGGCTTTCTCAAATGTGTAGCATGCACAATCCACCATGCTGTCTTTATAGGCCGAAGTTTTAGTGTCATGGGACGGGCAAATTATGTGTACCACGTGACGCAATGACATCATCGCATAGGGTAATTAATAAACAACGTCTTGCTAATCAGTTATCTAATATTCGTTTAGCAGACAGGGACAGAAGGGATGGTTAATCCATCTTAAATGTGGCTCAACACTTTTTACAGTTACATGGAGGTAAGGTTAATGGCCTCTATTGTTTTGTATTAGAACAGATTAGAACCAATCTGAGAGGAGAAGATGTGGACGATTTGTCAGAAGCAAGATGGATTTACCAACTTTCCACACTTGCACCAGAGGGCATTAATGAAGATCTGGATAAGACTCCTTTCTTCTAACTACCTTGAAAATTCATAAGGCGTCAATAATAACCAGGACATGACTCACTTTGTCTACGTACCTGCAGTGTTGATATATCTTTTCTCCTTCTGACCGATAGCTTTGGTGGGTCACCATCGTTGTATTTCGCCACACAAGCTTATCATCATGGTTTGGACTTTTATCTACAAGAGCGGGATACCTTTATACGGTCAGATGGAAGCATATGTATAAACACCGAATTGGTAACCTCATGGGAATGTGATTGTATGGACTGGTTTCTTTATTGTTTTAGGGATCGTGGACATTTAGAGACATTAGGGACATTTAACTATGGATTTACTCAATCTTACCTTGCCACCTCTACTGTGGACCACTTTGTTTGTGAACTCATTTGACCTTGTGGATTTACACCCCCCCCCCTTCAGATTCACCATTATTTCTTGTGTATATCTATCACACTTTAACCTCAATTGGTTTGGTCGCTAATACTTATATTAAATGTATATATATTGATTGCTTTATCTCTAATCGGAAGAGTTCCAATTGCCTCACTAAAAGAGCCACTCATCTTCATTTTGGAGCAACTTGTATTCCGGAATATAAAATATATACTTAACAGTGGGAGGTTTCCTTGTATATTGAACGGAACTCCATGGTAACTTATCTACTTACCTTTATTCTGGAACATATTATATAGTTACCAGCAGTTTTTTCATTGTACTTTGAACTGAAGTCCAAGAATATCAAGGTGATTGATTTACCCTCATATAATGTATGTCCAAGTGTGATCTGGAGGTTACGTTTCTTCTTTTATAAAACAGATTTAACTGTGAAACTTGTTATCTGGGTTGTGTGGGATATGTATATAATCTTATCTGAACCATCTATGTATTTAATAATTTAGCAATTTCACTGACGTCATTGTTTTAATGTGTTCAGCGACAATAAATGATTCTAATCTAATCTACAGTCACTCAGTGAGGTCACTGAGTGACTTCCTGTATTCCACTGCCCCTCCCACTGTCTCCCCCTCCATTAGTCATTTATATTGGAAGCCCTATTTATTGTTGACAGACAATGTTCGGTCCTTCTTTCTCTTTCAATAGGAACGGTAATTAACTATTTATACACTAAACAGAGATTCCTATATAAATGACTAATACAGGGAGGGGGAGAAACAGTTGTAGTGGACAGGTTTTTTTGGGCTGACCTTACGTATTATAAGGAATAATACGCTACCTACAGTGTAACATATGGATTTACTTCACCTCGGAGTTCCATGCCCTGCGGCCTTGTGCTTCTATATGGTCAGGGAACTCCTCGGTGGCGTAATATCCTTATATTACACTGTAGGTAGCGTATTATCCCTTATATAATATATAAGTGGCCTGGATTATAATTGGAGCAGCAGTGGTGAATATCCTTATAAAAATCACTCAACTACGTAGTTGAGTGATTTTTATAAGAATATTCACCACTGCTGCTCCCCATACATGTGCCGTCCTCCTTCCACACCTTCCCTGTCAAACCAACCAAAGAAAAAAACACAGATAAAACACACAGACCTTTTACTGTGTAGAAAATCCTTCTGAGTCCTCCATGTCAAATGTATCTCTCACCCGATAACCTTTTAAATCCTGTCAGCCATGATTCAACTTTTGCCTGGTTCAGTCCGTGCAAGTGAGGTTAAACAGAGCGGCTCTTCCAGCTACTGACAACTTCAGCGGGAGTCAGTACCGGAAGTCAGTAGCTGGAAGAGCCGCTCTGTTTAACCCCACTTGCACGGACTGAACGAGGCTGAAGTTGAATCATGGCTGACAGGATTTAAAAGGTTACCGGGTGAGAGATACATTTCAGATGGAGGACTCAGAAGGATTTTCTGCACAGTAAAGGTCTGGATGTTTTATCAATCTTTTTTCTTCCAGGGTTTGACAGGAAAAGTGCCAATTTTCTGGAGGAGAAAATTCCAGAAAAAAGACAGTTAAAGTTTGGTATGTATTCCTTTCTATTTATTCATTTACTAATTTTATTGCAGGGCTGACAGGGAATAAACCTTGTTTAATTACTTAGGGAAAGGATAACAGTTGGAGACTAGCCATCAAATTACATTTTTTAAACTTATATATTATAAGAAATAATACGCCCTATTACAGTGTGATATAAGGTTTATAAAGTCAACTCGGAGTTCCCTGTCCTGTATAAAAGCACTCGACCTTCGGTCTCGTGCTTCTATATGGTCAGGGAACTCCTCGGTGACTTTATATCCTTATATCACACTGTAAGGGGCGCATTATCCCTTATATATTATGCTTTGAGTGTTGGTCTTTTAAATATGGAGTTTAGGTTCACAGTCAGAAGACCCATTATTTCAGGCGTTTACTAAATGATAATACCAAGTAGCGCTGTTACTTTAACTTTTGGGTCCAATAGGCAATAACGCTATGCGATGATGTCATTTCGTCACACGGTACGCACAATACGCATATCCCGTGACACTAAAACTTCGGCCTATAAAGACAGCATGGCGGACTGTACATACTACACCTTTGAGAAAGCCCGTGTAACAGGCAAAGTGTGTAAAGGGACCTACCGTTTCAGACTTGTAGCAGCATAGGTTGGAAAGAGTAGTGCCAGTATTCCGGTTCTTCCTCCATGGGTTACCTTTGTCAGTGTTGAGTCACGCTCAGGGACAGACTAGTATACTCTGTTACTATAATGTTAGGCTATATTAGATAGCACCTATAGGATAATAATCTAGGTACTTTTGGTCACTGGACCATATTATGCACTTTATACATGCTGCTTACATTATGATGCTGTTATCTGTATATTATATATTTTAACTGTTTTTAACGGTTTCTTGCACATTATTATCTCCGGATATGTATTATTCTATTTAAATAAATGGATTGTATGTATTTTTTTCACTCTAATAAGTAGTGTGCTGCAGACTTCTTTCTTCTTCATTATTTCTGATTGTGTTGTTTTGGTCTGTTAAACACCTCCCCTAGTCATTGAGGGGACTAGTGCCATACGTCAATTTATAACTTTTAAAGATAGTTACCTTAAACACGATCCTCCGCAGCAGCAGTGGAAATTCCTGATCATTTTCTGTTCAGAGTAACTATAGCATGCATTGTTGTGCATGTGCGCTATAGTTTATAGTTACTCTGAACCAGGAAGCGGTCGGGACATGTCACTGCTGCTGTGGAGGATCATGTGTAAGGTAAAAATCTTTCTTCGTCCTTGGCTCCTGGTCAAGAGATTGATGAACGGGAGGTAAGGATTAACTCCTTAAAGGGCAACTGTGGTCTCCAAACAAGTTAGGGTTAAATGAAAGCCTGCAGTATTTCCTTTATAATGAGCCAACAATCACATCTCAGCCTTCACCCTGTGAGAAATGATGTTGAGGTGAATGTTCAAACTTCCTGCTTCCAGTAGGGAACATCACCTTATCTCTGCTTGGCCCTCTGCCCCGGGGGAGAAGCATGCTCAGTTAAGACTTAATGCTGGGGAAAACAGGAAGTAGCTGGGGAAAAAATTGACAGTTGAGAAGAGGAGCCTATTAATGCAGACAGGCTGGTCACATGACTACAAGAATTCAAGACCACAGTTACCCTTCAAAGGGAAACTGTGGTCTGCAAACAAGTTGATTTTAAATGAAAGGCCAGGTTCATACCTTCAAAATGAGCCACCATCTACCTCTCTAGGTGATGTAAAGCCCAAGATATGAAGAATTCACTGATCAGAAAGTAAGGATGTGGGAGGTTCTGAATCACAAATACACAAATCGTGTGTATCCAGCCTTAGAAACTTAGGGGGTAATATTCTGGTCCCAGACCTTCATTTACCTTTAGAATATAGAAAAAAGGTTTGCAATCTCTCTTTTACTATTCACAAGTTTTTATGGGACCAACTCCAATGTCCTCTTCTTGCTGGGTGGTGTGTAAGTGCACTGTACAATGAATTATTGAATTCTCAATTAAGTATTGACACTAACCTTCAGTTCATTTTGCAGGACAAGTTCCGTTAAGTTTCCATCTTTTTCATCACTGAAGGAAGGGCTGATTGTTCTCTAGAGAAAGGAGATGTGTATATATATGTATAAAAATGAAATTGGCAAAGTGTTCAGAAATTCCTTGTGCTCCATTTAATCTTTGCCATTTTCTCTATCACCTCCCTTCACAGCAATAAACACTTTACTTTACAAATTCTATGTAAGGGAATGTCTCCTTTTATAAATAGTTACTCTTAAGCCTTCTCTCTTTAAAATTCAACTATTATAACAGAGTGGCATGATACAAAAACAAAGCTTTAACCCACTGTTTATCATAGAAAAGCTGAAAATCAATACTTTATACTAACCATTCCTTTTGCTTTAGTTAAGTCTACACCACTCTCGTTCACCCTACAGTAAGTAAAGTTACTCTTATTCATTTTATCCCAAATTAAATGAATCCCTTCTTGCATGGCAATACATCTACATCCTTTATACAATATATTTGTCACAATTCCCATTATACACATGGTCATATTATCTTTTTCCTTTCCTTTACTCACCTTTGTTATATTGTGTTCAACATTCTATTATATTTAATTTACAGTTCTACATCTTCCACTCTCCTTCCAACTGTCTATTAATTATGTCCCATATTCTGCTATAATTTCTTCTACTTATAATATTATGCTGAAGAGCCTTCCCATTAAAATGCTTTTCTCTACGTACCATTTGACCTCTAGTCATGCATCTTTCAATTTCCAATAGGTAGAAGACAAAGAATATAGCCAGACAAAATCGGAGACACCCCACCAACCTGGACCTAACAGGAAACACAATAGTAGAAATAGAAGGTAGAGGCAATCTCATATAGTGCAAAACTTAAACATTTATTCGGACACCCGAGGAAGGGGACTACCACAAAATGTATATATTGAATAAATATTTACGTTTTGCACAATATGAGATTGCCTCTACCTTCTATTTCTACTATTGTCTTTTCACTTTCCCCCTTCTCTGACTTTACCTATATCTATACCGTGCATAGTCTGTATCTGCAAATAATACAATAAAGATATGTAATAGATCACTTGAAGGTGTTGCAGGTGTAAGCAAAATCATACCATTTCAAAGCTCCTTAACATGGTTTTTAGCCTGTTAATTTCTTCTCTGAGGTCTCGGATCAGTTTTACATTTGCATCCTGAAAAAATAAAATCGCAATTATTTACAAATAATAAATTAGTATTTTAGTATTGTTATTGCTTTACAATGAATGGAACTTACTTCATTGACTCGAGGTTTGTTGATGATGTTTTTTGCATGTGAAGCATATCGCAGAGTGCTCATTGTTTCATTGTAGCTGCTCCTAGCTGGTGACACAGCTGCAAAATCAACATTTCTGATCAGTACTCAAATAACCTTCACTACAAATTAAAGACACAGGGCGATGCGCCAATAGGTGCAACTCTCCTGCTCTGGAGTTAAAGTCACACTAACTGATGTAAATATTGGTTAGTGCAACTTTAAATTCTTCATTGCAGCAGCTGTGTGGCTAATGCAAAAGTTGACCACGCAGCCACCGCAATCTTTTACTACTTTAAAGCCAGATAACATATGGCATAACAAATGGCAAAATAGTCAACACCTTTTTGCTATGCACCGAGAACTGTTATCAGCTCATGGTGCAATTGCCCTCACTGTGTTTAGCTTTGCACATTATCCCTTAATGAAATGTGATCACTAGATGGCGCTGCTGCGTTTCACTACATGAACAAACTTTTGCTCAATATTCCTCCGATACATCAATATACTAATCATCACTCGATTGGAAATTAACGTGACACAGACAATATTTCATATTTCAATACACAGGACAGGCCCATGATTAACCAGAAGGTCCAATTGTTCAAAATGACTGATTTTGGGGAAAAACAATTAGGAACAATCATCTGCCAGCTAGATTGCCCAACAATCTGATTACATTCTGATATCATACCAGGGATCAATCAGGCCTAGGACCAACTGCTGCAGTGGCGAAACTAGGAATCACTATCCCTGCTTATCCACAGTGGTTTTCTGGGAGGGTTTCTTTTACCCACACAGGTTGCATTCTATATTTTAATTTTTTGGTAACTTGAGGTACGCATAAAAAATTTTTTTTGTGTGTAATCCCTCTGGTATCCTTAATTATAAGGGGGATTTTAGGGGCACCTGTGTTTCGATTTTTCGCAATAATCATATTTTTATGTAGTTTTCTGGGAGGAGGCTATATCTGTCATAGGGAAAATAAGAAGATGGCTCCTGGCCCCCCCTGCGGTTGTTCCTCCTACTCCCCTGGTAGTCACGTCCCTGGACTGCTGATTTTGCATTTCATTTGCATTTTGCTGTCCACAATGACATGAAAGTTATAATGTAAATCGTGGAAACTAGGCCCCACTGTGTGCCTTCCAAGCCACTGCGTTTTTCATATGCATGCAATCACCGTTTTTGTTCCTTTTCTATTCAGGTTGCACTTAATATAAGTCTAAAGGGGCAGATGGAGCACACAATACTCTCAACTTTGATACAAATGGTTGGTACAGAAAATGTAATATTGTTTTTAAAAAAAATGGCAAATCTTTACTTTTTTAAATATTACAATAAATATAATACAAATCCAAAGATACAGTTTTATAAATGGTGGTAACTCGTACTGGCTATCATAATGGTTTTTGAGTTCCCTCCCAGGCTGTCCTTTAAAAGCCAGGTCAGAATGGAGTCTCTGTAGGGCACATACGGCTGTCTCCTTGACCCGCTCACGCTGCCCCCACATGGGCTGCCTTGACTGCCACTGTCCCCATCACTGGTTATGCTGTTAATACTTTGGCAGCTGCTGGTCATTTGGGAGTTCTGGGCTGTAAAAGATAAAAAAAGGTACAGTATATACCCAGCAGCTACACATAATCTCCTGTAATCACAAGATCACATAAAGTTACATTTTTACTGAAGTTTATTTTTTATTATATTATTCGGCTTTTCTAACTTTGGTCTATTGTCGATACAAAATATTCCCTTGGTTTCTGTAAGCAGACACACTCCAGGCTCAGTTAATAATCCTCTATGTCACCATATTCATACAAATACATTGGTAAAGCACTTTAATTTAGATTCATTTAGAATTATAGAATCCAAAGTGGAATTTCCTATTACACATAACTAGACACAAACTTTCTGTACAACCTGCGAAGGTCTACCTTTGATAAATACTAATGAGCTGCCAAATCTATTTTACCATCATTTTTTAATAAAGCATTTTCCAGAATTAGTAGATTTATCATTTAGACAAAAATACTACAACATTTTTATAACATTTTTCCCAATACAAAATATACAAACAATGAAGCACAAACCTAATGCGGAGATGACAATACCAAGGGTAACTAATGACCTGTTGATACTGGACCCTTCAATTAAACGGTCTTTGCAGTAACTGGGAGAGGCTCTTTCACTAAAACACAAACCACAAAAAGGAGGTAAAATAGCATGCAACAGGCAGACACCATATAAGGAACCTCTAGCAAATACATAAACAAACATCTCCTTACCTGCCTGCCAGATCCACCAAGTTCATTTTACTAGTGATCTCTGTGGGAAGATTGTCTTCTAGCATGGCCTGTAAGCAGAGAAATAGTCTAAAGATTCGTACACACGTACAATTTTGCCGCAGACCTCCAATCACAACTCACACCCACGGCGAACGGCCATTTTGGCCGAAAGTTGTGGGTTGTTCGGCGGTCTGCCTGTGAGTCGTAATCGGGCATCGGAGGTCTGCTGAAAAATGGAAAATATGACCACTACTGTCTTCTGATTCTGTATTGTTCTGAGGCTTTAGTTGCCCTTTAAATGGACAGCAGAATTCCCATTCAGTAGTCCCATACAGTAATAGCCAAATCCAGTATGGCTATTACTGTTTGGAAATACTGTATTTCAATTCTGCTGTCCATTTAAAGGGAAACTAAAGCCTCAAAACAATACAGAATCAGAAGGCAATCTATTTAACAATAGGTACCATCCTCAGTATTGTTCAGGCATTAGTTGCCCTTTAAATTAACAGTAATCCCCAATTCATTGGCACTCCAGATGTTTGGAAACTACAACTCCCAGCATGCTTTAGATGCTGGGAGTTGTAGTTTACAAACATCTGTAGTGGAACTGCACACACTAAACCTGTTTCCAACCCCAAAACAAACTATCCTTTCCCTAACCCAAATGACTCCCTTACTCTCCCCCCCACCCCCAGGAATAAAACCCTATTTCACTGCCACTACAGTACCCACGCTTCCAGTAGAGTACAGTTCTTTTTATGCAGCCTTACCTTACCTATCCTGTCCCTGACCCAAATGACTCCCTTACTCTCCCCCCCACCCCCAGGAATAAAACCCTATTTCCCTGCCACTACAGTACCCACCCTTCCACTACAGTACAGTACAGTTCTTTTTATGCAGCCTTACCTTTTTTCAGGTGCTGTCATAGTTGCAGGAGAGTCCGGGCCCCCGACATCACTCACTTGATGGAGGAATCTGGCTGCCGCATGCACTGATGGACGCATCCACTGACGTCACTACTCGGCGCCGGTCTCATTTCCCGGCGCCGAGTAGTGACGTCAGTGGATGTGACCATCAGTGAATGCAGCAGACGGATTCCTCTATCAAGTGAGTGACTGTCCCGAGTATAAGTCGAGGTTCAGTTTTCAGGCTGTTTTTACAGCCTGAAAATCTCGACTTATACTCTAGTATATATGGTATATAAATATAAGTACTAGAGCCTTGCCACAAGAGGAAAGGGGGTCCCTGCCATAGAGATTACAATCTAGTTATAGAGGAAAAGAGAAAAACACAGAGGAAAGGTCCAGACTGAGAGGCATGGTTTTTGATTTACAGCTCAGAAACTGAGCAGAGAAACGTGTTTAACTTCAATATGTCAAAACAAGAGAACTCACCTGTGTGTACTGGATGGTAAATATGGCATGAGACCGGCTGCTGGCATCATGGATGTGGGTTGCTGCCGTAATACTTTAAGAAAATAAAGGGGGTTATTACAATTTTATCTTTAGAATCCAAATAATATAAAAACATGGCAGTATATGCCCATGTCACTCACGATCTAGACACAGTGAGACTCCTATGCACCTTTCTGCATCCTGTACATAGGGCTCTTTGTACAACACTCTACAATCAAGTAGCCAGCAGTGTGCCAAGTATGGTACCCAGCTATAGGCTATATTATTTGAAATAAATATATATTTATTTTAATAAAACACGAATAAAACACATGAGCACAATATTCACCCATGAGTACAATTAGCATCTCATCACTTAAACCAGCACTGCTACTAATTGCACACAGTAGCCAGGACAATATACCCCATAGGGCAGGAAAGTTCACTATTAAGGAACTTAAACACAAACCAGAGCAGAACCAACAGGCTATATATCATTGCACTAGAATAAAGTGTAGATGAAAAGGAAGAAAAGTTCCAGTTGCAAAAATAAAAAAAACAGAGGGTAAGTTAAGATTTTTTGCCATACATTACCGGTTTTCCATGCCTTCCTCTAATAGAGAGACCACTTGTTTATAATCTGTGACTAAGTGCTGGGATAACCCTGTTTCAAAGTGAGAGAAAATGTAAAATAAAATGAAAATCTGATCTATTTTTCCCCCAGGATTTTAAACCACGTGTAATCTATGTACACGTCTTTGTAGCAGTAGCGTATTGGTACCCAGTGTCCTTTAACTTTTTTATGGATTTAGATGGTCTTTAGTTTTGTTCTTGTCTTTATTTAATGTTCATTGTAGGGATTAAAAAGGCACTAAAATGCCCAAAATAGGAATAAAAAAAGCAAAGTATAATCGTGCTGCAGTGTGCCTCTTCTGGTGCATTAAGGGAAGAATGGGAACTAGTTTACCTCCCGTTCTTCACTTAATGCTGTTAAAATGCTGCTTTATTTCCCAGTGAACTAATCCTTTAAAAAATTGTTACAAGTCTGAAATAATAATTAATATATGACATTGATTTCAGAGAAAATGAAAGTAAATCCATCTTGGCTAAAAAGCCATACGTAGTAAATGACATTCCCAGGCTAGTGAATCCTTCTTTTTAACTGTGAGTTCCCGTTGCAATGTCTAACACAATTTTTTCCACTAGGGGCCAGTATTAACTAGAGAAGTCCTACATATGGGCAAAGATTTGCTTCCTTTTAACAATGGTACCACGGATACCAGATGTCTACATACTCAACTCCTCGATTTCCATTAAATAAATAAACATAAAAATACTCAACTGCTTTATTTCCAATAAAACAAACAAAAAAAAAAGACTTGTCTTACAATATTTTGGTAGAATCTTGTATACACTTTTACCCAATTTTTAGGCTAGGAATGTGTTAAAAATGAAGGTTTTAAATGTACAGAGTTTTCCTATCGAATAACATAAGATCATATACAATATATATTAATAATAATACAGCATAGTGGTTGGATAAAGAAAGTCATATAGGTCCATCTATAGCAAACATCCCATTTAGAAGCAAACACTGTCCTAAAATACATTTAGAATTAGATGCCTGAATTTACTCTTCTCTGTAGCTGTTTTTCTGTAGGAGACAATAAACCGCATTAATAAGGACAAGAAATGATCTTTAAGGTTTTTTCAACAGACTGTAAAAGCTATTCTGATACCCAGTCTGATCTTGCATGTCTGCAAGCAAATTGTGCTTCTCCACAGTGCTCTCCATGAGCCAACTTTCCACATGCTTCTATTTTAGTTTATTACAGAGAAGCCTTAAGGAAGAGGAAATTGAACAAAGACATTTGTTTTTCGGCTGTGCCCACACCAATCATTTCATGGTGTCATATGTCAAGCTGGAAACTGCTTGCTACATCTCTATCTAGCCTACAAAACATTTAACATGTGAGCTAGAACTTTACAACTTCCATTAGCAAAGAGTGCTGGGGTTATCTAGAGCTTAAGTAAATAAACAAATTCATGTCTTAGCCTCAAATAAAGGTCTGTGTGGTAATGTGAATGGAATTTATAGCAGAAATAAAAATAAACAAACTCTTTTACCAGAAATGGCGAGTTTTATAAATCAAATAAAAAAAAACAGGGGGCGTGACCAAGATGGCGCTGTGAGCGGTCACATTATCTCGAGCTCCGCACACTGTTTATCCTTAAACTCTACTTAAAGCCCAGAAAATACCACTGGACTAACCAACTATGCCCAGAAACAAAGAAGGACAAACAGAGACAAATGGCTGCCGAGAGATTGAGCCAGTTCATTCACCGGGATAAAAATGAAGAGACCATTTCTGAACTTGCGGCCTCCTCAGCATTACCTCCACCTGCCTCCACCTAGATAGATTATCAAAATGGGCAGCAGGATGGCAGATGAGATTCAATGTTGATAAATGTAAGGTGATGCATTTGGGCTTTAATAATCCCTGTGCCACCTACACAATAAATAACTCTGTGTTAAGTGCATCTGTAATGGAAAAAGATTTGGGGGTTCTGGTTGATAACAGACTTAGCTATAGCAAACAATGCCAGGTAGCAACGGCTAGAGCTAGCAAGATATTGTCTTGTATAAAGAGGGGAATAGATTCAAGAGAGAAAAATATTATTCTCCCTCTTTACAAGGCACTGGTAAGGCCTCATTTGGAATATGCGGTGCAGTTTTGGAATCCCATATACAAAAGGGACATCTTGGAAATTGAGGTGGTTCAGAGAAGGGCAACTAAATTAATAAAGGGAATGGAGGGGCTTGAATATGCAGGCAGATTAGACAAGTTAGGGCTGTTTACATTGGAGAAGCGATGTTTGTATGGGGACATGATAACCTTATACAAATATATTAATGGGCCATACAATGAACCCTCTGGTGCATTGCTCACTAATAGGTTATATCAGAGGACTCGTGGACATCCTTTAAGGTTGGAAGAAAAGAAGTTTCATCTTCAGGTTAGGAAAGGTTTCTTTACAGTGAGAACGGTGAAACTGTGGAACTGTCTTCCAGCAGATGTGGTAATGGCAAGTTCATTGAATAGCTTTAAAAAAGACCTAGATACGTTTCTAAAACTAAAAAATATTGAGAATTACTGGTATTAATGAATATAGATCTGGTTGATCCAGGGATCATCCAGGGGTGAATAGGTTGGACTTGATGGACATATGTATTTATTCAACCTTAAATACTATGTTACTATGCCTCACAGGCCACGTGTAACACAACCAAAAGCTACCAGTTACACAATCAGTAATCATCGAACCCACGATGACCCAACTACTCCAGGCAATTACAGACACAAAATCCTCACTTACTGTGTTACTGGGAAAAGGTCAAAATTGATGTGGGGCTGCTCCAACAAGATGTGAACAAACTCCGTCAAAGAGTTACAGGAACAGAGGAATGTATTTCCCAGCTTGAAGACAATCTACTGCCTGTAGCGGGGGAAGTTACCAAGATGAAACAACAAATTGCGGCTCATGAAGAAAGGCTGGAGGATCCGGAAAACCACTCCAGAAGACAAAACCTGCGGTTTGTGGGGTTTGCAGAGGAGGTGGAAAGAACTTCTTAGAAACCTGGCTGGCGGCACAATTTGGCCGGGAAATTCTCAGTTTGGCTTTTACCGCTGAAAGGGCTTATAGAGTCCCAGGAAGAAACACCCCCCAGGTGCCAGAGCCAGATCCCATATAGCACGCTTGCTTAACTACAGGGATAGAGATGTTATCCTGCGATTAGCCAGAACCAAGCAACAATTGAAGCACGACAATGCAACCATAATGGTATTCCCGGATTTTTCCCCTACCCTACAAAAACGCAGGGCCACATTTCTGGCAGTCAAGTAACAATTTCGGGAGATGAGCATAAGCTACGCCATGCTGTATCCAGCATGCCTATGCATAGCATACCAACAACGAACCCTATTTTTTAATGAGGCCTCAGAAGCAGCGGACTGGGTGGAACAATTTCGGGGAGATGGGAGACAACCCCCAGTGCCTTAAAGGCCCTTATGAAAAGATACAGATAGCCAAGCACTCTGCAAATTGTTAACGACTGGATAACCCCTGTTGAATTCTACGAATGACCCTTTGGATTACAAATATGTATGGTGTTGCTTCTATGCGAAGCAGCAGATAAGGGAACTGCATACCAACTCCATTGGACCCGACTTGTTACACAACCGTGAACACTGTAACTTCGGGTGGTAAGTACTAAACACAATAGTCATACACCCTCAAAAGCTACCCATACCTACCTGGAATACACATCGGCCAATCCAAGCAGGTGTCTGATAAACACCCAAGTTCAATACCCGTTTCTAAAACTGTAAAATAATCACTGAATTACAATAATAACCTGTGTTACCTCTATGACTGAGCTAGTTAACAACTTACATGCCATTGCCTGGACCTAAATCGGGTATAACGGATATCTACCTGGATTGTGTCCATAATCGAATTGATCTCCTTTGGAAGGCATACTACCTAATACCACCTTCAATTATGTGATACCTACCGGTAATATATACAATATTTGCATAAACTTCACATAAATATATAATAATGTCTGTTTAATATCACTAATAATAACAATTGATATCTGGTTAATAATAATATGCCTACTGTACTGTTGGGCTATATTAATAGAATCAACCGATCTAAAATTATCAAACTACAATGCATATGTCAACTGTATAAATATTGATATGTATATTGTGGATGTTAAAGTTAATGTATATGTTTAATAATGTGCTTTTGGTGGGGTACTCCAAGATATGTAAAGAAACATGCAAGCCCAACCAAATAATACGTAACATCCAGGAGATATACTGACACACACCATATGTCTACAACTCTGTATGACTGCCTGCATGGGCCCAACATGGAAGTAATATTTGGATGGGAAAGTAGCTCTAAGATAAGTAGACTCAACAAGAGTACATCTCAAAATAAAGCTACGAAGTTATGACTATAATAATAATAATAATAATAATAATAATAATAATAAAATGCCATAATTCCAAATATTTCACCCAGGTAGCTCTATACGCATATTATGGATATTTAATATTGAAGCCCAACCCAAATAATTTGTAGTTATGCCAAACAATATGGGATATGTGTGGAATCATATAAACACAATCCACCTGTGTACTTCTTCTTGATAAAATAAGTAAGTTTAGGGGGGCACGTGATATGGGCATACAGGGTATGATGTCTTTAAGAATATACCTATTATGCCTCTGAGTGCCCAAAATCCCTACTACTACTTTTTATCTACTGATCTAAAACCTATTCCCTAACAGATACAAAGTATATGTACTTATATGAGGTATAATTCCTCAAATAAGATGAGAAGCTGCTATTCAACATACTCCAGAGGAGTCTCGCTACTAATACACTGTACATTACGACACTGAATACCTAAAGTACATACAGATCCCAATGGATGTTATGTTATGGTGGCATTGGAAATAGATCAAATCTCACATGTAATAATGGGTATATATAACCCCCCACCAGCTTCAATAACCTTGCTACAACAAATGGTCCCATTCCTTGCAGAATACCCGACAGCATCTGTTATATGTATGGGTGACTTTAGTTTGGTGCAGAATGAACTATGGGACCGATATCCAGCAAGGATGACAACACCAATAACAACCTCTGATACTAAATTTGCACAATTCACAATGTCCTGGCAATGGACCAATGCTTGGAGACAGAAAAATTCAAATACTCAGGGTTTTATGTGTCACTCACCAACGTATGGGACGTATATGTCCTGACAGGACTATATCTTGCTATCTCCAATATTAGCAACCCAACTACACACTGTAACCCACTTACATAAAGGACCCTCTGATCACCACTTACCTAGAGGACCCTCTGATAAAACATTTTATGAACTGAATTTCCATCTCCTACACTGGATTAAACAAAAAACGCAATCATGGAGCCATCTACCACTTAACTTAATAGGGCGAACAAATTTAGTAAAAATCTTTCTACTCCCCAGACTCCTATATGTTCTTCAACACTCCCTCAGCAATGTACCTAATAAATTTATATTTTCAAGCAATTAACAGTATACTTATGGAATTCCTCTGAGGTAACAAAAGAAGACAAGTGTGATTGGCGCAACTACAGGCGCTTAAAGGCCTATCACTTACAAACTTCATATTATACTATCTAGCAAGGCAAGTTAGATTGCGGAGATGCTGGGTTAACCAGCTAGAACAACCTACATCATCAGATAACATGCTAACCTTATATCTTAAAGGACACTTCCTGGCCTATATAGTCAATCCAGAAGTGCATATTATCGGTTCGGGAACCAAAATACATGCTCAAGCAACTAAAGTATGGAGAGAAGTAAATACAATCCTACAACCTTAAGGAATAGCCAAACACGCCCCTCTTTGGAAAAACCATACTTACCCACGATTAGCAGCACACGGAAACTATGCTGATTGGGCGAATAAAGGAGTGATCTCATTTGGACAAGTGATACAAAATAATCAAATACTATCTTATGACTGTCTGTCTACAAAGTATAACTTACCTCTATCCTACAGATTTAGGTACCTGCAGCCAAGACATTGCCTACTTTCAGAATTCGAAGGACAAATCCCCCTTATATCCACACACCCAGTAATATCCATACTATTAAATACAACGCCTAAGGGACCAACTTTTCTCATTTATAAACTGCTGATACAGACCAAAACAAGACCTGAAATGTCCATAATGACTGACAAGTGGAAACAGAGTATCCCAACCCTAGATTTGTCCCTCGCTCAAGATATAGCGGAATCTCCCATGCTAGCCTCCCCCCGCTGCAAACAATAGGCTAATACAATTTCACATCATTCATCAGGCCTTCTTGTCTCCAAAGCGCAGTGCACATACAGTATGCAACAAACAACAGAAGCACTGTGCCCTAGGAATATTCGATGAAGAACTCTGGCCTAAATTTCAGAGAATACTATTACTATTTTATGCCCGAAAAACAATTATTCTGAATTGGATGTCTCACAATCCCCCGAAAAGGAAAAAATGGATTTGAATAGTTACCGTATATACTCGAGTATAAGTCAAATTTTTCAGGCTTTAAAATTAGCCTGAAAACCTAACCTCGACTTATACTTGGGTCAAGTCCTAATCTAGATCCAAATTCTGCAATTACAGATAGTAACCAGTAGGTGGCGCTGTGTAACCTGCATAGAAAGTTACAGGATCTGATCTGCCTTTACACTTCCTGCTTCCTGTATTCTGGCTGCTGGACTCACTCAGCATTGTCACTGGATGCTGTAAATCTGATGGGTCTCCTCAGTTTGGGGCAAAAAACAGCTGCTAGTACAGTGCAAAGGACAGCTTGAAACTACAACTCTCAGGTTACATTTTTAACTATTGGGGTCAGAGAATCCTTTACTATATGGGGGTCAGAGTTCCCTTTACTATATGGGGGTCAGAGGGCCCTTTACTATATGGGGGTCAGGAGAATTGTAAACGATGGTAAGCGTAATTAAAAGTTTACTGAACCTTGCCACTCCACATGTTTAGAAACTGAAACTCCCAGCAACAAAGCATGCTGGGAGTTGTAGTTTCCAAACATCTGGAGTGCCAAAGGATTGGAGGTTACTGGTACTGGATTTGGCTATTACTGTATGGGATTCATGTATGGGAATTCTGCTGTCCATTTAAAGGGCAATTAAGCCTAAAAACAACACAGAATCAGAAGGCAGTAGTGGTGATAATTTCTACCCTCGACTTATACTCGAGTCAGTCAGTTTTTACAAATTTTCAGGTAAAAATTGGTACCTCGACTTATACTCGGATTGACTTATACTTGAGTATATACGGTAATAATGATCTGGCATATCACAAGATACTATACAAACAAATACCAAAAAAAAAATACCAAAGTGCCCAAACAAATACCAAAAAGTATGGGACATCTGGATTCAATCAGAAATTGCAATACAGTAATTTATAATACCATATGACTCTGTCGACCCTCATTCAATAATTAATAACTACCACTTACCTTCACCTTCTCCCCCCCCTTTTATTTTTTTCCCCTGTCTGAAAATCGAGGACAATGCACTTTACTAAAGGTAGATAAACCAAAACCAATAGAGAGCAACTTGAATAACCATATAGATTGTATTATAGTAATTTCTAAATAATTAGTAAATTCTTGCTCAAACAGATAGAACTGTTCAAAAGGACAATAAAAAATGTATATTGTTAAATAATATATAACTGCCGTATTGTGTTGTAACAAATGTTATATTTAGTTGAGTACAAAAACAAAAACGGATTAAAAAAAAAAAATGTAAAAAACCAAACAAGTCCACCATAAAGTTTCTACTGCACAGAGAACTGTAATGTACATGCTATTTTCAACGGGGAAATCTACTGAATTTGGAATTTCATGTAACTGTTTTTTATTGGAAAAGGAGGATGGCAGAGACCATGGGCAAACCGAGATGCTGGTGTACATTCACTATACTGACCTGACATATCCTGACCTAAGGCTTAGTTGCTTCCTTTAGGGCTAGGCCCCACTAGGCTATTTTGGTGTGCGCTGTGTTAGCGCAGTGCTCAGCGCATACCAATACAAGAGATCGGGGATGGACCCACTATCCCTGCTGCTGACCCTTTTTCGTGGTGCATGCGATCAACATCTTTGTTGCGTGCGCTACGATAGAGTAACATCAAAGGAATCGCAGCGCACGCTTAGGGTAACACATATGAATAGCGCAACATTGCGATTTCGCTGCGTTGCACAATTCTTGTGTGCTACCTTAGTGGGGTCTAGCCCTTATTCAGTAAGTCAAACCAGCCAGTGGTAATAATCAACCATTGATCTGAATTGTTTATACCTGTTAATAGGTTTGTTGTTTTTTTAGTGACGTTCTGTACAATACCTTTTATGGTGATTCAGAGGTGTTATTATTGTACATAATAATCACATCATTGTCTTGTACATTATTCTATTGTAAATCCATTGATTTTATATAAGGGAATTTGATGGAATAGCATATAAAAGGTTTAAAATACTAAATACCTTGAACTCCCTTCGGGGCACTAAAAGTACAAACTTAATCCCAAGCAGCTGTTATAATCCTTAAACCACTGTGGCTTCTACAAAATCTATAGCATTTATATGGACATTCTATATTGTACCTTGAACATATGGGCCTTTCTCTGGATGTTCTCGGACACGCAGAGTGAAAGGTTTCTTCTTTTCTGATTGGTGCAATAAATCCCTGACACGTTCATTATAGATTTCCAAAAAACTAAGGGAAAAAAGCAGAAAGAAACTCATCAAAATTTATATTTAAAGGCAGCTTTTCACATAGTGATATCATTGGATAACCTATTAATCCTATAAGAGAATAAAAATAGAAGTGTGATACCATTTAATGGCTATCATCATTCAGCCTGATGAAGGGGGCTTAGGACTGCCAAAAGCTTGCTATTTTTGTTGTCTAGTTAGCCAATAAAAAGGTATCACAAAGGTATTCTCTTACTTATGGCTAACATGGTACAAACATCAACTATTGCTTTGACTATTAATCTTCTATAATATTCAATCAGATAAACATTTCCTCATGTCCAATAGACCAACTTGGTCTCTGGCTACCACATACAACATTAATATAATAAGAGGAGGTAGCCAATAAGCAATTAGAATTGTTTGTGCACTAGAATTCTGTTTTTTGTATGTATTAATATGATAATATGTGAATGACCTCCTCTATATATTAAAATATTGTAAGAAAATCAAATGTGGCTTCTAACTCACAACACGTAGACACCCATCCCTATTTACTTGCAACGGAAATTTGTTATTCTGACTACGGTAGTTCCATCGGACAGACAAAGTACTGTCTGATTTCATAACAACAAAGACAAAATAATTGGTATATGGTATGTCAACATTGCAAAAATAAAGCTGTTTAATGTTTTTTCATATATCCTGCAAATTGTTTTTAGGAGGCATCAGCTGAAGTTGACACCTACAGCTAAAAGAGAAAATAAATGCACTATTAACAAGCATTAAAACCCAGAGATGCAGAGAAAAGTATCTGCTTTGTAGTATTAAAGGACAATTTTAATCTCCCTCGGTGCTGCGGCCCGATCCTCCCCACTGGCACTTTGAGTGACAGGTCGCGAGGCAGCTAATGGGAAGACACGCTCTGCAAAGAGGCATGTCTTCTCATTGGCTCCTGGACTGTCACTGACAATGCCAGAGGGGAGGATCCGACCGGAGCGACGAAGGACATTACAAGTAAGTGGTACAGGACTTTTGTAAAGTACCTTTGTGTTTTAGGTCCTCATCCTGGGTATTTTGCAGGAATGGATAGAGAAAATGGTGAGTATAATTGTCCTTTAAGAGAACAGCAGTCAGGAAAACACACTAGTTTAAATATAAAAGTTTGCTTAACGTAATAAAATGAACTATATATATTATATTATTATTAGTGATGTCTGTCTATATGCGCTTCACACAAAACCAGAGGCCTGCACTACACTGATGATGGCTCAATAAAGCCGAAACCGGTCTGTGGTTGGTGCTCTGGTTTTGCATTTAGCTTGTGGAATGCTGTAAAAACCTTTTATTAGTTGGAGCATTGTGTAAGGGCTACCAAGGATACATGGAAATTACCCAGAAGTCTCCGTTCCTAAGATGAAATATGTCTCAGTATACACCCCCCTTGACATACCGTATATACTCGAGTATAAGTCGAATTTTTCAGGCTTTAAAATTAGCCTGAAACCCTAACCTCGACTTATACTCGGGTCAAGTCCTAATTTAGATCCAAATTTTGCAATTGCGTATAGTAACCAGTAGGTGGCGCTGTGTTAACCTGCATAGAAAGTTACAGGAGCTGATCTGCCTTTACACTTCCTGCTTCCTGTGGTCTGGCTGCTGGACTCACTCAGCACTGTCACTGCTCATCTGGATGCTGTAAATCTGATGGGTCTCCTCAGTTTGGGGCAAAAAACAGCTGCTAGTACAGTGCAAATGACAGCTTGAAAATACAAGTCTCAGGTGACATTTTTAACTATTGGGATCAGAGAGTCCTTTACTATATGGGGTCAGAGGGCGCTTTACAATATGGGGTTCAGGAGAATTGTAAATGGTGGTAAGCTTAATTAAAAGTTTACTGAACCTTGCCACTCCACATGTTTAGAAACTGAAACTCCCAGCAACAAAGCATGCTGGGAGTTGTAGTTTCCAAACATCTGGAGTGCCAAGGAATTCGAGGTTACTGGTACTGGATTTGGCTATTACTGTATGGGATTCATTTATGGGAATTCTGCTGTTCATTTAAAGGGCAACTAAAGCCTAAAAACAACACAGAATCAGAAGGTAGTAGTGGTGATAATTTCTACCCTCGACTTATACTCGAGTCAATCAGTTTTTACAGATTTTTTAGGTACAAATAGGTACCTCGACTTGTACTCGAGTATATACGGGTAATACATGTTTTAGAGTTTTAGATTGTGAGCCATTATGTATCATTTCCACTAACAATTACGCAAAACAATCAGTGACAATAATTAGAATCTGAGTAATTCAGATTCCACAACAGCTTTACATATTCAAGTTATTGTATTAAAATACAGCATTTTCAGTGTCAGTAAGCGTTTCACACAACTCAATATTAACACAATATTATTATGTGTTACTTGCAGTGTAATATAAGGATGTATAGAATTCTTTATTATGTATGTAATTATTTATTTATTGGGGGGTTATGTTAGGGAGAAAAAGGAGGATGTGGTGCAGAAAAGCAGGGTATTCTATATAAAATGCTAAAAATTGTTTGATCAGTAGCACTTCTGAAAAATGTAACTGTAATTTAGCCTAAAGGTTCATAAACACGTGCGATCACGGGTCCCGACCCGCGACGCACAATGTGTACGAACAAGCATTTCGGGCGATAATCGGCCTGTGTATGGGCACTTTATCGGCCGAATCGGCCGCTTGTTCGGTGATCCTCCCAACAGATCGGGCAGCGACCGCCAAACGAACAGCCGTTTTGGGCGATAAAGTGCCTATACACAGGCTGATTATCGGCCTAAACACTCGTTCATACACATCATGCGTCGTGTGGACGGGACCTGCAATTGCACATGTGTACAAACCTTAAGGAGTGATCCCACAATCCTTCTATTGTATGTATTTAGACGTGTGGTCAAGCTTCCATGTTGTAGTAGCATCCCCTTTAAAGGGTATGTCCACCCCCAAACAAAAATGTAATCTGTTGCAGGATATGCCTGAAAACCTGAATGTCCCAAGGTTTAAAGCACTGAAAGCTGCCCCCATATGTACTTACCAGCCTTCATTCCCTTGTTGCCTTCTGTGCCTTTTCCATGCATGGAAGACAAACAGAAGGGGCTCGACCAGCATCCACTCCTGTGATTGGCTAAGACTATAAAAAGGCATTGGGCTGGGGGGAAGTGAGAAAGACTGCAAAATTGATCCAGTGCGCAAGTATGAGAAATACAAAACTTTGATAAAATTAAAGGGCATGTCCACCCATAAAACAAAATTTAATACACGAATAAACAGGTTAAGCACCCCCCTCAAACCCCAGATCCGTTTTTCTTACCTTCCCCAAAGATGCCCAGGAACATACTTACAAGACCTGGTGACCTGGTCCCTTGCTCCTGTTGCAAGCTCGTTTTGAGCAAAAACAGGGGCAATGAGGCTTTTGACTGTGACATCATCGGCATGCTTTGAACAGATAGTTGTGACCAGGAAGCAGAGCGAGTGGCGAGGAGCTGGTTCATGTAAGTATGTTTCTGGGCATCTTTGGGGAAGGTAAGTAAAACGAATCTGGGGTTTGGGGGGGTACGTAACCTGTGTAAGAAACGCCAGGAGCCAGTATTTCTACCTCCCCCTTTGCAGTCACTAATTAGAGAATTGATTTAGAAGGTTGATCACAAGTGCTCACTCGCCCTACCATACAAATTTAAAAATACTGTTGTGACGTTTAGTCCTATCTGGATCTAGAACAAGAATATTCCATGTGTTTTAGAGAGCTTCTAGTGACTAGTATAGTTTTCAGCTTACAAACCTGACTTCAATCCTACAAGAATTTGGTGACCCAGAAGAAGAACCTTCATCATAAGAGAATAGACTCTATAAAATATAAAGCGACAAAACCAAATAAGAAAGAAAAACAAACAATTGTAGTATATGATAATAAACTTTAGGATATTCTTTACAATTTAGACAAAAAGAAACTTTGGCTGTTTACACACAGTCCAATATTCCAAGCCACTATTGACCAGTTGGCTGCAAATACAAGTTTTTCAAATACCAGCTGTGTGTATGGCTATTAAAAAAGGGTTGAAGGTTGTGCAAGACAGATGCTGCAGTGCAACATACAAGAAATGTAGCAGGCACCCATGAGTAAAAAAAAGATGCTGTAAACCATCATCTATGTAACATATAGTGACTAAATTGATGTTAAGTGATGAGAATACAAACCTCACAAATACGGGGTGTCAATCCAACAGATGCCTGCAGGAAATAAACACAATTATTGCCATTATAAATAGGGTGATAGAGACATAATATTTTAGATGTAGATCTACCATTCTTATAGGGCCTTATAAGTGATACCATTGCATACAACAACAAAATATGTTCATAAGGGATATTCCGGTAAGATTTTAGAACAGGGGTATCACGTCCAAGAATATTAAGAAATACAGAAGAGTCATCATAGATTTGGGCCTCATACAGAGTTTAATCAAGCTAGTCAGTTTTAGGTGAAACTTTCTCTGCTGCTGATATCACAGTGTTAGGCACACAGGCTAGGCATACAGGCAAATTACAGATCAATAACCCAATGGGTAGTCTGTCAATCATGGAATTAAAGTGGTAGCACACGTCCAATTGTGTGGTCTGAAATAATAAGAAATAATAACAAACCGACACTTTGATTGTGGAGGTCAATCACGCCAAATTATCAATCTGCAACTGCCTAGCCTTTTTACAAGCAGGGATATTTTATTACTTTTTAAATAAAGTTAAAGGGGTAGTCAGCAGGCATTTTAGCTCTAATTTTCAATTTAAAGTGTGCGCAAATATATATTTTCTGTGCACATACAAAATAAAATTGTGTGTGTTACACACAGGACTGCTTAAATTCCAGCAGATTTTTGCATGTGCACCACGTGAACCTGTGTGTCCAGACCAGCAGAGCGCGTGCAGGTTAAGTTCAGCTTATTACACTAGAAAATTTAATTTACATGTATTTAAGTCAGGCTATGTGTTACTCACTGGGGTTCCCATCATGGTGTATGTTTTCCCAGACCCTGTCTGTCCATATGCAAAGAGACAAACATTGTAACCGCTGATGGCTTCTGAAAGGACTGATGTACCAAGATCTTGAAACACCTGCAAGAAAATGCACAAAAACACATACCCTTTTAATTTAAAACATACTGTTCTATTTTAAATACTACTATGTATATTATGAATTAATGCAATAAAATACAAATAGGCTGTGAAGCAACATGCAGTTAAAACTTCATTCATGGCAACTTACAGCAAAAAACAAGTTTCATGCTTATACAAGCGTTTAATCATATATTATTATAATTATTACGAGCCAATTTTCTTGTCTAGATGACTGGAATATAACAGCAATTCACAAACTATAATATGGTAGATTTCAATACACAATAACAAAGCACATTTTATTGATGTTCATAAAAAATTATACACATCTATTTATGCAATACAGTGAATCTGCATGCACAGGTTAAAACAGAGATCACATGGAATATAGGCACTGAGGTATGCAGTGTAAAATTAGTTTTCAATTTAATTATATACAAAGGTACGATGAGAGAACAGTGAGTGCACTCCTCAGTGAAAATAATTATTTATATGAAAGTGCTACCAGTCCAGTGAAAATATTATTACCGGTAAGTAAAAATAATCCCTTTTCTTTCATCAGCTCTAATGATTTTACATGTCACTAGTAACGTATAAGAGCAGTGGCGTAGTTAGAAATTGCAGGGCCCGATAGCAAGATTTTAGATGGGGCCACTCAACCCACACACACAAAAAAAAAAAACAGTTCAGTACAGTTCAACCTAACCTGGGCAGGTTTTTTTAAAGGCCATGTCCACCCTCCCAAGAATTATTTTAAGTCACAGAGTTCAGCCCACAAACCCCGTTTTCAATTTACATTTACCTTTCAAAGATGCTACCAGGCTCAGATATTCTACTTATAAAGCTGTTGCAAGCTGGTTGATTACGAGCACAGTAGCAGAGGAGTCCCATTCTGTAACAGGCATCAGCCATTGGCCTTAAAGGGACAGTTCAGTGGAAATTATCAATATTTGTTAAATTGTTAGTTTGTGTAATGCCTTCTTAGTTATGCTACATATTCTCTCCCATTTTGAAAAATCAGTTGATTTCATACCCTTTGCTGTTCCCTGCTGTTGACATTAGTGAGCTGACATTTTAGGTTCTTATGATCCTTCTTCTTCCCAGGATGCACCACATCCTTGGAATGTTCCCAACAGTAATTTTTACTGACTGGCTGTTGGATGGGTCAAAGATGCTCAGATCTCTACTGAGCAACTGAATCAACCCAGGCGCTGGGTCATGGGCAAGACCATAACGGTCTCTATTAGGGGTACTGCAAACAGGAAGTCAGTGTTTCGGTTGCATTTATTTATACACAGACAAAATGCCTAACTGGCAGATTAAGGTCATTGGGATGATAAAATACTGCTCTTTTTTCTGAAAAGCATATGTATTTGCACTGAACTTCCCCTTTAATGTCACTATCATTGATGATTGGAGGAGCCATGGTTTTGTAAGTAGTATATCTGAGCCTGGAAACCTCTTTGAAATGTTTAACTAAAATGAAAAGGGGGTTTGTGGGGCTGAAGTCTGTGATGTAAAATTTTTCTTAGGAGGGTGGACATGGCCTTTAAGTGCCCCCTTTGGCTCCGGGCCCCATAGCAATCGCTGTGGTTGCTATGGTGATCCCTACGCCCCTGTATAAGAGATATAAAAGTTTTTTAGCAAATATCTGGTGTAAAAATCACACAAGGATTAATATAGATTGAGAATGCTGGATCATCAGCATAGCAAGGCAGTCACAAGTGTATATTTCTCTCTGTACATGTTTATTCAGGTCCATATTTTACAAACAGAATTTTAAGTTACTTAGGTATGCTTTGGTTTGTCCCACACTTCTGTTTTCACTTTATGGGTCTCTACTCCCATCTGCCTCGGTCCCAGAAGTAGTTAACAGCAATCAGCAGGGGTGTCCCTAGGGTTTTTGGCACCCGAAACAACTTTTAAATGCCACCTATAGGCGGGTGCGGCACACGTAGCCGCAACGTCAAAGTGGGTGTGGTTTTGTGTGTGGGTGTGGCTTCTTTTACACATTTATAAAGTTCTCCATTTTTATAACACATACAAACATGGTGCAAGTGGTACAATACATTAGAAATCCCTATCATAATTTATGTAGAATAAAACATGTTGGCCAAATCATTTGTAAGCCTGCCACCACATCAAGCTTAAATATCCAAACCCTGTGAGAGTGATACTTCACCAGAGTAAACAGTAGGAAACGCTTCTTTATGGATGGTAATGGGGATATTACCCTAAAAACTAAAATGCAAGAGCAAATGCAACACAGACCCAAAAACAGCTTGTTTGTTATAAAGCTTCTCATTCAATATCTCTTGGTACCAGTGGTGTAGCTACAGACTTATGGGCTCTGATGCAAAATTTGGGCATGGGCCCCCCAACACCGCCACAAACCAAACAATCATTTTCATAAAAACATCCAAATTCATCATTAACATTTTTTTAAAGGCACTCATTTTAAAACAGACAAACATACTTTACCCATACACCTAGCAAAACTATTCAATCAGATTCAAACAGTATTTCTAAACTTCGATAACTAACCAACTGGTGCTAGTAAAATGATTGGCACAGAGAGTGGTAAAATGCTTTGTATATAACCACTGGTAAAATAGTTGGCACAAAGACTGGTTAAATGCTTGGCATGCAGATACTGATAAACTGGTTAGGAAACTGGCACTGCACATAGCCTGGCACTGGTTAAATGCTTGGAATGCAGACAATGTTGAAAATGCTTTGTACACAGACCACTGGTAAAACAGTTGGCACACAGACTGGTAGTTATGGAACCTTAGCACAAAATGAGGCCCCTTCTTGGCCAAGGGCCCTGGTGCGGTTGCATCCCCTGCACCCCTGGTAGCTACACCCCAGCTTGGTACTCAATAGGATTACAATGGCAAGGACATGCAACCTGTTCCTTTCCAGATGTTTGACAGCCCTCTTTGGTGCTGCAGAGAGTATGATGGGGAATGCTGGGAATTACAATAATTAATACATGGACTAATACACAGTTTATCTAGCTATTAAAAAAACAAAAATGACATTTCAGACACAGCACACATTACATAAACATGCCATGTACAATGCTGTTTTGACACCTTACCCTGGACAGTTACTATAATGTACAGAATGACTTGTACAAGAATCTGGTGGCAATTGTGTACCCTGAAAATTCCCAATAGCATATGACAGCCAGGTGTTAAGGACATTAGGAATGCAAGATGTGATTGCATTGTGACTTGCATTCAGAAGGTCCCTAACACCTGGCTGTGGTATGCTAATTGGGACTTTCCAGGGTACATAATTGCCAACAGATTCTTGTACAAGTCATTCCGAATGGAGAAAGCCAGTCGGATGAAGAACTAAACTTTAAGTCTATTTGATCTAACTGAATACAACAGGTATAACATGATCTGGATGAATGAGAATCTTCACAAGCATATTAAACGTCTGCTTACAAGGAGGGCCCTGCACACATGGAGGGCCCCTACACACACAGAAGGAGGACCCTGCACTCCACCACCAACAAGTAAATTGCAAATATACTCCGGAAAGCAATTCCTGTCAATTTATCTAAAGTCATTTTTGGACCAGTCACCCTTTAAATAATACATTTGTGTTTATGGGATGTAGAGTTGAGAGGCTTGATCAAGCTTATTTCAAAAATGTCTGTCACATAGTAGAAATAAGTCCAAGATGCCTCCCCCCCTCCTGCTTTCCTTTACAGAGGTTTTCAGAGTCGATCTAATCTTGTACCACATAAACAATTGCAACATTTAAACCTAGTCTATGTGCATACAATTATTATTTGCTTAACAGTATTGTCTTCAATGTTCATGTTTTCCCATTTTACTTATTTTTGACTACTTTAAAGGCAACTATGTCCTAACCCCCACCCACCGCCCAAAGGTGGTACATGGGCTGACTGCTGAAGCTTACTCCTCTCTTCAGTGTTTCTTACACTTCAAAATAACATAACTGTCCTAGATGTCACATTTATGTCTGTGCTTCAGAGCTTTTAAGCTTGTTTGACACTACATGTGTCATCTGAATACATAATTTGTACTTTTATTTACATATAAAAGGCCTGTAAATAAGGGGAACTGTGGTCTCCAAATCTTAAACGAAAGGCCAGTTTCCTACCTTTAAAACAAGCCATGAACCACCTGTATAAATGCTCCACATCCCAAGATATAAAGAAATTACTGACTAGAAGGTTATTGGGTGGGAGGCTGACATGTGACATTCCAAAGGCTGCTCCTCCACCTGGCCGCTGGCGAGCACAGCCTCAGACTTCAGTGACAGGACAGGAGACAGGAAGTCCCTCCCCCTCCCTGCTGTGTGAAGATCCTCACAGTGAAGGTGAGGGAATCTTTAGCTCTACTGACTTACTATGTGAAAACAGCCTTTTTTCACAGTTTTCTGTAGGGGGGGCGTCTGAGTGTTCCACAGCTCCCGTGAGTGGGCGGGGCCATGGCACCCACAGGTGGGCAGGGCCGCAACACTCTTGAGTGGGCGGGCCCAAGGCACCAATGAGTGGGTGGGACCAAGGCACCCACGAGTGGGCGGGGTCAAAGGGGGTCTGCAAGTGGAGGGGCCATGGGGTCCATGAGTGGGAGGGTCCATGAGTGGGAGGGTCCATGAGTGGAAGGGACCAGGGAGGCTTACAAGAGGAAGTGGGGTGCAAGAGAAGGAGGAGACACAGGTCAGATTGACTGTCATCCACTGACATTGTTTCAGAGCAGGAAGCAGGAAGTGCAGGGGACCTGGTGATACTGCTGCCATATCACACACAAAAATTTAAATATTTTCAAAATAAACAATTACATTAAATTGCAAAAATTCGCAGGAGAGCAATTCCTATCAATCTACCTAAAGTCATTTGTAGACCACAGTTCCCCTTTAACTTTGTGTATAAATTGGGTGGATGTGAGTGCCTTAAAATATATTTAAATATTTATTCAGCAGGTATCCTGTGGTTAGAGTTCTTTGAAGTTTCATTGTCACCTATTAACCAAGGGAGATCTTTAAAATGGGATCTTTTATTACCAGTATACAGGAAATACAAGTGTAACATACATACAATACATTTTCCCCATTTTGGAATGCTAAACCTCAAGATTGCTGAAAAAAACAAATATGAAAGTTTGTAAACTAACAGGGAGATTCAATAAAAGTTCTTATCGTTTAAAATGGTGCTAATTTTGCCCCAACCAATCAGATCTTATTTAACATTTAACAAGCTAACATCTGATTGGTTGGGGCAAAATTAGCACCATTTTAAATAAGAACTTTTATTGAATAACCCTGTAAGTGTCAAGTCAGGAGGCATTAAGATTCCACTCATTACCTGTGTGAAACATTGTGCACATACCATCACGTTGGGTTTCATGTTCTGTGGCAATTGTGGAAAATATGCAGATATACTTTAGAGAAATCTAGTCCAGAGCACTCTGGACTGACTAATGATTCCCCTTCTGGGAAACGGGCACAGATGCCTTTTTAATAAATAATTTGGCGTTTACGCTATTGTAGCTTTTGATTGTGATGCAGAGGTGACTCCTAATGGCCACTCACAAAATAAAGAAAATACAAGTATAAATACACAAATTCATCTGCATGGTTTAGAAGACATTCTTTGCAGATCTTATACTCATAGTGAGTGCTGTGCAAGCTCAGAATTACACCAACCCAATGACAGTGAACGTCTGTGCTTCTGAAGATGTCCCTGAAACTTATTATCTATCCCTTTTCCTACAGCACTCATCTCGGTTTGTGATTATCATTGGCAATTTGCTCATTTGATAAATAAATAAAGGGACAGCAGGAAAGCAATCAAGATGTTCCTGGATACCCCTCAATGTAAGAAACCCAAACGTTTGTTTTTTTTAGCTAAACTTTTAAAGATTGATTTGACGCCGATGCTCCATTCTGGATAAAGCTATAAAGATGATGACCACGCAGTCAGGAATTTTTATTAAACCACGCAAGGTCTTCCATCGGGACAGAACTGACTTGTGTCGTACTCCATACAGCCCTCCAACCTGTGACCAGAGAACATGAATGTGACACTTTTCTTGATCTCTTTTCAGTGAAAGCATCACTAAAACAGAGTTGATTACAGGAATACAATAGTAACAGGAAATGACCAGAATGAGAATGTGTCAAACTTTAATGTGTCAGATTTAATTTAATTTTTCATCTAATAACAGAAGAAACATCTAAGCAGAGTCAACTAAACAGTACAAAGCATACAATGTTAAGTTATTCTACTATAAATATCAATTGGCCAATTTTCCCACTGAATTTAGGATTACACGTGCTACTGTAAAAAAATTAGCTCTAAAAATTAAGTTTGTCAGACAGCTCTTCCAATCGGCACATGATTAGGGCTTAAAGTACCAATACACATACAACCGGGTCCGACAGAATCAGATCATAAGTTTGCCAATGCGGCCATACAAAGAAACATTAGTGCCGTATATACTTTATACAGACACGCACAACCGTTATTGGCACGCTTTACTTTAGTATAAGTAATGTTCCGACAGAAATGACTTATAGGATGTCGTCATCAGTAGCTTGGACCCATCCATAGTATTTCCATTCATCCTCAAATCAGTATTAGTATTGAGCAGTCCTGTAGTACTACAGTACATTCAGATGTTTCCAGGCCTGTACCATTGTTTGGCAATAAACAGAGTATAATGTTGAACACAACTGATACACCCAGACATTTTTTATATTGGCGGGTATGTTGAATAGTGCACAGATACAAGCATAATATAATGTTAGTATAAACACTTCCCAATCTGAATCCCCATATCTATTTCAAAACCCCTATGTATGTATTTTATTTCTTATATAGCGCTGCATTTTCCACAGCGCTTTACAATTATTTACTTAATTCACATCAGGCCCTGATGAAATCAGACATCATTAACAGATTTGTACACCCTGCTTACTTCTCTTTAGAATCATGTTATAATCATGAATGGGGTACATGAAATGTCCCTTCTGTCTACTAGCCAACTGTTAGGCAGGAAATGTTAGTAGGTTGGACTGGATGGACATGTGTTCTCAACCTCAAATACTACGGTATACTATACTTTCCAACAGCAGACCTGCATTACTTTAACATACTTATTCTTTATTCTACAACTATTGCTTCTAAAACCTTCAACCCTGCCACGTGTCAGGTGGCCATTCTCAGAGGACAGAAGTACAGTTGCAGAATTGGTTAGGCACCAGATGCTAAATATTAGAATTAACTAGACTCATGCCCTTGAAAGTACTACAGGTACAGCCAAATATTACAATAGTAAAAATAGAAAAGAAGCATGGACATCAATGGGCACACTGAACACAATCATGCAATACAAACACTGTATGACTTAGGCAACACAATCAGCATAGCATTTCCCTATTTCAAGATGGCCGCGATGGTTTTTGACGTTAGTCTCGCGAGAGTCACGTGTTTATGTGACATCTGTATTTAAGAGGCATGGTCACCCTCTGATGACGCACTTCACATGCGCCATTGAGGAAGTCCGCGGCTGTGGCAGATCGTTTTAATTACCCATGATTCCTCCATAGCACCTTTACCGGACCCCTGGTATTGTACACTTGGCATTACATGATGGGATTTATGGGATGTTTGTAACTTTTTTCTCTGATTGTAATCATGCACTTTACTGATTTTCAATTATATTTTTAACTGGCTCTAATAAAAGTTACTTCTTATGTTACCACCCATGATTGTGTTCAGTGTGTCCATAATTCTTATGATACCAATTAGGCAAATATAAAGGGAAATCCTTCCTGTAAAGGCTGTTGCTTCACATTGCATTGTTCTTACCTTTCCTGTCTATTAGGGGTGACTACTTCTGTCCCCTGATAATAGTAAAAATGAAAAGAAGCATGGATATCAATGGCACACTGAACACAATCTGGGTATGTTAGTATACTATAACTAAGAAGTAAATTTTTGAGAGCCAGTTAAAAAATATTAAATCAGTAAAAGTGCATGATTACAATCAGAGAAAAAAGTTAAAAACATCCCATAAATCCCATAAACCTATTAGCAATATACCAGTATATGAGATTATAAAGTGCTATTGCGAAACAATGGATCAACACCCTAAGTACCGTATATACTCGAGTATAAAACCGTCCGAGTATAAACCGAGGTAACTAGTTTTAGGGGGAAAAAGTAGGAAAACCACACTGACCCGAGTATAAACCGAGGGGGGTATTATTTGCCACTAAAAATGTTTGGAAACTACAACTCCCAGCATGCTTATTGCTGGGAGTTGGTTTTCAAACATCTTAGTTGCAAATACTTACAAATAAAGAGTAAAACCTTCTTATTTGTGCATACTGTATGCACAAATATAGGAGGATTTACAAGTATTTGCAAAATTAAAGGGTATGTCCACCCAAAAAAAGATTTTTTTATATAAGATTCCCAAGGGATCCCAGCCCCAACCGCTATATTTGTATCTTTAGAAAGCCCCCCAAACTCTACTTACCTCCCCTCTTCCTCCGCTGCGCTCCGGCCCTCTGCTTGCGAGAAAATGCAAGCAGAGGGCGGGACTGGCAGCCGCGTCGTGTGATGGCTGAGCGGCAGCCAACACGACGCGGCTGCCGGCAGCTCACTTCGCCGGAGGAAAGAGGAGAGGTAAGTAAAGTTTGGGGAGCTTTCTAAAGATACAAACATAACGGTTGGGGCTGGGAGCCCAGGGGGAATCTATATATTAAGATTTTACGCTAGGGGGAGGGAATCGAGGGAGGGAGGGGGAGAGAGGGCTGCAGTACGCATGCCAAACTTCTCCGGAGGCCAGGTAGGAGGCAGAGTCCTATATGGACTCTGCTAGCCTCTGGTGGGCAGTTTTTGGGACTTTGGGGGGGGACTACAGGAGAACCCTATGGAGCTGGGATGTGAGGTAGTAGGTTAGACTACACTACATGGTGGGGCCAGTAGTAGGGGGGGGGATTATTGTTTGGGGGGTGGACATGCCCTTTAAGATGTTTGAAAAATACAACTACAACTTTCAAACATCTTAAGTGGCAAATACTTGCAAATAGGGGTAAATCCTCCTATATTGTGCATATAGTATGCACAATAAAGAAGGTTTTACTCTTTTGTATGTATTTGCCCTTAGTTTATGTTCTAGTATTAAAATGACACTATATAATGGCACTTGATTCCCTATATTAACATGACCCCGGCTAGATGTCTTGAGTCACTTTGCCTTATTGATTATAAGTTGGACACTATATTAGATGGGTCACCTATTACCTGTATTAATGACGCTATATCATGGTCACTATTCCCTCTATTAAATGATTGCGATATCATGATCACTCTTCCCTTATCTAAATGACACATATCATGAGTCAATATTCCTAAGGTCCCAATTACATTCATAATCCTTAATGAGCCAGGGTTATTTCTAACATCTATTCTGTCTAGTAGGAAAAGCTTCACAATTAGGTCAGAAAAAGTCATATAACACTTTAGGTTACTTTCAGGGAGATTCAATTAAAGGTTTAGTGTTCAATGGTTGCTAATATTGCCCCAAACCATAATCAGATAGTATTTAACATTTGTTGAAAGCAACAGCTGATTGGTGGGGCAAAATTAGCCAACCCATTTTAAAACTATAAGAAAACTTTTTAATGAAATAACCCTGTTTGATTCCTTTATGAGCATTTTTGCCCTTCTTCCTATGTTGGCATGTTCGCTATAGGTTATAGTTCGCTGAACCAGCAGCGGTCGGGACAATGTCACTGCTGCTTGCGGATGATCATGTGTAGGTAAAATCTTTCTTCGTCCTTGGCTCCTGCAAGAGATTGATGAACGGAGGTAGTATTAAACTCCTTAAAGTCAACTGTGGTCTCCAACCAAGTTAGGTTTAATGAAAGCTGCATTTTCTTCTATGAGCCAACAATCACATCTCATCCTTCACCCTGTGAGAACTATGTTGAGTGAATGTTCAACTCCGCTCCAGTAGGGCACATCACCTTAGTCTCTGCTTGGCCCTCTGCCCCCCGGAGAAGCATGCTCAGTTCAGACTTAATGCTGGGGCAAAACCGGAAGTATCTGGGAAGAATTGAACAGTTTGAGAGAGGAGCCTATTAATTCAGACAGGCTGGTCACATGGCTACAGAATTCAAGACCACAGTTACCTTCAACAAATGGAAACTGTGGTCTGCAAACAAGTTGATTTTTAAATGAAAGGCAAGGTTTCTACCTTCAAATGAGCCCATCTACCTCTCTAGGTGATGTAAAGCCCAGATTGAAGAATTCACTGATCAGAAAGTAATGAGTGGGAGGTTGCTGAAGCACAAATCACAAATCGTGTGTATCCAGCCTTAAAACTTAGGGGGTAATATTACTGGTCCCAGGACCTTCATTTACCCTTTAGAACATGAAAAAGTTTTGCAATCTCTCTTTTACTAGTCACAAGTTTTTTATGTACCAACTCCATGTTCCTCTTCTTGCTGGGTGGTGTTGCGGTAAGTCACTGTCCAATGAATTATTGAATTCTCAATAAGTATTGACACTAACCTTCATTTCATTTTGCAGGCAAGTTCCTTTAAGTTTCCACTTTTTCATCACTGAAGGAAGGGCTTGATTGTTCTCTAGAGAAAGGAGATGTGTAGATATATGTATAACAATGAAGATGGCAAAGTGTCAGAAATTCCTTGTGCCCTTTAATCTTTGGCCATTTTCTCTATCACCTCCCTTCAACAGCATAACACTTTACTTTACAAATTCTATTAAGGTAATGTCTCCGTTTATAAATAGTTACTCTTAAGCCTTCTTCTTTAAATTCAACTATATATAAACAGAGTGTCATGATACAAAACAAAGCTTTACCCCCCTGTTTATCATAGAAAAGCGAAAATCAATACTTTATACTAACATTCTTTCCTTTTGCTTTAGTTAGTCTACACCACTCCTCGTTCACCCTACGTAAGTAAAGTTCTCTTAGTCATTTTATCCCAAATTATAAGATCCCTTGCTTTGCTGGCAAATCACATCTACCTCCTTTATACAATATATTTGTCACAATTCCATTTATACCCATGTCATATTATCTTTTTCCTTTCCTTTACTACCTTTTTTATCTTGTGTTCACATCTATTACATTTAATTTTCAGTTCTACATCTTTCCACTCTCCTTCCAACTGTCTATATTAGTCCCATATTCTGCTATAATTTCCTTCTACTTTAATATTATGCTGAAGAGCCTTCCCATTTAAATGCTTTTCCTCTCCGTACCATTATGACCTCTATCATCATCTTTCCAATTTCCGAATAGGTAAAGACACAGAATATAGCCAGACAAAATCGTAGACAACCCCACCACCTGGACCTAACAGGAAACACAATAGTAGAAATGAAGGTAGAGGCAATCCTCATATATTGCAAAACTTAAACATTATTCGTACACCCCGATGAAAGGGACACCCACAAAATGTATATATGAATAAATATTTACGGTTTTGCACAATATGAGATTGCTCTACCTTCTATTTCTACTATTGTCCTTTCCTTTCCCCCTTCTCTGACTTTAACCTATATCTATACGTGCAGAGTCTGTATCTGCAAATATACAAAAAGATATGTATAGATCACTTGACGGTTTTGGCAGGGGGTAGCAAATCATACCATTTCACAAAGCCCTTAACATGGTTTTTAGCCCTGTTCATTTCTTTTCGTCTGAGGTCTCGGATCCGTTTTACACATTTGGCATCCTGAAAAAGTAAAATCGCAATTTATTTTATTTACAATCATAAATTAGTATTTTTAGTATTGTTTTGCTTTACATGAATGGAAAGCTTACTCATTGACTAGGTTTGTTGATTATGGTTTTTTTGCATGTAGAAGCCTCTCGGCAGAGGCTCAATTTGGTTTTCATTGTAGCTGCTCCTAGCTGGGTTGACACAGCTGCAAAATCAACATTTTCTGATCGTAACTCAAATAACCCTTCCTACAAATTAAAAACACACAGGCGATGCGCAATAGGTGCAACTCTCCTGCTCTGGAGGTAAAGTCACACTAAATGATGTACTATTGTTTAGTGCAACTTTAAATTTCTTCATTGCAGCCCGCGGTGTGGCTAATGCAAAAGTGGACCCCGCAGCCACCGCATCTTTTACTACTTTAAAATTAAAGCCATATAACAGAGGCATAACAATGGCAAAATATAGTCCCACACCTTTTTGCTATGCACCGAGAACTGTTATAGCTCATGGTGCAATTGCCCTCCACGGTGTTTAGCTTTGCACATTATCCATTATGACATTGATCATAGATGGCGCTGCTGTCGTGTTCACTACATGAACAAACTTTTTGCTCATATTCCTCCGATACATCAATATACTAATCAATCACTCGGATTGAAAATTAACGTGACGACAATCTTTCATATTTCAATACCCAGGAACAGCCCATGATTAACCAGAAGTCCAATGTTCAAAATGACTGATTTGGGAAAAACATTAGAACATCTCTGCCATCTATATTGCCCAACAATCTGATTAATTCCTGATATCATACCAGTATCATCATGGCCTAGGCCCACGCTGCAGTATCGAAACGAGGAAGCACTAATCCCTGCTTATCCACAGTGGTTTTTCGGGGGGTTTCTTTACCACACAGGTTTTGCAATTCTATATTTTAAATTTTTTGGTAACTTGAGGTACTCAATAAAAAATTTTTTTTGTGTGTATCCTCTGGTAGCCTTAATTATAAGGGGGATTGTTAGGTGCACCTTGTTTCCGATTTTTCGCAATAATCCAATTTTTATGTAGTTTCTGGGAGCGCTATATCTGTCCATAGGAAAATAAAGATGGCTCCTGGCCCCCCCTGCGTTTGTTCCTCCTACTCCCTCTGGTATTCCACGTCCTTGACTGCTGATTTTGCTTTCATTTGCATTTTGCTGTCCACAATGAACTGAAAGTTATAATGTAATCGTGGAAACTAGGCCCCACTGTGTCCGTTCCAACCACCTGCGTTTTTCATAGCTGCACTCACACCGTTTTTTGTTCCTTTTCTAATTGCAGGTTTGCACTTATATAATTCTAAAGGGGCAGATGAGCACACAAATACTCCAACTTTTGATACAAATGGTTGGTACAGAAATATTATATTGTTTTTAAAGAAAAAAATGGCAAATCCTTTACTTTTTTAAATATTACATAAATATAATCAAATCCAAGATACAGTTTTATAAATGGTGGTAACTCGAATGGCTATCATAATGTTTTGAGTTTCCCTCCCGGCTGTCCTTTAAAGCCAGGTCAGAATGAGTCTCGTAGGCACATACGGCTGTCTCCCTGACCCGCTCACGTGCTGCCCCCACATGGGCTGCTTGCTGTCCACTGTCCCATCACTGGTTAGCTGTTTAAACTTTTGGCAGCTGCGGTCTTTTGGGAGTCTGGGCTTAAAAGATAAAAAGGTACAGTATATCCTACGTACCTTTCCCACCTGCGCAGCTACAGACCATAATCTCCTGTAAATCACAACGATCACAATAAGTTACATTTTTAAACGAATTTTATTTTTTAATTATATTATCGTGCTTGTTAACTTTTGGTCTATTGTCGATACAAATCTCCCTTGGTTTCTGTTCTAGCAGCAACCACTCCATGCTCAGTTAATAATCCTCTATGTCACCATATTCCATACAATACATTGGTAAAGCACTTAATTTAGATTCATTTAGAATTATAGAATCCAAGTGGAATTTCCTATTACACATATAGACCAAACTTTCTGTACAACCTGCGAAGTCTACCTTTGATAAATACTAATGAGCTGTCAAATCTATTTTACCACATTTTTTATACGCTTTCCAGAATCTAGTAGAATGTATCATTTCACGAAAAATACTACAACATTTTTATAACTTTCCCCAATACAAAAATATACAAACAATGAAGCACAACTATGCGTGAGTGACAATACCAAGGGTAACTAATGACCTGTTTGATACGGACCCTTCATATTAACGTCCTTTGCAGCTAACTGGGGAGAGGCTCTTTCACATAAACACAAACCACAAAAGAGGTAAATAGCATGCAAACGGCAGACACATATATAAGGAACCTCTACAATACCATAAACAAACATCCTCCTTACCCTGCCTGCCAGATCCACAGTTCATTTTTTCTAAACCAAACAAAAATTCAAACAAATAATTAAAGATCACTATGATTAAAAAAAAAACTAAACAAGTGATCTCTGTGGGAGATTTGGTCTTCTAGTCATGCCTGGTAAGCAGAGCAATATATCCTAAAGATTCGTTACACACGTACAGTTTTGCCTTGTCGCCGCTCAATCACTACACTCACACCCCACCGGGCGACGACAGTCAGCCGCATTGTTGGTGCCGAAATTTGTGGTTGTAATCTCGGAACGTCTGCCTGTGGAGTCTATCGGGCATTCGGAGTTCCTGCTGAAATGGAAATATCCACTACTGCCTTCTGATTCTGTATTGTTCTGAGGCTTTAGTTTGCCCTTTAATGGAGGACATCAGAATTCCCATTCAGTAGTCACGACATACAGTAATAATCCACAATCCATATGCTATTACTGTTTGAATCGTATTATCACTTCTGCTTCCATTTAAGGTAACTAAAGCCTCAAAACAATACATAATCAGAAGCAATCTATTTACAATCAGGTACCCATCTCAGTATTGTTCAGGGGCATTAGTTGTCCCTTTAATTAACAGTAATCCCCATTCATTGGCACTCCAATGTTTGGAAACTCCAACTCCCAGCATGCTTTAGATGCTGGGAGTTGTAGTTTACAACATCTGTAGTGGGACTGCACACACTAAGAACCTGTTTCCAACCCCAACAAACTATCCTTTCCCTAACCCACATGACTCTCCTTACCCTCCCCCCCACCCCCGATGAATAACCCTATTTCCTTCCACTACATAACCCACGCTTCCAGTAGAGTACAGTTCTTTTTATGCAGCCTTACCTTACCCATCCTGTCCCTGACCCAAATGACTCCCTTATCTCCCCCCCCACCCCCAGGATAAAACCCTATTTCCCTGCCACTAACAGTACCCACCCTTCCACTACAGTACCTACAGTTCTTTTTATGCAGCCTTAACCTTTTTTCAGGTGCTGTCATAGTTGCAGGAGAGTCCGGGCCCCCGACATCACTCACTGAATGAAGGAATCTGGCTGCGCACTGCCCTGATGGACGCATCCACTGACGTCCACTACTTCGCTCGCCGTCCGTCCTTTCCCTGCGCCGAGTATGGACGTCATTGGATGGTGACCATCAGTGAATGCGCAGACGGATTCCGCTATCAAGTGAGTGACTGTCCCGAGTATAAGTCGAGGTTCAGTTTTCAGGCTGTTTTTTACAGCCTGAAAATCTCGACTTTACTCTAGTATATATGGTATATAAATATAAGTACTAGAGCCTTGCCACAAGAGGAAGGGGGTCCTGCCATGAGATTAAATCTAGTTATCGAGGAAAAGAGAAAACACAAGGAAAAGGTCCAGACTGAGAGGCATGGTTTTTGATTTACAGCTCAGAAACTGAGCAGAGAAACGTGTTTACCTTCATATGGTCAAAACAAGAACTCACCTGTGTGTACTGGATGGTAATATGGCATGAGACCGGCTGCTGGCCTCATGGATGTGGGTTTGCTGCCGTAATACTTTAAGAAAATAAAGGGTTATAACAATTTTATCTTTAGAATCCAAAATACTATAAAAACATGGCAGTATATGCCCATGTCCCCTCACGATCTAGACACAGTGAGACTCCTATGCACCTTTCTGCATCCTGTACATAGGGCTCTTTGTACAACACTCTACAATAAAGTAGCCAGCATGTGCCAAGTCTTGTACCCAGCTATAGGCTTATATTATTGAAATAAATAATATTTATTTTTAATAAAACACGAATAAAACACATGAGCACAATATTCACCCATGAGTACAATTAGCATCTCATCACTTAAACCAGCACTGCTCCTAATTGCACACAGTACCCAGGACAATATACCCCATAGGGCAGGAAAGTTCACTATTAAGGAACTTAAACACAAACCAGAGCAGAACCAACAGGCTAGATAACATTGCCACTAGATAAAGTGTAGATGAAAAGAAGAAAGTTTCCAGTTGCAAAAATAAAAAAACAGAGGGTAATTTAGAGTTTTTGCCATACATTACCGGTTTTCCATGCCTTCCTCTAAGAGAGAAGAACCACTGTTTATAATCTGTGACTAAGTGCTGGGATAACCCTGTTTAAAGTGAGAGAAATGGTAAAAAAATGAAAATCTGATCTATTTTCCCCCAGGATTTTAAACCACGTTAATCTATGTACACGTCTTTGTAGCAGTAGCGTATTGGTACCCAGTGTCCTTTAACTTTTTTATGGATTTTATGGTCTTTAGTTTTGTTCTTGTCTTTATTTAATGTTCATTGTAGGGATTAAAAGGCACTAAAATGCCCAAAATAGGAATAAAAAAAGCAAAGTAATCGTGCTGCAGTGTGCTCTTCTGGTGCATTAAGGAAGAATGGGAACTAGTTTTACCTCCCGTTCTTCACTTAATGCTGTTAAAAGCTGTCTTTTTTCCTCCCAGTGAACTAATCCTTTAAAAAATTGTTACAAGTCTGAAATAATTAATATATGACATGTGATTCAGAGAAAATGAAAGTAACCCTCTTGGCTAAAAGCCTACGTATTAAATGACATTCCCAGCTAGTGAATCCTTCTTTTTAACTGTGAGTTCCCGTTGCAATGTCTAACACACAATTTTTTTTCCACTAGGGGCAAGTATTAACTAGAGAAGTCCTACATTATGGCAAAGATTTGCTTCCTTTAACAAGGTACCAAGGATACCAATGTCTACATACTCAACTCCTCGATTTCCATTAAATATAAACATAAAAACTCACTCAACTGCTTTATTCTCAATAAACACAAACAAAAAAAAAAGACTTGTCTTACCAATATTTTGGTAGAATCCTTGTATAACACTTTTTTACCCACATTTTTAGGCTAGGAATGTGTTAAAAATGAAGTTTTAAATGTACAAGTTTTCCTATCGAATACCATAAGATCTATACAATATTATAATAATAATACAACATAGTGGTTGGATAAAGAAAGTCATATAGGTCCATCTATACAAACATCCCATTTAGAAGCAACACTGTCCTAAAAATACCATTTAGAATTAGATTGCCTGAATTTACTCTTCTCTGTATCGCTTTTTTCTGTGAGAGACAATAAACCGCATTAATAAGGACAAGACATGATCTTTAAGGTTTTTTTCAACAACTGTAAAACTATTCTGATCCCCAGTCTGATCTTGCATGTCTGCAAGCAAATTGTTGCTTCTCCACAGTGCTTCTCCATGAGCCAACTTTCCACATGCTTCTTATTTTAGTTTATTACAGAGAAGCCTTAAGGAGAGGAAATTGAACAAAGACATTTGTTTTTCGGCTGTGCCCACACCAATCATTTCATGGTGTCATATGTCAAGCTGGAAACTGCTTGCTACATCTCTATCTAGCCTACAAAACATTTAAACATGTGAGCTAGAAACTTTACAACTTCCATTAGCAAGAGTGCTGGGGTTATCTAAGCTTAAGTAATAAACAAATTCTTTCTTAGCCCTCAAATAAAGTCTGTGTGGTAATGTGAGGAATTTATAGCAGAAATAAAAATAAACAAACTCTTTTTACCAGAAATGGCGAGTTTTTATAAATCAAATAAAAAAAACAGGGGCGTGACCAAGATGGGCGCTGTGAGCGGTCACATTATCTCGAGCTCCGCACACTGTTTATCCTTAAACTCTACTTAAAGCCCAGAACCATACCACTGGCCTAACCAACTATGCCCAGAACAAGAAGGACACAACAGCAAATGGCTTGCCGAAGATTGAGCCAGTTCATTCACCGGATAACAAATGAAGAGAACCATTTTCTGAACTTGCGGCCTCCTCAGCATTACCTCCACCGTGCCTCCACTAGATAGATTATCAAAATGGCAGCAGGATGGCAGATGAGATTCATGTTGATAAATGTAAGGTGATGCATTTGGGCTTTAATAATCCCTGTGCCACCTACACAATAAAATAACTCTGTGTTAAGTCATCTGTAATGGAAAAGATTGGGGGGTTTCTGGTTGATAACGACTTAGCTATAGCAAACAATGCCAGGTAGCAACGGCTAGAGCTAGCAAATATTGTCTTGTATAAAGAGGTGAATAGATTCAAGAGAGAAAATATTATCTCCCTCTTTACAAGGCACTGGTAAGGCCTCATTTGGAATATGCGTGCAGTTTTTGAATCCATATACAAAAGGGACATCTTGAAATTGAGGTTGTTCAGAGAAGGGCAACTAAATTAATAAAAGGGAATGGAGGCTTGAATATGCAGGCGATTGACAATTTAGGGCTGTTTACAATTGGAGAAGCGATGTTTGTATGGGGACATGATAACCTTATACAAATATATTATGGGCCATACAATGAACCCTCTGGTGCATTGCTCACTAATAGGTTATATCAGAGGACTCGTGGACATCCTTTAAGGTTGGAAGAAAGAATTTTCATCATCTTCAGGTTAGGAAAGGTTTCTTTACAGTGAGGAACGGTGAAACTGTGGAACTGTCTTCCCAGCAGATGTGGTAATGGCAAGTTCATTGAATAGCTTAAAAAAGACCTGATTACGTTTCTAAAAACTAAAAATATTGAGAATTACTGGTATTAATGAATATAGATCTGGTTGATCCAGGGATCATCCAGGGGTGAATAGGTTGGACTTGATGGACATATTTATTTATTCAACCTTAAATACTATGTTACTATGCCTCACAGGCCACGTGTAACACAACCAAAAGCTACCAGTTACACAATCATAATCATCGAACCCACGATGACCCAACTACTCCAGGCAATTACATACACAAAATCCTCACCTCACTTACTGTGTTACTGGGAAAAGGTCAAAATTGATGTGGGGCTGCTCCGAACAAATGTGAACCACTCCGTCAAAGAGTTACAGGAACGAGGAAGTATTTCCCACTTGAAGACAATCTACTGCCTGTACGGGGGAAGTTACCAGATGCAACAACAATTGCGGCTCATGAAGAAAGGCTGGAGGAATCCGGAAAACCACTCCAGAGACAAAACCTGCGGTTTGTGGGGTTTGCAGAGAGGTGGAAAGAACTTCTTAGAAACCTGGCTGGCGGCACAATTTGGCCGGGAATTCTCAGTTTGGCTTTTACCCGCTGAAGGGCTTATAGAGTCCCAGGAAAAACCACCCCCAGGTGCCAGAGCCAGATCCCTATAGCACGCTTGCTTAACTACAGGGATAAGATGTTATCCTGCTTAGCCAGAACCAGCAACAATTGAGTCACGACAATGCAACCATAATGGTATTCCCCGGATTTCTTCCCCTACCCTACAAAACCAGGGCCACATTTCTGGCAGTCAAGTAACAATTTCGGGAGATGAGCATAGCTACCCATGCTGTATCCAGCATGCCTATGCATAGCATACCAACAACGAACCCTATTTTTTAATGAGGCCTCAGAAGCGCGGACTGGGTGGAACATTTCGGGGAGATGGGAGACAACCCCCAGTGCCTTAAGGCCCTTATAAAAGATACAGATAGCCAAGCCTCTGCAAATTGTTAACGACTGGATACCCCCCCTTGATTCTAACGAATGACCCTTTGGATTACAATATTGTATGGTGTTGCTTCTATGCGAAGCACAGATAAGGGAACTTGCATACCAACTCCATGGACCCGACTTGTTACAAAAAACAACCGGTGAACACTGTAACTTCGGGTGGTAAGTACTAAACACAATAGTCATACACCCTCAAAGCTACCCATACCTACCTGAATACACATCGGCCAATCCAAGCAGGTGTCTGATAACACCCAAGTTCAATACCCGTTTCTAAAACTGTAAAATAATCACTGAATTACAATAATAACCTGTGTTACCTCTATGACTGAGCTAGTTAACCACTTACATGACCATTGCCTGGACCTAAATCGGGTATAACGGATATCTAACCTGGATTGTGTCCATAATCGAATTGATCTCCTTTGGAAGCTACTACCTATACCACCTTCAATTTGTATACCTACCGGTATATATACATATTTGCATAAACTTCACATAAATATATAATATGTCTGTTAATACCCCATAATAACAATTGTATCTGGTTAATAATAATATGCCTACTGTACCTGTTGGGCTATATAAAGACTCACCGATCTAAATTATCAAACTACATGCATATGTCAACTGTATAAATATTGATAGTTATATTGTGGATGTTAAAGTTAATGTATATGTTTAATAATGTGCTTTTGGTTGGGGTACTCCAAGATATGTACAAAACATGCAAGCCCAACCAAATATACGTAACATCCGGAGATATACTGACACACCACCATATGTCTACAACTCTGTATGACTGCCTGCATGGGCCCAACAGGAGTAATATTTGGATTGGAAAGTAGCTCTAAGATAAGTAGATCTCAACAAGAGTACATCTCAAAATAAAGCTACGAATTGACAATAATACTAATAATATAATAATATATAATAAAATGGCATAATTCCAAATATTTCACCCGGTAGCTCTATAATCGCATATTATGGATATTTAATATTGAAGCCCACCCAAATAATTTGTAGTTATGCCAACAATATGGGATATGTGTGGAATCATATACACAATCCACCTGTGTACTTCTTCTTGTAAAATAAGTAAGTTTAGGGGGGCCGTGATATGGGCAATACAGGGTATGATGTCTTTAGAATATACCTATTATGCCTCTGATGCCCAAAACCCTACTCTACTTTTTATGCTACTGATCTAAAACCTATTCCCTAACAGATACAAAGTATATGCTACTTATATGAGGTTAATTCCTCAATAGATTGAGAAGCTGCTATTCAACATACTCCAGGGATCTCGCTACTAATGACACTGTACATTCGACACTGAATACCTAAAGTACTACAATCCCATGATGTTTATGTTATGGTGTGCATTGGAAATAGATCAAATCTCACATGTAATAATGGGTATATATAACCCCCCACCAGCGTTCAATAACCTTGCTACCAAATGGTCCCATTCCTTGCAGAATACCCGACAGCATCTGTTATATGTAGTGGTGACTTTAGTTTGGTGCAGAATGAACTCTGGGACCGATATCCAGCAGGATGACAACACCAATAACAACCTCTGATACTAATTTGCACAATTCACAATGTCCTGGCATGGACCAATGCTTGGAGACAGAAAATTCAAATACTCAGGGTTTTATTGTCACTCACCAACGATGGGACGTATATGTCCTGACAGGACTATATCTTGCTACTCTCAATCTTAGCAACCCAACTACAAACACTGTAACCCACTTACAATAAAGGACCCTCTGATCACCACTTACCTAGAGGACCCTCTGATAAAACATTTTAGAAAACTGATTTCCATCTCCTACACTGGATTAACAAAAAACGCAATCATGGAGCCATCTACCACTTAACTTAATAGGGCGAACAAATTTAGTAAAAATCTTTCTACTTCTCCCCCAGACTCCTATATGACTGTTCTTCACACTCCCTCAGCATGTAACCTATAATTTATATTTTCAGCAATTAACAGATATACTTATGGAATTCTCTGAGGTAACAAAAGAAGACAAGTGTGATGGCGCAACTACAGGCGCTTAAAGGCCTATCACTACAAACTTCATATTATACTATCTAGCAGGCAAGTTAGATTGCGGAGATGCTGGGTTAACCACTAGAACAACCTACATCATCAGATAACATGCAACCTTATATCTTAAGAGGACACTTCTCCTGGCCTATATAGTCCATCCAGAAGTGCATATTATCGGTTCGGGAACCAAATCATGCTCACAACTAATAAGGAGAGAAGTAAATACAATCCTACAACCTTAAGGAATAGCCAACACGCCCCCTTTGGAAAAACACCATACTTACCCACGATTAGCAGCACACGGAAACTATGCTGATTGGGCGAATAAAGGAGTGATCTCATTTGGACAAGTGATACCAAATAATCAATACTATCTTATGACTGTCTGTCTACAAAGTAATAACTTACCTCTATCCTACAGATTTAGTCACCTGCAGCCAAGACATTGCCTACTTTCAGAATTCGAAGGACAAATCCCCCTTATATCCCACACCCAGTAATATCCATACTATTAATACAACGCCTAGGGCCCAACTTTTCTCATTTATAAACTGCTGATACAGACCAAACAAGAACCTGAATGTCCATATGACTGACAAGTGGAAACAGAGTATCCCAACCCTAGATTTGTCCCCTCGCTCAAGATATAGCGGAATCTCCCATGCTAGCCTCCCCCCGCTGCAAACAAATAGGCTAATACAAACAATTTCACATCATTCATCAGGCCTTCTTGTCTCCAAAGCGCAGTGCACATACAGTATGCAACAAACAACAGAAGCACTGTGCCCTAGGAATATTCGATGAAGAACTCTGGCCTAAATTTCAGAATACTATTACATTTTTATGCCCGAAAACAATTATTCTGAATTGGATGTCTCACATCCCCCGAAAAGGAAAAAATGGATTTGAATAGTTACCGTATATACTCGGTATAATCAAATTTTTCAGGCTTTAAAATAGCCTGAAAACCTAACCTCGACTTATACTTGGGTCAAGTCCTAATCTAGATCCAAATTCTGCAATTACAGATAGTAACCAGTAGGTGGCGCTGTGTAACCTGCATGAAAGTTACGGATCTGATCTGCCTTTACCACTTCCTGCTTCCTGTATTCTGCTGCTGGACTCACTCAGCATTGTCACTGGATGCTTTAAATCTGATGGGTCTCCTCAGTTTGGGGCAAAAACAGCTGCTAGTACAGTGCAAGGACAGCTTGAAACTACAACTCTCAGGTACATTTTTAACTTGGGGTCAGAATCCTTTACTATATGGGGTCGAGTTTCCCTTTTCTATATGGGGGTCAGAGGGCCCTTTACTATGGTGGGTCAGGAGAATTGTAAACGATGGTAAGCGTAATTAAAGTTTACTGAACCTTGCCACTCCACATGTTTAGAAACTGAAACTCCCAGCAACAAAGCATGCTGGGAGTTGTATTTTCCAAACATCTGGAGTGCCAAAGGATTGGAGGTTACTGGTACTGGATTTGGCTATTACTGTATGGGATTCAGGTATGGGAATTCTGCTGTCCATTTAAAGGCAATTAAGCCTAAAAACCACAAGAATCAGAAGGCAGTAGTGGTGTAATTTCTACCCTCGACTTATACTCGAGTCAGTCAGTTTTTTACAAATTTTCAGGTAAAATTGGTACCTCGACTTATACTCGGATTGACTTATACTTGAGTATATACGGTAATAATGATCTGCATATCACAAGATACTATACAAACAAATACCAAAAAAAAATACCAAAGTGCCCAAACAAAACCAAAAGTATGGGACATCTGGATTCAATCAGAAATTGCAATACAGTTTTATAATACTATATGACTCTGTCGACCCTCATTCATAATTAATAACTACCACTTACCTTCACCTTCTCCCCCCCCTTTATTTTTTTCCCCTGTCTGAAAATTGAGGACAATGCACTTTACTAAAGGTAGATAACCCAAAACCAATAGAGAGCAACTTGAATAACCATATAGATTGTATTATAGTAATTCTAAATAATTAGTAAATTCTTGCTCAAACAGATAGAACTGTTCAAAAGGACAATAAAAATTTATATTGTTAAATAATATATACTGCCGTATTGTGTTGTAACAAATGTTATATTTAGTTGAGTACAAAAACAAACGGATTAAAAAAAAAAAATGTAAAACCAAACAAGTCCACCATAGTTTCTACTGCACAGAGAACTGTATTTACATGCTATTTTCAACGGGGAAATCTACTGAATTTGGAATTTCATGTAACGGTTTTTTATTGGAAAAGGAGGATGGCAGAGACCATGGGCAAACCGGATGCTGGTGTACATTCACTATACTGACCTGACATATCCTGACCTAAGGCTTGTTCTTCCTTTAGGCTAGGCCCCACTAGGCTATTTGGTGTGGCCTGTGTTAGCGCAGTGCTCAGCGCATCCCAATCAAGAGATCGGGGATGGACCCACTATCCCTGCTGCTGACCCTTTTTCGTGGTGCATGCGATCAACATCTTTGTTGCGTGCGCTACGATAGAGTAACATCAAAGGATCGCAGCGCACGCTTAGGGTAACACATTATAGCGCAACATTGCGATTTCGCTGCGTTGCACAATTCTTGTGTGCTACCTTAGTGGGGTCTAGCCCTTATTCAGTAAGTCAAACCAGCCAGTGGTAATACATCAACCTTGATCTGAATTGTTTATACCTGTTAATAGGTTTGTTGTTTTTTTTAGTGACGTTCTGTACAATACCTTTTATGGTGATTCAGAGGTGTTATTATTGTAACTATAATCACATCATTGTCTTGTACATTATTCTATTGTAAATCCATTGATTTTATATAAGGGAATTTGATGGAATAGCATATAAAGGTTTAAAATACTAAATACCTTGAACTCCCTTCGGGGCACTAAAAGTACAAACTTAATCCCAAGCAGCTGTTATAATCCTTAAACCACTGTGGTTCTACAAAATCTATAGCATTATATGGACATTCTATATTGTACCTTGAACATATGGGCCTTTCTCTGGATGTTCTCGGACACGCAGAGTGAAAGGTTTCTTCTTTTCTGATTGGTGCAATAAATCCCTGACACGTTCATTATAGATTTCCAAAAAACTAAGGAAAAAAGCAGAAAAACTCATCAAAATTTATATTTAAAGGCAGCTTTTCACATAGTGATATCATTGATAACCTATTAATCCTATAAGAGAATAAAAATAGAAGTGTGATACCATTTAATGGCTATCATCATTCGCCTGAGGAAGGGGGCTTAGGACTCCCAAAAGCTTGCTATTTTTGTTGTCTAGTTAGCCATAAAAAGGTATCACAAAGGTATTCTCTTACTTATGGCTAACTGGTACAAACATCAACTATTGCTTTGACTATTAATCTTCTATAATTTCAATCAGATAACATTTCCTCATGTCCAATAGACCAACTTGGTCTCTGCTACCACATACAACATTAATATAATAGAGGAGTAGCCAATAAGCAATTAGAATTGTTTGTGTCACTAGAATTCTGTTTTTTTGTATGTATTAATGATATTTGAAGACCCTCCTCTATATATTAAAATATTGTAAGAAATCAAATGTGGCTTCTAACTCACAACAGGTAGACACCCATCCCTATTTACTTGCAACAAATTTGTTATTCTGACTACGGTAGTTCCATCGGACAACAAAGAACAAAAATAATTGGTATATGTTATGTCAACATTGCAAAAATAAAGCTGTTTAATGTTTTTTCATATATCCTGCAAATTGTTTTTAGGAGGCATCAGCTAAGTTGACACCTCAGCTAAGAAAAATAAATGCACTATTAACAAGCATTAAAACCCAGAGATGCAGAGAAAAGTATCTGCTTGTAGTATTAAAGGACAATTTTAATCTCCCTCGGTGCCTGCGCCCGATCCTCCCCACTGGCACTTTGATGGACAGGTCGCGAGGCAGCTAATGGGAAGACACGCTCTGCAAAGAGGCATGTCTTCTCATTGGCTTCCTGGACTGTCACTCTGACAATGCCAGAGGAGGATCCGACCGGAGCGACGAAGGACATTACAAGTATGGTACAGGACTTTTGTAAAGTACCTTGTGTTTTAGGTCCTCATCCTGGGTATTTTGCAGAATGATAGAGAAAATGGTGAGTATAATTGTCCTTTAAGAGAAACGCAGTCAGGAAAACACACTAGTTTAAATATAAAAGTTTGCTTAACGTAATAAAATGAACTATATTATATATATTTATTAGTGATGTCTGTCTATATGCGCTTCACACAAAACCAGAGCCTGCACTACACTGATGATGGCTCAATAAAGCCGAAACCGGTCTGTGGTTTGTTCTCGGTTTTGCATTTAGCTTGTGAATGCTTGTAAAAACCTTTTATTAGTTGGAGCATTGTGTAAGGCTACCAAGGATACATGGAATTACCCAGAAGTCTCCGTTCCTAAGTGAAATATGTCTCAGTATACACCCCCCTTGACATACCGTATATACTCGAGTATAAGTCGAATTTTTCAGGCTTTAAAATTGCCTGAAACCCAACCTCGACTTATACTCGGGTCAAGTCCTAATTTAGATCCAATTTGCAATTGCGTATAGTAACCAGTAGGTGGCGCTGTGTTACCTGCATAGAAAGTTACAGGAGCTGATCTGCCTTTACACTTCCGCTTCCTGTGGTCTGGCTGCTGGACTCACTCAGCATTGTCACTCTCATCTGGATGCTGTAAATCTGATGGTCTCCTCAGTTTGGGCAAAAAACAGCTGCTAGTACAGTGCAAATGACAGCTTGAAATCAAGTCTCAGGTGACATTTTTAACTATTGGGATCAGAGAGTCCTTTACTATATGGGGTCAGAGGGCGCTTTACAATAGGGGGTTCAGGAGAATTGTAATGGTGGTAGCTTAATTAAAAGTTTACTGAACCTTGCCACTCCACATGTTTATAAACTGAAACTCCCAGCACAAAGCATGGGGAGTTGTAGTTTCCAAACTCTGGAGTGCCAGGAATTGGAGGTTACTGGTACTGGATTTGGCTATTACTGTATGGATTCTTTTATGGAATTCTGCTGTTCATTTAAAGGGCAACTAAAGCCTAAAAACAACACAGATCAGAAGGTAGTAGTGTGATAATTTCTACCCTCGACTTATACTCGAGTCAATCAGTTTTTACAGATTTTTTAGGTACAAATAGGTACCCTCGACTTGTACTCGAGTTATAACGGGTAATACATGTTTTTAGAGTTTTAGATTGTGAGCCATTATGTATCATTTCCACTAACAATTACGCAAAACAATCAGTGACAATAATTAGATCTGAGTAATTCAGATTCCACACAGCTTTAACAATCAAGTTATTGTATAAAATACAGCATTTTCAGTTTCATTAAGCGTTTCCACACAACTCAATATTAACACATATATTATTTGTTACTTGCAGTGTAATATAAGGATGTTATGAATTCTTTATTATGTATGTAATTATTTATTTTTTGGGGTTTATGTTAGGGAGAAAAAGGAGGATGTGGTGCAGAAAACAGGGTATTCTATATAAAATGCTAAAAATTGTTTGATCAGTAGCACTTCTGAAAAATGTAACTGTAATTTAGCCTAAAGGTTCATAAACACGTGCCTCACGGGTCCCGACCCGCGACGCACAATGTGTACGAACAAGCATTTCGGGCGATAATCGGCCTGTGTATGGGCACTTTATCGCCGAATCGGCCGCTTTTCGGTGATCCTCCCAACAGATCGGGCAGCGACCGCCAACGAACAGCCGTTTTGGGCGATAAAGTGCCTATACCCAGGCCGATTATCGGCCTAAACACTCGTTCATACCCATCATGCGTCGTGTGGACGGACCTGCATTGCACATGTGTACAAACCTTAAGGAGTGATCCCACAATCCTTCTATTGTATGTATTTAGACGTGTGGTCAAGCTTCCATGTTGTAGTAGCATCCCCTTTAAAGGGATGTCCACCCCCAAAAAAAATGTAATCTGTTGCAGATATGCCTGAAAACCTAATGTCCCAAGGTTTAAAGCACTGAAAGCTGCCCCCATATGTACTTACCACCTTCATTCCTTTGTTGCCTTCTGTGCCTTTTCCATGCATGGAAGACAAACAGAAGGGGCTCGACCAGCATCCACTCCTGTGATTGGCTAAGACTATAAAAAGGCATTGGCTGGGGGGAAGTGAGAAAGACTGCAAAATTGATCCGTGCGCAAGTATGAGAAATACAAAACTTTGATAAAATTAGGGCATGTCCACCCTAAAACAAATTTAATACACGAATAACAGGTTAAGCACCCCCCTCAAACCCCAGATCCGTTTTTCTTACCTTCCCCAAGATGCCCAGGAACATACTTACAAACCTGGTGACCTGGTCCCTTGCTCCTGTTGCAAGCTCGTTTTGAGCAAAAACAGGGGCAATGAGGCTTTTGACTGTGACATCATCGGCATGCTTTGAACAGATAGTTGTGACCGGAAGCAGAGCGAGTGGCGAGGAGCTGGTTCATGTAAGTATGTTTCTGGGCATCTTTGGGAAGGTAAGTAAACGAATCTGGGGTTTGGGGGGTACGTAACCTGTGTAAGAACGCCAGAGCCAGTATTTCTACCTCCCCCTTTGCAGTCACTAATTAGAGAATTGATTTAGAAGGTTGATCACAAGTGCTCACTCGCCCTACCATACAAATTTAAAATACTGTTGTGGACGTTTAGTCCTTCTGGATCTAGAACAAGAATTATTCCATGTGTTTTAGAGAGCTTCTAGTGACTATTATAGTTTTCAGCTTACAAACCTGACTTCAATCCTACAAGAATTTGGTGACCCAGAAAAGAACCTTCATCATAAGAGAATAGACTCATAAAATATAAAGCGACAAAACCAATAAGAAGAAAACAAACAATTGTATTATATGATAATAAACTTTAGGATATTCTTTACAATTTAGACAAAAGAAACTTTGGCTGTTTACACACATCCAATATTCCAAGCCACTATTGACCAGTTGGCTGCAAATACAAGTTTTTCAAATACCAGCTGTGTGTATGGCTATTAAAAAGGGTTGAAGGTTGTGCAAGACAGATGCTGCAGTGCAACATACAAAAATGTACAGGCACCCATGAGTAAAAAAAGATGCTGTAAACCATCATCTATGTACATATAGTGACTAATTGATGTTAAGTGATGAGAATCACAACCTCACAAATACGGGGTGTCAATCCAACAGATGCCTGCAGGAAATAAACACAATTATTGCCATTATAAATAGGGTGATAGAGACATAATATTTTAGATGTAGATCTACCATTCTTATAGGCCTTATAATGATACCATTGCATACAACAACAAAATATGTTCATAAGGGATATTCCGGTAAGATTTAGAACAGGGTATCACGTCCAAGAATATTAAGAAATACAGAAGAGTCATCATAGATTTGGCCTCATACAGAGTTTAATCAAGCTAGTCAGTTTTAGGTGAAACTTTCTCTGCTGCTGATCACAGTGTTAGGCACACGGCTAGGCATACAGGCAAATTCAGATCAATAACCCAATGGGTAGTCTGTCAATCATGGAATTAAAGTGGTAGCACACGTCCAATTGTGTGGTCTGAAATAATAAGAAATAATAACAAACCGACACTTTGATTGTGGAGGTCAATCACGCCAAATTATCAATCTGCAACTGCCTAGCCTTTTAACAAGCAGGGAATTTTATTACTTTTTAAATAAGTTAAGGGGTAGTCAGCAGGCATTTTACTCTAATTTTCAATTTAAAGTGTGCGCAAATATAATTTTTCTGTGCACATAACAAAATAAAATTGTGTGTGTTACACACAGGACTGCTTAAATTCCAGCAGATTTTTGCATGTGCACCACTTGAACCTGTGTGTCCAGACCAGCAGAGCGCTGCAGGTTAAGTTCAGCTTATTACACTAGAAAATTTAATTTACATGTATTTAAGTCAGGCTATGTGTTACTCACTGGGGTTCCCATCATGGTGTATGTTTTCCCAGACCCTGTCTGTCCATATGCAAAGAGACAAACATTGTAACCGCTGATGGCTTCTGAAAGGACTGATTACCAAGATCTTGAAACACCTGCAAGAAAATGCACAAAAACACATACCCTTTTGATTTAAAACATACTGTTCTATTTTAAATACTACTATGTATATTATGAATTAATGCAATAAAATACAAATAGGCTGTGAAGCAACATGCAGTTAAAACTTCATTCATGGCAACTTACAGCAAAAACAAGTTTCATGCTTATACAAGCGTTTAATCATATTTATTATAATTATTACGAGCCAATTTTCTTGTCTAGATGACTGGAATATAACAGCTTCACAAACTATAATATGGTAGATTTCAATACACAATAACAAAGCCCATTTTATTGATGTTCATAAAAATTATACACATCTATTTATGCAATACAGTGAATCTGCATGCACAGGTTAAACAGAGATCACATGGAATATAGGCACTGAGGTATGCAGTGTAAAATTAGTTTTCAATTTAATTATATACAAAGGTACGATGAGAGAACATTGAGTGCACTCCTCAGTGAAAATAATTATTTATATGAAAGTGCTACCAGTCCAGGAAAATTTATTACCGTTAAGTAAAATAATCCCTTTTCTTTCATCAGCTCTAATGATTTTACATGTCACTAGTAACGTATAAGAGCAGTGGCGTAGTTAGAAATTGCAGGGCCCGATAGCAAGATTTTAGATGGGGCCACTCAACCCACACACACAAAAAAAAAAAGTTCAGTACGTTCAACCTAACCTGGGCAGGTTTTTTTTAAGGCCATGTCCACCCTCCCAAGAATTATTTAAGTCACAGAGTTCAGCCCACAAACCCCGTTTTCAATTCAATTTACCTTTCAAAGATGCTACCAGGCTCAGATATTCTACTTATAAGCTGTTGCAAGCTGTTGATTACGAGCACAGTAGCAGAGGAGTCCCATTCTGTAACAGCATCAGCCATTGGCCTTAAAGGGACAGTTCAGTGGAAATTATCAATATTTGTTAAATTGTTAGTTGTGGTAATGCCTTCTTATTTATGCTACATATCTCTCTCCATTTTAAAAATCAGTTGATTTCATACCCTTTGCTGTTCCCTGCTGTTGACATTAGTGAGCTGACATTTTAGGTTCTTATGATCCTTCTTCTTCCCAGGATGCCCACATCCTTGAATGTTCCCAACGTAATTTTTACTGACTGGCTGTTGGATGGGTCAAAGATGCTCAGACTCTACTGAGCACTGAATCAACCCGGCGCTGGGTATGGGCAGACCATAACGGTCTCTATTAGGGTACTGCAAACAGGAAGTCAGTGTTTCGGTTGCATTTATTTATACACAGACAAAATGCCTAACTGGCAGATTAAGGTCATTGGGATGATAAAATACTGCTCTTTTTTCTGAAAACATATGTATTTGCACTGAACTTCCCCTTTAATGTCACTATCATTGATGATTGGAGGAGCCATGGTTTTGTAAGTAGTATATCTGAGCCTGGAAACCTCTTTGAAATGTTTAACTAAAATGAAAAGGGGGTTTGTGGGGCTGAAGTCTGTGATGTAAAATTTTTCTTAGAGGGTGGACATGGCCTTTAAGTGCCCCTTTTGGCTCCGGGCCCCATCAAATCGCTGTGGTTGCTATGGTGATCCCTACGCCCCTGTATAAAGATATAAAATTTTTTAGCAATATCTGGTGTAAAATCACACAAGGATTAATATAGATTGAGAATGCTGGATCATCAGCATAGCAAGGCAGTCACAAGGTGTATATGCTCTCTGTACATGTTTATTCAGGTCCATTTTTACAAACAGAATTTTAAGTTACTTAGGTATGCTTTGGTTTGTCCCACACTTCTGTTTTCACTTTATGGGTCTCTACTCCCATCTGCCTCGGTCCCAAAGTAGTTAACAGACCAGCAGGGTGTCCCTAGGGTTTGGCACCCGAAACAACTTTAAATGCCACCTATAGGCGGGTGCGGCACACGTAGCCGCAACGTCAAAGTGGTGTTGGTTTTGTGTGTGTGTGTGGCTTCTTTTACACATTTATAAAGTTCTCCATTTTTATAACACATACAAACATGGTGCAAGTGGTACAATACATTAGAAATCCCTATCATAATTTATGTAGAATAAACATGTTGGCCAAATCATTTGTAAGCCTGCCACCACATCAAGCTTAAATATCCAAACCCTGTGAGAGTGATACTTCACCAGAGTAAACAGTAGGAAACCTTCTTTATGGATGGTAATGGGGATATTACCCTAAAACTAAAATGCAAGAGCAAATGCCACACAGACCCAAAAACAGCTTGTTTTGTTATAAAGCTTCTCATTCAATATCTCTTGGTACCAGTGGTGTAGCTACAGACTTATGGGCTCTGATGCAAAATTTGGGCATGGGCCCCCCACAACACCGCCACAAACCAAACAATCATTTTCATAAAAACCTCCAAATTCATCATTAACATTTTTTAAAGGCACTCATTTTAAAACAACAAACATACTTTACCCATACACCTAGCAAAACTATTCAATCAGATTCAAACAGTATTTCTAAACTTCGATAACTAACCAACTGGTGCTAGTAAATGATTGGCACAGAGAGTGGTAAAATGCTTTGTATATAACCACTGGTAAAATAGTTGGCACAAGACTGGTTAAATGCTTGGCATGCAGATACTGATAAACCTGGTTAGGAAACTGGCACTGCACATAGCCTGGCACTGGTTAAATGCTTGGAATGCAGACAATGTTGAAAATGCTTTGTACACAGACCACTGGTAAAACAGTTGGCACACAGACGGTAGTTATGGAACCTTAGCACAAAATGAGGCCCCTTCTTGGCCAAGGGCCCTGGTGCGGTTGCATCCCCTGCACCCCTGGTAGCTACACACCCCGCTTGGTACTCAATAGGATTACTTGGCAGGACATGCAACCTGTTCCTTTCCAGATGTTTGACAGCCCTCTTTGGTGCTGCAGAGAGTATGATGGGGAATGCTGGGAATTACAATAATATACACATGGACTAATACACAGTTTATCTAGCTATTAAAAAAACAAAATGACATTTCAGACACACGCACACTTACATAAACATGCCATGTACAATGCTGTTTTGACACCTTACCCTGGACAGTTACTATAATGTACAGAATGACTTGTACAGAATCTGGTGGCAATTATGTACCCGAAAATTCCCAATAGCATATGACAGCCAGGTGTTAAGGACATTAGGAATGCAAGATGTGATTGCATTGTGACTTGCATTCAGAGGTCCCTAACACTGGCTGTGGTATGCTAATTGGGACTTTCCAGGGTACTAATTGCCAACAGATTCTTGTACAAGTCATTCCGAATGGAAAAGCATCGTATGAAGAACTAAACTTTAAGTCTAGTTTGATCTAACTGAATACAACAGGTATAACATGATCTGGATGAATGAGAATCTTCACAAGCATATTAAACGTCTGCTTACAAGGAGGGCCCTGCACACATGGAGGGCCCCTACACACACAGAAGGAGGACCCTGCACTCCACCACCAACAAGTAAATTGCAAATATACTCCGGAAAGCAATTCCTGTCAATTTATCAAAGTTATTTTTGGACCAGTCACCCTTAATAATACAATTTGTGTTTATGGTGTAGAGTTGAGAGGCTTGATCAAGCTTATTTCAAAAATGTCTGGCACATAGTAGAAATAAGTCCAAGATGCCTCCCCCCCTCCTGCTTTCCTTTACAGAGGTTTTCAGAGTCGATCTAATCTTGTACCACATAACAATTGCAACATTTAAACCTAGTCATGTGCATACAATTATTATTTGCTTAACAGTATTGTCTTCAATGTTCATGTTTTCCCATTTTACTTATTTTTGACTACTTTAAAGGCAACTATGTCCTAACCCCCCACCGCCCAAAGGTGGTACATGGGCTGACTGCTGAAGCTTACTCCTCTCTTCAGTGTTTCTTACACTTCAAAATAACATAACTGTCCTAGATGTCACATTTATGTTGTGCTTCAGAGCTTTTAAGCTTGTTTGACACTACTGTGTCATCTGAATACATAATTTGTACTTTTATTTACATATAAAGGCCTGTAAATAAGGGAACTGTGGTCTCCAAATCTAAACGAAAGGCCAGTTTTCCTACCTTTAAACAAGCCATGAACCACCTGTATAAATGCTCACATCCCAAGATATAAAGAAATTACTGACTAGAAGTTATTGGGTGGGAGGCTGACATGTGACATTCCAAAGGCTGCTCCTCCACCTGGCCGCTGGCGACAAGCCGCCTCAGACTTCAGTGACAGGACAGGAGACAGGAAGTCCCTCCCCCTCCCTGCTGTGTGAAGATCCTCACAGTGAAGGTGAGGGAATCTTAAGCTCTACTGACTTACATGTGAAACACAGCCTTTTTTCACAGTTTTCTGTAGGGGGGGCGTCTGAGTGTTCCACAGCTCCCGTGAGTGGGCGGGCCATGGCACCCACAGGTGGGCAGGGCCGCAACACTCTTGAGTGGGCGGGCCCAGGCACACCATGAGTGGTGGGACCAAGGCACCCACGAGTGGGCGGGGTCAAAGGGGGTCTGCAAGTGGAGGGGCCATGGGGTCCATGAGTGGGAGGGTCCATGATGGGAGGGTCCATGATGGAAGGGACCAGGGAGGCTTACAAGAGGAAGTGGGGTGCAAGAGAAGGAGGAGACACAGTCAGATTGACTGTCATCCACTGACATTGTTTCAGAGCAGGAAGCAGGAAGTGCAGGGGACCTGGTGATACTGCTGCCATCACACACACAAAATTTAAATATTTTCAAAATAAACAATTACATTAAATTGCAAAAATTCGCAGGAGAGCAATTCCTATCATCTACCTAAAGTCATTTGTAGACCACAGTTCCCCTTTAACTTTGTGTATAATTGGGTGGATGTGAGTGCCTTAAAATATATTTAAATATTTATTCAGCAGGTATCCTGTGGTTAGAGTTCTTTGAATTTTCATTGTCACCTATTAACCAAGGGAGATCTTTAAAATGGATCTTTTATTACCAGTATACAGGAAATACAAGTGTAACATACATACAATACATTTTCCCCATTTTGGAATTCTAAACCTCAAGATTGCTGAAAAAAACAAATATGAAAGTTTTGTAAACTAACAGGGAGATTCAATAAAGTTCTTATCGTTTAAAATGGTGCTAATTTTGCCCCAACCAATCATGTCTTATTTAACATTTAACAAGCTAACATCTGATTGGTTGGGGCAAAATTAGCACCATTTTAAATAAGAACTTTTATTGAATAACCCTGTAAGTGTCAAGTCAGGAGGCATTAGATTCCACTCATTACCTGTGTGAAACATTGTGCACATACCATCACGTTGGGTTTCATGTTCTGTGGCAATTGTGAAAATATGCAGATATACTTTAGAGAAATCTAGTCCAGAGCACTCTGGACTGACAATGATTCCCCTTCTGGGAAACGGGCACAGATGCCTTTTTAATAAATAATTTGGCGTTTACGCTATTGTAGCTTTTGATTGTGATGAGAGGTGACTCCTAATGGCCACTCACAAATAAAGAAAATACAAGTATAAATACACAAATTCATCTGCATGGTTAGAAAGACATTCTTTGCAGATCTTATACTCATAGTGAGTGCTGTGCAAGCTCAGAATTACACCCAACCCAATGACAGTGAACGTCTGTGCTTCTGAAGATGTCCCTGAAACTTATTATCTATCCCTTTTCCACAGCACTCATCTCGGTTTGTGATTAATCATTGGCAATTTGCTCATTTGATAAATAAATAAAGGGAAGCAGGAAAGCAATCAAGATGTTCCTGGATACCCCTCACGTAAGAAACCCAAACGTTTGTTTTTTTTAGCTAAACTTTTAAAGATTGATTTGACGCCGATGCTCCTTCTGGATAAAGCTATAAAGATGATGACCACGCAGTCAGGAATTTTTATTAAACCACGCAAGGTCTTCCATCGGGACAGAACTGACTTGTGTCGTACTCCATACAGCCCTCCAACCTGTGACCAAGAACATGAATGTGACACTTTTCTTGATCTCTTTTCAGTGAAAGCATCACTAAAACAGAGTTGATTACAGGAATACAATAGTAACAGGAAATGACCAGAATGAGAATGTGTCAAACTTTAATGTGTCAGATTTAATTTAATTTTTCATCTAATAACAGAAGAAACATCTAAGCAGAGTCAACTAAACAGTACAAAGCATACAATGTTAAGTTATTCTACTATAAATATCAATTGGCCAATTTTCCCACTGAATTTAGGATTACACGTGCTACTGTAAAAAATTAGCTCTAAAAATTAAGTTTGTCAGACACTCTTCCATCGGCACATGATTAGGGCTTAAAGTACCAATACCATACAACCGGTCCGACAGAATCAGATCATAAGTTTGCCAATGCGGCCATACAAGAAACATTAGTGCCGTATATACTTTATACAGACACGCACAACCGTTTTGGCACGCTTTACTTTAGTATAAGTAATGATCCGACAAAATTACTTATAGGATGTCGTCATCAGTAGCTTGGACCCATCCATAGTATTTCCATTCATCCTCAATCAGTATTAGTATTGAGCAGTCCTGTAGTACTACAGTACATTCAGATGTTTCCAGGCCTGTACCATTGTTTTGGCAATAAACAGAGTATAATGTTGACACAACTGATACACCCCGACATTTTTTATATATTGGCGGTATGTTGAATAGTGCACAGATACAAGCATAATATAATGTTAGTAAAACACTTCCCATCTGAATCCCCATATCTATTTCAAAACCCCTATGTATGTATTTATTTCTTATATAGCGCTGCATTTCTCCCAGCGCTTTACAATTATTTACTCAATTCACATCAGGCCCTGATGAAATCAGACTCATTACCATGGTGGGATTTGATTTGTACACCCTGCTTACTTCTCTTTAGAATCAGTTTATAATCAGAATGGGGTACTGAAATGTCCCTTCTGTCTACTAGCCAACTGTTAGGCAGGAAATGTTATTAGGTTGGACTGGATGGACATGTGTTCTCAACCTCAAATACTACGGTATACTATACTTTCCAACAGCAGACCTGCATTACTAACATACTTATTCTTTATTCTACAACTATTGCTTCTAAAACCTTCAACCCTGCCACGTGCCAGGTGGCCATCTCTCAGAGGACAGAAGTACAGTTGCAGAATTGGTTAGGCACCAGATGCAAATATTAGAATTAACTAGACTCATGCCCTTGAAAGTACTACAGGTACAGCCAAATATTACAATATAAAAATAGAAAAGAAGCATGGACATCAATGGGCACACTGACACAATCATGCAATACAAACACTGTATGACTTAGGCAACACAATCAGCATAGCATTTCCCTATTTCAAGATGGCCGCGATGGTTTTATGACGTTAGTCTCGCGAGAGTCACGTGTTTACGTGACATCTGTATTTAGAGGCATGGTCACCCTCTGATGACGCACTTCACATGCCCATTGAGGAAGTCCGCGGCTGTGGCAGATCGTTTTAATTACCCATGATTCCTCCATAGCACCTTTACACCGGACCCCTGGTATTGTACACTTGGCATTACCACTCAGGTCTATGCTTCATTGCTGACACTGCCTAAATCATGTATTTTCTTTACCAGTATATACTAGAGTTAAACAAGGGTTTTCAGGCTTTAAAAAAAGCCTGAACATCTTACCTCGGTTTATACTCGAGTCAATGTTTCCCCTACCTTGTCCGGCGGCCGCGCGATCATCCGCATCCTCGCTCCAGCTCTTCTGCGCATCCGGATGATGTCACTACCCGGCGCCGGGTAGTGACATCATCCGGATGCGCAGAGGCTGTGGGAGAGGATGCGGATCGCGCGGCCGCCGGACAAGTAGGAGAAACATTTACCGGTACTTTATTTACACAGGGACACATACACAGGCCACTTAGGGGCAAATACATACAAATAGAGTAAAACCTTCTTTATTGTGCATACTATATGCACAAATATAGGAGGATTTACCCCTATTTGCAAGTATTTGCCACTTAAGATGTTTGAAAGTTGTAGTTGTAGTTTTCAAACATCTTAAAGGGCATGTCCACCCCCAAACTATAATCCCCCCACTACTGGCCCCCATGTAGTGTATGTCTAATCCTTACCTCACATCCCAGCTCCATAGGGTTCTCCTGTAGTCCCCCCCCAAAGTCCCCAAAAACTGCCCACGGAGGCTAGCAGAGTCCATATAGGACTCTGCCTCCTACCTGGCCTCCGGAGAAGTTGTGGCATGCGTACTGCAGCCCTTCTCCCCCTCCCTCCCTCGATTCCTCCCCCTAGCTGTAAATCTTAATATATAAGATTCCCCCTGGGCTCCCAGCCCCAACCGTTATGTTTGTATCTTTAGAAGCTCCCAAACTTTACTTACCTCTCCTCTTTCCTCCGGCGAAGTGAGCTGCCGGCAGCCGCGTCCGTGTGTTGGCTGCCGCTCAGCCAATCACAGACGCGGCTGCCATTCCCGCCCCTCTGCTTGCATTTTCTCGCAGCAGAGGGCCGGGAGCGCAGCGGAGGAAAGAGGGGAGTAAGTAGAGTTTGGGGGCTTTCTAAAGATACAAATATAGCGTTGGGGCTGGGATCCCTTGGGGAATCTTATAAAAAAAATCTTTTTTTGGGTGGACATACCCTTTAAGTTGAAATACTTGTAAATCCTCCTATATTTGTGCAACAGATGCAAAATAAAGAAGGTTTTACTCTTATTTGTAAGTATTTGCAACTTAAGATGTTTGAAAACTACAACTCCCCAAATAAAGCATGCTGGGAGTTGTATTTTCCAAACATTTTTAGTGGCAAATAATACCCCCTCTCGGTTTATACTCGGGTCAGTGTGGTTTTCCTACTTTTCCCCCTAAAACTAGGTACCTCGGTTTATACTCGGACGGTTTTATACTCGAGTATATACGGTACTTAGGGGTTGATCCATTGTTTCGCAATAGCACTTTATAATCTCAATATACTGGTATATTGCTAATAGGTTTATGGGATTTATGGGATGTTTTTAACTTTTTTCTCTGATTGTAATCATGCACTTTACTGATCTTCTAATATTTTTAACTGGCTCTCATAAAAGTTACTTCTTAGTTATAACACTACCCATGATTGTGTTCAGTGTGCCCATTGATATCCATGCTTCTTTTCTATTTTTACTATTATCAGGGGACAGAAGTAGTCACCCCTAATAGACAGGAAAGGTAAGAACAATGCAATGTGAAGCAACACCTTTACAGGAGAGGATTTCCCTTTATATTTGCCATATCCTTTAAATAGAGCTGGAAAACTGCTTGTTTATCCAGTAGGTTTATTTTTTTTTTACAGTTGGCTTCCTTCCTCCATCGAATATTTTACTACGCGCCCTGTCAGCTTTTTGGAAGTAAAAGGGATAATATGAAAAGCATTGGTATACCGGCAGCAGGTATTTAAAATAGCTTCAGTAGGCTCATCATGTGAAGATACATCAAGGCCTTAAACTTATTAAACATACAGATAATGTCACAGGAGAGCCAGAATACAAGTGCATCAGTTTACTTAATTGCAGATGTAGTACAACATGTTTCAGACCTATACAGACTTTTATCAGGTGCACCAGAAAACGTGCACTGTTTAAATGAAGAATTATTTTCAAGCTATTATTTATCTGCTACTAGAATGTACATAATACACAAGAAACAGACCTACCATGTAAATAAAACAAGAATTTTGTGGTTCTGTGTTTCCACAACTGGGACTAGAAATGTTGCAAATTGTGCTCACTGGTTTACATAAAAATGATGCAGAACCCTGCTGCACTTTCTGGAAATAGCGGAGTCCAGCAATCTCAATGGCAACTAAGGAATTTTGTAATTCTGCATAAAGATTGTATATGTTTTAGATAGCTTAAGGCCAATAATTTGTCTGTGATTTGCTAAGATCATGTGGCTACACCACAGTGCCAAGGGATTTCCCTAAAATAAGTTCAGGTAAGATCATTTAGGACTGCCAGACACTTAAGGATCACTGTCGCTCACTATACTACAGTACAGGAAAATCAACATTAAGCGATTGGCTGATTCGTTCAGAAACTTCAAATGATGTGCAATTGCTGCAAGCAGACCTAGATAGATTATCAAAATTGGTAGCACAGTGGCAGATAAGATTCAATGTTGATATATGTAAGAGGATGCATTTGGGGTTTAACAATCCTTGTGCCACCTACGCCATAAATAACTCTGTGCTAGGGAATCACTAATTGAAAAAGATTTGGGGGTTCTAGTAGATACAGATGCAGTAGCAAACAATGCCAGGCAACCACACGCTAGTGCTAGCAAGATATTGTCTTGTATAAAGAGGGGAATAGATTCAAGGAAAATATTATTCTCCCTCTTTACAAGGCACTGGTAAGGCCTCATTTGGAATATACAGTGCAGTTTTGGAATCCCAATGCAAAAGGGACATCTTGAAAATTAAAGGGTATAGTGAGCCGACAGTGATCCTTAAGTGTCTGGCAGTCCTAAATGATCTTACCTGAACTTATTTTAGGGAAATCCCTTGGCACTGTGTGTAGCCACATGATCTTTAGCAAATCACAGACAAATTATTTGGCCTTAAGCTATCTAAAACATATACAATCTTTATGCAGAATTACAAAATTCCTTAGTTGCCATTTGAGATTGCTGGACTCCGCTTATTTCCAGAAAGTGCAGCAGTGTTCTGCATCATTTTTATGTAAACCAGTGAGCACAATTTGCAACATTTCTAGTCCCAGTTGTGGAAACACAGAACCACAAAATTCTTGTTTTATTTACATGGTAGGTCTGTTTCTTGTGTATTTATGTACATTCTAGTAGCAGATAAATAATAGCTTGAAAATAATTCTTCATTTAAACAGTGCACGTTTTCCTGTTGCACCTGATAAAAGTCTGTATAGGTCTGAAACATGTTGTACTACATCTGCAATTAAGTAAACTGATGCACTTGTATTCTGGCTCTCCTGTGACATTATCTGTATGTTTAATAAGTTTAAGGCCTTGATGTATCTTCACATGATTGAGCCTACTGAAGCTATTTTAAATACCTGCTGCCGGTATACCAATGCTTTTCATATTATCCCTTTTACTTCCAAAAAGCTGACAGGCGTCGTAGTAAAATATTCGATGGAAGGAAGCCAACTGTAAAAACAAAAATAAACCTACTGCTGATAAACAAGCAGTTTTCCAGCTCTATTTAAAGGATAAGTTCAGAGAAGGGCAACTAAAATAAAGGGAATGGAGGGGCTTGACTTGGCAAGCAGATTAGAGAAGTTAGGGCTCTTTTCATTGGAGACGCAGTGTTTGCACAGGAATATTATCACTTTATAAAAATATATTATAACAGTGAGAATGGTGAAACTGTGGAACTGTCAGCCAGCAGATGCCGTAATGGCCAGGGATACTCTCCAATTGCTGTTTGGAGTCAGAAAGGAACTTTTCCCCAGTCTTAATTCAACCTCAATTACTATGTTACTATGTAGATAGGAAAGAGAACAGAAAAAAAAAATTAAATCGTAAAAAGAAAAACTAAATTTACAAAAAAAATGACCTCAAGAGACGCAAAAAAAAAAAAAAAAGAAGAGTTGGTGAAAACAAAAGAGAAAAAGAAGAAGAGTAAATATTGAGAATAAAACAAAATAATATACATGTAATAGAATAAAATAAAAAAGGGCTTTTTAGGAATCTGTTTCAAAAGGATCAAACTGCTGCTAAAAAGCAAAAATCTGCCAACATTTCATGCCATTTTTAATCGTAATTATTTTTCTTAACTTCTTAACTGAAAATTCGCACAGGGTGAAGGTATGGATGTATAATAAATTTTATTTATAAACAACTTGGGTACGGAGCGCTGTACATTATAAAATACAGAGTATTGATGGGCAAAAAATTTGCTGAAATCTAAGCATTGAGGTATGTAGCATACATATTTTTATGTTATACACGCACAGATATTATTTATAAGCCCTCTCTCAGCTAACGATTTTATATTGTACATCATATTCATCCCCAAGGAGACTGATAATTTTTTTGCCCAATCAGCTAGTGCAATAAGGCAGATAGGGTAATCTGCCGCCAAGACACTACATGCCGAATTGTGTGTTGCCTGCCTGGTGCTAGGGTTCGGCATGTGGTGGATCGTGGGGCCGGGTGTGACCTGGCGGTCTTGATTCACATTGGTGCCAATGACAAAGTTAGAGGAGGAGGTGAGGTCCTTAAAGGGGAACTGTGGTCTCCAAACAAGGTAAGTTTAAATTAAAGGCCAGTTTCCTGAGCCATCAACCACCTCTCTACCTGCTCCACAGCCCAAGATATACAGAAATGACTGACCAGAAAGTTAATAGGTGGGAGGCTGACATGTGACATTCCTGAGGCTTCTCCTACACAGTGCCGCCGGCGAGCCCAGCCTCAGACTCCCTCAGTGTGTGAGGGAGACAGGAAGTCCCTCCTCCTCTCTGCTGTGTGAAGTCCTGACAGAGAAGGTAAGGGGGGTCTGAGTAACCCACGGTACCCACGAGTGGGAAGGGCTTAGACACCCGTAAGTGGGCGGGGCCACATGGGGTTGTAAGATAATGGGCCATGGGGGGCCTGCAACTGGAGGGACCATGGGGTCCATGAGTGGGAGGGACCGGGGGGCTGCAAAGGGGAGGAGGAGACACAGGACAGATTGACTGACTGTTTCAGAGCAGGAAGTGCAGGGGACCTAGTTAAAAGCAAGGACCTCCAGGGTAGTGTTTTCAGAAATACTAGCACAGCCACGTGCTAAGCCAGGGAGACAGAGGGAGCTTAGGAGCATTAATGTGTGGCTAAGAGGGTGGTGTAAGGAAGAAGGGTTTGGGTTTATTGAGAGTGTGAACTTTTACATAGTGGGAAAGAAGGGCTGTAGCTTCCCTTACCTTCTCTCTCAGGACTTCACACAGCAGAGAGGAGGAGGGACTTCCTGTCTCCCTCACACACTGAGGGAGTCTTGAGGTGTGTTCGCCGGGGCACTGTGCAGGAGAAGCCTGAGGAAATCACATGTCAGCCTCCACCCGGTGGTTGTAGGCCGTTTAAAGGTAGGAAACTGGCCTTTCTTTAGCTTGTTTGGGCCTAGTTCCCTTTTATGGTGGTCGCCTGAATCACTCCGCATCCGGCCTACACCCTTTTTTTATAGTTATTATGAGGTGGGACTCAGTGTGTCCTTTTGGGGCTGTTGTTATGGGGGATGCGGAAGCAACTGTCTTGACTTTTTTTCCCTCCTCCCTATGGTGCGTGTTCTCGGTCTGTTCATCTTGGTCTGAACTTTTTTCGGCTTTGGTTCCGGTATGGTAAAAAAAAAAATGGTGGTTTTATCTAAATATCCTTGGACCGGATAAAATACATCCTCGGGTACTTAGGGAACTAAGTTCAGTTTTATCTAGGCCATTGTTTCTTATTTTTGCAGATTCCCTCATGTCCGGTAGTGTGCCTCTGGATTGGAAAAAGGCTGATGTTATTCCAAATTCAAAAAGGGTAGTCGTTCACAGACGGTTAATTACAGGCCTGTAAGTTTAACTTCAGTGGTGGGGAAGATCCTGGAAAGTTTAATAAGGGAACATGTTCTAGAGTATGTGTCAAGAACTGACATTATAAGTAGTAACCAGCATGGATTTAGGAGGAATGATCTTGTCAAACTAACTTGCTTGGCTTTTATGAGGAAGTAAGTAGAAATTTAGACTCTGGCATAGCAGATGTAGTTTACTTGGATTTTGCAAAGGTTTTGATACAGTCCCCCATAGGCGACTAATGTATAAGCTGAGGTCTGTTGGTCTGGGGAGTCACTTTGTAATGGATAGAAAATTGGTTAATGAATAGGATGCAGAGAGTAGTTGAAAATGGGGCTTCATCATTATGGACTAAGTGCTAAGTGGGGTGCCACAGGGTTCTGTGTTGGGGCCGCTTCTATTTAATCTATTTATATGATTTGGAAGTGTGGTATTGTAGCAAGGTTTCTGTGTTTGCTGACGACACAAAACTTTGTTGACTATTAAAAACTTCAGAGGATGTGCAATCGTTGCAGGCGGATCTAGATAGATTGTCACATTGGGCTGCTAGTGGCAAATGAGATTCAATGTTGATAAATGTAAGGTGATGCATTTTGGACTTAAAAATCCTTGTGCTACTTATACTAAATGGCTCTGTGTTAAGTGAATCCCTGTTGGAAAGGGATCTTGGAGTTCTGGTGGATAACAAACTTAAAGGAAGCAAGCAGTGCAAGGCGGCAACAGCCAGAGCCAGCATGGTATTGTCTTGTATAAAATCACAAAAATGCACCTGGACGCTCCAAAAAGAACTTTGGAGCTTCCAGGTGCATTTTTGTGATATGTGATTTAAGCCTGAGGAGCAGTACAGTCTGCAGAGTAACGGTCCGGAGAGGAGAGTGGGATCCAAAAACTTGTGAGTTATTGTCTTGTATAAAGAGAGGTATGGATTCAAGGGAGGAAAAGTTTATCTCCCTCTTTACAAAGCATTGGTAAAGGCCTCATTTGGAATATGCAGTGCAATTTTGGAATCCTGTGTACAAAAAGGACATCTTTGAAATGGAAAGGGTTCAGAGAAGGGCAACTAAATTAATAAGGGGATTGGGGGAGCTTGAATATGAAGAGAGACTGGAAAAGTTACAATATGTACGCTGGAGAAAAGGCGCTTGCGTGGGGATATGATTACGGTGTATAAATACATTAACGGGCCATACAATAAACTATCTGGGGCATTGTTCACTAATAGAACATATCAGAGAACACGAGGACATCCCAAAAGACTTGAAGAAAAAAGGTTTAGACTTCACGTTCGGAAAGGGTTTTTCACTGTGAGAACGGTAAAGCTATGGAACCATCTTCCAGTGGACGTTGTTATGGCAGGTTAATTTTTAAAAAAAAAAGCTGGATGAGTTTCTGCAAACAAGGAATGTTGCAAGTTACTGGTATTGATTCATAAAGTAGAGTTGATCCAGGGAAATTTCCGATTGCCACTTGGAGTCAGGAAGGAATTTTTTCCCCCTTCATAAAATTTGGTGGGTTTTTTTTGCCTTCCTCTGGATCAACAGTTAGGCAGGAAATGAGGATGTTGCTAGATGGGTTGGACTGGATGGACGTATGTCTTTATTCAACCTCAAATGCTATACTATACTGTGGATATTTGTCAAATTGGGTCAAAATATTGGTCGACTTTTTTGCCCAAGTCAAAGGGAAATTTGATGGAACATGGCAGTAAATGTATTACTTACCGAGATTTTATTTTTTAAAATATAGATTGTTCTCAAAAGTAATAGTATTAAGTAATTGTCATAGTTAGGGATTTCTATGCATTAACCTATTCTATACTAAATTACTTAATACTAAAATGTCTGAATTATTCCAGGGGAAGATATTTTGCTTGTACATTTTTTATCCTGTCAACCAATACGAAGAAATACAGTAAAAAAAAAAAAAAGCCACTCTAAAACAGAAAATGGTTAAAGGGCATGTCCACCCCCAAAACTATAATCCCCCCCACTACTGGCCCCATTGTGTAGTGTAGTTTAATCCTTACCTTACATCCGAGCTCCATCTGGTTCTTCTGCTATCCCCCCACTAAAGTCCAAAAAAACGCCCACCAGGAGTACTGCAGAGTCCATATAGGACTCTGCCTCCTGTCTCCCCTCCAGGAGAAGTTTGGCATGCGCACTGCAGCCCTTCTCCCCCTCCCTTCCCCTCCCTCTCTCTCCCGATTTGGATTCCCTCCTCATAAAATCCTTTTTATATAATATTCCCCCTGTCCCCCCAGCCCCAACCGCTATAACGTAAGGATCCATGGGCTTAGCTTACAGGCAATTATTTTATTATACAGAATGTCATTGTATGATACAAATTTATTAACAGTATGAAAATTGTAGGAAGTATGAGAGAAGAGCACAATTGTATTACTATGTGAAAACTTAGCAAAATCATCATGCTGCTTCAGCAAAGCACATATCCAAATTAGAAAAAGAGGGAGGAAGGAAAAGAATGGAATGCATAATGAGCAGTACAATGTGAGCAGTGATCTCACTTGTATAAGTAGCACCCTTTCCCTGGGGGATCAGTTTCCCAAAACAGTGGTTCCATTTTTCCAAGCGCTTACCAGTAAACAGAACAAGTATTGACCGAAAGGCATTATTATAACATCATAATTTTACATTCACAAAGGGATTCTAATTAGCATATATAGTGTGTCACTAGCCACAGCAACAAGCGCATCATTTATACCTTCTGCTGGCTCTTTAGACACGGAGAGTATATGTTGTGTACCAATAAATAAAAACTTCTATTTAGTTTTCCAAGGATTTTCGTGCAAAACATAAATAGTGTGCAGTCTTAAACTGGGAGTTTCCATCTAATCCAAGTCCAAAATGTAAAAAATAAACCCAAACCCCAAAAAAAACCCAACTAATAGAGTCACTGAGCTTTGCTTAGTGTGAGTGCAGAATTGATTGAAAATAATTATTAGTGCAGTTAGGGCTCCAAGCTTCATGCCAAGGAACATGTCCTTTATGGTATGACATGATGTCATTGAGCATTCTCTTAAGGAAGAACGCAGCACCACTACACCCTGAAAGAGAATAAAAAGTTTAATACAGATCTTCAAAAGATCATAAGCAAGCAATTCATCTGAATACAGGCTGCAAAAAGATTCATCCTATTGAGTTTTGATCAGGAAGTTTCAATAGAATTTAACCTTTATGCAGATTTTAGCTTTAAGTGTATGTATACTGAAAAAATTACTTTGCGTTATCTTAATCTATAAATAAATGTGTAAATACTCTGAGGTGCATGTGTTGCTAAATGCCTTCAATAAAGTACTTTTTTTGCTCAGACTGACCACTGACCTGCCTTTTTTCCCCCATACCAACTGTCAATACTACATATAGAACACAACACACCAACTGTCAAACCATTCCAGCTACAGCAAAACTGCTTACAGAAATGGTGAACTGTAAGATGTTTCAGACGGGATATCTAAAGAAATAGGGGGCAGGTCAACAAAAAAATTATTCAGTGATAGTTGCCCACTAATGGGTAATTTAGAAAAAACTAATTTTCCAGTGTACATACCCTTTAAAATGTCCAAGACACTATAGCCATAGATGAAAACTTCTGTAAAAATTTTCAACCAGTCTGATCCCCTTTTGCCCAATATCAGTTATTAACCTGTGAAGAGACGGGCACGTAAATTTTTTCTCTAAAAATATTCTGAAATACCGACCCATGTATGCCAGGCTTTTTCCTTCTTACTTTATATACTTTTAGTGATCTCTCCCTCTGCTGTGACGAGGTCAAGAAATACTTGTAGTACCATATTAGTCCAATATACAGATATTTAAAAATAAATACTGATTTTAAAGGGTAACTGTGGCCTCGAATATTTCCAAATTTAAGAATTATATAAAAAGTCTATCATCATAACTTCAAAAAAAAAACTAAATCACATCTCTATATAAAAATTGTGAGGAGTTATTTCTGGAAAGGTTCAGCAATATTACTTCCTGCTTGAACACTTGTTTTCAGCCATGTGACCAGCTTGTAGTCATGTGACCAGCCTCTGCCTGCATTAAGGGCGTGATTGGATAGTGGCTAAGAGGTGTTATAAGAACGCCCAGCGTAAGGTGTCAAAACAGCATTGTACATGGCAGAAACCCCACCTCTATTTAGGCTTGGTTTCTTTATTTTCACATAAATGGCCTCCTTAACACCTCTCTTGAACCAGTCACGTTCCTTTGCCAATATGTTTACATAACAATCTTCAAAGGTAAAGCTGGGTGTCATCAGAACCCTGCAACACAGAGCTGAGAACATCCCCACTAGCACAGAGGCGAAGGCTAAAGAAATGAAACATCTCAGATGAGCCCTTAAAACTTATGGATATCCAGACTGGGCCTTTGTCAAAAGATGTAGAAGGAAAGAAAAGTACACGAATACCAACAGTGAAGGAGAAAAGCAAGACAGGAGAAAGAACATGGTCATCCCATATGTAGCAGGGGTCTCCGAGAAATTAAGAAGAATTTTCAAAAAAACACCGTATCTCTGTCTGCTTTAAACCAAACAACACACTGAGGCAGCAATTGGTACATCCGAAAGACCCAATACCGAAACACAAGAAAAGCGACATCATATACGCATACCTTTGAAGATTGTAATGTTAACATATTGGCAAAGGAACGTGACTGGTTCAAGAGAGGTGTTAAGGAGGCCATTTATGTGAAAATAAAGAAACCAAGCCTAAATAGAGGTGGAGGGGTTCGACACCAACTGTCTGCCATGTACAATGCTGTTTTGACACCTTACTCTGGGCGTTCTTATAACACCTCTTAGCCTCTATCCAATCACACCCTTAACACTTGGCTGTGATATGCTAAATGGGATTTTCCAGGGTACATAATTGCCAAAGATGACTAGCGAAACGTCTTCAAGAACTAAACTTCAAGTCCAGTTGGTCTAATTGAATACAAAATATATACCATGACCTGGATGAATGAGAACCTTCACAAGCTCACCCCAATGTAATTTCTTACAGGCTCCAGCCAGAGATGTGATTGTTGGCTCAGTGTAAAGGAAATACTGCAGGCTTTCATTTAACCCTAACTTGTTTTGAGACCACAGTTGCCCTTTAACATATGACTATGAGGTTCTTGTATTATGAATACAAATACAGTGTGGAAAGATATCACAATGCTGTAACCTGGGGGTAAGTCACTAAACACTGTTCCTGATTGTGCACATTATATTAGTTAAGAAGAAGTGCATTGAATGTATGCATGTAAGACATTAGGCATTTAGGGGTTTTCATTATGCCAAAAGACTTTGTCACATACTTATAAAGAAAAATTGGAGACCAACTGGTGTTTAAGTATTGTGGGTGTGCTCCCATCCTTTATGGTGCTACTCTGTGGAATCTGTGTTTTTTCTTATTTCCATGTACAGTCTTTTCACATTATTATTATTATTATCTCTAGACCTTAAGCTATCGGTCAGGGCCCTCCATCCTATTGTACCACAGTAATGCTGTAACTTACCACTTGTATGTAACATGTATGTTTTCCTTATGTATATTAATGCAACTGTAAAGCGCCACAAAAGATGTTGGCGCTATATAAATCCACAATAATAATAATATTACATACTAGAAAGAAAGGGCCAGTCAATGTGAAATGTAAAATATAGACAAAGAAAAAAAAGAGTCTTACAACACTGCCTACATGATCCAACATCAATGTGTAATCAAATGTAATGTTGACCAGTTGGCAGTTTTACCTGCTGATGTTTTTCTTCTTCCTGTTCCTTTCAGATAGCAGTATCAGTCATAGCTGTGATGGTAACATCACAGCCAATACCTTACGGCTACTTCCTAAGCTGCCTTCTTTGTGGCTTTGCAAGCTTGCAAAGAAAACTAGCAAAATGTACATAGGATGAATTTCAATGACAACATAAATATGGTATAGGAAATCTACTTCACTCAGGGTGTAAGGTGCGATTCTTAAATAGACAACTTTAATTTTGTATAGGTGAAATAAAACAGCTTACCCACAAATGTTGGTGGCCCGGGTTCATCCAAGCCCCAGGCCCTTTGCCATCAGATGAAGTGTATTCTTACACGAAACACGTCAGGTGTGGGCGATTGAGGTTTGTACATATGTGTAAGTTCTAATAAAGACTTATTTTTATGAGAGTTCACCTGTGTGTTAACCGGTGTGCACAGCCTTTTTCTATTGCAAGCTTGTGAAAAACCTTCAGGCCATTAAGAAAGAAATTATGAATATCCCCATTGTGGGAAGACTAGGAAAGATGTACGTCTTGGGGTCAGGGGCCATATTTATAAAGCGTGGTATCGCAATTTAGCAATACTACTCTTTATCGGTAATTTATTATTATTATTGATTTATGTAGAGCCAACATCTTCCGTGGCGCTTTACAATTACATAGTCATACATTACATACAGGGTAATATACGTTATACAAAGTCATAATTATTACATATACAGGTAATACATAATATAAGTAAATAGAGTGTGGAGTTTCTTACAGCAATACCGTGATACAATAGGAAAGAGGACCCTGCCCAAAGAGCTTACAGATTAGAGCATATGGGGGTGAGACATAAGGTGACGGGAATCGGTAGGCTGTAAATAGATTGGCAGTGGAGCGTGAAAGGCGGGTTGGATCATATTGGGTAGTTAGAGGGGTAATGTTTAGGCCAGGTTATATGCTTGCTTAAAAAGGTGGGTTTAAAGGTTACGTTTAAAAGTGTTAAGGGATGGTGAGTGATGGAGAGATGGAGGAAGGGAGTTCCAGATCAGAGGGGCAGCACGAATAAAGTCCTGAATGCATGGGAAGAGGTGACCAGGTTGGATGAGAGGAGGGTATCATTTGCGGCGCGGAGGTTGCGTCTGGGACGATATCGGTGGATCAGCTCTGAGATATATGGAGGGGCTGTGTTGGATAGTGCTTTATAGGATAAGGTAAGCAGTTGAACTGGATCCTTTGCGTGATGGGCAACCAGTGGAGGGACTGACAAAGAGGAGAGGCATTAGAGAAACAAGAAAAATGAATGAGCCGGGCAGTAGAGTTGAGAATGGATTAAAGTGGTGCCAGGCGGTTGTTTGGTAAACCACACAGGAGTGCAGCGTGGGGAGATCTGGTGCATAGATGTAAATGTGGATATCGTCCAGATACAGGTGATACTGGAACCCAAATGAACTAATGAGTTGTCCAAGGCCATAGGTGTAGATGGAGAAAAGAAGAGGACCCAGTACCGAGCCTTGCGGGACAACAGCGGCCACTAGCGTACGGCTGCGGTCGTATATTTTCGCTGAACATTCATTAATTAATGAACGTTCGGCGGTAGAATACGATGCCGTAGTAAACTACCGCAACGGTATTCTATGGGGATCGTAAATCTACGATCTCGTTGTCATAGATTTACAGTCCGTATCGGTTATTAATGATCCATTTAATGATTGTTAACGTGACCATTAAAGGCATGGTAAAAAGTGACACCACGCCTTTATGAATATGTCCCTTTGCGAGGTCCTTATGGTTTCTAGGAATTTGTGTGTAGGTTGAACGTCCCATTAGTTTTGTGTCTAGAATCAATATAATGGGTAAATGCAAGTGGGATATGTTGATTCGAGAATTGTCATCCTTGGGAAATACTTTAAACTTGTCGCTTGCATTGGTGTTAAACACATTGGTGAGACAAATTTCTCTGATGCCTGAAATAGCATTAAATATTGAACCTTGTACTTTTTTTATGGTTTAATGGTGGGTTTAACACTGTGATGTTTAACTAGTAAATGTAGCTGTTTTATAAAATGTTGTTTGAAGAGAAGTGCATGGCTGCTTGTATGCACAGAAGGGAGGTACCAATTACACATCTGGTTTGAACAATAGCATTGCAAAGGCCCAAATGGCAATTTTGAGTTTTGTCTGAAATTCTGACTTTCTGTTTATTGGACCCCTAATAGAGTCCATTATGGTCTTGCCTCTGACCCAGCGGCTGGGTTGATTCAGTTGTTCAGTAGATATCAGAGCATGTTTGTCCCATCCAACAGCCAATCAGTAGAAATTATTGATTATTAACATTCCAAGGTAGTGTGCATTCTGGGAAGAAGAAAGACAGTTACAGAACCTGAAATGTCAGCTCAGTACTGACCACAGCAGGGAATAAAAAGCGGTGTAAATTCAACTGATTTTTCAAAATGGAAGAGAACATGCAGAAAAATTAGGTATACATTATAAACTAAGAATTTTAAAAAATATTTTCCACTGAACTTTTCTTTTAAGGAAAGAAAAAAGAACGGTCAGATTATAATAAAAGAAAATTAGCTGGTGCCTGTGCATACTATTATTACAAATTTACAGATAGGCCCAGAGAAATATATTTTGTTAACAAAATTTCAGTTCACAGATTCCACAATCCAGCTCTATCCATTTAAGATGCAGCTGTTGCAGTGAATGGATTTTATTATTCAATGCAAAATGAATTAACTTCAACAAGGTCATTTTAGTCTCAGCTGTTTTTCTTAGAATGTGCCTTGGCACAAGTTTATAGTGGAGATCATTGGGAAGGATAGTCAATGCAAAGGAAGCCAGAGATATAAATGCTGTTTGCAGCTTAGAGGAAGACCAGCTCTCTCTAGAGGCTGACCTGATCACTAAAAATAAGAGTACTGTGAGACTTTCTCTAAGGACATAACACACTATACAATGCTTCCTCCTCACCGACTGTTCGAGGCTTCCGTCCAGTCGGCCAGGAGGAAGGACTGTCGGTCGCGGCAAAAGCAGCCTGGGGAAATCAGGAAGTACCTGGGGAAAAAATTGACAGCTGAGAAGGGGAGCCTATTAAGACTTATTGCTGGGGAAATCAGGAAGTACCTGAGGAAAAAAATGACAGTTGAGAAGGGGAGCCTATTAATCCAGGCAGAGGCTGGTCACATAACTACAAGCTGGTTAAAAACAGGAAGAGTTCAACCAGGAAGTTACATTGCTGAACTTTTGCAGCAATAACTTCTCACAAATTATATCTAGAGATGGGATTTAGGTTTTATTTTGAAGGTACGATGGAAGGCTACATTCCAGGGTACATAATTGTCAACAGATTCTTGTACAAGTCATTCTGAATTGAGAAAGCCAATTGGATGACTAGCGAAACGTCTTCAAGAACTAACCTTTAAGTCCAGCTGATCTAACTGAATACAAAAGATATACCATGACCTGGATAAATGAGAACCTTCACAAGTTTATCAATAATGCTATTGAGAAAAACTGGTGTATTGCGATGCTATCCACATTTTCTTAAATTTTGAGTATTGCAGGAAATGCACATGGGGTGGAGTCAGCAGGTAGCATGATGCTTGCACCATTTTCCAGTTGACATTACTGACTGACTGGTTTGGTTGCAATTAAAGGGCATCTTTACTCTAAGAAATTGAATTTTCAAAAATTCTACCTTTAGATGCAGCAATATCCAACTGCTCCAAAACTTTGATAGGATTTTAAATCTGAGCTGTATATTGTTTGAGTGAGTACAGTGACAATTTAAGGGGAATGCACCAGGTGCTTTTTGTTGTATTTAAAGGGAAAATCCACTTAAAAAAACTTTTGATAAAAATGTACATTATCCCCAAACCTAGGTTTCGCATTACAAACTTATGTAACTTCCTTACCTGACCCGTCCCTCGCTGTCTAGGTGCCGCCCCCTGCTCCTGTTTAAAGCTCGTTTCAAGCAAAACCAGGAGCAGTGGGCTTCTGCACTAAGAGATGCTCCACTTCCTAGTTGCGGATGTCAGGCAATTGGGAGGGACGTCACGTCGCGCCTTTACTGAAAAACGCAAACGGGAAGTGGAGCGGCTGTCAGCTGCAGCATCAGAGAAGAAGAGGTGAGGGACTGGGTCAGGTAAGGAAGTTCAGGAGCATCTTTGGCATAAGTTAGTAATGCAAAACCTAGGTTTGGGGGGTAATCTACATTATTAGCTTTAGTTTTTTTTGAGTGGACATGCCCTTTAACTATGCCCATGGAATCTTGAATTTCACTAGCGCCTAGACCACATAGCTCTAAATCTATCAGGGCAAGCAACTTCAAAACAGGGCAAATCAGAACTTTATCAATAGTCACCTTAAAAGGGGAACTGTGGTCTCCATAGAGATGACTTTGAATGAAAGGTCGGTTTCCTACCTTTAAAACAAGCCATCAACCACCTCTCTACATGCTCCAAAGCCCAAGATATAAAGAAATTACTAACCAGAAAGTTAATGGGTGGGAGGCTGACATGTGACATTCCTAAGGCTGCTCCTCCACCTCACCGCAGGCGAGCACAGCCTCAGACTTCAGTGACAGGACACAGGAAGTCCTTCCCCCTCCCTGCTGTGTGAAGATCCCCACAGAGAAGGTAAGGGAATCTACAGCCCTACTCTTCCACTATGTGAAAACAGCCTTTTCAAGAGTTCTCACTCTGCCTGTGGGCGGGGCTATGGCACCCATGAGGGCGGGGCTAAGGCCCCAGCAAATGTGTGGGACTAATGCACCCATGAGTGGTCACATGGGGCTGTAAGGGAAGGGGCCAAGGGGGGCCTGCAAATGGAGGGGCAATGAGGTCCATGAGTGGGAAGGACTAGGGGGGGATTGCAAGAGCAGAAAAATAGGATGGTGTCCTCTGTAAATCCTCTTGGTGCTTACTCAGACTTCAAAGCTACCACTCTGTAGCTAGGTAGATATAGCACAAAAATAAAAAAGGATGCCTGAAAGTGCAGGTTAATGCTAACACACAGTGTTTTATTTGCACAACATTCCGAGCAAAGGCTCTTTCTCAAGTGCTAACAATCTCAACAGTGACCAATCCTAATAACATAACAGGTCCCGCCCCCACCACCCATTGGTTGCAGTTTATCCAATAGTGTTCATCCTTAGAAGTGAACAAGTGAATCCGTGATTAGAGTCCATGATAAAGTGATCCAATTGGTTCTCAATATGTCCATCCTTTCAGGGTATAGTTATACTCCATATTAGGCATTCGTATAAAGCTTAAGTAAATAGTCCATATCAAAAGCAAGGATTCAAAGTAAAACACCGAGAATTTAGTGCAACGTATCAACATCACTTAACATACAGTATCAAGTGTAACTCATGATTAAATAGATACAACTATACAACTATATACACTAATAATTTACAAACTGGAAACATTTGTAACAAAAAGTCCAGTACAGAAACAGAGGCACTACGAGCAAGTACTCGGCTGGGACAAATGTCCTGCCGGTCGCGGCAAATTTGTCCACGGACGAATTTGCGAATGATCGATCGTGCGTTCCCATAGGTAACCGCACGATCGATCGGAATTTTCTGACATGCCCGATTGTTCATTCGTCCGATCCGGACGAACGAGCAATCGATGTCGGTCGCGGCCACCCGCCGCACACCACCCGATATTTTCGGGCGATCAACCGAAAGTGCCATGAATCGGGTCGGTCGGCCGGAAATATTGGCTGGTGTGTACCCAGCTTAAGAGGGCCTACCTGAGCACCATTTAGATACCAGTAGAACTGGTGAATATGGATTAAATGTCCAGGGAAAAAGTTAATATATAAAGTGACCACATATCAATTATCAGTGTGCTTACTACTATTACCGTTACCTTTATTCTGCACACCATGTATCCTTCTAGTAGACATACCTAGGAGAAATGACAAAATATGAGTAACGGGTCCACAGAGCAAAAAAGATATATAATTATTCTAGATAGGGTTTTAATGACCAGCTATCATTCATTCCCCTGGGTTCTAGACTTTTTAGTTTCTTGATCCAGATACCCTCTTTTTGTGACAACATAGAGGCTCGATTTCCCCCTCTCATTGGTCTTCATCTAGTACCCTCCAACTAAGTTGTGAGCAATTGTGTCCATTTAGGTTAAAATGGCGTGATACAGACGTATCCGTATATGTGCCTGTTATAACATTTCTAACCGCTGTCTTATGCCCTTGAATTCTTAGTTTAACCATTTTGGTTGTTTGAACCACATATGCATAGCCGCAAGGGCACTTAAGCATGTATACCACAAACTTACTTCACACGTTGTGTATACATTGGGGTGGATAAAAGAATCTCCTTTTAAGATACTCTTACAGCAGTTACATTTTAGGCAAGGAAAAGTGCCTATTTTTTTATTTGCATGGATTCTTAGTGGGGTTTTTTTCTGATTGGGACACCATGTCTTTGATTGTGCTTCCTCTTTTAAAGCTAAATAATGGTTTTTCATTGCAGATTTTGCTAGGGGGCTATCTGTTTGGTAGCCCACAATTCTAGGGGCATATTGTTTGTGTTTCAGAAACAATTTATTTTCTAGGGACACCTGAAGAAGGGGGAGAACCCCCGAAACGTTGTGTGTATTTTGGACTTTTTCAGCACTGAATACATAAGTTATGCTGTAAAGCACTTTTGGAGTGTGCCTCCCTTACAGCATTTTTGGTTATAAGATCTACTCACACCAAAAGCTAAACAAAAATGGCCAAATCACATACCTAAGGTAACTAAATACAGTGGGCAAAGTAAACAAAAAGAAAAAAATCATTATGCAGTACTGGCCTATTCTACAAACAGATAGCACCATCAAAGACATTCAGGGAGATTCAATAAAAGTTCTTATAGTTAAAAATGGTGCTTATTTTGCCCCAACCAACCAGATATTATTAAACATTTGAAAGCTAACATCTGATTGGTTGGGGCAAAATTAGCACTATTTTTAACGATAATAACTTTTATTAAATAACCTCGATTGTGTCCCCATCAGATATAAAAAAACCCCACTAAGATTCCATGCAAATAAAAAAAGAGCCACTTTTCTTTGTCTAAAATGTAACTGCTGTAACAGCATCTTGAAAGTCAAAGTCTTTAAGTCACCCCACAGATGGTTGTAAAGTTACCCCCAATATATACGAAACGTGTGAAAGTAAGTTTGTGGTATACATGCTTATACATGTTTGTGGTACACATGCCTTGCTGGTACGCATATGTGGGTCAAACAACCAGAATCGTTAAACTAAGAATCCAAGAGCATAAGACAGCGATTAGAAATGTTAAAACAGGCACATATACCTGTTTAGCAGGTTTAAATCTATCCTTACATCCTACCTATCTGGTAACCAGCACAGTATATGATGCAGTTTTATTTGCACTGCATACGTCTCACTCCAGCACTTATACCCATTCCATTATATCTGTATGTTACCCACCTAACTAGAATGTAAGCTCTATGGGGCAGGGACCTCCTTTCCTCTTGTGGCAAAGCTCTAGCACTTCCAGTTATATAATTTATATATTTATGTACTGAACTATCTATGCGCGGTGTCCCCAAGTGGCACTTTATAAACAAACCATTCATACATACATACGTCTGTATCACGCCATTTTAACCTAAATGGACACAATTGCTCACAATTTAGATGGAGGGTACTAGATGAAGTCTATAGACCAATGAGAGGGGGAAATCGAGCCTCTATGTTGTCACAAAAAGAGGGTATCTGGATCAAGAAACTAAAAAGTCTAGAACCCAGAGGAATAAAATGATAGCTGGTCATTAAAACACTAACTAGCATAATTATATATCTTTTTTTCTCTGTGGACCCGTTACTCATATATTGTCCTTTCTCCTAGGTGCGTCTACTAGAAGGATACACGGTGCGCAGAATACGGATAAAGGTTACATTAATAGTAGTAAGCACACTGATAATTGATATATGGTCACTTTATATATTAACTTATGTTCCCAGGATATTTAATCCATATTCACCAGTTCTACTGGTATCTAAATGGTGCTTCAGGTAAGGCCTCTTAATAATGCAGTACCCCTAGTCGTAACCTCAGTGGACAGACGACTCATCACTGAGTAGTGCCTCTGTTACTATACTGACCTTTTGTTACAAATGTTTCCAGTTTGTAAATAATCAGTGTATATAATTGCATCTATTTACTCATGAGTTACACCTGATACTGTAACAACTGCTGTATGTTAAGTGATGTTGATACGTTACACTAAATTCTAGGTGTTTTACTTTGAATCCTTGCTTTTAATATGGACTATTTACCTAAGCTCTATACGAATGCCTAATATGGAGTATAACTATACCCTAAAAGGATGGACACTTCATCATTGACTCTAATCACGGATTCACTTGTTCACTTCTAAGGATGAATGCTATTGGATGGACTGCAACCAATGGGTGGTGGGGGCGGGACCTGCATTATGTTATTAGGATTGGTCACTGTTGAGATTGTTAGCACTTGAGAAAGAGCCTTTGCTCGAAATGTCGTGCAAATAAAACACTGTTTAACCTGTGATTTCAGGCTTCCTTTTTTTATTTTTGGGGTTTGCAAGAGAAGGGGGGCTGCAAGGGGAGGAGGATACACAGGGCAGATTGACTGTCACATGGTTTCAGAGCCAAGAAGCAAGAAGTGCAGGGGACCTGGTTATGCTGCTGCCATATCACACACAAAAATGTAAATATCTTCAAAACTATGCAAAATAAACAATGAAAATAAATTGCAAAAATTCTCAGGAGAGCAATTCCTATCAATTTACCTAAAGTCAGTTTCCCTTTAATTACTAACAAAGAGAATGAACCCATATATCCATTAAGATGTAATACAATAAAGACAATTGTTTCACAACTGCCTTGGACACAGTTTTATCTTGGTTGCTCCGATTCCCTGTACTGCAGGATTAAAAAAAAAAAACAGGAACCCCATAAAAAAAAGCAAATGATTGATAAATGGCAGGGGGGCTATTCTTAAGGCATATCAGGTTTAAGCTTACAATAATAATAATAATGTAATAATAGGTTACAAAAGCAAGCTGGAAATGCTGTCACCTTCACATAAAATATGGAGCAGCATAACCCTTTACATCAGGCACAATGAGTACTGTTTACTTACAACAAGAAGTTTTGATTGTTTAAAACATACAGTAGTTGTCAAGCACAAGTCAAGCACAGAGGATTTCTCATTTAGTGTGGACATTAACTGGTCAGTTTACAAACAGTTGTTCAATTGGTAAGAGGTAACATACAAGCCCAAGCTTGTCTCTTTTCTGTACACTGCGATAAGGCACAACAAAATATGATCAGCAATCCACAAAGTAATTACAATATGATAACCCGATAGAGAATTTATCCTAACTTATTCTAAAATAAACAAAAAGTCTTTTACTAAAGACTAAAGAGAGATGTTTTCATTTTGTAGCCAAAAACAACAGGTGGCATACTGCCCTAGTTAAGAGAGTAGTTTTAAAAAATGATGGGAGGAGAGAAAAATAGATTCTTTTTGCACTTTTGTATTTGTGCCATTTACTGTAATAAGGATTTAGCTTCAAATTTAGCAATAAGGACTAGACCACGTGATAATTAAAATGTGGGAGTTTTTACTTCAACTATACAAATAATTGATCAGACTAAATAATAGGCATATTTTTCTTAAGATTGAATAAAATCTGAAAAACAATTAAACCAAAGGGATTTTGCCATTTCATAGGTAGAAATATTCCTATCAATGTAAAAAACAGTAAAGATGTGGTTAATTACTTCCCTTAAGGATTCCTTTAAAGGACACCACCACCCTCATAATAACATCTTTTAGAAAGAAAGAACATGTCCACCCCCAAAACTAACTTTGGGGGTATGGTAGGTAACCCCTACCCACCCCCAACCGCCATAATTCTTTCAAAAAAATCCCCAGATCGTCTTCTCTCCCGTGGCGATCCGAACCGGCCTCCTGCTTGCCGGACCTCAGCTGCTTCTGTGATTGGCTGAGAGGCAGCCAATCACAGACGCGGCTGACGTCACTGGAAGTACGGATCGGGGGGGGGGTTAAGAAATATTGCAGCGGTTGAGGGCTGGAAGGGGTTACTTACTTTACCTCCAAAGGATTTCTTGCTAGGTGAAACAATGGCTGAGGATGGATCCGGATGGTGGAAGGGGCGTACTGCTTATGTCTCAGACCTTGATGAGGACGAGGAATCAGCATGGAACAGATGGCTCACAGACAGCTTGGAGTTTTCAGTTTCCTGGACATTGAAAAGGTACAGCTAGAAAACCATAAGGAGCAGAGATGTAAGGTAAGGTTTACTTTAACTACAGAGTGGGGCCAGTAGTTTTTTTAAATAATAGTTTTGGGGGTGGACATGCCCTTTAAAATATGTTGATATATCCTACTTTATCCTCTGAATTCATTACTGTTTGCCTGCTATGCTTCTAGATTCCTTGTGGAAACTTAGTAATTTAGTGACCTGGTATTGAGCCTGAGCATGCTCAGGAGAGGCAACTAGGGGATTAGCGATCAGACATTGGCTGTGATGTAAACTGTCAAATCCATAACGGACAGTTGCTACCTGGAAGAACCAGGAGGCAGAACAGGGGCAATAAGATATTGTGCAGGATTTCAGGTTAGTCTTATATATTTCAGATTTCAAAACTATTACAGTTTAGGATTTTGGGGGGTGATTTACCTGTATACAAGTTTTCATTTGAGGGATGGACTTTCCCTATAAAGTTTCCCAAAGGTTCAGCCAGGTGAAGAACATAAGTAAAATATTTTATTTTATACTTTTATAGACAAGTTTATCTCTGACAATTTGGTAAAAAAAATACAGGTCTATAGGTGGATGACTCTGGTAACTATATTGATTATATTCTTTTACAAAACTATCAACCAGACACCTATAAGGCCATTGAAATAGTTGTTGTATCACATATCTGAATGTGTCTGTTACCACAATCCCTTCAGAAACATCCATTGTCAGAGGAGCCATTAGTTCTTAATGCAGTAGGTGCCTGGTTCAACATACATCCTTCCTGGGAAGCAATATTGGGATCTTCTGAATCAACAGACCAGTAGCAATAGTCAAAGCCAAACTCCATATGCGATCTTTGGTTTCTCCATAGCCATCTGCTTATGGTCCTGCTTTAAAAAAACATCTGCTTTATTTCAATTGCCCAATAATAGCAAATTTACATTATGAGGTTATTTGCAGAAACAGAATTTGCATAGTGAGTATATTTCACTAACTGCCCTCTTACCAGAATTAAACTATTTATTATACTAAATCAGCAGTTATTTTAATATTTTGCAACATCCTTAAAAAACAAACCACTGGTAAATGTACTCCTCATGCACATGAAGGGTTACACTAACCAGATGATTTCCAGATTGAAATAATTACCCAGATGTTTCCATTAGATTTTATTCTTCTATGCTAAAATCTAAACTTTCACTGAACTATGGCTATGTATTAAGGATATACATAACACTTAATAATTATGCTGTACCAACTTGGAAATAATAATAAACACAAGGAAGGAAAACGTTTCTACAAGAAACAGCTACAGTAATATAAAATAAATAAAAAAGAGAGCTTTTTTATAGTTTGAAGTGCAGCCAAAGCTGAGATGCCCTGGGGACGGTGATATCATTTACTAGATACAAATGGAGCCTGGTTTATTGTGGGTAAGTTAGGAGTTAATCCCATTACATCATATGTGAAGCTGACACAGTCATTAAGAGCATTTTTTGTGGTGTTATACATTTCAATCAGCACTATTTGTGACATTTACTACAGCTGGAAATATACAGTGTAGTTAATAATGCCGCAAACTCCAAACTGCAATAGTTAGAAATCTGAGAGATGTAAGACTAACCTGAAATGCTGCACAATGCTTGGTTTCCCCTCTTTCTGCTTCCTGGTTCAACCGATTAGCAATGGTCAGACATGGAGGACAGTTGGCATCACGCCAATGACTAAATGTTATACCCCAATTTAAAGCAACTAGCCTTAAAACAATACTGAATTAAAAGGCATTAGTGTCATAATTTCTACCCTCGGCTTATACTCAAGTCAATCGGTGTTTTACTAATTTTTCAGGTAAATATAAGTACCTTAGCTTATACTTGGGTCTGCTTATATTTGAGTATATATGGTAATTTTTATTTTCTGAGTTATACAGAAGGTAAGAAACAGCCATTTCCACCTACTTTAGCCATATGTGCCAATCTTCATATTAACTGTAGCAGATATTCCATCTAAAACACAGTGCCAGTAATCCATAAACTTCTCTATAGCCATAATAGAGAACATTTTGCTGAGCAATACAGTAGTATGGTGTGGGAATGTGACACTATCCTATGGGCGAAGCTAGGTAATGATAAAGTCCCATAGAGAGTTTTATTACAAGACACAAACGCTTGGGATCAGGCACAGTTTAGTGATCCACTGTGCCATATTAATAAATGACACAAGCCATTGCTCTTCTCCTCGTCCTCCCTTCATACTGTAGACAGCATGTCTGTATACGGACTGTTTATGGAATTATCACCTAAATATTACTAACATTTTTCAGGCAATATAACTAGTTATTTATTGAATTTTATTGATGTTTAAAGTATATGTTTTTTAAAATCTTCCTCACTTTTACTTGACTTGAGATTCAGTGACTCAAGCGGCACATTTATTGATATTTACTGATGAAGCACGGTGGCTCAGTGGTTAGTATTGATGATGCTTACGCTGAGGTCCTGAGTTCGATTCCACCCTGGGACACAGCTGCAAGGAGTTTTGTATGTTCTCCCTGTGCTTGCGTGGGTTTCCTCAGGGCACTCTGGTTTCCCCCCCACAATCATAAAGACATACTGATAGGTTGTATTTGTCATATATGTGCTTAGATTGTAGCACTTCGGGGCAGGGCCTGATGTGAATGTATATATGTAATTGTAAAGCGCTACGGAAGATGTTCGCGCATTTAAATCCACAATAATGATATAAAGTTTGTTTTGCTGTTTTTTTTCATTTACAGATTAACAGTTATAATACCTATACTAATAGCAAATCTATGTCCGTCATTCTTTATACACACCTGAGGAAAAATACTAAAGGTATTAATGCAGCAATTAATTACTTTTGTTAAGTTTGCAGTAGTTAAGTATATTAAGAACAACTAATCAACTACCACCGCCTGGTCTCTCTTTTTACTGTAGCCTCTAACTAGTCTTGTCTTCTCCCGTATCACTATTATATTCATGCTCATAACCTACTGGACCCCAGAGACTGCTCAATGAAAAGTTGTGAATGACCATTAGACTGCTAAAACCAGGTCATTTTTCTACTCACCTTCTGAACCTCTCCTCTGCTTTTGACACAATCAGTAAAAGCCCAACCCGCAAGTTGCTGGGCAAGGGGTGGGGTGTGGGCCTGTCAGAGCTACACCCACAGCCTGGTCACTATAGGGCCTCCACGGGCTCAGTTGGGCACCCCTGCAGTGGACATTCCTTCCTAATGCAATTCTTACCTCCTTGGGATCCGTTATGAAGTGGCATCCTGGCCTCTTCTCCATAACAGAACCTACTCTGCGTCTTATGACAAAAAAACTCTCTTCTCTGGTTCTTCTTAGTGTTGGTGTTGCGCTGGGCCCTTGTTGTCTCCCTGTATACTATTTCCTTGTTAGACTCATTAGCTCATTTGGTTTTAATTATATCTGTATGATATGATACAAAAATCTACTTTTGTACCCCCATGCCAAGCTCTTATCCAATCAAGTCCTGACTGTCAAAGAGATAGTACCTCTCCTCCTGGAAAGTGCACCAATGCCTTCAACTAAACCTTACTAAAACTGAACTAATCATTTTCCCAACTAAACCTGGTCCTATCCCACCCTTTTCAATTTCTGTTGACAATACCCCTTTACCCTTTCACTCTGCACATTGCTTAGGGGTAATTTAAATCCTCTCTTTTTCTTACCACATTAAAGGGTATTCACACTGGGAAAAATTTTTTTTAAATTGCCCATTACTGGAAACATTAACTCTTCTATCACTGTGCTATTTGTTTAAAGGGTTGTCCACCCCTGAAATAAATTTTTGCTATAACAATCCCCCTGTCCCCTCAGCCCCACCCGCTATATTATTTTTAGAAAGTTCCCAAACTTTACTTACCCCCCTCTTTCCTCCGCCGCGCTGCCGCCCTCTGCTTGCGGGAAAATGCAAGCAGAGGGGCGGACCGGCAGTCGCGTCTGTGATTGGCTGAGCGGCAGCCAATCACGGACCGGCTGCCAGTCATTCAGTGCGGCAGAGGAAAGAGGGAGGTAGTAATGTTTGGAGCACTTTCTAATAAAATAAACATAGCGGTTGGGGCAGGGGGGACAGGGGGATTATTATAGAAAAAGGGTTTTACTATGGGAGGGAATCCTAATCGGGAGGGAGAGGAGAGGGGGAGAGGGCTGCAGTATGCATGCCAAACTTCTCCCGGAGGCCCAGGTAGGAGCAGATTCCTATATGGACTCTGCATCCTCCTGGTGGGCAGTTTTTGGGACTTTGGGGGGGGGGGGGCTACAGGAACCAGATGGAGATGGGATGTGAGGCAAGGATTAAACTACACTACACAATGGGCCAGTAGTGGGGGATAATAGTTTTGGGGGTGGACATGCCTCTAATAATCTGTCCCCCATTTCTTTAGATATCTAGTCTGAATCATTCAATCTGTCTGTCAATCAAATGCCTTAGTATCATAAACTCTTCTGTTATGTGTAGTTTGCGGTTTCTGGAATGGTGATAGTTGGACGTGAACTGCATAGTGGGAAATTCCCCTCCAATGCTGGCTCATAGAGATTACCGAGCATGCTTGCCCTCACAAGAGTCAGAGTCTGGCGGGGGGCTGGGGGATTTAGGGACTGAGCTTGAGCAAGTACGGATTGAATTCATGCAGCAATACAAACATATCAGACTAAGTGCTGCTTACATGTATTAATTTAGATTAAAATGAGGCAAAGTAATTTTTTCATAGTACAATTTCTTTTAAAATTGTCAGCGCTGTATCACCAACTGGAGCTATATAAATAAACATATACATACATAAATTGTTACAGCATGTCACCCCTATTAGTAATCTCTAGCCATGCTGTAAAGGTGGATATACACATCTGACGTTAGTCATTTTAATTTCTGTCTGACCACATAATTTTATTTTTTATTAGATATCACATGCTTCTGAAGTTCTCGTTCATCCTGTCCTGTTATATCTTTTGCAGAAGATGTTATATCTGAAATGTTTTGCTAGTAATCCGACTGGCTTTCTCAATTCAGAGTGACTTCCAAGATCTGTTTGCAATAAGTACCCTGGCAAGTTTCAATTAGCATATAAAAACAAATATAAATAAAAAAATAAAAAATACCAATTTACTAGGGCCCTTGGTTGGATGTTCTATGCATCACATCCAAACTCCCAAGATTTTACTGACAAGATTCAAAATGTAGTACTCATTCAGATGAAACTCATCCTATATGCTTTGTGAAGGTTCTCTCATTCATCCAGTCATGGTAACTGTCCAGTTGATCTATTGATACAACAGATATAAACTTTCCTATATGGACATCTCTCTTCACCTGTATACCCATCAAGGAGGTTGTTGAAATGGTGAGAAAATGGCTATGCCAAGACACACCCTTACCAGCAGAACAGATCTTAAGCCAGAATAATGTGTTCCCTACTGGACTTGTGCCTGAAAAACACATATTTCAAAACATTTGATCTCCAGTTCCATACATCGTGGCAAACCTTTACATGAGGGTGGAAATACAGCACTTAATACCTTCAAGGGCACTGCACCACCCGCCACTGGTTCAGATACGGGATGACACCTGGGTTACAATCCACCAGAAGGAAGTACAAGCCTTCACAGAACACATCAATTGTGTAGAACAAAACATCAAATTTCCAAGGGGAGAGGTACAAACAACACACACTGGTTTTCTTGGACTGCTTGGTAGAAGTCAGGGAAATGGTAAAACTGAACTAGAGGTTTACAGAAACCAACCCACACAGACCATAATTTGATCTTTGTCAAAAGAATTAGAAGAATGAAAGAACAAATACAACAGTGAAGGGGAAAGCAAGACAGGAGAAAGAACATGGTCTCTCATATGTAGCAGGGGTCTCTGAGAAATTAAGAAGAATCCTTAATAAACACCATATATTAGGCAGGACCATGAATTTTAAGACGCAAGATAGTGCACATGCACTAAGGGCATGTAAACATGCACAATGTGCATCCTGACCCGCAACGCCGGGTGCTCCAGAATATGCAAGCATCCCCTCCACCCCAAAGAACACAACTGACAATTACCACTCAAGTAATGGGATTAATTAAATGTACATCCTTGAAGAACTGGATAAGATAATTTAAGATCCGCCAGCGATCACCGAATGACCCTCTGACCGAACGCCCACACGGACATTCTTGGCCAAACGTCCGTTTGTCATGTGTAGCCGTCGACTTCCGTGCTTTACTTCACAGTATTCTAGTATCACACAGTTTGGTCAACGACCATTATGTTCGCACATGCTCAGTCCTTAGCTATGGCAGAAACTTGTTACAGTTGGTCACACCCATTAATATCTCTAGCCAATCCTTTTACAGGAACAGATAAAGCAAGGAAGCATGTGACCGTTTCTTAACAGGCTTACATTTACTTTAATACAGTTCACTGAAGTGGGATTTATAGCTTATTGGTGTTTTTAGGGGAGTTGTTTTTCAGATTCTGAGTATAAAAAATTGGGTTTAGTTCTCCTTTAATTCTTCTATAAGTATAATTCTTCTATGAGTATATGTAAAGAACTTGTGGGGTTTTTTTTTTAATGTTAAATGTGCTTTTTCTATCTATACTCACTAGAGTATCTTTAATAAAATAGTTTATAGGCCCCATCCCTTTATAGCATCACACACCCACAGCAAAGAGTCTTGGTAATCAGAAACATGCCAGCTAGTCAAATAGTTTTAAATCTTGGCACGACTCTAGCATATGAATAAACAAACAGCTGTGTGCACTGGATCCAAGGCTGGGGTACTACATTTAATTAAAAGGCCTTCTGTGAATAGACTAATGAACAAAGTTCACCATGTAAAATATAACTGATCAGGTTACAACCCTGCAAAGATAGAGCCACCAACCGAAAGTTTGCATGCCAGGTGAAGAAGCCAATGACAATGCACACAATAATTAGGTCTTACAATAAGGTCGGTGGTTGGAACCACTGTGCTAAACCCCTTCAGTAGAGGCAAGCATAAATCCATGCTGACTACTACTAATAAGATGATCCCTGGAAACAAAGTCAAGGATATGATCCCTTAACAAGGTTTCCATCACCTTCCCTACCACTGATGTTAGGCTTACAGGTCTATAGTTTCCAGGCTGTGAACGACTACCTTTTTTGAATATTGGTATTACATTGGCTTTTTTCCAATCCAGTGGCACATCCCCAGACAAAAGCGAATCAAGGGCCCATAGGTGGGCGGGGCTTATGCGGCCATGGGCGGGCGGGGCCACAGCACCCGTGGGTGGACGGGGCCACATGGGCTGTAAGAGAATGGGCCATGGGGGGCCTGCAACTGGAGGGACCATGGGGTCCATGAGTGGGAGAGAGAGGAGAAGAAGACAGGGCAGATTGACTGACATGGTTTCAGGGCAGGAAGCAAAAAGTGCAGGGGACCTGGGGATGCTGCTGCCATATCACGCACAAAAATGTAAAAATCTTCAAAACTATGCAAAATAAACAATGAAAATAAATTGCAAAAATTCTCAGGAGAGCAATTCCTATCAATTTACCTAAAGTCAGTTTTGGACCAAAGTTCCCCATTAACATAATCAATGTGATTGGATCGTACTCAGGTCTGACTATTAACTGGGACAAATCCTTTATATTTCAAATGGACCACATCCAATCCAACAAAGTAGCCTGGCCAACTCATATAGCAATAGTAACTCAATTGAAATATTTGGGAATGACAATAACAAAAATACCCCAACAGTTCTACTCCCTAAATATTTCCCCTCTTCTGGAATTCGTCCACAATAAAACCCCTGTATGGAAACATGTCCCACTTAATCTTTGGGGAAGAATCCACTTAGTCAAAACCTTTTTGTTCCCCAAACTACCCTACACCATACAACATTCATTAAAGGGAATGTCCACCCCCAAAACTATAATCTCCCCCACTACTGGCTCCACTGTGTAGTGTAATATAAACCTTTCCTTACATCCCAGCTCCAAATGGTTCTCCTGGAACCCCCCCCCAAATCCAAAAAAGTGGCCACCAGGAGGATTGCAGAGTCCATATAGGACTCTGCCTCCTGTCTCCCCTTCAGGAGAAGTTTAGCATGCGTACTGCAGGCCTCCCCTCCCTCTCCCACCCAATTTGGTCTCCCTCCCCCTAGCTCCAAACTGTTTTGGACAATCACAGACGCAGCTGTCGGTCCCGGCACCTGCTTGCAGTTCTGTGCAAGTAGAGGGCCGGGATTGGGCAGCGGGGGAAAGAGGGAAGGTAAGTAACTATCGGGGGAGTTTCTGGATATGAGGCTATTGCGTTTGGGGCTGGGGGACCAATACCTATAAAATATCAAAAGTGGTTGGAAAGGGTGGACATGCCCTTTAACCTACATACCACAATCATTCTTCAAAAAACTTAACTCATTAATATCATCTTTTATTTGGAACAATAAGAGACCCAGAGTCAACATCAACAAACTCCAAGCCCCTAAATCAATGGGAGGACTTGCCCTACCAAATATACAATTGTATTACTGTATGACAACTCAGCTACCTCCAATGCTGGATATCCCCCGCTCATCATCCAACCTCTTCAGATAACATGCTTACAAAATACCTCACAGGCCCTTTTATGGCGTTTATAGATGCACCAAAACAACACATAATAGGTAGAGGGACAGTAATACATAAACAAGCCCATACAAATATAAATAGTGCAAACACCAAACAATAGCATATCTGCTGGATCAACTGGGCTTAAAGTTTTGTTCTTGATGATGTTTCGCCAGTCATTCGACTTGTACAAGAATCTGTTGGCAATTACGTACCTTGGAATGTCCCAATTAGAACTTAACAGCCAGGTTTCCTCTCACTTTATGTGCCGGTGTCCGTTATGAACATAACCAATCAGAGACTTTTGTTCCAGTATATTTAAAGGCAATGTCCACCCCCAAAACCACAATTTAATGTTATTGGCCATTATTATAGCTTAAAAATCTTCTTTTTGCAGACCAGGAGCATCTCAGTGTAAATCCAAGCTCTCATTTGTCACTTCACATCTGTGCCTTATCCATTCCAGAGCAGCCTACATAGGAACTCCATAGTGGTGACGTTCCCCAACTGGGCTCAAAGTTTTGTTCTTGAAGACGTATCACCAGTCATCCCACTTTTACAAGAATCTGTTGGCAATTGCTTACCCTGGAAAGTCCCAATTAGCACATAACAGCCAGGTTTTAGGGACCTTTTAAAGTAAGGTGTGATTGTGGTGTTATCGAAACTGCCCAGAGTAAGGTGTCAAAACAGCATTGTACATGGCAGACAGTTGGTGTTGAACCACCCTACCTCTATTCAGGCTCGGTTTCTTTATTTTCACATATATGGTCTCCTTGACACCTCTCTTGAATCAGTCATGTTCCTTTGCCAAGATGTTGACATTACAATCTCTAAAGGTATGTACTTTTTCCTTAAGATGCAGGTACACAGCTGAGTCCTGACCCGAGGAATTGTCTCTTCTGTGCTGGGCCATACGTTGGTGCAGCTGCTGTTTGGTCTCCCCCACATACAAATCAGAGCACTCCACTGCACTGTAATGTGTATATGATGTCGCTCTTATTATATTTTGGTATTGGTTCTTTCGGATTTACCAATTGCTGCCTCAGTGTGTTGTTCGGTTTAAAGCAGACAGGGATACGGTGTTTTTTGAAAATTCTTCTTAGTTTCTCAGAGACCCCTGCTACATTTGGGATGACCATGTTCTTTCTCCTGTCTTGCTTTTCCCCTTCACTGTTGGTATTCGTGTTCTTTCCTTTCCTTTTAGCCCTTTTGACAAAGGCCCAGTCTGGATATCCACAAGTTTTAAGAGCTCCTCTGAGATGTTTTATTTCTTTAGCCTTCGCCTCTGTGCTAGTGGGGATGTTCTCAGCTCTGTGTTGTAGGGTTCTGATGACACCCAGCTTGCGAGTCAAACATCAAATACTGGTCTGTGTGGGTTGGTTTTCTATTAACCTCTACTTCCAGTTTACCATTTTGGGGATAACAAAATCAAAGCCTGTAGTGGAGGAATGTAAAATGGGCCGACCCCCCACACACACACACCCCCACCCCAACAAAACACTGCTCGGAGGAGTGAGAGAAACTTTTTGTGCAACCATGTCAATAACTGGTAGAACAATACCATATATAAGGCTATGGAATTTATACTTAGAAAATCACTTGGCTACGTAGATGAGTGATTTTCATAAAAATATATTTACTGTTGCTAACATTGTAATTTCCTGCCTCTTCCTACCTAAACTAACTTACTCAAAAATGGCTATACTAGTTTTTTTAAGGCACACAGGGTGTTTAGCATACTAAACATCACATAAAATTTCAAAGAACAAAAGGTCTCCCATTCATTATGTTCATCAGAGACACCAGCACTTCAGGAATACGGAGAATGCAGGGGGTGGGCTGTTGAGGAAACCATACCATGTCTGGTTAATGAGTCTTTAAAGCATACTGTTTCCTCTCACTGAATGTGCAGGTGTCAGTTATGAACATAACCAATCGGAGACATTTATTCCAGTATATTTAAAGGGAATGTCCACCCCCAAAACCACAATTTAATATGTTATTGGCCATTATTATAGCTTAAAAATCTTCTATTTGCAGACCAGGAGCATCTGAGTGTAAATCCAAGCTCTCATTTCTCACCTCACACCTGTGCCTTATCCGTTCCCGCGCAGCCTGCATAGGAACTCCAGAGTGGTGATGTTAACCGCCCCCCCCCCCCCCCTCTCCCTGCCTGCCCTTCCACCTAGGGTAAAACCCTTGTAATGTATGGTAGATATCCCCTGCCCAGACTTAACTGCTGATTTATTTTTTTTAAAAACAAACAGACCTGTGCTTACAGCCTGTGTTCCCGCGGCGATCTCCATTAACGTCAGCCGCATTTGTGATTGGCTGCATCTTAGCCAATCACATGCGGCTGCCGGTCCAGCCCCATGCTTGCAAGTTCTGGCAAGCAGGCAGCCGTATCAGTGTGCCTCAGGAGCGAAGGGGCTGTAAGTAACATTCTAATAATTTTTATTTTAAGAAGTAACATGGTAAAAGATGACTTTTAGAGTGGACATACCCTGAAACTGTTTGTGTGCCTTAGAAAAGCATGATAGCCGTTTGTAAGCTAGTTTAGGCAGGGCCTTAGAATAACTAGGTAGATTTCATTTTAAATTTAAAGGGGAAAACAACTAATGTATTACAAGGAATAATTAATCCCTTTAAAGGAATAGTTCACTCAAAAAGTGAACTATTCCTTTGTATTGATTGAAGACCGGGAGGTAAAGGTGCTATGCCTTACTTCCCGTTCACTCACAAAGTGAACTATTCATTTAAAGGGAGCCCCGGAGCAGACAGAGTTAGGGGGAGGGGCGCCATGACTGGGGTGGACGGGGTTAGCGGATTGGGTGGTTAGAATAATGCAAAGGGAAGGGGAGGGATCTAGGGATAGAAAGGTAGGGATTAGCAGGGGGGGCACTTCCTTTTCAGTAAAGTCAGCCACAGGGACAGAACGTGCACTGACTGCTGAAATGGAGGCTCTAATCGAGCAAGTCCGTAACCAGGCGAATGAGAGGGGAGAGGACTGGCTCAGGACGGTACTGGGACTAAGTGTAATTCAACTGCAAGACTCTTGTGGGTTGAGCGCAGGAACGGCCGAACAATCATCAGCCCATGCAGGACCGAGTGGAGGAGCGCAACAGAGCGAGGTCCGTGACACACGAGAATGTAGGTTACCAAGACACAAAATAGGACAGTAGGTTGCTAGGACAGTAGCTGCAAAAAAAGTTTCCCTCAAATACATGCAATCACTGATGGTGATTTTAAATTTCGCTTGTCGTATCATGCCAATGGGCAGGGTGTGTTCGCGCTGTTTGGCATTAGCTACTGCACACATAAAAAAGCCACACCACTTCATCAGGGTCAGCAAGGAGCTGAGAGCCGATTTGGACATATGGAAGAGATTTCTCATTAGATATAATGGCAAGTCGTACTGGCGAGAGAGGGAGCAAGCGAACCAAGAGTTGGAGCTGTACACCGATGCTACATGGACATGGGGCTTTGGAGCGTATTTCAAGGGGCGATGGGCAGCTGAGGCCTGGCCTGTGGCTTGGGCCCAATTACCACTGATAAGGAACTTGACTTTCCTGGAAATGTTCCCAATTGTGGTCGCCATAGAGCTTTGGGGCAATGAATTACAAAACAAAACTGTTCTTTTTCATTCGGACAATATGTCAGTGGTGGAGGGGATCAATAGTCTCAAGTCAGCGTCCCAGCCAGTCCTAGCTTTACTGCGGTACATAGTGCTTAGAGGTTTACTGGTCACAGCTTTATTACAAGTCCTTGATTGCGGTACAATCAAGGACTACCATAGTAATGTATTGATTGAAGAACTGGAGGTAAAGCATAGCTCCTTAACCTCCCGTTCTTCAATCAATATGTTAAAGGAACAGTTCACTTTTGAGTATAATAAAATTTGAGTATAATTTAAGATGTTTACATCACCTCAGATATCCCTGTCCTGTATATGGTCAGGGAACTCCTCTGTGTCATAATATGTTTGTATAGGGCAAATTATCTTATATAGTCATGGGTACGATTACTTTTTTTTTTTTATACAAAAGGAAATGGCATGTACATTTTTTTATGTGTCCACATACTGTATGTTAGAAAAAATGCACAAGGGGTTTAAAAGAACAACATAGATTTATGTTAGCCAATAAAACATATGGATAATATTGCTATGTGGAGGATGGGTCTTTTTTTTGACATTGGTCATCATGTGCCTGTCACAGACTCAGACAGACAAGTAAGTGTAAATTTGCAAGTCTATCAGGGTTATTCAATTAAAAGTTTTTATAGTTAAAACGGTGCTAATTTTGCATCAACCAATAAGATGTTAGCTTTTAAATGTTAAATAATATCTCATTGGTTAGGGCAAAATTATCACAATTTTTAATGATAAGAACCTTTATTGAATCTCCCTGTATAACTTAAGATCCAGAGAAGGTAGAGACATAATTCTGGGCTTGTTTAAGAGAGCTCTATAAAATATCATTCTTTCTTTAAATAAGAAATCTACCATTGATTCTTAAATTAAAATTAAATACTGCATCTATTAACCATTGATTCCTGCGTGTGGTTCTGTAAGTGATTTGTAGTGATAGCCAACAATTTTATCTGGGAGTCAATCAAATTGTAAAACAATCTCATACAAGTCAACCAACGTATTTTTAGCTTTTAAGTTCATGGGCTAGGGACTTAATGGGATATAGTACTAAACTTAGACATATGAGGCACAGCCAATGTGAAAAACAGAATATAAAAACAAAAACAATATTACCGGTAAATGTATTTTGGGAAATGTGTGGATAAAACAAAATTAAGTTTCAATAGTATAATTAGGTGCTATGGGGCAGGTCCAGTTCTAAGGACTCTACTGCCTTCTTTGCCACAACCACAAATGGAATGCCAGGTCCCACTTGCTGTAGTGCTGATGCAACCACCATCAGTCGGGGGCACACTCATTAATAATTTGTTACAGATTTGTGGTAATAACAAAGAAATCTTGAAGCAACAATCTAGCATGTGAACAGCCATCCCTCAGCATTGTTTAGCCATCCATTTTGAAGGATCTCTGAACAACGTTTATTTATGGTGTGTATTTAGGGATTCGGGTTATTCAATTAAAATCAAAGCAAGTGATGCACCATTAACAATCTATGATTCTTTCTCTGAAAAGCCTATTTCTATTTAAAGCACTGCTTATAAAATAAACAGTGAGAGGTAACGAGGTAAGTAGCCACTATTTGCAGCAAGCTAGAAATAGGTCTCTCTGTTTTCTGTGGGTACATATGTATTTTTAAATATCAACTGCTAATCAACTGGTGTGATATAATCTTAACAAGGAGCATTCTGGTGCTAAAATATCACTTTATGTATTCAGATTATATAAGGCATAATAATATGCTACCTACAGTGTAATATCCTGATATTACACCACAGAGGAGTTCCTTGATCATATAAAAAACACAAGGCCATTAGGCCGAGTGTTTTTATAGTTGTCGGTCAGGGACCCTTTCGAGGTGAAGTTATATCCATATATTATTCTGTAGGTAGGAAGGTCAAAAAAAGAAAAATCCAGCAAGGACACTCTGTCTCCCCCCTCCCTGTCTCTCCCTTCCTGTATTAGTAATGTAGATAACAAGCCGATTTTTGTACATACAAATGGTTAACTGCCGTTTCTATCTCAAACTAAAAGAAGGCAATAAACATTGTCTCTCACCCACCCGTGCTGTTCTGGTTAATTACACTGACTGACTGAATTACTGTGCTGATGGGGAGGAGCGAGCGCATTCCTGTGAGTCCTAATTGACTCGGCCGCTCGCTCCCCTTTATCAGCACAGTAATTCAGTCAGTCAGTCAGTGTAAAAATATGGGCTTGTTATCTACATTACTACAGGCAGGGAGAGATAAATGGGGAGGGGCAGTAGAATACAGGAAGTCACTCAGTGACCTCACTGAGTGACTGATTATATAGATTCTTGCCACTGCACCTCCCCATTGAAATGCCAGAGCGTTTTGTATTATATAGATATAAAGATTAAAGCAGCAATCCATGACTTTGCCTTATTACTAGTAAAGTAAAATCTAAAGCTGTGTACACATGATGAGATTCTTTCTCCTAACAGAACATTCAGCACTTCCGACTGATCAGCCAGAAGGAAGGGCTGTCAGTCTTGGCAAAAGTAGCGTCAGTCTTGGCAAAAGTAGCCGCAGCCAACAGTTCGCCATGACCGATAGTTTGCCACAACCCAGCGTGCGACCAATATAGGACCAAATCACCAGCTGTTTTTTTCCCCCGACTTGTCCAATTCTGCCAATTGCACGGTCGGTCATGTCCTCTGAGAGAAGGAGGGTCTTCCTGTCTCCCTCACACACTCAGGGAGGTTGAGGCTGTACTCGCCGGCGGCACTGTGCAGGAGAAGCCTTAGGAATGTCACATGTCAGCCTCCCACCCATTAACTTTCTGCTCAGTCATTTCTTTATATCTTGGGCTGTGGAGCACGTAGAGAGGTGGTTGGTGGTTGAGGTGGTTGATGGTAGGAAACTGGCCTTTCATTTAAACTCAACTTGTTTGAAGACCCCAGTTCCCATTTAATGTCAGGGTATGTTACATTATATTATTTTATTGTAATGGTCTGCCTAATCCCAAGTCTCCATCAGTCGAGATAACCCAATCTATAACCACTGTCTTCTAAAGTCAAGCCTCTCTTTGCCGGGATGCAATGAATGCCTCACCAGACAAAGTTGCCCCAAGGTTTTCATGGACTGAAGGACGGGACACCTGGGAACAAACAAATCAAACTAAATACAGAACAAAATCAGGTATGTAGAAGCAGTACCTGTGGAATCAATGCAGCCAGGCAGACTTTAGCAATGCAGGATTCCAGGACAGGGTCAGGAAAGTGGACCCAGGGACAAATACACCAACGAAACAAAAGGCGAGTTGAACACTATAACGGGCAAAGCAAAATATGCAAACAAAAGATTTAAACTCATAATAACCAATCACCACACAGAAACCCAGGAATGCATTGTGATTGGTAAAGTCAATGCTAAATTAGTGTCAGCTAAGAGAACAAAAAACTTAAGCTAGGTACACACCATAAAATAATTCGGCCCGACCAACTGGCATTTCAGTGTTTCGGTTGGTTGGGCCAAATTATTATATGTGCCTTGTGGCGTCCGAGACCGATCGTTTGTTCGTCCAAATCGTAAGAACGCACGATCGGACAGGTCGGAAAACCAAGCCCGATTGTGCGGACCTCTATGAAACCGCATGCTCGATCGTGGTTACTGTCCGACACAGATGCTTTTATCGCGACCGACAATCCCTCGTCCTGTCCGACCAGTCGAAAAAGTCTCAAACGGTCGGTCAGGAGGAAGAATTGGCACGTGTGTACCAGCCTTAACACACACCTCCAGCTACACTTATACTTATTATAGACTAGCAAATTACAAGACACACTCTTTTTCCACATATGTTCCTTGGTTAACAGGCTGTTTGAGGGAACAAGTGTACTAGATTAATATCTATGGAAATTGACTTCATATGAAGTGGTAAGGGTAAGAACAGTAGCATCATTTATGTAATAGCTTATACATAATAAAACAAGAAAAACAAATATTCTTTAAAGGGCATGTCCACCCTTCAAAAAATGTTTTAATATAATATTCCCCCTGTCCCCCCAGCCCCAACCGCTATATTTTTATTATCAGAAAGTGCCCCAAACTTTACATACCTTCCCTTTTTCCTCCGCGAGAAAATGCAAGCAGAGGGGCGGGACCAGCAGTCGCATCTGTGATTGGCTGAGCGGCAGCCAATCATGGACGCGGCTGCCGGGAGTTCAGTGCGGCGGAGGAAAGAGGGAAGGTAAGTAATGTTTGGGGCACTTTCTGCTAATAAAAATATAGCGGTTGGGGCTGGGGGGACAGGGGGATTATTATATAAAAAGGATTTTACGCTAGGGGGAGGGAATCCAAATCGGGGGGGAGAGGGAGGGGAAGGGAGGGGGAGAAGGGCTGCAGTGCGCATGCCAAACTTCTCTACCGGAGGGGAGACAGGAGGCAGAGTCCTATATGGACTCTGCAGTACTCCTGTTGGGCGTTTTTTTGGACTTTAGGGGGGGATAGCAGAAGAACCAGATGGAGATGGGATGTAAGGTAAGGATTAAACTACACTACACAATGGGGCCAGTAGTAGGGGGGTTTTATGGTTTTGGGGGTGGACATGCCCTTTAACCCTTTTTACACACTTTTGTACAGAGAATCACCCCCCAAAAAAGACTTTAAAACAGCTGATCCATCACAATCTTGCTAAAGGATGATTTTTTATGAGAAGACTAATATCTGTACATCTATCCCCTTTTCAACATTTAAATCTAGATAACAGAGGATAACGATTATTAGAAAACAGAATTTTGAGCTTAGTTAATGGAGTATATATTAAATAAAAACAATAGCAGCATAGACCATGATTGTTTTCCATTTTGTTTTGTACACAGAGACTTTAGAACACACAATTTGCTGAAGCTCAAAAATCAGGTGTGACAATTTATTAAACCAGGAAAACACTGGGTAGGCCCTCAGATAATTAACCAATCATAAAAAAGAAAAGGGTTTAAATGTATATACAGAGGTAAGATAAAGTAAGAAATGGAAAGTTACTAAACATAAGGAATCAGGAGCATGAGCGGGCCTTTTAATGCTTCCTGGAGGGGCCCTGGTCTTATATTAACTGACTGGTGGGCTTGGGCTCAATACCTCAGCCTCACACTGTTTACGAACAGTAACATTGTGACAAACATCATGCAGTCTTAATATAAGGGTGTACTTCCTTTTACTATTTGACATGTGCACTGCTGCTTTCTATTAAATTTGCCACTTATAGGGTTATAAATACCTATATTCAAAAGATAGCAGCAGTACAAATGGTAAATAATTAAAGGACAACTAAAGGCTCAGAACAACACTGAATAGGAAGGCAGAGCACTGTGACATAAAAGCAGTAATCTGTATCTCACATCTTATTTTGATGTGGGTCCTGAGAAATGTACCTTTCTGACTTGGGGTTTGTGGTTTATTTCCCAGCATTCCAGTATCACACAGTGTGGTCACTGAACACTGTGTTCTTTGCACATGCCCAGTTCTAATCTACTGCAGAAACTTGTTACAGCAGGTGAGGCCAACTAGTAGTCTCTAGTCAATACTGTTACAGTCCATATTAGGCAAGAGACTTACAGGGAGATTGTATAAAACTTCTTATCGTTAAAAATTTAGCTAATTTTGTCAAAACCAATCAGATGTTAGCTTTCAAATGTTAAATAAGATATGATCTTTTAGTTAATCTCCCTGTATGTAAGTCAGTTGTGGGCAGGCACACAGCTATCTTATCCAGTTCTTTAACTTTAATGCCATTTACTGTAGTGGTCAATTCCAGTTTATAAGTGTTCTTGGGGATGCTCACAAGATTATTAAAGGGAAATTATAGTGCGTAAAAGGTTTTAACAAAAACAGTTAAAATAAAAAGTACCTGAGGCAGGGAGGTAGGATTGGTGCTTTTTACCTCCCAATATCCTTTCTATGAAAAGCAGCAGGACAAAGAAAACTGCTTCTGCCAATCTTCCCGAATGCTTCAGCACTATCTTTAATATAGAATGGCCCAGGGCCATAACCTGGCAGATGAATAGTGTATGTGCTGTAGCTCCTCAACAAAACTATTTTGGGAGGTAGGAATAATCATTCTTATCTCCTTGCCCCAGGTGCTTTTCATTTTTAAAAAATAATTTTTCAGTATAGTTGTCCTTTAAGTATAAAAATGTTGGTTTAGTTCTCCTTTAAGGCACTAAATAGATAGTTATTACCTGACCGCATAATGATCGTTAATCACAGCATAACAAATGTGCCGGGATTGCGACAATATTGGTATTTTACCCTAATGAAGTTTTATATGTAAATATTATCTTTCTATATTATCCACTTATTCCTTTATCAGTTAACTGATCTCTAAATAAGGCACATATCTTCCATGCCCCTAGTTAGACTGCCCTTTAGATAAACCTACAAGAATCTCTTACAATAAATGCAACTTTTTTAAAAAAAAAACTGATAAGTTATTTTCTCTTTAAGGGAATCTAAAGCTGGGTAAACACCATACAATAATTCGGCCTGACCGACCGGCATTTCAGTGTTTCGGTTGGTCAGGCCGAATTATTGTATGGTGGCTCCGATCGATTGCCGACCGTTCCTTCATCCGAATTGGACGAAAGCACGATCAGATGGGTCAAAAAAACATGACCGATCGTGCGGTCCTCTATGGACCGCACAATCGGTCGCAGCTATATGTCGGACGCAGCTGCTTTTGCTGCAACCAGCAGTCCACCCTCCTGGCCGGAAGCCTCAAACGGTTGGTCAGGAGGAAAGATTGCAACATGTGTACCAAGCTTTAGTACCGGCTTTTCTGGAAAAAGGTGACGAAAATACTAGATAGGAAGGTTGATAACAATAATAGTAATTGAATTCTATTTTGCATTCTCTTTACAGTGCACATATGTTCTATGTCCCCAGGAAGAAAGCTAGGGCTAAATTGTGATTTTACCTCTCCAAAACCTATTGTATTATTTGTTTCTTGTCTTAATTCAGTATTCTTTTGAATATTTTAAATTGCCACTTTTTTGAAAAACTGATAATGAGTAATTTTCTCCTTATTTGGGAATCCAAATACCAGCTATTTGGATAAAGTAAGTATATAGGAAGGCTCATACCAATAATAGTAATTAAAGGGCATGTCCACCCCCAAATCTAAAATTTTCCCCAGTGCTGGTCCCTCTGTATAGTTTAAAAAAAACCTAACCTTACTATCCTGCTCCTTATGGTTCTCCTGCAGTCCATGTCCAAAGTCCAGTAAAATGAAGAGTAGTGGCTGTCTTCATGTCCAAATGTCTCCGGGGGGCACAGGGGAGCCCTTTCCCACCCTCCCTCCCTCTCTCCCTCGGAACCCATCTTGCTGCCCCTTCTCCTAGCAACAAAAGCTTTTAATATAGTGATTCTTATTCTTGTCCACCCCCAACCGCCGTTTTAATACAACAACAAAAAACATTCCCGATTTATACTTACAGCCTTTCGCTCCCGTGCCTATCTTCACAGGTCCGGACCCTCTCTGCTGTTTCCTGTTAACAGAGAGGGGAAAAGAAACAGAGGTAGCGAAGGGACTGTAAGTAATGTTCAGAAAGATTTTTTTTAGTGTTAATATGGCGGTTGGGGATGGGCAACCCTAAGTATCATTATATGAAAAGTTAGTTTTTTAGGTGGACATGCCCTTTAATTTCGCTTGACAGAGCCAAAGCCCTGATGCTCCTTCTTCTTCTTCCCCCTCCTAAAAATTTCAAAATAAAAGCTCTGAAATATATAAAATAAAAGCACAGTAATAAATATATGTAAATCACAATGCATGTTTTATGTATTTAGAATAAAGTATAAAATTCCCATCCTGTAGTCCTCCAGATGTTTGCAAAAGAGTCCAATTCTCTGCTCCCATCTACTGTGGGTGAATGGTGAGAGTTTTAGTTTTAAAACATTTGCAGGACAATAGGAAATATTTCTCTCTTACATCACCAACTGATCCACCCCACCCTTCCATGATATGTAAATGTCCTCCTTGCCATAACAAGATTATTGAATTTTAAAACATGCAGTACAGACAAACAAATTCACTTCCAAAATAAACCTTCCTTTATAATTTTTTTTTTTTTTTACAGTGCACATATGTCCTCAGGAAGAAAGCTAGTGCTAAATTGTGTGTAAACCTCTCCAAACCTATTTCTTTATTTGAATTATTCTGACACTATAGTGACACTATTTTTGGGAAACTGCTGATAAATAGTTTTCTCCTTAAAAGGGTATGTCCACTCTAAAAACTATAATTTCGATATAATGTAGTTCTCCCTCCTCCCAACCCATCCTCATGGTCTGTTTGTAAAAAAAGATAGAATTAACTTACTTACCAGCCTGGGATCCTGCAGCCTTAGCCTCCGATGCAACTTCCAGGAAGGGAGCCTGCATACCTCTGGGAGGCAAGAGAAGAGGCAGAAACCTTTACACAAGAAGACAGCTCCTACTCTTCAGTTTCTGGATTTTACACAAACACTGCAAGGGAACATTTTGAGCAGAGATGTAAGGAAGGGATTTTTTTGCACTATACAGTGGGGCCAGTATGGGGTTATATTTTGGTTTTGGGGGTGGACATGGCCTTTAAGGGAATTCAAGAACCAACCTTTCTAGATGAAGAAGATGAAGAAGATAAAGTAAGTAGAAAGAAAGGTTCATACCAATAATAGTACAGATACTTGTATTTGCACCCATAATAGCAAGGTATAGCCTTTAACCTCAAACCTTCTATATTAGCCCCATAAAGGCACAGTGTATAACTAAAAGTACAAAAGGTAATTAAAACTTTGAAGCCTCGTACACATGTCCGATAGTATACATGACACAGGATGCTTGATCAGGTGACACCCGTTATTTGGTCATTTGTTTTGGCTACACATGTACGTTGCATGTGTGTCAATGCTGTGCCTCTAATAGTTCATGGAAAAGTTTTTTGAAATATTGACTTACTTATAATTTTTACATTTTTAAGGAATCCATAAGTAAAGAAACAGAATGGGCGCCAAGAGTTCTCCCTAGCACCTCCCTGTCAGCTTTTATTTGCTGTGTTAGATCTGCTCTCCTTGTTCTGATGTAATTTGTAACATTGTAGTGAGTAAAGAGCCTGAACTCAGCTGCCTCTACTTGGAAACTTGGAATGTTGCAAATGACCTTATGGTGAAGGAAGGAGGGGGGAGGATCAGCTCAGCTAAAAGAACTGAGGAGAACAATTTTAAAATGCCAGGTAAAAGCTGCTGCAGACTTTATAACAGCAGCCATGAGATCACTACCCCTGCCTCTTTCTTACTTTCATCCAATTGAAAGGGTTGAAGGTAAACAATCTGCTGGCACTAAAAGGTATAATGGCAATACTCTAGGAAAGTGCTGTCACTGAAGGGTCAATGGCAATACTGTGGGAAAGTGTTGGCACTGAAGTTATTAGTGGGAAGGTCTGCTGGCACTAAAGGGTTTATGGTAATAATCTGCTGGCAATGAAGGTTTAATGGCAATTCTCTGGGAAAGTGCTGGCACTGAAAGTGTTAATGCCAATACTCTTGGAGGGCTAGGCCGCACTACTGCACTTTTAAGCACAATCGGATTGCGATCTGATCATGCTAGGGCACCCCAAGATGGATAAAAAAGGCCCTGAGCATAATTTAACATCTTCTTCTTATGTCCAAAATTGTTTACTGTGTGTATTAACATTTTTAATTTTTTTTAGGATCCTCGAAAAACATTTAAACGTTTGAAATTAATTGGAGAAGGAGGCTTTGGAAAAGTTTATAAAGTAGGTTTTATAAACCTAGCAAATCATTCAGAATAAAAATCATGAGAAATCTTTCTGTTACAGAGGCAATTTAAAAATGACCATTGTGACATAGCAGTAAAAATCTTTGATATTGATGATGATATTGAAAATGTAAGTTACCTGTCTGTTACACATTATCACATTATCATTATGCTCCACCCCATCTCAATTTGGGATCTATCCAATGGGAAGAAGAGCTTCTTCTGGAGAGTGTCTTTACATTGGTTTGGCCCCGTGCCAAAAGGGGGGGGGCAGGGCAACAACACTATAGTTGACCTTTAAATTATACTCTCTAAGGCAACGCAATTGCAAAGATGCTAATATCTATTAAGCTATAATAATTGTTGCATGACAACTATGTATCTGAACAGATGCCCAGAATCTAAATTGAAAATTGGCATTTTAAAATACATATCACAATAAATTATTCCAGTAGTACAGTTCAGTCCAATTGCTCTTATTATTTTGTAACGTTTAGTATATTGAGATACATTATATGTTTTTTTTGTATATAATAAAAACAAATACATATACATTTTCATCTGACAATGTAGGAACAAATTGGGGGTTATTCAATAAAAGTTCTTATCGTTTAAAATGGTGGTAATTTTGCCCCAACCAATCAGATGTTAGCTTTCAAATGTTACATAAGTTATGATTGGTTGGGGCAAAATTAGCACCATTTTAAACGATAAGAACTTTTATTGAATCTCCCTGATTGTTTACAATGTTTATATATATTGTTGTAAAACAAAACAAAATAAAAAAACAAATGATATAAAAATTCATGTTTGCAATGTGTACTTTCGCTGTCGGGTTTGCGTATAATGTCATAATCGCTCTTTTTAGCCATCCTGTAATATTATATTTATGTAATATGATGTCTAAATATGTCCAGTTGATCCGATCGAAAGCTTTTTCAGCATCTAATGTAAGTATAATTGTTGAAATATTTTTGTTGTTTGCCCAGTCTATTATGTTTATTATTTTTCTTGTGTTGTCTCCAGGTTGTCTTCCTTGGATGAATCCTACCTGGTCTGCTGGTATTAATTCTGGTAAGTATATTTGTATTCTTGAGGCTAAGATTTTTTAATACATTTTTAGGTCTGTATTTAATAGTGAGATAGGTCTAAAGTTTGAAGTTTTAGTGGGTTCTTTATCTTGTTTTGGTATTAGGATAATGATGGCTTGTGTCATTTCGGTTGGGAATTCTCCTTTCTCAATTGCGTTATTATATACTTTTAATAAATATGGGGTTAACGTGTCTAGATATGTTTTGTAGTACTCTGTAGTAAATCTGTCGTGTCCTGGTGCTTTATTGTTTGGAAGGGCAAATATGGCTTTATTAATTTCATATTTTTGGATAGGGTTGCTAATATTTTGTAATTGTGATTTGGTTAAGGATTTCAATTTTATAGTATTTAGAAACATTTGTATATTTTCTTTATTGGGTTGTATTGTATTGGGGTCTGTATTAAGGTTGTAAAGTTTAGAATAGTAATTTGCAAATGAGTTTGCTATATCTTGGGGATTGTATATCATACCTTTTTTTTCTACTTGTATAAAGGATATTTTTGTTTTGGCTATATGATTTTTAAATTTATTTGCTAAAAGCTTATTTGCTTTCGGGCCTTGTGAGTAATAACTTAATTTTAGTCTGCGTGTAAATTTATCAAACTCATGCATGTTGTGTTGATGTAATTGTAGTTTTAGTTTTTGTAGTTGGTGGTATATTTCTTTTGTTGGTGTTTTTTTGTGGGTTTCTTCTAAGGATCTTATTTGATCACAAATTTCTGTTCTATATATTATTGGGTTTTTTTCGATGCCATTTTAATAAGAATGCCTCTCATATATGCCTTGTGAGCATTCCATATTGAGAATGGAGATATATCTTCTGCGTCGTTTAATTCAAAGAATTTTTTGAGTTCTAAATTAATTTGTTCTTTATATTCTGGCATACTTAGTAGGTAGGGATTTAGTTTCCATAAGTATGTGTTATTAGCGTTATTATTCTCTTTGATTGATATTGTTACGGGTGCATGGTCTGATATAGTTCTTATGCCTATGTTTGCACTTTCTGTTTTTTGTAATAGCCATTTGTCTAATAATATCATATCGATTCTTGAAAAAGTATTGTGTGTTTTGGAATATATGGTGTAGTCTTGGTCTAAGGGATGAAGTGATCTCCATGAGTCATAGAGGTCTTCTGTTTTAAGGATGTTTCTCAGTGTGTTATCTGTATTTCTTTTTTGTTTGCATGTTGAGTCAGTTAAGTTGAAGTCACCACATATTATTAAGTTTGGATGTGGTTGTTTTTTAATTTTGTTAATTATCTTTTTGATAAATTTGTTTTGCCCTGTGTTGGGTGCATACCGTATATATTTGCTATTGTATATTGCTTGTTATTTATGTTGCAATCTAGTATTACATATCTTCCTGATTTATATGTTATTACCTGATTTTCCTGAAAAGCTATGGAATCTTTGATTATGATGCAGGTACCTCTTTTTTTTCATGTGTGGAGTGGTATATTTTAGAGTATTTTTTATGGTGAAAGAGATGTGTGTATTGTGGTTGGAGATGGGTTTCTTGTAGGCAGATAATTTCTGCCTTGGTATTTACAATTTCCTTCCATATATTATATATTTTATAGGGAGAATTGAATCCTCTAATATTGTAAGTCATTATTTTAATTGTCATTTAAATATATTTGTGGGGTTTGGATGGAGATTCTTATATATGAATTTACATTCCCTTTTTCTTTTGATTTGGTATATAGATTGTATTTTAAATGTTTGTTTTTTTGTAGGTATGTATTGATCAGATTTCCCAGATTAGTAGCACAGATACATTTTTTTGCATTTCCTATTTTAGTATCCAGATGTATAAACAACATCAAAACATAAACATAATTCCAACCAATTGTAAACATTAGCTTGTATTTTGCTTTCTGTTTCCTAGATTCAAAAGTTATAGCTATCAACATTAAAATTATAACATTAAACATGAAGTAAAGTTTAACCACTTCTCGTGTGGTAACTCTGGAGCATTATACTTTGCTTACCATTATCTATATAGAGGAGAAAAAAAAAATTATATAATATAAAATATAATATTTCTTAATAACTTCAGTATCCTTCTCAATAACACAGTGTATTGTTACTTATTTTGCTTTCGGGGTTACCGTCTAGGGATACCTTATAATACAACATTATAATCTTACTCATATCATTGATTGTTTAAAATAACCACAGGGTACCGTTGTTTGGATTAAGAGTTGGTTTTTATAGTTTGTTCTTGTAATAGCGTTTTATTATCACCAGTGTTGGTGACTATTTAAATTAGTTGTGGGGTACCATATAGTTACTTAATGTGTGTTATATACACTACATTTACTTTCCTATATTTCCAAATCTTTTTCCTCCTAAGTATACAAGGTATGCGCATTGAATGTCTGCCATATAGGGTTAAATAACTTTCAGATCAACCCTTATATTGGCCTCTATATTAACATCTCTTTATCTTGATTAAATATACATTTTACCTTTAATATGTCTAGGGCACTGTTAATTGTTATACCTATACAAGATTATGCATCATATCTTTCTTAGTTACACCAATTGTTTTACCAGTATGTTATTACTTATTTTGCTTTCGGGGTTACCATCTGGGGATACCTTATAATACAACAATATAATCTTACTCATATCATTGATTGTTTAAAGTAGCCACAGGGTACCGTTGTTTGAATTAAAAATTGTTTTTTATAATTTGTTCTTGTAATAGCATTTATCATTACAAGTGTTGGTGACTATTTAAATTAGTTGTGGGGTACCACATAGTTACTTAATGTGTGTTGTATACACTACATTTACTTTCCTATATTTCCAAATCTTTTTCCTCCTAAGTATACATGGTATGCTCATTGAATGTCTGCCATATAGGGTTAAGTAACTTTCAGATTAACCCTTATATTGGCCTCTATATTAACATCTCTTTATCTTGATTAAATATACATTTTACCTTTAATATTCCTAGGGCACTGTTAATTGTTATACCTATACAAGATTATGCATCATATCTTTCTTAGTTACACCAATTGTTTTACTAGTATGTTATTAATTATTTTGCTTTCGGGGTTACCATCTGGGGATACCTTATAACACAACAATATAATCTTACACATATCATTGATTGTTTAAAGTAGCCACAGGGTACCGTTAAGAGTTGGTTTTTATAATTTGTTCTTGTAATAGCGTTTTATCATTACACGTGTTGGTGACTATTTAAATTGGTTGTGGGGTACCGCATGGTTACTCAATGTGTGTTATATACGCTACATTTACTTTCCTATATTTCCAAATCTTTTTCCTCCTAGGTATACAAGGTATACCTATTGTAGTCTACCCATATAGGATTAAGTAACTTTCAGATTAACCCTTATGCTGGCCTCTATATTGACATCTCTTTATCTTTCAAAGGATGTGTTTCCAAATTTCCATTCTTTGTTTAGTTTTTTTGGTGGGGTGTTTAGATTAGGTGAAGTATCATGTGATCCGGAGTCAGATCTCCAAATTCCCCATTTTTTAAATAGGGTTGATGCTTCCTCTAATGTTGTTACTGAGTGCTGTGAATCTCCATAATAAATGTTAAGACGAATGGGAAAACCCCATACATATCTTATCTTTCTTGACCTTAAGATGCTTGTTATTTCAGAGAACTGTTTTCTCTGTAATATGGTTGCTGGTGCTAAATCAGCTAGAAATTGTATGTTTTGATATTCTTGTTGGAGAGATTTTGCATTTCTCATTTCTCTTACCAGTTTGTCTTTTATTTGGAAGAAGTGCATTCTGAGTATAGTGTCCCGGGGTGCACTGTAGGGGGCTGCTTTGGACTTAGGTAGTCTATGTATGCGGTCGACTACCAGGTCAATTTCTGTGGCTTCAGGTAATAGTGACTTAAACAAATCTTGTATATATTCCATTAGTTTTTCCTGTCGAACAGATTCAGGAATTCCCCTTATTTTTAAGTTATTTCTACGAGATGTGTGATTTTATTCTGGAGATTAGAGACATTGTCTAGGAGATTGCTGTGAGAGTCTACTAGTTCGTTATATGAGTTAACGTATTCTCCAAATTTATTTTCTATATGGTTGGTTCTTTCACCAATGGATATAATATCAGCTTTAACAGCCTTTAGCAATGAGGAAAAGTCTGTTATCAGTGCTTTGTGTTGTGAGACAAACAGTTCTTTCAGTATGGTGAGGGTTATTGGCTGATCGAATCCTGGAAAAGTATTAAAACATTCATTTGTGTATTGGGTTATCACCTCATGTTGAGAGCCCAAGGGGGGGGTCTCTTTGTATAGGCCCTTCCAAGTCAATCTTAACTAGTAAGGGGCTTTTGTTTGTTATGTCCATAGCTGTAGTATAGGAGTCTTCTCCTATTTTTACACATTGTGGGCTTTGTGGGTTGTTAAGTGACGGACTAACCTCTGTTTTATCTTTTTTTCTAGGTGTCTGGCCGTCCTGGATCTGTATTTCTCCCTCCGATTCCATCAGAGTTTCATCTTCGTCGGCGCCATCTTTACCATGTGTGGTCTGCTGTCCTTCCGCCGAAAAGTAGCAGGTAAGTTTTTTCGGTTTATTTTTGTTTTTTGCGTTCCCCCCTCGGGTCATCTTGTTCCCCGGTTGTTTTTCTACCTGGGAGATGCACTTAGGCCTTTCGGTAAGCAGGGAATTGACAGAGCTCACTCAGCCAGCATCCGCTTGGTTCCTTAGCAAGCCACGCCCCCAATATGCCTTCTTAGTTATTCTACATATTCTCTACCAAAAATCAGTTGATTTCATACCCATTGCTGTTCCCTGAGAACATTAGAACATTGTTAGAACATTTCAGGTTCTAACGATCCTTCTTCTTCCCAGGATGCACCACATCCTTGGAATGTTTCCAACAGTAATTGGCTGTTGGATGGGTCAAAGATGCTCAGATCTCTACTGAGCAACTGAATCAACCCAGGCGCTGGGTCAAGGGCAAGACCATAACGGTCTCTACTAGGGGTCCTGCAAACAGGAAGTCAGTATTTCGGTTGCATTTATTATACACAGACAAAATGCTGAATTGGCAGATTAAGGTCATTGGGATGGAAAAATACTGCCCTTTTTTCTGAAAAGCATGTGTATTTGCACTGAACTTCCCTTTTAAAACATTCCAATGTCTGTAATCTGTTACAAATTCCCGCATAGGGGATTGGAAACCGTTCAGGTGGCCACACTTATAGCAATCACTGTTGCCTTTCTCAAAACTTCCTAAATGCAATGTGTGGATTGCATTGTGGCTAAGATGTGTTATTAAAACTGCCCAGGGTGAAGCTTCGTACATATGTATGTACCTCCAATCACGAAGCACACCCATGACAAACGACCATTTAAGCTGATAGTCGCATATGTGAATGTGTTCGATCAGGATCGATCTGACCCCCAACTGAACACATACACATGTCTGATTATCAGCCGAAATGGCCATTTGTCGCGTGCATGGACGTGCTCGGGGGTCGTGGGTCTGTGTCAAACACGTACATGTGTATGAAGCTTATATCGTAAAAGCAACTTTGTATATGTTAGACGATTGGTGTTGAAACCCCCTCCCTCCTTGACACCTCTCTTGAACCAATTCTGTTCCGTGGTCAAGATGATGAAGTTATAATCTTTAAACATATGTCACTTTTCCAAGATGCAGGTACATGGCTGAGTCCTGAACCAAGGAATTGGCTCTTCTATTCTGGGCCATACATTGATGCATCTGCTGTTTGGTCTCCCCCACATACAAATTAGACCACTCTTCACTGCACTAACCTACTTATATGATGTCGCTATTCTTTTGTTTAGGTATTGGATCTTTACGGATGCACCAGTGTTGTTTGGTTTAAAGCAGACCAGGATACAGCGTCCCTTGAAAATCCTCATTAATTTCTCGGAGACCCCTGCTACATATGGGATGACCATTTTCTTTCTTCTGACTTGCTTTCCCCCTTTACTGGTGGTATTCGTGATCTTTCCTTTTTCCAGTTCTGACAAAGGCCCAGTCTGGATATCCACAAGTTTTAAAGAATTTTCTGAGATGTTTAATTTCCTTAGCCTTAGCCTCTGTGCTAGTGGGGATGTTCTGTGCTTGGTTATGTAGGGTTGTAGTTTGTGATCTAAAGGATATTGGAAGTTAAACATCAAATACTGGTCTGTGTGAGTTGGTTTTCTGTAAACCTCTACTTCCATTTTACCTTTCTCTCTGAACTTTACCAAACAGTCAAAGAAAGCTAGTGTGTTGTTTTGTAGTTCTTCCCATGTAAATTTGATGTTTTGGGCTACAACATTGATGTGTTCTGTGAAGTCTTGTAATTATTTTTGCTGGATTTTAACCCAGGTGTTATCCACATATCTGAACCAGTAGCTGGATGCAATTCCCTTGAATGCATTAAGAGCCTGTGTTTCCATTTCCTCCATTTAAAGGTTTCACATCATGGGTGATACAGGATTTCCCATAGCACATCCAGGTTTCTGCTTGTAGAAAACCCTTATATTTGAAATAGGTGGTATTTAGGCATATGTCCAATATGGAGCACACCTGTTCTGGGTACCACCATACATCTACCCTTATTTGCAGGCAGAGGTGATACTGGAGTCTTTCTTGAGGGATGTTAAGGCTTTTTTTCCCTGTGGAGTCAGGTTTGGTGATGGTGGTTTAGCACTGGCCAAGGCTGCAGATACCTTAAAGCGAAGCTGTTCTTTCTCTCCTTTTGTCTTAAAGGTAGTACGTCACCTTTTGGGGATGTTCTGGGATGACAGAATACAGAACTTGTTCTGCTGCCTTTTCTTGCCCTTAAGGTGCTGTTACCTGTTCTTGCTTGGTGAATTTCATCACTTTTTCCCAGATGGCCACAGGTAGCTGTGAGGTCAGGTTCTGTTTTTGTTGACTGATTTTGTGTCTTAAAGCATCAACTGTAAAATGTGTCTGTCGCACTTGTTTATTCAAGAGCTGTATTTGAGCCTTTTGCAATTTCGGTTTAGCTTTGATGCCTATATGCTTGTGTAGCCATAAAGCTGCCAGAGCATGCAGCCATTGCAAGGCATTGGCCATAACTTCACTGCCATGAATAGATCTTGGCTCAGGTGTGGCAGGTAGAAATGTAATCATTGTGAAAATGGGGTTTGTTGGGTATTTAAACTATTTTAAAAGCTTTTGAAGTGGGTGGACATACCCTTTAATATTATTGGATGGCCATCAGTGTACCTCCTTTGAGTAAATGTCAGTATAACAAAGTCCTAGCATGGTGTAATAAAGCTGTGTATAGTGTTTCTTACATTTAAAATATATAAACCTTATAGAAAGTAATTTTGTTAGTATTCTCCAATCACTAATTTGCCATTTAATACATTTTTCCTTTTACCTAATTAAAAATAATTAGAAATGTACAATCATACAGTCACTGCCCCCTTCCCTAGTTTGTTGAGGTCAGACATGCTCAGTGTAAGTCATAGAACCTTTTTTGTAGGGGAACTGTGGTCTCCAAACAAATGAAAGACCAGGTTCCTACCTTTAAATTGAGCCATCAGCCACCTCTCTACATGCTGCACAGCCCAAAATATTAAGAAAGTTAAGGGGTGGGAGGGTCTGAATCTGCAGTCATAAATGCTAGTTACTCCTTCTAATCTGAGGCACATGCTCAGTGCAGGAGAAAGCAGGAGAAACCAGGAAGAGATCAAGTTACAAAGACTTAGGAGGAGGAGCGAGGAGCACTGTAAATGTAACTTTAATGTCACAGGGACTGTCACTTGGTTTCAGAGCAGGAAGCAGAAAGTACATAGGATCTGGTGATGTAAAAAACTATACTTTAAAAGTAAATTGCAAAAATACTCAGGAAAGCAATTCTTGTCAATCTACCTTAGGTCATTTCTGGACCACAGTTACCCTTTAAAATACAATGACCCTTTAAAATTTCATGATCCTCGTCTGGAAGATGATAGAATTTACATAAAATACATAGTGGCAATATTTTAAAATAAAATGATACCAATTAAACACCTCCAGAAAGTTCCTGACATTGGTGTAATTGCTCTTTTGAAGGAATCATATAAATATATTTTAGCCTTTAGCATGTTTTCCCCACCATATTGCCACTTTTCATAACAGATTGCATTAATCATAACATTTTTAAATACTACAAACAATGAGATTTTCTAATTTGCCCTTTCCCAATATGTTTATCCTTTTCACAGAACTAACATTCTTTACTATAAATACAGTAGTTTCTTTTCTTTTTAAGGATTGATCCGAGGATCAACCATTCTAACTGGTTTGTGGCATAAAAAAACAGAAATGTTTTTATATGAATTCCACATACTTCCTGGTGTGTTACATGTTCAGATTCATTTTCTACTGATTACAGCATTTTAAAAAGTCAATTGTTCTTATATTTGATGTAGAAAACTGTAAAAAAAAAAAAAAAAACTGCGAAAGCAAATCTCAATTTTTCCTTGTCACCAATACCCCACAATCGTGTCAGGGTCTTGCTGTATTTTTAAAATAATACTTAAAGGGCAATGCCAACATATCCTATTCCTACCTCCCTGGGTGTAGTTACTCTTTAAAGGTTAGGCCTCTCTGCTGTATTATACGGTTCATTTTTTGGGCTCATATTTTTTTGCAATCTACCTGGCCACACTATCGTTGAAGTAACAAAAAAGTAACGTCTTACCTGAATGTTCATCTTACCTCAATGTTTTAAACTCCCTCACTAGACTTATTGCATTACAGAATCCTGGGTAGGTAAGACGTAACTTTTTTGGTTCCGCATTGGCCGTACGCTTCAGGAGTAAAGACTAATCTTAACAAAGCCTTTACTTCATAGGCTACGCTGTGCTATTTCCAAAATTCCTTGAAAATGGTGCAGCTAGCTTGAAGTTAGTGCAAAACCCACACTAACCCGATAGTACATGGGAAAGCGTGGGTTTTGCACTAATTAAGCACAAATCCACCTGTGTTTATGCTGTGTTCTGGTCCGTCTTTAATACTTAAAGCTTCACCATATTTGGTGTGGCATGCAAGCACTCAGGAAAACCACATAGAAAAATGCACAGAAATGTGTTCCTTCTTTTTTTTTGGTTCAGCCATTGCCTAAACCTTTATTTACAATGAAATATTGCTGCCATCTGGTGGTGGAAAATAGTGGCAGAATGGTTTTTCTGACTTAATTAAATTCTAAAGCTTAAACTTATTCATGCTTTTTCTTGTGTATGGATGTCACCTGGCGAAGTGAGAGAGGGAGAGTTCAAAAGGTAGGGTGCAACAAGAAATAATGGTTTTAGTTGGAAGGAAACAGGGTTCATTGGGGGTTTGTAGATAATATTGCCTTGCAATGAGTGCAGGGCACGTCCTGGAACATAAGGCAATAAGAGAGAACCTAAGTAGGGAGGTGCAGCAGTGTAAACGGATTAAGGCTGAGGTCACACTGTAACGCGTGCATGGAAGTGTGTTTGTGTGCACTAGCACTTGCGATCAGCCAGTGAATAGCAATCGGAGTGCATGCTATTGCGCAAAAAAGCAGATCGCATGCGGTCCAGTTTACGAATCGCAATCCCTAGCGCACTAGTGTAGCCACATCAACTGGGCCACACTAGTGTGCACTTTTAAAAGCGTGATCAGATCGTGCTTAAAAGCGCTTCAGTATGGCCTAGCCCTTAGAGGTTTAAAGAAGGGTACTGAATGTGATTCTTTGCTTGAGGGGAAGCCACCCTATAAAATGCAGAATTGGAGTTGAAGGTTCTCTCTTGGAGGAGAGTGAGATGATCTGAACTGGTGAATTTATTATAGACTGGAGAGGAGAGAGATGACAGGCTGGGAGACCAAGTAGCAAAATGTTACAGCAGTCAAGACAGGAGAGTATAAGGGCATGCATGAGCATTTTTGTAGTGGAGCGAGAGAGGAAAGGGCAGATCTTTGCACTATTGTGAAGGAGAAAATGACACGTCCTGGTGACATTGTTAACGTGATGACAGAAAAGAGAGGAGTCATAGATTACTCCAAGGCAGCATGTAGCTATAACGGGGTTAATGACCATATTGCCAATAGAGATGGAAAAGGGGGGAAATTATTAAAATTAGTTTTAGATTAAGTTTAAGGCGGCAGTGTGCCATCCAGGAGAAAAGACATGTAGAGATTTGAGATTGAATCTCAGGGGTTAAGCTGGGTAAACACAGGAAAGATTTTTGAAAAATGACAGACAGGATCTGCAAAATTCTGTCTGTCATTTTTCAATGATCAGGATACACACAGTCCCGAGCGTTGTACCTATGCATAGCATAGGAAGAAAATTTGGGACTATGTGTGTTTCCCTTTGCCGCTGCCTACTCCCTCTATAGTTTCCCGAACCACCGATTGGCCAACGGGAGTGTTGGGCGACGAGGCAGAACAGGGGCAATAAGATATTGTGCAGGATTTCAGGTTAGTCTTATATATTTCAGATTTCAAAACTATTACAGTTTAGGATTTTGGGGGGTGATTTACCTGTATACAAGTTTTCATTTGAGGGATGGACTTTCCCTATAAAGTTTCCCAAAGGTTCAGCCAGGTGAAGAACATAAGTAAAATATTTTATTTTATACTTTTATAGACAAGTTTATCTCTGACAATTTGGTAAAAAAAAAATACAGGTCTATAGGTGGATGACTCTGGTAACTATATTGATTATATTCTTTTACAAACTATCAACCAGACACCTATAAGGCCATTGAAATAGTTGTTGTATCACATATCTGAATGTGTCTGTTACCACAATCCCTTCAGAAACATCCATTGTCAGAGGAGCCATTAGTTCATTAATGCAGTAGGTGCCTGGTTCAACATACCACTTCCTGGGAAGCATAATTGGGATCTTCTGAATCAACAGACCAGTAGCAATAGTCAAAGCCAAACTCCATATGGCGATCTTTGGTTTCTCCATAGCCATCTGCTTTATGGTCCTGCTTTAAAAAACATACATGCTTTATTTCAATTGCCTCAATAATAGCAAATTTACAGTATGAGGTTATTTGCAGAAACAGAATTTGCATAGTGAGATATATTTCACTAAACTGCCTCTTACCAGAATTAAACTATTTATTATACTAAATCAGCAGTTATTTTAATATTTTGCAACATCCTTAAAAAACAAACCACTGGTAAATGTACTCCTCATGCACATGAAGGGTTACACTAACCAGATGATTTCCAGATTGAAATAATTACCCAGATGTTTCCATTAGGTTTTATTCTTCTATTGCTAAAATCTAAACTTTCTACTGAACTATGGCTATGTATTTAAGGATATACATAACACTTAATAATTATGCTGTACCAACTTGGAAATAATAATAAACACAAGGAAGGAAAACGTTTCTACAAAGGAACCAGCTACAGTATATATAAAATAAATAAAAAAGAGAGCTTTTTTATAGTTTGAAGTGCAGCCAAATGCTGAGATGCCCTGGGGACGGTGATATCATTTACTAGATACAAATGGAGCCTGGTTTATTGTGGGTAAGTTAGGAGTTAATCCCATTACATCATATGTGAAGCGGACACAGTCATTAAAGCAATTTTTGTGGTGTTATACATTTCAATCAGCACTATTTGTGACATTTACTACAGCTGGAAATATACAGTGTAGGTTAATAATGCCGCAAACTCCAAAACTGCAATAGTTAGAAATCTGAGAGATGTAAGACTAACCTGAAATGCTGCACAATGCTTGGTTTCCCCTCTTTCTGCTTCCTGGTTCTACCGATTAGCAATGGTCAGACATGGAAAGGACAGTTGGCATCACAGCCAATGACTAAATGTTATACCCAATTTAAAGGGCAACTAAAGCCTTAAAACAATACTGAATTAAAAGGCAGTAGTAGTCATTATTTCTACCCTCGGCTTATACTCAAGTCAATCGGTTTTACTAATTTTTCAGGTAAATATAAGTACCTTAGCTTATACTTGGGTCTGCTTATATTTGAGTATATATGGTAATTTTTAATTTCTGAGTTATACAGAAGGTAAGAAACAGCCATTTCCACCTACTTTAGCCATATGTGCCAATCTTCATATTAACTGTAGCAGATATTCCATCTAAAACACAGTGCCAGTAATCCATAAACTTCTCTATAGATCCATAATAGAGAACATTTTGCTGAGCAATACAGTAGTATGGTGTGGGAATGTGACACTATCCATGATGGGCGAAGCTAGGTAATGATAAAAGTCCCATAGAGAGTTTTATTACAAGACACAAACGCTTGGGATCAGGCACAGTTTAGTGATCCACTGTGCCATATTAATAAATGACACAAGCCATTGCTCTTCTCCTCGTCCTCCCTTCACTACTGTAGACAGCATGTCTGTATACGGACTGTTTATGGAATTATCACCTGAAATAATTACTAACTATTTTCAGGCAATATACTAGTATATTTATTGAATTTATTTTGATGTTTAAAGTATATGTTTTTTAAAATCTTCCTCACTTTTACTTGACTTGAGATTCAGTGACTCAAGCGGCACATTTATTGATATTTACTGATGAAGCACGGTGGCTCAGTGGTTAGTATTGATGCCTTCCAGCGCTGAGGTCCTGAGTTCGATTCCACCCTGGGACACAGCTGCAAGGAGTTTGTATGTTCTCCCTGTGCTTGCGTGGGTTTCCTCAGGGCACTCTGGTTTCCCCCACAATCATAAAGACATACTGATAGGTTGTATTTGTCATATATGTGCTTAGATTGTAAGCACTTCGGGGCAGGGCCTGATGTGAATGTATATATGTAATTGTAAAGCGCTACGGAAGATGTTCGCGCTATTTAAATCCACAATAATGATAATAAAGTTTGTTTTGCTGTTTTTTTTCATTTACAGATTAACAGTTATAATACCTATACTAATAGCAAATCTATGTCCGTCATTCTTTATACACACCTGAGGAAAAATACTAAATTGTATTAATGCAGCAATTAATTACTGTTAAGTTTGCAGTAGTTAAGTAAGATATTAAAGATCAACTAATCTAACTACCGCCTGGTCTCTCTTTTTACTGTAGCCTCTAACTATGTCTTGTCTTCTCCCGTATCACTAATTATATTCATGCTCATAACCTACTGGACCCCAGAGACTGCTCAATGAAAAGTTGTGAATGACCATTAGACTGCTAAAACCAGGTCATTTTTCTATTCTCATCCTTCTGAACCTCTCCTCTGCTTTTGACACAGATCAGTAAAGCCCAACCCGCAAGTTGGCTGGGCAAGGGGTGGGGTGTGGGCCTGTCAGAGCTACACCCACAGCCTGGTCACTAATAGGGCCTCCAGCGTGGCTCAGGTTGGGCACCCCTGCAGTGGACTATTCCTTCCTAATGCAAATTCTTAACTCCTTGGGCATCCGTTATGAAGTGGCATCCTGGCCTCTTCTCCATAACAGAACCTACTCTGCGTCTTATGACAAAAAAACTCTCTTCTCTGGTTCTTCTTAGTGTTGGTGTTGCGCTGGGCCCTTGTTGTTCTCCCTGTATACTATTTCCTTGTTAGACGTCATTAGCTCATTTGGTTTTAATTATAATCTGTATGATAATGATACAAAAATCTACTTTTGTACCCCCATGCCAAGTCCTGACATCAAGTCCTGACTGTCAAAGAGATAGTACCTCTCCTCCTGGAAAGTGCACCAATGCCTTCAACTAAACCTTACTAAAACTGAACTAATCATTTTCCCAACTAAACCTGGTCCTATCCCACCCTTTTCAATTTCTGTTGACAATACCCCATTTACCCTTTTCACTCTGCACATTGCTTAGGGGTAATTTAAATCCTCTCTTTTTCTTACCACATTAAAGGGTATTCACACTGGGAAAATTTTTTTTAAATTGCCCATTACTGGAAACATTAACTCTTCTATCACTGTGCTATTTTGTTTAAAGGGTATGTCCACCCTTGAAATACATTTTTGCTATAACAATCCCCCTGTCCCCTCAGCCCCAACCGCTATATTTATTTTATTAGAAAGTTCCCCAAACTTTACTTACCTCCCCTCTTTCCTCCGCCACGCTGCCGGCCCTCTGCTTGCGGGAAAATGCAAGCAGAGGGGCGGGACCGGCAGTCGCGTCTGTGATTGGCTGAGCGGCAGCCAATCACGGACGCGGCTGCCAGTCATTCAGTGCGGCGGAGGAAAGAGGGGAGGTAAGTAATGTTTGGAGCACTTTCTAATAAAATAAACATAGCGGTTGGGGCAGGGGGGACAGGGGGATTATTATAGAAAAAGGGTTTTACACTAGGGGGAGGGAATCCTAATCGGGAGGGAGAGGGAGGGAGGGGGAGAAGGGCTGCAGTATGCATGCCAAACTTCCCGGAGGCCAGGTGGAGGCAGAGTCCTATATGGACTCTGCTATCCTCCTGGTGGGCAGTTTTGGGACTTTGGGGGGGGGGGGCTACAGGAGAACCAGATGAGGATGGGATGTGAGGCAAGGATTAAACTACACTACACAATGGGGCCAGTAGTGGGGGGATAATAGTTTTGGGGGTGGACATGCCCTCTAATAATCTGTCCCCCATTTCTTTAGATATCTAGTCTGAATCATTTCAATCTGTCTGTCAATCAAATGCCTTAGTATCATAAACTCTTCTGTTATGTGTAGTTTTGCGGTTTCTGGAATGGTGATAGTTGGTACGTGAACTGCATAGTGGGAAATTCCCTCTCCAATGCTGGCTCATAGAGATTACCGAGCATGCTTGCCCTCACAGAGAGTCAGAGTCTGGCGGGGGGCTGGGGGATTTAGGGACTGAGCTTGAGCAAGTACTGGATTGAATTCATGCAGCAATACAAACATATCAGACTAAGTGCTGCTTACATGTATTAATTTATAGATTAAAATGAGGCAAAGTAATTTTTTCATAGTACAATTTCTTTAAAATTGTACAGCGCTGTATCACCAACTGGAGCTATATAAATAAACATATACATACATAAATTGTTACAGCATGTCACCCCTATTAGTAATCTCTAGCCAATGCTGTAAAGGTGGATATACACATCTGACGTTAGTCATTTTAATTTCTGTCTGACCACATAATTTTATTTTTTATTAGAAGTCACATGCTTCTGAAGGTTCTCGTTCATCCATGTCCTGTTATATCTGTTGCAGAAGATGTTATATCTGAAGATGTTTTGCTAGTAATCCGACTGGCTTTCTCAATTCAGAGTGACTTGCCAAGAATCTGTTGGCAATAAGTACCCTGGCAAGTTTCAATTAGCATATAAAACAAATAATAAATAAAAAAATAAAAAATAGCCAATTTACTAGGGCCCTTGGTTGGATGTTCTATGCATCACATCCAGAACTCCCAAGATTTTACTGACAAGATTCAAAATGTAGTACTCATTGCAGATGAAACTATCCTATATGCTTGTGAAGGTTCTCATTCATCCAGGTCATGGTATATCTGTCCAGTTGATCTTATTGAATACAACAGATATAAACTTTCCTATAATGGGACATCTCTCTTCACCTGTATACCCATCAAGGAGGTTGTTGAAATGGTGAGAAAATGGCTATGCCAAGACAATACCCTTACCAGCAGAACAGATCTTAAGCCAGAATAGATGTGTTCCCTACTGGACTTGTGCCTGAAAAACACATATTTCAAACATTTGATCTCCAGTTCCATACATCGTGGCAAACCTTTACATGGAGGAAGTGGAAATACAGGCACTTAATACCTTCAAGGGCACTGCACCCAGCCACTGGTTCAGATACGCGGATGACACCTGGGTTACAATCCACCAGAAGGAAGTACAAGCCTTCACAGAACACATCAATGGTGTAGAACAAAACATCAAATTTACAAGGGGAGAGGTACAAAACAACACACTGGTTTTCTTGGACTGCTTGGTAGAAGTCAGGGAAATGGTAAACTGGAACTAGAGGTTTACAGAAAACCAACCCACACAGACCAGTATTTGATCTTTGTCAAAAGAAGTAGAAGAAATGAAAAGAACAAATACCAACAGTGAAGGGGGAAAGCAAGACAGGAGAAAGAACATGGTCATCTCATATGTAGCAGGGGTCTCTGAGAAATTAAGAAGAATCCTTAATAAACACCATATATTAGGCAGGGACCATGAATTTTAAGACGCAAGATAGTGCACATGCACTAAGGGCATGTAAACATGCACAATGTGCATCCTGACCCGCAACGCCGGGTGCTCCAGAATATGCAAGCATCCCCTCCACCCCAAAGAACACAAACTGACAATTACCACTCAAGTAAATGGGATTAAAGTAAATGTACATCCTTGAAGAACTGGATAAGATAATTTAAGATCCGCCCAGCGGATCACCGAATGACCCCTGACCGAACGCACACACACGGACGATTCTTGGCCAAAACGTCCGTTTGTCATGTGTAGCCGTCGACTTCCGTGCTTTACTTCACAGTATTCTAGTATCACACAGTTTGGTCAACGACCATTATGTTCTGCACATGCTCAGTCCTTAGCTATGGCAGAAACTTGTTACAGTTGGTCACACCCATTAATAATCTCTAGCCAATCCTTTTACAGGACAGATAAAGCAAGGAAGCATGTGACCGGTTCTTAACAGGCTTACATTTACTTTAATACAGTTCACTGAAGTGGGATTTTATAGCTTATTGGTGTTTTTAGGGGAGTTGTTTTCAGATTCTGAGTATAAAAAATTGGGTTTAGTTCTCCTTTAATTCTTCTATAAGTATAATTCTTCTATGAGTATAATGTAAAGAACTTTGTGGGGTTTTTTTTAATGTTAAATGTGCTTTGTCTATCTATACTCACTAGAGTATCTTTAATAAAATAGTTTATAGGCCCCATCCCTGTTAATAGCATCACACCCACAGCAAAGAGTCTTGGTAATCAGAAACATGCCAGCTAGTCAAATAGTTTAAATCTTGGCACGACTCTAGGCAATATGAATAAACAAACAGCTGTGTGCACTGGATCCAAGGCTGGGGTACTACATTTCATTAAAAGGCCTTCTGTGAATAGACTAATAGAACAAAAGTTCACCAGTGTAAAAAATATACTGATCAGGTTACAACCCTGCAAAGATAGAGCACAAACCAGAAAGTTTGCATGCCAGGTGAAGAAGCCAATGACCATGCACACAATAATTAGGTCTTACAATAAATGTCGGTGGTTGGGAACCACTGTGCTAAACCCCTTCAGTAGAGGCAAGGCAGGTAGCTCTGACTAATACATATACAAAAGCAAGATTGAATAAAGAAAATAATTATATTTTAAATAAATAATAAAATCTTAAAGGGTATGTATACTGAAAAAATGACTGCCTCATCTTAATTTATGCCTGAGTAAGAAACCTAAGTGTTTCGAAAGCTTGAATTTACAATTATTTTAGTACTTTAACCAATATAAGGTATTATTGTATATCAAAGATCTCTTCGCTCTTATCAATGGCTAACATGGTACAATTCTCTACTACTAATTAAATACATATAAGTAGTAGCCAGTACTTGTTTTGCTTAGGTTTAGTATAACGCCCCACCCCCCTTTCTTAACAGATTCCTCCTTTCCTCAGACCTGACTTTTTATAAACTGAGCATGCTCGGTAATCACTATCATCTAGCACTGAGAGATGGAATTCCCCACTTGTCACCCATCCAGTTACAGTTACACCCTTCTAGTTACAGCAAAATCCAGTATTTGCACACAGCAGAAGAGAAGGTACTTGATTGACCGCTTTAGACAGCTAAAGAAAAAGGTGGCAAATTAACAATTAATGCTTTTGAAATACTGACTTCCTGTTTGCAGGACTGCTAATAGTCTTCGTTATGGTCTTGCGCTTAGCCTAGCCCCTGGGTTGATTCAGTTGTTCAGTTGGGATTCGAGCATGTTTAACTCATCCAACAGCCAATCAGTAGAACTTACTATTAGGAACATTCCAAGGCAGTGTGCATTCAGGGAAGAAGAAGGACCGTTACAGAACCAGAATTGGAATAGCACAGGGTATGAAATCAGCTGAGAATATGTAGAATAACTAGGTATGTGTAATATGAACAAAGAATTTTGTTAAAAAATTATAATTTCCAGTGAACTCTCTTTAAAGTGCATGTCTACTATCACCAATTTTAACATCAGCTTCATTTTCCCTATACTTACCTTCACCAAAATGCTTAGAAGTGTGCTCTTTGTAATAGAGGGCACAGACCATAAGTCTGAAGAATATGTGGGCAGCAACCTAGGGTTACTAGATCATATAATGGCCACCCTTAATCCATTTCTTCACAGTGTTAAATTGATGGCATTAAATCTGCATTAATACGGACTACCTTTGTTTTTCACTGATCTGGCAATTCTAGATCCTAACAATGTAAATAAATCTAAATCAGAATGGCTGCAAAAAATTGTTATCTTTAGTCAAAGACCTGACCATATCCCAAATAAAATGTTGTAAGAACTCAAACAATAGGAATTCATTTCATAAAATAGACATAAATGCAAATGACCTCAAGCCAGTGTGAAAGACTACTCCATGGAACAGGAAACATATGGCTTACATCAATACTCAGATGTTTCTGTTACACGTTTGTTATACTATTTATGATGGAGCATTTCAACCTCATTACCTTTTTTAATCTAGTAATAAAAATAACTCATAATAACCCTTTGGCCCTGAGACAACTATCCAGATAATAAAAGACAACAGACTATCTCAGACATGGCAAATAAAGGGCTACCCCATCTTTTGTGTACTACAATTCCCATAATTCCCTTGTAGATATATGCTTATATATAGTATTTTAAAAACTACAAGAGACAGTTGAATAACTCCTGCTGGGACACACTGAAGGCAGGGGGTCTGGAAGAAAACAGATGTTTATAATTAAGAAAGATCTTGTGGGAACAGACATTTTGCAGTCTGTGAATAACATGAAACTGAAGTTAGATTAGAGGCAGAGATGAGTAGCAGATTTTTTTTTACCAATAAAAGCCAACGTGTAACTGTAGCACCCCCACCGTATTTGCTTCTGTTTACATAACTCTCCCAATAACTAACACAGAGAAAACCCCTTCTTAACATCCTTTACTTTTTAATCTATACCAAAAAAGATTTACTATTTTTAAAATATACTTTCAAATATATATATAAAAAAAAAACAACACATACAATATTTAAAGGGTATATCCACCCCTCCTACCTTCCCCACCCCTGAAAACCTCAACCTCGCAATACTGAATTACCTCCAGGTGTGTAAGATGGGAGGAGCCCCTGTAAATTCAGGGGAACCCCCATTTTCTTATTTTTCCTATGATAAATACAGCCTGCCCCAGACAAGCACTGTAGATAAAGCTGGGAGAGGAGTTTTGCTGGGGGGCCCCAGTTATGCCACTACTTACCTACCGTTGTTACTGAAGCCAGATATTCAACCTGCACTCTAATTTCCCCTTTGTCGATCTGCCTTCTTACATTTTCTTCCTGGCGCAGCAGTAAATGACAGACATGATGGATGATTTCACAACCAAACAATAACTGCTGCTGACAGGCCACCTCCTTAGCCCACACGCTAGCTTGTAACAAGCTTGTACAATTTTAAGAGGAGGCAGCAATATCAAGCGACGAAAAAGTGTAGGGTGAATATTTCTTAGGGAGGTAATTCAATACTGCAAGTTTGGGGAAGGTAAGTATAACATTTTGTGTGGGGTGTGTGTGTTTGTGTGCCTTGAAACACGTTGGACCATCAGGCAGTGTTGGGACCAAAATACATTCTCCAATTAGATTTGTACAAATCTCAATGTATAAATGTACAGATACTGTGTGGCCAAGGTCAGAACATTATCTGCTTGGCCAATCAATATCTGTACAACTAAATATTAAAATAGGAATGTAGTATTCATTAGCAAAAGAGCATGTTAGTAATTGTGATTCAGCCTTTATCGTCCATTTAGACTGTTGTAGGAAAATTAATGTAGCAGTCTTATAGCTACTAAACAAGGATTTGCCCCTAGCCTGACTTTATGAAATCTACTAACAGTACTGGTTATTATATCTCACCAACAGCTAAGATAGCAAGAGTTTTAATGGATTTCCAGCAAGTTATATCATGGTGTAGGTGTGTTCAACCCATTTGGCCATCACACCAAAGTCAATCAGCCAAAAGTGAAAACTGGCCAACAAATCATGACTTCTTGAATTTACCTACAACTCAGTTGGTGAGCTATATTCACATTTACCATGGTTCAGGGGGAAAAGGAAGAAGAGCTTTTTTCTGAAACCAAAATTACTTAATTTACCAATTAATTGTTCTAAACAGTAAGGCTACATTCACACTAGAAACGGAGCAAAATGGACCACAACGGACAGTCCATGTTTTTAGCGCTCCGTTTTTTCCTATATTTTTAATAAAAACGAGTCTGTTTCTGGACAGAAATGCATGCAGCAGTATGTTTTTTTTTTTATGGACCGGGTCAATCCGATCCGTTAAAAAAATGGACCGCAATGCGCGTTTCTGTCTGGAAGTGGACAGAAACTGATTTAGTGTGAACTAACCCTTAATAAATATACAAGAGCCATTTCACACAATAGTTGTCTATCTTGTGTGAGTAATGAGATGAACAGAGAAAGAAAGAAAAGCATAGTTATAAACACACTTCATCCGAAGTTGATCATTTTAATTGTGACCATGCCTGAACATACAATCAGGCATCTAAATGATTTATTATTTGATATACGGTACTAGTAGGCCCTACATTACAGAATTTTTATGATTCTAATATCCTCTACGTACATTGAGGATTTATACAGACACTCAACTCGTAACCAGAAAACTTTGGAACACGTGTCTTTAAAGTGGCCTACAAATAAGTAGTTTAATCCCCACCACAGTAGAGCTGAAATATTTTTTCTTCTTCCTTTAAAAGGATAAAAATGAAAATTCTAGAGCAATTATTTTGTCAGAGTCTATGCATTTCACCAGTATGTCCCACAAACTACTCTTCAATGGCTCTAATGTAAACCCTGCCTTTCCAACCTTAAATTTGCAAAATTAGTCCCTGCAAAATTAGCCACTGCATATTCATGGACGTCATTGATAGAGTATTTCAATCCAAACTAACAATTGCATTCAGCATAAGACAGAGAGTGAGTTAGATTTACCTTTATGTTCCTTATCCTTGCTACTTTTTCATCAGCTTTCAAAATTATTTTTCCTCCTACAGTTTTTTCTCTAAAAAAAAAAACAAATAAAAAAAACAAACAATGTCTTGGTATTAAAATGTGCCACTCTCCAATGTGCATATCTACACAGTCAGTTCCTATACATTTTTCAATACAGATTAGGCTGATAAATACATTTATATTTTGGAACTCCTTTAGGAAATTCTTTGCATCTTTTTGCCTATACTTATATTATTATTATATTATATCTGTAGATAAAATATGGAAAGATCTGTGATGATTTTGGTTGCTACAGTAGTGGTATATAAAGTATTACAATAGTAAAGATGTATCTATGCATGTATTTGTGACAATGCAGGTTCTACTATCCAAACAACGACTTTGTACAAGTGGAAAACACAGCTTTAAACAACCCCTTCAACCATAACTTATCATTTAGGTGTCTCATTAGCTATTTTCACTTTCACAAATGTGTTTGTTTCAGTGCTTCCTATTACCAACAAATTACTGTATCATTCTGTTGATTTTACAATTAATTAATTACAGGGCATCATGTTAAGAATAACTGATAAAACCTTTCTTGGGTTGGAATGTCACTTAAACAGATGCTTGATAATTGGTGAATAAAAACAATCCATTGCATAATTAGCGCTGGTTTTCTTATACTTCATTATAATCAGAAAAAAAGGATTAAAAAGGATCAAATAGTGCTGGATTTCTGACTTATTATTCTAGATTTCTTTAACCAATGAAGTATATTCACATAAGACTTGTAATGTAATTGTAATGTTTTTTTCTTCCTACTGGAAGTTATCCAGAAAATCATCTGGTCAAATTACTTCTAGTCATTGGTATTTCCGGAGAAGTAACAGCTGTATGGGCTGACTAAGACTTCTGTCCTGAAGTACAAAGTATTATTCTTGAATCTACACATATGCAAGTGACCCAATATACTTTACATGCTTCCTGATTTTGCCTAAATGTTGTAACATAAAAAAAGAACAAAGCAGTGAGATTCAGGGTGCAAGATTGTTTTCTAATCCTTGTCCTGATGAATCATCCCAAAAATTCAAAGTTGGCAATTTATCCATTTCAAGTAGATTCAGATAAGATAAGAACTTGTAAATTTACCAGAACACCGAAAATTCCTGTGATTGGTCGATTTATTAAGATGATTACCTTTAATGAAAACAACTCAAAGCTATCTGCTGCATGCATCTAAATGATAGGAAATCTATTTGGAAAAAGTGAAAACTGTTCAATCACTGATGTAACTGAACTACTGCAGTCTTTCACTTCCTGTCCTGCAAACAAATCCTTTGTGGCCTCCTCAGTACATGCAGGCTTTGTGCTGTACATAAAGTATCAGGGACAGCAGCAGATTCAGCAACTGCTACAACAGAACAGCAAACTTTAAGGATTGATTTCTAATATAGTAACATAGTAACTGAGGTTTAATGAAGACAAACGTCCATCAAGCCCAACCATTTCATCCTCCTTTTTAACCCTACCTGCTAGTTGATCCAGAGAAAATTTCTTCTTGGCTCCAAATGACAATCGGAAAGTATCCCTGGGTCAACCAGAACTACAGTATATGTATTAACAAGTAACCTTTCCGATTCTTTTAACCCCATGGCATATCTTCCAATCCTCCGCATGCGCCTCTTCCTTACGGACTTCTTCCCCGCAGTGCACTCCGATGCAATCCATTTCAACTGCGGGTTAGTATATAAGATACCAGTAATTCTCAATATTTTTTAGTTTTACAAACTTATCCAGACCATTTTAAAGCTATTCAATGAACTTGCCTTTACAACATCTGCTGGAAGACAGTTCCACCGTTCTCACTGTACAGAAACCTTTCTTAACCTGAAGATGAATCTTCTTTTCTTCCCATCTTAAAGGATTTCCATGAATCCTCTGATATAACCTATTGGTGAACAATGCACCAGAGTTTATTATATGGCCCATTAATATATTTGTATAAAGTGATTATATCCCCACACAAACATCACTTCTCCAATGTAAACAGCCCTAACTTATCCAATCTGCCTGGATAGTCAAGCCCCTTCATTCCCCTTATTATTTTAGGTGCCCTTCTCTGAACTGCTTCCATTTCCAGGGTGTCCTTTTTGTATATAGGTTTCCAAAACTGCACCACATATCACAAATGAGGCCTTACCAGTGCCTTGTAAAGAGATTCCCCTTTTTATAAAATACAATATCTTGCTAGCTCTAGCTGCAGCTGACAGGCATTGTTTGCTACAGCTAAGCTTGTTATCTACAAGAATGCCAAATCTTTTTCCATTAGGGTTTTAATTAGCACACAGTTATTTAAGGTGTTGGTGGCACAAGGATTGTTAAACCCCAAGTGCATCACCTTACATTTATCAACACTGAATCTCATCTGCAATTCTGCTGCCCATTTTGATAATCTATCTAGGTCAGCTTGCAGCAATTGCACACCCTTTGAAGTTTCCAAAGCTCTGCATATTTTAGTGTCATCAGCAAACACAGTGTGAAAATATAAGTAGCGGCTTGTGACTAACTTAGTAGCATGTGTATATGATGTGTATACAATTGCCCAAATATAGTTAGGATAACTAAGGTGGTACCCAATAATACAACGCCCAACTTAACTTTTTGTTGGCCCAGGTGCTTTAGCCTTGAGCCTGTCGCTTGACTTTGTTTCGCTTGTGAAAACTGCAAACATCAATGACGATAAACCTTTATCCATATATTCGCTTTATAGGGCACTCACTGTTCCCCGTCGGTGGTCCGGGTGCAGCCTGCCCCAAACCCCTTGCAATGGTTCCATCCACTGATAAATGTAATAAAATACTGGAGGGTCTAGCGCCCTCCTGAAAATGGTACAGCAGTATATATTAAAATTGACATAATTTATTCAGCAAAAGTTAAAAACAACATAGTTACCCAAACGTCAGGAGTACCCTGACGCGTTTCAGGCTTCCTTTACATGGGTATAGCTTTATTGACCACATGGGTATAGCTTTATTGACCACCACTCTCTGTTTGCGATACAATAACCAATTCTCTATCCATGAACAAATGTTTTTATCTAGGCCAACAGCCCTCAGTTTGCAGATACGTTGCAGATATCAGAACAGGAGGTAGGGATACCAAGTCCAACCTCCTGTTTAATTGTGGCATTAACAACAGTTTTTACTTTTCTTACTGAGAAAGTAAAGGGTTAAAGGCCATGTCCACCCTCAAAACTAAAACTTGCCCCAGTGCTGGCCCCACTGTGTAGTGTTCAAAAATCCTTAGCTCCTTATGGTTCTCCAACAGTGCCTTCTGAAATTCGCAAAAAGTAAAGAGTAAGAGCTGTCTGTGTGTCACATGATACCTGCTACTTCCTTGACCTCCTGGAGGACTCTGGCATGCACAGGGGTAGCTCTCCCCCCTCCCTCTGGATCCCTCTGCGCTGTACTTTTCTGTAGTTTAGGGCACACACTCCCAACCCTAACTGCCAGGTTTATATCATAAAAAAAATCTCAGAATTAGACTTACTGAACCTCTTTCTCTCAGCCCTCCATACCCGGCAGACGTGTCTGTGCTCACAGATGTGGCTGCCGGTCTGGACCCAATTGCTACTTCCAGGAACAGGGGCGGTTTGGGGGTGCCCTACACTACAGAAAAAGTTTATTTTGGGGGTGGAGTTACCATTTAATGCAACCTAAACAGAGCTTCAGTTTGTGGTATCCAAGATGTGAGAGAAAAGGGGGGAATTCACAGGGAAACACAATCCCTTAATAATGCAGACGCATTGCTAAATGTGATTGCTTCACGTAGAACTCATACACACTTTTACATGCCTTTGCCAGCAGAAAAGTACCACAAACGTACAATAATTGCACACTTATTCAAATATACTGCCCCAAATCTTAAGGTCACGTTAAAGCTTGATACACACATGCGATCGCAGGGGCCGACCTAGGACATACGATGTGTATGCATGGCTGTTTTGACCGATAATCGTGCATGGACAATTTGTAGGGTAAAAACAGCCTTTCAGGCGATAAAGTGCACATACACTGCGTGATTATCGACCAAAACTGCCGTGCATACACATCGTGTGTCATAGGTCAGCCCCCGGGATCGCATGTGCGTATGAGGCTTGAATCATGAGGGCTGTCATGACACATCAAAAACAGATTCCCAACCGACCACCCATACAAGGGTGATTCTCGGGCGGAACGCTAGGTTGGCTATTCAGAACTACAACCCGAGGAAAATTTGCTATGTACAAATTAAACCTGATAACAGCAGAGCTCTGCACAAAATCTTTAAAAGTAAACTGTTACCTGTCAAAGGTACAATTAGCAGGGATGCCAAGTATTCCCCCCTCCCTTCCTAAGCTTTCTGCCATAGCTAGCTCCTAACCCAGGAAGTGGAAAATACTACACCTTCCTGGGTAACTGCATGTACAAGTGGTGAGCTTTTAAAGTACCACTCATCCAGCTTCTGACAGCTTACCGTTTGTTTTACTGTACCAGCATGATGCCTTTAATCTATAAAAACATTTAAGCTATAAAAACAGAGGAGATAGTTACACAGGAAGCAAATTCAAGTGAGAGCTAAGCTGTAAGCTGCTGTACGAGCAGTACTTTGACAGCTCTCTGTTCTTGCATGCAGCAACCTAGGGAATTGGAAGTACGATTTGGTTAGGCACTAACTACCGGTATGGCCAAAACTTAAAGGGCATGTCCCAACCTTCGTTCCTTCACCTCTCTCAATAACTGGAAGCCACGTCTGTGGAATAGCTGTAGAGGCAGAGGCAATGAAGGTGGGTAAGGCTACATTCACACTACACAACAAAAAAAGCATGAAAAAAAACCCACAGTAAATTGCATTGTGATTCAGAGCATTTTTGCAATGTGTTTGCGTTTTTCAATGCGTTCTTATGCATTGTGTTTTAGTGTGTTTTGGGGTTAAATGGCAAAAAACAGCATAAAAAACTGTTTATATACGTTTTTTTCCTCTTCCCCATAGACTTTCATAAACGCATTAATGCACTAAACTGCTGCAAGCAGTGCATTACAAAAACACAACACACAAAAACGCAGTACTGCGAACAGTATTATGACATTTCTATGTGAAATTTTTGTCCTTGCTTTTTTTCCTTTACTCATGCGTTAAAAAACGCACCAAAAAACAATAAAACACGTCTAATGTGAACAAGCCCTAAGTCTATTTCTGGGAACTTTTTAAAGTTAAAACCCTAGCTTTTAGGGTTAGAGGAGGTTCACCTACAATACAGAAAATGTAATATTTGGGAGTGGAGATACCCTTTAGAAGGACATAGTTACCCTTTTAACCAGAGGGACAGAAAATTATTTTTACTGGCATTTATGAATGAAGCCCCCATTTGTGTGATTTGGTCAGTTTCTCATAGATAACTTTTTAACGTTTTAAAGAGCCTATTTGTCAAAAATGTAAGGGAATAACAGGCAGATCGTTTGGCCCTTTTGCCAGAGCAGGAAAGACAACCTAGGCAGCTGCCTAGGGCCCAGAAAACATTAATATTACATCTCGTATAATAGAAGTATATAAAACACAGGGTGCCTAAATAACAGACTTGTCTAGGGCCCCATTTTATCTTAATCCATCTCTGTCTTTTGCTCAAATTAGCGAAAACTACCCATAGTAATCAGCATGGTGCACCTGATGCCATATATTTTAAGATTTCTGCTACAATTTAAGAAATAAAATAAACTTAGTAATAATTAGTACATTGCGGGAATGGTAAGCATAGTGAAAAATGATTGAATTGCCCTGTTTCTTTGCTAGTAGTTTAGGGCTCCACCCTATTACTTTAACACCAAGCACCTATAATTTTATCCCCGACTACTACCATCCAATGTTCACTTTTAAATAGATATACTATTGAGAAATACATAGAAGTCCGCTAAAGTCAGGTACACTTCATTATGCTCCATCTGCAGCTCTGCACAATGTTGTCTTTAAGTGTACCTATTGAAGGGTTCATGTTGAAGGTTATGTACAGTATCTTTTAATAACTTGGCTTACACTTCTCATTTGGATGCTTTTGTTTGTGATATATCCAAAATTTAGTTATAATGGGAAATTATTTCAGACAAAGAACACCACATGCCATAAGTCTTAGAGTAAACCGGATACTACATATTACATGCTGGTATTCTATTTGTCAAATGGCCCCACTAACAATATTTATCACAGGCATTGTGCTACTAATTACTATGCATAATTATTGCATGATATCGGCTTTTACTTCTTAGCATTAAAAATTGTGTATGACCTGTGTATGTCACATTGGTAACAGAATTTTCCTGTTCCTTATCCAGTTTTAAACCTCCACACCTGTTTTTTTTAGCACCTGTGTCAGTGTGCACAACTATGCAGGTCTGACAACAGGTTCAATTATACTTACCTCCTCCGCGCTCCTCTTCTTATATCTGTGCCTTGTGCCCAGGGTGAGGATCTAAACCGCCAGGTCCTCACCTCTGGGCTCTTTGTAGTTATACCGATATATATACTGATATATGCTCCCTTTTTCGGTAAGTTCCGCCCCCCCTCAGGCGGCAACGAGCCCAATAGGAAGACACGCACTGCAAAGAGTGTATCTTCCTAATGTGCATCCCGGAAGCAGAAGGAGCAGAGCAGAGCAGAAATACTTAAGTATGTCAGTGTAACTACAAAGAGACCAGGGGTAAGGACCTAGTGGTTGGGGGGTGCAAAGCTGGAAAATAAGTGCTGCAGTGTGTAGTTCACAAATTTTATTTTGTATGCACACAGACAATTTAACACTAGAGGGAACTTTGGCACCTGTTTAGTATAATTGGTTAAACTGTGGTCTCCATTTCTTCCAAACAAGTTAGGATTGGTTAATAAAGCCTACTGCTCAGGGCCAGATTTACACCTCAGGAGCCTGTAGGTCCAAAGAGCTTGGCACCCTTAGCACCACCCCTAAACACAGACCACACCCATTCTCTATTTTTTGGGGAAGAAAATAGACTATAAAGGGGTTGGATTGGAGGGAGGAGATTGACAGCCGCCCCTCCAACCTGAGGCGCCCCTAGGCTCAAGCCTGCTGTGCCTAATGGTAAATCCAGGTCTGCAACTGCCGTACCTTTAAAATAACATTAACACAATAACATCTCTAGATAAAATTTGTAACAAGTTATTGCTAAAAAGGTTTATATCAGTTCTTGCTTGAACACTTCCTGTTTTCAGCCATGTGACCAGCATCTGCCTGCATAAATATGCTCTACATCTCAACTGTCAAATTTCCCCCCAGGTACTTCCTGTGCTCCCCATCATTAGAGGACAACTCCAACCTCATAAGAACATCTTTTAGAAAGAATGGCCTCTTTAAAATATGTTGATATATCATACTTTGTCCTATGAATTCATTACTGTATGCCTGCTATGCTTCTGGATGCCTCATGGAAACTGAGCAGTTTAGAAACCTGTACTGAGCCTGGGCATGCTCAGAAGAGGCAGACAGGGGATTAACATTGAGTCATTGGCTGTGATGTCAACTGTCAAATCCATAACGGACAGTTGCTAACTGGAAGAACCAGAAAGCAGAAACAGGACATTGTGCAGGGTTTCAGGTTAGACTTACATATTTCAGATTTGAAACCATTACCGTTTAGGGTTTTGGGGGGTGATTTACCTGTATGTTTTCATTTTGGAGCTGGACTTGCCCTTTAAGGCTTAACTGAGCATGCTTCTGTCTCTGGGCAGAGGGGCGGTGCAGAGGTAAAGTGATGACACTCAACTAAAAAATGTTAATATTTGCCGACTATTATTTCTCACAGGCTGCAGCCAGAGATGTGATCTAGGGCTCATTTTAGAGGAAAAACTGCAGGATTTAATTTAAGCCACACTTGTTTGAAGACCACAGTTGCTCTATAAAATGCATGTCCACCCTTAAATAAAAAAAAACTGGTAAATTGTCAGTTACTTGCCCCCAACTGTTATATTTTGCACTTTTTTTACCTGCATTCCTAACCAGATATTTTAAGATAATTATTGTCCCCATTCTGGCAGAGTAAAGGTGCCCATACATTTAACTCACCTCCCAACCAATCCCATGACAAAACAATGATTCTGGAACCACCTTTCCCGTTGTTCTTCACGGCCAACACACGATTGCAATGGTCCCACCTGGCCCATTCATTTTGTGATCATATGCCGATCACGTAGAAGAACCGGAAAGGCGGTTCCAGAAGAATTTATTAAATGTTATAGGATTGACGGGGAGGCGAGTTCTAATGTATGGGCACCTTAAGCTGGCCCCTCCCTTCATGCAAAGAATCAAGGCTGGGACCTTTACCAGAAAGGAATGAATAGAAGATATCTTTAAATACCTGGTTACAAATGCATGTATTTAACTGGTAAAAATAGCAGTTAGGGTTGCGGGTAGATAACTGTCAAGTCACCTACAAAATCCCTATATTTGGTGATTTGCAACGTCACCCTCATTTTAAGTTCCAGTTCCCACTATAGCTTCTGAAGCATTACAGAACACCGGGGGAATGAAGGAAAGTAAGTAATGTTCGGATCTTTTTTTTTTTTTTTTTTACAAATAAACATAGCAGTTGGGGTGGGATAGGGAGCACTGTACTGCAGAAAAGGGATTGGGAGTTAGGGGAAGGGAGAGAAAAACTGGAGGGAGACGGGGGGGGGGGGGGGGGGGAGGGCTTCACTGTGCATGCCAAACTTTTCCCGGAGGAGAGGCAAGAGGCAGAAACATTTTGGGACACAGCCAGGCTCCTGCTCTTCGCTTTTAAGAACTTTGCAGAGACATTGCAGGGCAGCCATTTGGAGCAGGGATGTAAGGTAAGGATTTTTCAACACTACACAGTGGGGCAAGCACAGGGTTAAAGTATAGTGTTTGAGGTGGACATGCCCTTAAATATAGGATTAGTCCAGGACTAAGCTAACAAATGAAAAAAGTACGTACTGTAGCTCCTCAACAAAACGATATTGGGAGGTAGAATTAATTATTCCTACCTCCTTGACCCAGGTACATTATAGTATAGTTGTCCTTTAAAAAATGACAGACAGAATCATAAACATTCTGTCTGTCATCTTTTAAAGATCTTTACAGTGTGAAACCAGCTTCCAAGAGGTGGTTGGGAGAAGTTTCAGTTGTGTAGGGGGCACCAGGGGACTTACAGTAAATGGCTAGATTTGTCCCTGGCTACAGTAGGGAAGAGATTGACAGTCACCTGTGCAATGGCAGGTGCCCCTAGGCATGTGCCTACTGTACCTAATGGTAAATCCATCCCTGACAACAATAATAGCACCTTGACTAACCATTTTATGCTATAATTACAACAGTTAACATACAACGTAATTTAGCATCATACACATGTGGGTTTTCAAAAATCATACAGCGGGATTCTGAAGTTCAAAACCTACTTTTTAGGTTAGACCTATTATCCTCATAGCAATGTGCACTTTTCATTTTTTAGCAGGGTCAACAAACGTCTCAGCAGAAGAAAAACACAAGCATGTCCAGCATGCTGGTGATCATGCGTGAGAACACATGCGTGTGCTCAGAAGTGGTAAAGCCTGTATATTGCGAGCGCACACGTCCTCTCCTCGCGCTCAGAACGAAAGGGCCTTACCATTTGAGGCTAAAGAAAAAGGAGGAAGCTGCAAATCTCGGAGGGGCAAAGCTAAACATTCAGCTAGGCACAATCAGGATGTCAGCAACTTAAAGCTGCAGCTTCCACCTAAACTTAACTTTATTTTACAGTATACTTATCCTTTAAGGTTTGCAATAGATTGCCTATTTAGGGAAAGTGATAGATATGAGAACATTTCGTAATCAATATAAAAGTATAATCTGCATGTGAGCATAATCTATATGGAAATTATGTGAAAAGGGACATTATATGGATGTATTTACTTGTTAACATTTGGCACACTATGCATATGCCTGAAACATGCAAAATGCTAAAAAAAACACTGAAAATGACTCCTTTACCATGGACCAAAGATATAGACACGGGCAGATATTTTGGCCCAGGCGACCTTTCCCCACTATCGATTAGAGTGAAAGCAGTCACACCCAACATTTCAGCACATTTACCTACATGTCTAATGGTTCATTGGCGGTGGACAAAAAAAATAAAAATAAATATGATATTTCACCCAACCAAGCGAAATAGCTGCCCTTGGTGTACCTAGCCAGTGTGGCAAAGCAAAGTTCCATCACACCTATGTTTCTAACACTAGACTTTCATTGTAATTACTAAGATTTCCATTGTACACTTTAAGAGTTGAAATACTGAATGGAATATTATATTCAAACAGTAAGACTTGAAAAAATGAAAAAGAGGATTGTGAAAATACACAGATTACCACTTTCTAGTGGGGCACCTCTGTCTGTCTCACAGCCCACCAGTGGGCCCCAGCACACAGCTCGGGTAACCCTGCATTTGTGTATAATGTACTGCAGGTGTAGGATTACTTTTACTCCACAAAAGTAACGGTTATAATTTAAGGAATATTCTTTCAGAGATGATCTATTATTGTTTTTCAGTGTTTGACTGTAATAAGATACAAGGTCACTGAATGTTTTGTAAACTGTATTTACTGTCCTTTCTATTGTTTTGCTGGGTGTGTGTGTAGGAATGGGAGCAACAGTGAGGTTGCTGTCTTGGAAACCTACAACACTGATTATTTACAGGCAAGGGAGCACAAAGGGTTAACAAAACATCAACTGTTTCTAACAAAATAACTTGTAAGTCTTTATATGATTTTGTTTCCTACATGAGCCGCTTGCTATTCAGACAGTCAGACTATGTAATTGCGTGCGTGTGTATGGGACAATAACTAGACATCCTAATAGTAATGTGATCTGCTATAGAAGTGTATTGTATATAACGCAGCAATATCAATGTATACAGAAAGATTTAGTAATTTAGAAAACCACAAAACACACACAAGCACCTGAGTCTAATTCATGGCTAGGCCACATTGGTGCGATTCTCATGTGCTTCAGATCGTGTTTTTCATGAGAATAGCATGCAATATGGCAGACCACACTGTTTAAATGTGACCAGATAACGAATCGGAGTGCATCACAATCACATTTTTTTGTGCAGATCCTATACACTCCAATAAAGGAATATTGGGAAAATCGCAAAGCAGACGTGCGTTACTTTGCATTGCGATCATGCTTTCACACATATTACTTTGCTCTGATAGTGTGACCACAGCCTAATGTACTCTATATTTAGATAAAAGCAATGCAATGAACATTTATAAGAACTGCTTGCCTTAGAACAACATCTGTGTATTATATTCCGGAAACAACACGATCAGGTGAGTTCTACATTACTGAATTTTTTGTGGGGTCAACGTGGCACTTTCTCTGTTAATCTTGTTAGAATCCTAGGAGTTATCGTTCAAAAGAAGGAGAGGGTCACAGTAATCTCCAGACCATTCTCTAGGTTTCTTTGCCACAAAAAGTAAAAATGTGTTAATATTATGGAGAGCCAAGTTGTCATATAAAACTAATATATACAATAAAGTTGCTGCTATTGGCCAGGACTTCTAGCAGGACTTCTGTGGCACAAAATATGACTGAATTGAACACTAAACAGCCCAGTTTCTTCCTTTATAGTGCAGTCAGGGCCAGATTTACAATAAGGCACGTGCCTAGGAGCGCCTGAGGTCGGAGGAGCAGCTGTCTCCTACCACCAATCCAACCACTTTACAGTCTATTTTCTTCCCTTAAAAAGAAAAAATGGATGTGGTTTAAGGGTGTTGTTTGTGTTTAGGGGTGGGGCTAAGGGCGCCAGGCTCTTTGGGTATACAGGCTCCTGATGTAGGGTTTCCAGATGTCAGGGAAATCCCAGATTTGTCCTCTTTTTCAATGACAAATCCAGGATCCGGACAGAATTAGTTTTCCAGGTTTTCTGTCGCTAACACACACACACACAGTGTTCCTGCAGTTAAATTACTGACAGAACATTCCTAGCAGTTCCACAATCCTGTTCTGATGCATTGTTGCAAACCCAAGCACAGCAGCCAAGGGAGAAAAGTTCACAATCTGATACATTGTTGCAGTCACTTGGTTAAATCGTTACATCCCCAGCACAGCCAGCAGTTAGGAAAGATTATCTGCTTTAAGGGCTAGGCTACACTGAAACTAGTGTGGCTCAATTGATGTGGCCACACTAGTGTGCGACTGTGTGCTGCTCGTACAATTCGTTAACTGGAGAACATGCACAAAAAAATGTGTATTGTAATCGCATGTGCTCCGATTGTGAAACACCAGATCAAAATCGATCTCGCACTCAGGGAACGTGCGCGGGAGCGTGTTGCAGTGTGGCCTCAGCCTTACTACTTGTGTTAGAATGAATGGGTGGAAGCTGCTCATCTGTCTGCCTCCTGAAATGTCCACAGCAGTACAGAGCACAGATTTCTGGGCTGAAAGTAACTTAACACAGCCAGGCAGAGAAGAGTGAGTTAAGGCTAGGCCACACTAGCACGTTTTTCGTGCATTCGTGTTTTGCGCTCGCGATTTCGTGAACACGGAACTCAGCATCCGTTCGCGTTTTGTGGCGAGCATTTTTCACACAAACGCTTGGGAAAACGCGAGCGCAAACACGAAAATAATGCGCGCTGACGCACAGAAAGCACGCACACATGGTGCGTTGAAGTGTGGCCTCAGCCTTACAGAGTAAAGTGTTTATAGTAGTTTTACCTGTGTCTGGCTGTTAAATTTGAGTACTGCTGAACTCATACACTACTGCCATCAATAAAGAAATTGTGAGACAAACACTACAGGGGAAAGGTATCTCCACTGGGGAAAATCAGTTTGGGCTATTCAGTCTTATTGAAGAACGGGAGATTAAAGCTAGGTACACATAGCACAGATTTCTGAAAGATGACAGACAGGATCTGCAAGATCCTGTCTGCCATCTTTCAAAGATCTGCATACACACAGTCCCGAGCGTTCTCCCTATGAACTTCATAAGGAGAACGCTCGGGACTGTGTGTTTCCATCGGCTGCGCTAGACTTCTCTATAGGGAGTCTAGCGCAGCCGATGGAAATTTTCGGCCTTTCCCGAACAAGCGTATGGCCGACCCGATCGTTGGGCGGCCGCGTGCTCGTTCGGGAAACGAGCGTACACACAGTAACGATAAAGCCCCGATACCGTCGGATCCAACGGTATCGGGGCTTTATCGTTAATGTGTGTACCCAGCTTAAGGAGCTGTGTTATGCCTCCAATTCTTCAATAAAACATGCTGGAGCCCGGAACGAACTTACCCGGTCTCGCGCTCCTCAAGCTGTTGTTTTGACATGTCCCGGCTGAGTTCCTACTGTACACGCATGTGCATACTTTACCTCCCGTTCTTCAATAAAACCGAATAGCCCAAATTTAATTTTCCCCAATGAAGATACCATTTAAAGGACAAATTGCTTACCTCAGCCCCGATCCTCTTCTCCATCCATATGAAAAATGTTTTTTATTTAGCTGTATATCTGCTATAGTTGCCCTTTAGTACTTTTGAATGTGGGATTTGGGCACTAACAATTAATTCATATTTATCACGCTAAAGACCCATCCTACAAGAGTATCATACACACACGGTAAAAATAATCTTTTTTTGTCATATTATTAATCCATATATGTAGTAAAAAGTAGAGTACTGTGATACGTTTAATGAACTAACAGGGTTATTCAATAAAAGTTCTTATTTAAAATGGTGCTAATTTTGCACCAACCAATCAGATGTTACCTTTCAAATGTTAAATAAGATCCAATTGGTTGGGGCAAGATTAGCAACATTTTACACAAGAACTTTTATTTAATAACCCTGTAAGGGCTAGGCCACACTGCAGCATTTTTTTTCTGCGTTTGCGCATGCGTTTTTTAGATCATTGGAAACGCGGCAACGCACCGAAAATGCACGTTTTCGGGTGCGTTATGATTTCGCATATGCGATTGAGATTTGCGCTTCGCATTTTTTTATCGCAATCGCATACGTTTTCCTATACCCAATGAAGAAAAAGCATGCGCAAACGAAATCGTACATGAAATCGCATGCGATTCCGTGTGCGATTGCGGCGCATGTTTGGCCATGCCCTAACAGTTTATTTTAGTAGACCAGCTTTCGAGGGATCTACCCTCTTCCTCAGGTCAGAGCAGTACTGATTAAAACAAATGTTAACAGAAAGTAAGGAGCTAATTACATAGATAAGATAATAAATGCAAAAGGAAAAAAAAATCCAGAATATACTGAGGAATGAGTGGGGGTAATAAAATAGAGAGATAACAGCATACTAGGGTGGGCAACCAAATGGAGAGGAGAGCGGTAGCAGGGGGGTGGGGGAATAATGAGGGGGGGTGCTGGATGAGAGAAAAGCAGACACTGAGAATATGCACATATTGTATAAAATCCACATATAAATATATTCAACAGTTATAGTGGGCTAGGAATCCCAAATCTTGGTTTAACCCATTGTTTTTGGAGTCAAATAACAGAATAATTTAGGCTTTAAATGTTTTTCTATCTTGGTTGCTACTGAACTGTCCCTTCAAGATCCAGACTTGGAGGTTTTCCATGGAGTGTCCTGGTTGAGAAAAATGATGCCCCACAGGCAAACAGTTATTATTCTCATTATGGTTGGTGATGCTACTTCTGTGGAAGTTATTATTATTGGTTTATATAGCGCCAACATCTTCTGTGGCGCTTTACAATTACATAAACATACATTACATACAGGGTAATACATGTTATACAAAGTCATACATATTACATACAGAAGTAATACATAATATAAGTAGTCAGAGTGAGGAGTTTCTTACGGCAATACCGTGAGGAAGGGGGCACTTGTCTTTCCCCCCGAAACGTTGTGTTTTTGATGTTGGTCACTAAATAAAGTATTCAACTGATTTTGGAGTGCAACCCTCAATCTGTTTTCTCTACTGTGAAATTTCATCCATGGAGGGTTGGATATATGAGGAGTAAGCACCCACAGTTTGGACTAGAGTGCATTGGACTTTGTCTGTACATTTGTTACATTGTATTAAACACTCCACATTGCTGGATGTGCAGCTGTAAGATAACCGGATGTTAAATACCCCCTTCCTGTGTATTACAGATGGAGAACTGTTAATATTGTTGCACAGCTTACACCGAGGACTCTGGGTTAAGAGTCTAACTCCTTCACTTACCTCTTAAAGTTGCGATTGCTGGCACTCTCTTTTGCACTTCCTACTTCCGTGTTGCAGGCTGACGACCTACTGGTATTAGACTGGAAGTGGGAGGTGGAGAACAGCACGCTGGCGATTGCAAGTTAAAGAGATAAGTGCAGAAGTTAGATGCTTAACCCAGGGGTGGGGACCTAGCAGTTTAGGTTCTCATCCTGGGTTCTTATAAATAGGAATGTGTGTGTGATACTCCTTCAGGATGGGTCCTTACCCTTACCCTGATAATGATAAATTCATTGTTCGGGCCAAAATCCCAAAAACAGACCAAGAAAATAAAGGAAAATGTACCAAAAAACGGACTGCATGTTTTTGGTACATTTTTGTCCATCCTAGTGTGAACAAGGCCTAATACTATGTTTACAAAGTACCAGGTGGTTACCTAAAAGTAGGCACAGTCAAAAAAATTGACACGCTTGCCTTAGATTTACCCTCTATTTTCTATTTCAGAATCTGGAAACCCTATCCTGAGGTGTAAATCTGACCCTGAGTGCAGGGTCATTCCTGTCCAAAAAGAGTGTATGTTTTTATATTTATCAGGTTGTTTACAATTTCAAACAGCACCAGAAAGTCAAAAATGTGTATTCATAATAAATGCAGGGTTAAACCCACATTTTTTTGTGAAAATTAAATAATAAAGTGCTTACCAAATAAGTGTTTTAAAATCCTAGGGCCTATCTTTTTTTTATCCAGTGAAATTCTCCAGATTGCTGCAAAATGCCTCAGGTTTTAATTGAGGATACAGTCAACAATAAAAGCGAAAAATGCACAATCAATCCAGATTTACCAGTATATCCGATATAGATTCAGATACTGATTTTCCTTCCTTTCCCAGGACAATCCAATCAAATTATCAGACACAGATTATTGTCATGGTTGTACCAAGCCTTAAAGGGCATGTTTACTCTTTAAACAAAAAAAGAAATGGTCAATTGTCAGTTACCTGCCCCCAACTGACATATTTTGCAATTTACTACCTGCATTACTTACCAGATAGTTTTGGATTATTATCTCCCCATTTTGGCAGAGTAAGCTGGCCTCTTCCTCCAAGCAGTCAATTAAGGCATTAAGGCTGTGACTGCTGACATCACAACCAATGATTGATTGCCGTTTCACCTGCTGCCTCCTCTGCAAACACTCAAGCATATAACAAGCTCTTTAAGTAAAGGGAGGAGGCAAATACCTTTGCCAGAAAAGAATAGAACCTATCTTATTTAGTTACAAATTAATGTAATAAAGTGAAGAATAGTTGGGGTAGCAGATAACAGACAAGTAACCATTTTTATTTTTAAGGGTGGACATGCCCTTAGGGCTGCGCCACACTAGCACATTTTTTGCGCGTTTGCACACATGTTTTTGCTCGCAATTTCAGCTACAACAGAAATCATGGCAACATGAAAAATTTCCATTGCGCATCCGTTCACTTTTTGCTGTCAACCATTTTTTCACGCAATTGCATGCGTTTTTTGTAAATAGCGAAAACGCATGCGCAAACACAAAACAACACAAGCAAATGCATAGAAATCGCACATGCAATTGTGCGAGAACGCTCACGATTGCGTGCGCGATTTCATGCATTGTAGCGTGGCCTGAGCCTTAAAGCTAAGTAGAGACAAAAAGATCCCTCGTGGATGATCTAGTAGGTCGGATTACCAACTACAGTCGACTAACTGACCGATCCATTCTCCATAAATGAGCAGATTCTCAGACATGACTGACAATGGTCAGGTGGTGGGGAGTTGGGGATTGTGCAGGGATTGCTGTGACTGTATGTACCTTCAGTTAGAAATTACAGGATTCATTCAGGATCATTGATATTTCAACTGTAGTTATCCTTTAAATTGTTACTAAAAGGACCACATTACACCCTCTATTATTAAAAATTTGTTTATGAGCTTGATAAAACTACTGACCGTTATTCTATTCCCTTAGCAAGAAATCTATCATTAACAGAAATCATACGGTTTCTTCATGTGACTATTACATTGTTTCCCTGTGATTAAGCTGTGAGTAGATATAACATTTCCATAACAAGTCACATGCACTTATAGGGTCACTATATTCACTCAAGCAACTTTACATTATCTGAAACTACAATTTGAACAAAAGTAAAATGGTGGTACTCCCAAATTTATCTGTGCTTGCTTTGTCACTAAATTATTAATGTTTAGTGAGTGCTCCTTTTTTCCCCCCACCCTCCCTTACCCACTGCTTCTTGTAGTGTCTGGGAGACTTAAAAGTTCTGCACAGCCTCACCACAGACTCTGCTCTGCTTACACATCTGCCCCTCCCTCCCCTCTGCCTTCTTTTCTCTGCTAATTCTCATAATTGTTGCAGAAAGTGTGCTGTCAGACAGCTAAAGATCCTAGTAAGAGGTCATTAAAGGATAAGTACACTCAAAAAAAAACAATGAAGTTTAAATGGAAGCTATATGCCTAACATACCTAGTCCCCTGTTTTTTTTTCTAGGTGCCTTCAGAGCCTTACTATGCCTCAGTAAAGTGCTGGCCATTTTGTGTTATGTCTGCAGTCAGGTAAGCTTCTCCCTTCGAGAATTGGTGGACCTCGTTCCAGGCTTGGGTCCATAAAGCATGTAGCAGTTACCTCCATGCTCGCGCACACTGTTACAAACATGCACGGTGTGATGACGTCACGCGCGCACGACTCCGCATCATAACGTCACTCGAGCGGGCGGCAGGTGGCGCACGTGAGCATGGAGGTAACTGCAACATGCTTTATGGACCCAAGCCTGGAAAGAGGTCCACCAGTTCTCAAGGGGGGGAGCTTACCTGACTGCAGACATAACACTTTCCTGAGGCATAGTAAAGCTCTGTAGGCACCTAGGGGAAAAAAAATACAGTTTCCATTTAAACTTCATTGTTTTTTTGAGTGTACTTAAATCCGTCACATATTACAATCTCAGATCCTGGAGTGACAGGTCTTTCCCTGTAAATGCTGTGATGATTTCTCAGGATCTAAAATCCGAAAAAAGTTTTGGGATCTTGCTGTATCTAAATGTAGAATTTTTCAATTAGATACCCTATAACACTACTGTATAGAGATGAATGCAGTATGAGTACACATCCTGTCCTAAACCACAAGGTATAATATTCTGGTAAAAGGCTGCTCATCCCAAAGATGAGAGATTCTCCCCAGAAATAAAAGTATTGCATTTAATAGAGGAAGCAGGGCAGGTTATTTGTTATTATCATTATAAAGAGTAGATCAGAGTGTGTCATTGCTCTTCGTGTTAATTGATTGTTGGCACATTTTCCCGAATTGTTGTATGAGGAATATTAAATGTATATAATATTCAATGGGACTTAAATAACTAAATTATTGGAGACAATAGACTAAATATCTTTATAGGAGAAGTACGGTACACCCTAAGGCAGGGTACACACACATGCCAGACTTTTGAAAGATGACAGACAGGATCTGCAAGATCCTGTAATTTTTCAATAATCAGGATACACACAGTCCCTATGCAAACATAGGAAGAACGTTCGGGACTGCGTTTTTCCGCACAACCGCAGGCGACTCCCCTACAGGCAGACTACATCGGCCGAGGGGAACTTTCCTGAACAACTGCGAGGCCAATAGGAACATTCATACGGCCGGGATCATAACGTGTATGGCCACCATTAAGGTAATATCTACTACTAATTTTAATTGATCCTATAACAAACAGAATTTTGTTACCATAATCATTTTATGTAACAATAATTTGCAATCTGTGTACAGTTTTAACTTGTTTTGCTCATATTTCCCAGTAGTGTTTTTACAGTAGACTACAACAGAAGCAGCAATGAGTTGTAAATAACAATCAGGGTTATTCAATAAAAGTTCTTATTGTTTAAAATGGTGCTAATTTTGCCCCAACCAATCAGATGTTAGCTTTCAAATGTTAAATAAGTTCCGATTGGTTGGGGCAAAATAAGCACAATTTTAAACGTTAAGAACAGTTATTGAATCTCCCTGAATGTCTTTAAAAGGACTCCTACGCATATATGGTTTTAAATACTTTTCCAGAACCTGTAAAAACTGCTTGCAAACACCACGTTCCCAGTGTTTTAACCTTTTAAACGTCCATAAAAAAACAGCCAGTTACCAATCGGATTTAAGAGATCTTTACAGTAAAAGTGTGACATTTTTGCCATTCCAAAAGTGCATCCACTTCTCCACACATTAGTTTTGTACACAATAATCACCAAAGGTAAAACAATATCAGATTTCTAGAACTTATATTTTAAAGCAATCATCATAGCAAAGCCCATCCTGACACAGACAATAGCAATATAGTTGGCAACATGGGACACTCATTCTTTGCTGTAGGCTACATGAATTCTGTGAGGTTTTACTAAATAATAACAACTGAAAATCATTTTTAAAAAACAGTGGAAAGGGCTAGGCCCCACTGCTGCGCTTTATTCATATAATTGAAACCGTGCCAACGCACCGAAAATGCACGTTTTCAGTTGCGTTTGCTATTTGCATTCTGCATTTTAAATCGCAATCGCATGCGTTTTTCAATGAAAAATCGCATGCGCAAATGCAACAAAATCGCACATGAAATTGCATGTGATTCCGTGTGCGATTGCGTTGCAGTGTGGCCGTGTCCTAACAGTGTAAATTGTGTGTTAATTCATAAGAAAAGCGCCCCCCCCTACTTTGCATCCCGGTGACACTGTGAGATCAATGTATAAAAGATGAATAAACCACACACTCCAGGATTCTTTTTGTGTATGATTTTTGCATTCCTTAGGGCTAGGCCACACTGCAACGCAAACGCAATAGCATGCGATTTTATGTGCGATTTTCATTGTGTTTGCTCTTGCGATTTCTTCAATAAGTATAGGAAAACGCATGCGATTGCGATTAAAAATGCAGAACGCAAAACACAATCGCACCGAAAAACGCGCGTTTTTTTGCGTTGCCGCGTTTTTAATGATTTTGTAAAATCGCAAGCGCAATCGCAAACGCAAAAAAAACGCAGCAGTGTGGCCTAGCCCTTATAAGTGGTTTTGTGGTACTGGAACTTCTTGGTGACACATATGGGGAGATGCAATATATAAATTGTTACCTAGTTGGATGCAGTAAACACATTGTGGAAGTTTCTCTTTCTGAATCATGGGAGCACAGTCAATAGAGGTGCAATAGCTTGTGAAGCTGTAATGCCCCCCAAACTATTCTCAAAAAAATAAAACTTAAAGTAGCTCATTTACAGGAGGTGGGCGCACACATTTTTTAATACTGTTTAAAACTCTTTCTTTTTGCTGGCCGCCCAGGTATCTCAAGACACTTGCGATATGTCACAATTAATTAAATATCAGTTTTTCAAATATAGTGAGACTTTTTATCACCAGCTATTTGCTAGGAGTTATGGGGCCCATACACTCAATGATCCCAATTGAACGATATTAGGGACATTCAGATATTATACAATCACTGATTCCCCTAACCTTTCCCCTATCAGACACATCAGAATTTTTTTATTGGACCAATACCGAGTGTACAATACCAGGATTGTACAATCAGTATTGTTGCTTGTATGGGCCCCTTATCAAATAGATTTCTGACAGTGTTCATAACAGAGACCTGGACAAAATGACAATCTGATATGTTGGTAAATTACGGACGATCATGCAATTTCCTAAAGGTTCGTACACCCGCTCAATTTGCGAGTGAGCAACGACCCCCGACGGCCGAGCGCTACACGCCACTAATGGATGTTTAGGCTGAGAATCGTCCGTGTGTATGCGTTTGTTCGGGGGTCGTTTGTTGATCCACCTGGCGCGTGTAGCGCTCGGCCATCAGGGTCGTTGCTCGCTCGCAAATTGAGCGTGTGTACGAACCTTAAGGCTTGCACAAGCCAGTGGCTAACAGTTCGCCTCAACCGATTGTGCTTTCATAGTAGATTGGCCATTAATTTACCATCACGTCCAATTGCCCGATCCAGGCGTACGACATCTATACCCAGCCTAAGGGCCGCACAATTGGTTACAATGAAATGTTGGTCATGTGCCTAAAAACAATCATTTTTTAACAACACACATAATGCAGATTTCTCAGGTGTGAGGTCAAACATTTCCCATAGTTTTAGCCATTTGTAATGTGCCATCTGTAGGAAGCTAGTGGTAAATACACCAACCATTCCCACTCCAGGTGAGGTAACAGGTTCTACATGGACCCACAAGTTTGATGCGAAATGTTTGTATGGCTACTTACCTTTTGCTAAGAGGTCGCACCCGCAGAGCCACCCTGACATTCGCCATTCCAACATTCCAACTCTCTACATTTATAGCGTTATTTACGTAGTATCACCCACATAGACCGCCGACAACCGACAACCGACAACATCCACACACACTGTCCTGTCACACCGAGCGGCTGTAGGGGATACCCAGCAAACAAGGGGGCGTGGTTACGGACCGTCAGTCAATTACAGTGGGTGGTGCTGACCCACTGGTGGGGTCAGATAACATCTTCGTCTTGGTAAGTCCCACCCACCGAAGGCGCACCCATTGTCCTAAATGGAAGGGTTGAGAAAAGAGTGGAGCCAATTCAATAGATCCTCCTACCGTCTTGCCGATTATTTAGCTAAATTAAGTTTAGTTAATATAACAATAGTATATTACACTCTCCTGAACAATAATATTCTTCAATAAAATAAGAAATAAAAAGAAATAGAAATACATCTGTAATACATTGGTTAGTAAGAAAACTTTTCCCTGTATGGCTGGATAAAGTGTCACTACAGCGGCCCCTGGTGTCAGTTTACCATAACTACACCTCCCCGGCACCTTTCTATACCTGATGTGCCATATCTTTGTGATATTCATTTAGATCAACTGGACTTAAAGGGCAAGTCCAGTCCTAAAATGAAAACTTACATACAGGTAAATCACCCCCCCCAAACCCTAAACGGTAATAGTTTGAAATCTGAAATATATAAGTCTAACACGAAATCTTGCACAATGTCCTGTTGCCCGTTTCTACTTCCTGGTCCTTCCAGTTAGCAACTGTCAGTTATGGATTTGACAGTTGACATCACAGCCAATGATTGAATGTTAATCCCCTGTCTGCCTCTTCTGAGCATGCCCAGGCTCAGTACAAGCTTCTAAATTGCTCAGTTTCTATGCCACATCCAGAAGCATAGCAGGCATACAGTAATAAATTCATAGGGCAAAGTATGATATATCAACATATCTTAAAGAGGCCATTCTTTGTAAAAGATTTTCTTATGAGGGTGAAGTTGTCCTTTAAAGTTTAGTTCTTGAAGACGTTTTGCTAGTCATCCGACTGGCTTTCTCAAATCAGAATGACCTGTACAAGAATCTGTTGGCGATAAATACCCTGCACGGTGTCCCAATCACACATTCCAGGGTACTGCGATTACAGGGGCAAACCTGCAATGCACAATGCGTATGCACGGCTGTCACGGGCAACATTCATGCCCGAGTATGAGCACCTTGTCAGCCGAAATGCTGTTTGGTCGGGGCTCATTGATGATCACAGCACATTAGGCATAGAGCCTTTACCAAACGGCCGATTTGGCCATCAAAGCACGCACACATACACGGCAGGATTGACGGCCAAACAGGCAATGCATACTTATTGTGCGTCACGGGACAGCCCCCACAATTGCAGGTGTGTATGTACCTTAAGAGGTGTTATCAAAAAAGCCCAGGGTAAATCTTTACACAGCTTTTACTCATGATCTACGACACTCTGCGACTCCCATCCAATAGGGGCAGCAATTGCTTTGTGTATGGATGGTTAGGCAGGCGCTGTAAAAGATCCTATTTATAACAAGGCACATATTAAACTTTAGGTGGATATTTTCCCAATTACCTGCCCACAGGATGGTTTTGTGTGTGTGTGTGCGCACGTACCTGTAATCTGTTTCTTTTACAGGGATGTTAAAATATTTATTATTTAGGAAAGGGATTATTTCATTTTTTAGAGTCTGTATTCTTACTTTTATTGCTTAAAATTTTGTATTTTCTCAGGTAATCTCTTTTTGATTTAAAGGATAGGTTCACTAAAAAAGTGAACCTATCCTTTTTATCATTGATTGAAGAACGGGAGGTAAAGGAGACAATTCTTATCTCACATTCTCAGATTAATGTAAAGCTGGGTACACACACTACAGATTTCTGAAAGATGACAGACAGGATCTGCAAGATCCTGTCTGTCATTTTTCAAAGATCCCTCTACACACTGTCTCAAGGGAACTGTGTGTGTATACAAATGGATGTTAAAGGGCATGTCCACTCTTTTAATTAACTTTTAATATAATGTAGCCCCCCCCTTCCCAGACTCAAACGCCATGTTAGTTATATAAAAAAAACAAATCCAAATCATACTTACAGCCAGGTCCGGATTTCCCACAAGGCCACATAGGCCGTGGCCTGGAGCGGCAAAAAATAAAATAAAAATTTTAACACAGCAGAGCCTTGCCGGTTCCTGTTAAATGTGAAATGGGAAGCGATTGCCGATTTGCTATGGGCGGTAGGGCAGGTGCCTTTCACACTCACAAAGCTCCGCTTCAGACAATGAATGACCGTGGATGGGTGGGGGCACACAGGCAGTACAAGTTAGCTGGCGTAGGGGAGAAAAAAGTATAAATCCGGCCCTGCTTACAGCCCTTCACTCCCTCGACGCTCTCCTCGTGGCTCCGTTTGCAGGAAGTTGCAAACAGGGGCTGGACCGGCAGCCGCGTTTGCACATGTCAGAAACAACTAAGAGAACAGATCAGAGGCAGAAACCGTTTGGACAGGAAGACAGCTACTACTCTTCAGTTTCCTGGACTTTGGACAAGCACTGCAGGAGAACCATATGGTGCAGGGATAAGGATTTTTTCAAACCTCACAGTGAGGCCAGTACTGGGTTAAATTTTAGTTTGGGGGTTGGACATGCCCTTTCAATGTCATGAAAATAGCAGGAGTTGCAATATTAGACCCTATTACCCAAATAAGGGGACAACTCGTTCTACCTGATGGAATATCAGATATTTTACCGTTTAACATATTAATACTTGGGATGGCAATCAACCATTTGTAATATACAACTTGTAAGGCAGTTCTATACAATCAGTGTAATAGTTTATCAATTTAAGCGGTTTCAAACTTGAAGTAAAAAGAGTTTATACTAAATAAAACATGCATTTTAGAACTGACATTTTATTTTGGTTAATTAAGAAGTTACATATAACAATGCAGTTTCATGGAGTCTAATCTGGTAAGTGTTACAAGATACAAATGTATCAGGCGAAAGGCTTACTTAGAAACACAGGTGGTCCGGGTGTATTTTAAACCCCAGACCCTTCGGTTCTCCAGAAATATATCCACACAGACTCCATGTGTTTGTAAAAAACTTTTCACAAAGGTATTACTCACCACCCAATAGTGGTGGTCCGGGTGCAGCCTGCCCCGAACCCTTTGCCCGGTTCAAATACACAGAAAGTAGTTCTTACGATAGAAAAGGTGGGCAATAATATTGTCACACATAACTACCGTAAACCAGATGCCAGTAATACTATCTTACATGCAGCATCCTGCCACCCCCTCATTGCCTGAGGGCTATTCCTTATGGTCAGATGCTACGTTTAAAGAGGAATTGCTCTTTGCAGAATTCTTATGATATGGCCTTAGAACAAATGAGAACGCGGTTCCACTAGAGAGGGTATGGCAAGAAAGTGTTAAGGGATGCTACCACGAGAGCTAGTAATGTACAGAGGCATAATTTGCTAAGGGGCACCCATAGAAAAAATCGAGAGGTTGTATGTAAGGATGTTAAACAACCAATATATTTCACTACTAGATACAGTACTCAATTTAAACAAGTGGTGGGCATTATTAAGAGGAATTTACCTATTTTGGAAATGGATCCAGGGTTGAGGGAGGTACTTGGGAGAGGTTGTAAATTCACCCCAAAACGGGCCCGCTCGTTGGGCGATATTTTGTCTCCAAGACTTTTTAGAAACAAAATGAAAAAAATGGAGCCCTGGCTCAAATTTAGGGGCAGTTATCGATGTGGGGCAAATAGGTGCAAAACTTGTGCATTTATGCCCAAATCTAGCAAAGGCTGTTTCAAATGTAATATGTCCCGATGTAACACATGTAAATATGTTAAACAATCCAAAACATTTAGAAGTACTAACACTAATGTAGAATATACCATCAAATTCTTTGCAAATTGTAAGACTAAAGCTGTAGTATACTTAGCCACATGTTTCTGCGGCCTTCAATATATTGGGAAGACAATTAGACCCTTTGGCAGACGTATCGCTGAACATATGAATGCTATACCTAAATACGATTTGCGATCGGCCATAGCGAAACACATCATATCTGACCATTTTGGCAAAATAGATATTACTTTCCAAGCCATAGATATATGCAAAAAAGATACCAGACAGGGGGATATGGATAGAAAACTCCTTAAAAAAGAAGCAAGATGGATCTATACGTTGAAAACGGTAACACCTCGGGGTCTCAACAGAGATTTCGAATTATCAGCTTATGTAGATTAAAGTGATCATGTCAGACCTTTAATCTTAAGTACAGATACTTTTGTACACATATACATATTTAACACCTTATGTGTGAATCTATTGTGACAATTAATCTTGCCCTTATTTTCTATCCCGTGTCCAGTTTCGTACTGAGACCAGGTGATAATCATATTAGTATCTAATGATCATGGATTGATGTGTATCATTCACAGTCACTTGTCATGTTCTTTACAAGACCTGGGACAGGTCATTTTCAACTATTTATGTATTTATTCAATATCATTAATAATCCATTTAAGATAGATACTGTCTATTTAATATCTATATTGGCCTATATGTATTACATTTTTGATGTTTTTGATATTGAGAATATATGTTGTTCTTATATATGCAGATATTCCTTATTTTTTGGTTCTGTTTTATATATCTGTGATAGTATTAGTCCCATACTATTTAGTTACTATGCTATCATTACGGTATATCTGAGTTATATATTACATTTGTTATATAGTCTGTTTAAACGTTTTTCTCATTTTAGTCATCATTTGAGAATTTTATATACAAATTACGGGTAATGTGATAACATGTTGCATATATGTTACTTTTTGTAAATATTAATATTGGCACTATACAGATGGTTCATAGTATTCGTCTATGCACCGTCTCACTTGCTGGATAATATCTACAACCTTTTTGAAGCACATATAAGTGTATGGAGCGGTCTCTAGGACCCAGTGCGTACTCTACATAAGCTTAATGAAACGGTCTATTAGGACCTAGATATCGCCGTACTTACCTCTATTCCTTTCTCCCGTTTCTCTCACCTGATGTTTTTAATTGCAAGAATTTTGTACATGTGTTTGTGTTGACCCCTCCTCCATGTAATTTCTTTAAATACAAGTGTCTAGCTATTGGTGAGTAGCCTCTGATGAAGTGACTTACGTCACGAAACGCGTCAGGCGCACCTGTGTCCTACGAGTCTGTCCATTTGTTTGTATCCAGTGCCATGTGGTTCTAAGGATTTATGTGAATTAAAGGATTTATTTTAGCTACTACGAGCAGCCTGCTTCATATACACTCGATATGCCCAAATCTAGTACGTTCTCTAGCACCATTACAGGTAAGGAGTATCGGATTCGCCAATACATTAATTGCAACATGGACCATGTTGTATATCTACTCACATGCACCCACTGTGGTTTACAGTATGTAGGTTGTACAACTAGACCACTCAAGTCACGAATTCGTGAACATATTAGGGACATCAAGAAGGGTAGAGTTCTAAGTCCTGTGGGTACATTTTTATTTATGTAATCAATCTAATTTAAAATTCTTAAGGGATACAATATATTCCTCCAGATCGCCGGGGTAAAAATAGATTAGCTCTCCTACAAAAAGCTGAGGTGAGATGGATTTTCACCTTGGAAACTCGAATACCATCAGGCCTCAATTCTCGCTATGACATAGCATGCTATATTGATTAGTCTGTTTGCAGTTGGTTAAATACACTTGCGACATAAGGTATACAGGCATTATGTTGGCTACTATTAGTGACTGGTTGTGTATATCTACATTACTACATATAGGGACGTATGGGTTGCCCTTATTATACCATGCAATTGTAGGCTATGTTTGCCTTTTAGTCTATATGGCTTTTAAGTTTATATATTGTTTTCTATTATATTTCAATTCATTATCTATTATCCGTTTCATATATTGCACTAATAATTTAATCTAAATATAGCCTCTCCTCTCACCTTTGTCCCCAATGGGCTTAGAGCCCTCCTCAATCTTGCATGTAAACATGCGGAAAGCTCTAGTATTTTTTGTATTGTTCTAATGGAATATAAGCCTACATTTCCCATGAGCCTTTGTGGGGTTAACAACTTCATTAGAGGTATGTCTGCCTTGTGTATTGTCCTAACGGAATATAAGCCTACATTTCCCATGAGCCTCTGTGGGGTTAACTTCATTAGAGGTATGTCTGTCTTGGATTACACTTATCCTAAATATTAAGTGGGTCACCTGCACGTTTTCCCTCTATGTAGTGCAGATATGTAGATATACTTATACATGTGGACTCTGTTTTTTGTTTTTAATGTACTATAGTGTTTTTTATCTTGTTTAGTATTTAATAGTGTGTCGCCACCCTCATGAGTCTCCACCCTATGGAGGACTCGTTTGTGTATCATGATTGGAACAACAGATCTATAAAAGAGGTGCAGGCGTAAGCACTCATTCAGCCTATGAGTAAGGGCCACGTGGGGCCTGAAACGCGTAAGGCCGGAGCCAATGTATGTGAGCATATCTGTTAAATAAAGATTCCTGATTTTAAGCTTCCTGTGGAGTTTTCATGGTGTGCGCCGATCAGCCCATTGTTGGTGACTACTTTCTGTCCATTTTATTTTGGTGCACGATAGCTCTGACAAAAGCAACAGTCGGAAAATGAGGAAAAAACAGAAAAGATGAGCCATTTTTCCACCACCATTTATTTCTGTTAAAGTAGACTGTAATTCAGTACAAATATACACATAGATGTGAACCCAACATTTACAGAACAAGAAGAGAGCATGAGATTGAGGTGATTTGAGGTATACAAAAAAACAACTATGAATGGAAGAGCCAACAACATAAACAAAGGTCTTCTTGTGCATTACATTATAGTGGAATTAAAAGACTAAAATATATATATTAATATATATAATAATATATATTAATATATAAATATATATTTGTATACAATTATAAAAATTCCAGCTGTATGCCAAAAGAGAACATTTATATAGAGAATATATATTTATATAGATCTTTCTTATGTAATATATATGTTTGCAGAGGGGGAAAAAAAAACTTCGCCATGGCTTTGACACCATGCAATACTGCTTTTTTATTTCCTTTTAAAAGTACAACAGAGATATTTCTCTTGATTGTTTAAAGCATTGTGCTACACGGGAAATTTCATAAAGCACATGAAAATAAAACCACAGCCAGTCCAGTTCTTAAGGAATTAGCAGCGTTTACTTTATATACAGTTACTTACCACTGAACCATCTGTTTTTTTTTTAAATAACCTTTGGCAAGATTACTTCAACCATTAATTAACTATTTAAAATATTTGTAATGCATAAAAATAAAGATTTTGGCTTTAGCCCTTTGCTGCCAGAGCGGGCTGCAATGCAATACTCTGCAATGTTTTAACATTACTGGCAAGCAAGGAGTACCCCCCCCTCCCACACACACACACACACACACACAACCTTTAATTTATGTCTTTCTATCTTCAGGCACTGTAAATGTTCTCTATACAGTCAAGAGAGTCATTTCTCAAGTGAGTGGCAATTTTTTTTCTCTTTAATGCCAGACCACTAGGTTCTTCTCTGATTTTCTGTGCCAAGTTCAGATGAGATCTGAGGCAATAACATTGGAAAATTATCACCCAGGACTACACTGCATCTACTGTCCAAAATGCTTATATATAGATATTGTATTTATTTTTATTATTTTTTTCATACCTTCATTTGGTCCTTTGCAATTCTGAGGAGACACATTTATGATAATGCACTGAAATCCTTTAAACAAACCCGAGCTCACAGAGATTATGTTTGTTCACGGCAATTTTATTAAAGTTCTATTTCAAAAGTCTTATGTAGGTCACTAGAGAAAGGATTTGTGGGTGAAGGGTTTGAACGTGGTTTAGATTTGCCTTCTAGTGCAGCCCACTGCGCTTCAAAAGGGTCTACAGGAGAAGAGGTCATTGGAGCCTGATGATGCTTAGTTCCATGTTCCCAACCACCGCTCTCAACTCCATTAAATGCAACAGCTCCATTTTGATGTTGGGTGTTGGGTTTATAAAATGGACTGCTGGATGCACTTGATGTTTCATAAGTAGGGAAGGTCTGTTTGGCCAAACTAGGTGATGGCTTTGGCTGGTAAACTTGTTGATGACTCCCAACTCCAAAAACATTAGCTACCATTTGAGATGGCGTGATACCAACAACTGGTACATTAGATGCTGGATAGCTCATTCCATTTGTTACAGAGTATGGTGGCTGCATGGGGATAAAGGGTGGGTGCAGACCAGGGACAACTGTCACTTGTATAGGCTGAGGGGAAATGTAAGTATTTGAAAGGTAAGGTTGACTGGGCTGTGATGCAGCAACAACAGGTTGTACCAAAGGAGTATGAACTGTGGGCACAGGGGACTGTCTTTGCTGAGTCATGACTGTTTTGGATACCTCGTCAAGCCAGCGGTCTGCTTCTGATGGGGTTCTTTTATGGTTTGATTGGTGAACCGCAGGTAAAGGACCTACAAAAAAAAATATTGAGGCCACAGACTATTTGAATAGGTATCTGAAAGGGGAAATATAGACAACAAGGACATTCACAAAGATACAACAAGCTGTGATTTACCACTACCTTTGCTGTAGCTGTTGGTTAATTTATGAAATGAACCTGTGGGCACTAGGGGCCAGCTCTCATAATCCACCTATTTGTTTTATTGGACATCTAAGTGATTGCTCTTTAGCACACAGGCCCAAGTCTGTTAGATGCAGTTAATTGTACAGCAGATCCTACCTCTCAGACACAGAACAGAGATATAAAAAAGTATACAATCTCTGTTCCCACACACATTCCTTTGGGTTAGTATATTTTCTATCAAGCATTTAAGAAAAATAACAAAAATTTCAAAATAAGACTGGGGATTTTAACCTGTAACCACATGAGTTGTGTGTTTCTAAAAAGTGGACATTTGTCTGCTGAGCAACTAGAGATTACACAATAAGGGTCCTTATTGGTATGGTGACATCTAGCAAATAGGTGAATACAGACAGTGAATAGTCAGGTCAGTGGGCGTGTCAAATAGGTACACATGCACACAAGGTTCTTTGAAGACTACATGGGCTGCAAGTTATACTGGCAACAATAAGCCTTCTTAGTTACAGAATCTACTTCTTATATGTACGTAAATTCAAATACAGAAGAATCTAACAAAGTATATGCGTTCTGGGGAGAAAAGCTTTCCCATTAGGATTTAAAAAAAATTAACTCTGGTTCTTTAAGTGACCTGCCACATGTCAAAAAAGTAAAAGCAACTGAAAGCACCAACTAATGTGGAAGGGCACATGAAAATTAAATTGTAGTTTTGAGGAACTGGGGAGGCGGTAAGGTAAGTTCTAGGTCCCCCGAGCATACTATTATTCACAGGGAGGTGGGAATAAGCGTCCTCACCTCCCCGTGAATAATAGAAACGGATGGCAAATACTTAAAAAACTGTATTTAGTGTTCCTTTAAAAGGTCAGTACAAAATCGTCACTAAGCTTCTGCAGATTCAGGTACCATGTAACAAAATAATATTTTCTTGTTTTTAAAGGGGAAGTTCAGTGGAAATACATATGCTTTTCAGAAAAAAGGTCAGTATTTTTCCATCCCAATGATCTTAATCTGCCTATTAAGCATTTTGTTTTTGTTTGTGTAAAAATAAATGCAAGTGAAATACTGACTTCCTGTTTGCAGGACCCCTAGTAGTCTTGCCCTTGACCCAGCGCTTGGGTTGATTGAGTTGCTCAGTAGAGATCTGAGCATCTTTGACCCATCCAACAGCCAATAAGTAGAAATTACTGTTAGGAACATTCCAAGGATGTGGTGCATCCTGGGAAGAAGAAGGACTGTTAGAACCTGAAATGGCAGCTCACTAATGTCAACAGCAGGGAACAGCTGAAAGGGTATGAAATCAACTGATTTTTCAAAATGGGAGAGAATATGTAGAATAACTAAGTATGCATTACACAAACTAACAATTTAACAAATATTGATAATTTCCACTGAACTGTCCCTTTAACTATAAATATGGGCACCTTTTACAACATATTGTTTATGGCAGTACCTATTGCCCATTGAGTATCTATATCCATTTGCAGGATACACATCCAAATATCTTTCAGTGGTTCGAAAATTACACTTTGTACTATTTTAAGTAAATTTTCACTGTGCCTTTAATTAAGTCAGTAATTATGCATATCCATAACTTACCAACAACGGAAGTTACAATTGGTGCACCTGTAGGAGCTGGTGGGAGGTTAGCAGCTGTGGGAGCATTTGCCCATGGGTTTGTCTCGCGTACAGGGGCTGCTGCAGATGTCCCTGGGTTAATTGCAGGTGTAACAGCAGGTAAAGTGAATACAGAGGCAGTGCCATTTACTAGAACAGGAGCACAAAATATTAGTTCATTTGTGCAGACAAAAAAAGCACTGAAACGCACACACATACCATAGCTCAAATGCCAGGCACCATAATACCACTGTCTTTCATTGTAATATAATCCTTTAATGTATTGATTGAAGACCAGGAGGTTAAGGGGCTATGCCTTACCTTCCATTCTCCAATCAATTCATCAGGAGCAATGAACAAATAAAGAAAAAACATACCTTACACACAATCCTCCGCTGCAGCAGTGACGGGTCCAGACCGTTTCCTGGTCCAGTCACTATAGCATGCATGCATGTAGTTACTCTGAACAGGAAGCTTAAAGCTTAAAGGGTATGCCCACCGTTTTTTTAACTTTTATGTTTCCAGTTTAACTGAAGGACAGGAGGTAAATGCGATATGTCTTACCTCCTGTCCTTCAGTAAAACTTACAGGAGACCAGAAGAAACTTACACTATCGCTCCAGCGCGGCCTCACTGACATTCTCCCCGCGTCCACGCTCCATGCACTGTGTGCCACGCGCACACAATGCAAAGGACTGGATCCGTCGGAGAATGTCAGTGGAGTCGGAGGCTGTCAGCAGCGCTGGATCGTTACGCGGTAAGTTTTCTTCTGGTCTCCTGTAAGTTTTACTGAAGGACAGGAGTAAGACATATCGCATTTACCTCCTGTCCTTCAGTTAAACTGGAAACATAAAAGTTAAAATAACGGTGGACATACCCTTTAAGTTGGTAACATTGCTGGGGTAAAGGGTTGTATTTAATGGATGCTTTATGACTTTATATGCTCGTCTTGGTTTCAAACTCTACATACAGTCATTATAATAGAAAATAATAAGACAATGGGCTAAAATTGTCTAAGCAAACTCGAGGTTACAAGACAATAGACAGATCTAAATAACATCCTGTTCTTCTTTCTATATCATCACATATTTCTGTTAAAGTGATATGGGTCATTTAATCACAAAGACACACTAAAATGTTATGCGTGTGATCAGGCCACCCCACCCCCTGCGTGATTCCAGGCCAGGTCCATGACCCACCCCCCTCTCAAGCTAATCGCACGTATGAAGGAAGGAAACATACACGCAATTTCCGCTGTTTCAAAGACTGGACCTGAACTTCTGGATCAGTTCCGGTTGTTTAAAACAGCTGATTGTGTGTATGTTTCCTTTATACGCGCGATCAGCTGTTAAAAAACAGCTGATCGCTGTGTTTTTTTTCTGGCCCTCTTACCTTCCACCCCCCCATACGCCACTGCGTATGATGGATTATAAGTTTATCCATTCAGATCATTCGGCATTGACAGCTTCTCAATGAAACCTTTTCTATCGTTAAAATAGTTTTGTTGAATAAAATTTGTAATTGCTGAAAAAATGCCTGAGGTGAATGGTCAGCACTTAGCATACTTCCAATTCATTCACCAATTATATTGATACTGTTTGTATACGCCTTCATATAACTTGTTACTACTCTGCACAAACCATCAAAAGACAAGTACTCTGTTAAGCTACAAACCTTCCAACGGTGGGGACTGTGGTGTGGTAGCTTTGTTCATGGGTGCTGAACTGAATGGATCTTCAGTAGGCATGCTGAAAGTGCTGGTGATCTGGGAACATAGGGCACTAATGCTGTCCGTTTCTCCTTCCACTTCTGCAACTAAACAAAAAAAAAAAAACCATTAGAAGTACAAAAACTTGTAATAGAGATAGTCTCCTATTAATACTACCTGTTCCCAAGGAACTCTAAACATAATATTTATAATAATAAAACAATAAAATAAAAACTCCCTGTAAAATTATGTACCAGTCAAGAACTATACCCTTGTACATATTTGCAGAAGAAAAGCAAATGAGAATAAAATTAAGAAATAGGTGTGCTTGCTTTTCAGATCAGGTTCCTAGTTCTGAATATTTTTGCTAGTTGTGGGTCAGGTGTGTGCAATGGTTCCCTTTGCAGTTGAGCTAAAACATAAACACATACAAGTCTCTGATATAAACTGATGTTTTACCTGTACGTTTTTAGTTTTTCCAGTTACATTATGGGGGACTGGGGAAATCAAGAGCCATACAAAAAAACTTTGAGAATTTTTTTTGATAAGTCACAAAACATTAGACCAAGTGGTCTAATTCCTGCTTATTAAAACATGTTTTGTTTTTTTAATATATAAAAAAAGGAATTTGCCACTTGCCACAAATGCTATCCAAAAAAACAGCACTATGTGGCTGAGATACACCAGCTAAACCACAGACTGTAATATGCAGGAGACAGTGCTGAGCTACTGATGAAACTGTAAGGGTAATAATCGTAAAAAAAAAATTTAAAAATCCAGGGGGTAGAATATGTAAAATGTTAAACACAAATGGTGGCAAGATTTAAAGGGTATGTCCACCCTTAAATCAAACTTTTAATATAGGCTTCCCCTGGTCCCCCAGCCCCAACCAGCCTAGTTTTTATTTTAAGAAGGCTCCCCAAACTCTTACTTACCTCCCCTCTTTCCCCGCCCGCGCTCCCGGCCCTCTGCTTGCGAGAAATGCAAGCAGGGGCGGGACCGGCAGCCGCGTCTGTGATTGGCTGAGCTGCAGCCAATCACGGATGCGGCTGCCAGCAGCTTACTTCCGCGGAGGAAGAGGAGAGGTAGTAAGAGTTTGGGGAGCTTTCTTAAAATAAAAATTATGCGGTTTGGGGCTGGGGACCGTGGAAGCCTATACTAAAGGGTTAAATGCTAGGGGGAGGGAATCGGAGAGGGGGGAGAGAGGGGGGGGAGGGGGGGGGAGAAGGGCTGCAGTACGCATGGCAAAATCTACCTGAGGCCAGTAGGAGGCAGAGTCCTATATGGACTCTGCTAGCCTCCTGGTGGGCAGTTTTTGGGACTTTGGGGGGGACTCCGGAGAACCCTATGGAGCCTGGATGTTAGTGTAAGGATTCCACTACACTACATGGTGGGGCCAGTAGTTGGGGGATTATAGTTTTGGGGGTGGACATGCCCTTAAGTTAATTGGGGGGAGAAAAGATTATCTCATTTTAGAGATTGTACTACACAACTTTGACATAAAGAAGAATAGAGCAGGCATGGGAAATGGGTGTCTCATTTGAAATACAAAGTGTAATGCCCAGCAGGTACACCAGGGCAAAGCAACTCAAAACCGTGAACCACGTTTAGTTATCTTTAAAATGTGATTTTGTTGGCAACTGAGAAACCGCTTTAAATAGCTAATGATTATCACTAATAAAGTGATACAAAATAGACATATATGCGGTGTTACACCACACTAGATACAATCAGGGAGATTCAATAAAAGGTCTTTTCGTTTAAAATGGTGCTCATTTTGCCCAACCAATCAGATCTTATTTAACATTTGTAAGCTTACATCTGATTGGTTGGGGCAAAATGAGCACCATTTTAAACGATAAGAACTTTTATTGAATAACCCTGAATGTATTTAACAGTTATTTATGAAGTCATCATATCTCAAAATCCGTAAATAACAAGTGGTAAGCCTGTATTAACTCACCGCCGGTGAGAGCAAGTCCGGGTGCTTAAGCTCCGAATCCATCTCTAGTAACAATTTCTTCACAGTATACTGCATCAAACAAAGTAATCACAGGAAAGACTCACCGGAAGTGTTGTGTGGTCCGGGTGCCGCTGCCCCAGACCTGTCGCTGGAGGTCCACAAAGGTAAGTAATATTATAAACACAAGGAGAGTTCAGCAGTCTTCCCAGAAAAAGCAGCATTCGGCACTCAGATAGTACAATAAAACGTAACTTTTATTTACATTTAGTGCATAAAAAGGTACACCTGACGCATTTAGTACTACACCGATTACTTACTCACAGGCCTATGAGTAAGTACTCGGTGTAATACGAAATACGTCAGACATACCTTTTTATGCACTAAATGTAAATAAAACTTACGTTTTATTGTACTATCTGAGTGCCAAATGCTGCTTTTTCCGGGAAGATTGCTGAACTCTCCTTGTGTATATAATGATTATCACCAGGTTAATTTAAAATTTCAATGTTAATAACATTTTTATGACAGTTACCTAACATTTACATGGTTATCTGACAAGATCAGTTCATCAAAATAACCATAACATACAGCATTTCATAAAAGTTAAAGAATGATGAACTCACCAGGGTTTACAATTTGAAAGTCTGTTTTTCTTTGAACAGTTGATGGCAGCTCATTAATCCTTAATGAAAGCTGACGTTTGAATGGGGACATTTTTTGACTGAGAGCAGGAAATCCCCGGAAAGATCCCTGTCTGGCTAGCTGCTCTACAGGAGCATGGCGTCGAGGAATTACATGGGGGTTGTTCGGATCTCTGATCTCCTGGACTGAGTAGTTCTCTAAGCTTGGAGAAGGTGGCTGCACTGGGGTAGGAACAGAAGACGCCATTGTGGAAGGTACAGCTAATGCTAACGTTGGTATCACCTCATGCTCTGCAAAAAAAAGCACATTCCTACCTTTAAAACGATTCTAGGATCATGTTTCTAGATGCAATCTATGCAAACTTATAGCAGTATAAAAGATGGTGCTTGTGAAGGTTCTCATTCATCCAGGTCATGGCATATCTGTTGTATTCAATTAGATCAACTGGACTTGATGTTTAGTTCTTGGAGACATTTTGCTAGTCATCCAAGTGGCTTTCTCAATTCAGAATGACTTGTACAAGGATCTTTGGCAATTATGTACCCTGGAAGAGGTACAAAACAACAAACTGGCTTTCTTGGACTGCTTGGTAGAAGTCAAGGAAAATGGTAAACTGGAAGTAGAGGTTTACAGAAAACCAACACACACAGATCAGTATTTGATGTTTGACTCCCACCACCCTTTAGATCACAAGCTGGGTGTCATCAGAATCCTGCTGAGAACATCCCCACTAGCACAGAGGTGAAGGCTAAAGAAATGAAACATCTCAGAGGAGCCCTTAAAACTTGTGGATATCCTGACTGGGCCTTTGTCAAAAGAAGTAGAAGGAAAGAAAAGAACACGTATACCAACAGTGAAGGGGAAAAGCAAGACAGGAGAAAGAACATGGTCATCCCATATGTATGGGATGTATGTATGTCAGCCTATGACTAAGAGCGGAAGTTACACTCGAAACGTGTAAGGCTATGGAAGTTTTCTGCTTGTCATGTCACTGGTGTAAATAAAGTGTGTTGAATTGAAGAGTCGCAGATGTCTTGTATTCCGGTGTGCGCCGAAGCTCCTCGTGGTTGGTTAGCAGAGTATTATAGAGGACCAGTAGTGACGGGCCCGGGGCGTGCAGCACCCGGACCACAGACCCACTAGGGTAAGTTTAACCCGTGTATTTGAACCAGATAGTGTCGGGAGATGAGTGCTGTTTTTTAGTGACGGACCTGGGGCAGGCTCGCACCTGGGTCACTATACTGACAAATATGTCAGATATTATACAGAGCACGGTTACATGGCTTAAATCTGGCTTAGAGATTGGTTTCAGAGGATTTGAGCACTGTGATTTATGTTTTTTTGTCAAGTATTAAAAGAACATGGTCATCCCATATGTAGCAAGGGTCTCCGAGAAATTAAGAAGAATTTTCAAAAAAACACCGTATCCCGGTCTGCTTTAAACCGAACAACACAACGAGGCAGCAATTGGTACATCCGAAAGACCCAATACCGAAACACAAGAAAAGCGACATCATATACGCAGTGCAGTGAAGAATTCTCTGATTTGTATGTGGGGGAGACCAAACAGCAATGTATGGCCCAGCACAGAAGAATTCCTCGGGTCAGGACTCAGCCGTGTACCTGCATCTTAAGTATAAAGGACATACCTTTGAAGATTGTAATGTTAACATATTGGCAAAGGAATGTGACTGGTCCAAGAGAGGTGTCAAGGAGGCCATTTATGTGAAAATAAAGAAACCAAGCCTAAATAGAGGTGGGGGGGGGGGTTGGCACCAACTGTCTGCCATATACAATGCTGTTTTGACACCTTACCCTGAGCGTTCCTATAACACCTCTTAGCCTCACACCTTAACACCTGGCTGTGTTATGCTAATTGGGATTTTCCAGGGTACATAATTGCCACAGATTCTTGTACAAGTCATTCTGAATTGAGAAAGCCAGTCGGATGACTAGCGAAACGTCTCAGACTAAACTTCAAGTCCAGTTGATCTAATTGAATACAACAGATATAAAGGATGGTGTTTCCAGCAAGCACTGTGAGCGTTGACATCACCAGCACCATTGCTCTGCCCCATCCTGCCATAGGCACTGAGTATGCCCAGTTGTATACTACTGCTGTAACTGTCTAAATTTCTTCAGAAAAGAACGTTTGGTTATTTCTAGGGGGGGGGGGGAGCGGGGCTTCTTACAAAGCACAACATGTGTGTCACATTTGGAATATGTGGTGCAGTTTTGGAACCCCATATACAAAAGGAACATCTTGGAAATGAAAGCAGTTCAGAGAAGGGCAACTAAAATAATAAATGGAATGGCGGGGCTTGACGATGCAGGCAGATTAGACAAGTTAGGGCTGTTTACATTAGAGAAGCTACGTTTGCGTGGTGAAATGATCAATTTATATAAATATATTAAGGGGCCATACAATGAACTCTCTGGTGCATTGTTTACTAATTGGTCATATCAAAGGACACGTGGACATCCTTTAAGATTGGAAGAAAGAAGATTCATCTTCAGGTTAGGAAAGGTTTCTTTACAGTGAGAACGGTGAATCTGTGGAACTGTCTTTCAGCAGATGTGGTAATGGCAAGTTCATTGAATAGCTTTAAAAGTGGGCTAGATAAGTTTCTAAAACTAAAAAATATTGAGAATTACTGGTATTAATACATATACTGCAGTTCTGGTTGATCCAGGGATACTTTCCGATTGTCATTTGGAGTCAGGAAGGAATTTTTCCCTTTTTTTTAGCTGTTTTTTTTTTTTTGCCTTCCTCTGGATCAACTAAAAAAGAAGGGTGAAAATGCTGGACTTGATGGACGCATGTCTTTATATATAAATTGAAGTTGAATAAAGTTTCACCCAATTAGAAATAAAGCATTATAAATGTATGCCAAAATATAAATAAGATTGGATATTTTATTCTAATGACCAAATATGTATGTATCTCACCTCTGAAATCATAAGCATTAAGGAGAAACACCTCATGGTAGATGGGTTAATGTTTGGTTTTGTCATATTAGAAAAGCTGTTTAGCCTTTAAACTATAATTATTGTTTCTTTATGGTTTTTATAATAAAAATAATTTCTGTGATACACTGTGATTTAGGTAACCTATTCCAATGCTGCACAGACTTAATGCATTTCTTGGCTACAAGTCCCCACGTGGAAATAACGTTTCTTAGGAAGGTCATATACATCCATATTGTGTGTGTGTGGTGCCCATCTATGAAATCAAACCGAAAAAATCAATCCCATTTTTGTTAGTTTTGTTTTTTAACAGCCAAGATGGAAGATATTTATTGCTGCAAATTGCTAGATTACCCAATAATATAGAGTAGTGTAAAGCTTAGTCTGAATAAAGAAAATAAATTAATTCCACACGTGGTACACATATTAAAGAGCATGGAAAAACAGAAATGTGTGTCCAGCTAGAACTTTTGTTTGAAATTCTATAGACCTGCACAAACACTGAACCCTAAGCTTAGATAAAAAAAAATTGCCAGTGAAAATTGAACCATGCTGTCAGTAAATGTAGTTTCCAGTGAATGCAAGTAGCCATAGTTCAAACCAAAATAAAGGGTCTGCAAAAAACAGACTAAAAAAAAAATGTATAGCCTTTGGCAACAAGACACCAATATCCTATTATTAAAGGGCATTTTCACTGGAAAATGTTTACCTATTTATTCATATCACAGTAATGACCTCACTCCCCATATTTAATTTCCTCTCATTGTATTATTTTTCTTGTTATTTATTTTGTTAATTTTGCCCAGCGTTGTCAATCAGCCTTAAGTGCATGCGCCATTCCGTGTTTACTATAACAAATAGTGCCTCCAAGGGGGAGGGAGGCTTAAGCTGTGTAAACACCATGCAATATTTCGGCCTGATCGACTGATAGTTAAGTATATCGATCGGTCGGCTGCCCGCCCTTCACCAGCCGATATTTTCGCCCGACTGACCGAAAGTGCCGTGAATCAGTCAGTCGGCCGAAAATATCGGCTGGTGTGTACCTAGCCTAAAAATGTCTCTGATATGCTCCTACTCTCTGATTTAAGAAGTAAATAACAGAGCCATTCACACAATGTTACATTTTTGTTGGGGTAGACATGCCCTTTAAATACCACCCATTTCTTGGAGTTCAACAAAACCTGACATACATTCAGAAATGTAATTATATATAAATTTGTTACCTTTTCTGGATTCCTGTATCTGTTTCATTACTTCCTCTCTCTCTGCTTGCTCTGTAGCTGTGGTTACCCTGAAAGAGCCCTCGCGGGTGAAGGTGGTTCTGCTTGCATCAAATGTAGCTGTCACCCCACATTCTTTTTCCCGCTTCTGTTTTCTCTCCAAACAAGCAGCAAATGCACAGCCGACTGCATGACTGAGCCTCTCGCCCTGAAAAATTAGACAGGAGGTAGATTTGTACCAAATAACGCCATATACATTATTTTCCCCAAACATCTCTTGGAGATTATATATAATGAAATATTGAATTTATTGAAAGAGTGCTGCATATATTACCACTCACATTACTTCACCAACACGGGGATTAGCTTCTTGCCCCAAAATATAGAAGAAGAATGGGGTACCGCACACAGGTATTTTCAGTTGCTTACACATTCCCCTTCTTCAGGCAGAATAAAATGAAGGAATTACATTACTCAAAGTAGACACTCCCACATAGTGTGTGTGTGTGAGTGAGTGAGAGAGAGGGAGAGAGAGAGAGCTGCTTCTGCCAGTCTTACCGAGTTCTTCAGCATAATCTTTAATACAGGAAGGCCCAGGGCACTAACCTGGCAGATGAAAACTGCAAATACTCTGGCTCCCAAACAACACAATATTGAGAGGTCGGAATAATCAATCCTTCTTCCTTGCCCCAGGTACTTTTCATTTTTAAAAAGTTAATTTTTACAATATAGTTGACCTTTCAGGTGTTATACCAAATATGCTTGCAGGCTCTGCTACACATGGTCTGGCTCTTTACACATAAAAAAGATTCTCTTTATAAATGCAAGGCTTACTCTATAATCATACCACTGGGAGGGAGAGCTCCCCTGTGAAAGCCAGAGTCCTTAGTGAGGACCGGGAAGTAGCAGGCACCGAATGACACACAGCTCTTACTCTTCACTTTTTTGGGATTTTAGAAGGCACTGCAGAACAACCATAAGGAGCTGAGGTAAGGATTTTTTTACACTACACCAAGGGGCCAGCACTGGAGTAAATTTTAGTTTTGGGGGTGGACATGCCCTTTAAATTGAAAGTATAAAGAAATAAAAAATGGTCTTAATAGTTGTGTCATTGTGATGTATATATTTTGCAAAAAGCCTGGTTTTATTTTGTATCTGATCAAAAAGATTGAACACTTAAAATAAGTTCAGCATGTGCCTGCAATAAAAAAAATGTAAACAGGGGAAAAGGCCTTTATATAAAATATAGGAATACTTACTGTATCCTTAACAGCCATGAAGCAATGACAGATCCATCTTCTTGTTGTGCCATCACGACAGATGTATGAAAATGCCCTGTCAAAATTTCTGTCTGGAGCGCAGAATGACACTTTCTCTATAGTTTGGTCAACAAGAAGATCCTGAACATAATAATAAAAAAGAAACCAATAAAATACCTAGTAAATTGCAGAACCAAATACACATTAAAGAGAATCGTCACATTCAACTATTACTGCGCCCACAGGCAACTCTTAGGCTATTCCCATTATACAGTACTTGTTGGGAGGCAATATCCATAGATTATACCATACATGTATAAATCAAAATTAAATATTATCTAATAAAGAATACTAGCGAGGAGTTGTTGGGATAAACAGAGTGAAAATGGCAGAGGTTCTGATTTATTAAGTTTGTAAGCAGAGTCTATTTTAGTGAAGACACAAAATGCACCGATATTACTCATTAAACATGCATGCAAGCTGTGTCCTCCAACTGAACAACCATTCTGCAGTCTTCACTGAAACGGACTCTGCTTACAAACCTATAACTAAACCTCTGCTGTTTTTCACTCCTGGCCAGATACAAGCCAGGCCAACTGTTTGCCACTATTGACGGTCCGCCAGGCCTTGGTTGCAGAAAAAGTAGCCGTGTTCGCTGCAACCGATTGTGGGCTCTACAGGAGACATTATCACAAGCAAAATGTGATTTTACTTTTATCTAACACATGGTGGCGGATATTGGTTATATCTCCCTTATATTATATAAATATGTTTATATCTTCATAGGAAATTGCATTGAGTTTTTAGGAGCTACCTATGTGGTGGGGGTATATGATATTACATACAGGAAAGTTGTATATGTATGTGTGTACTATCTCACTATTACCATTTAAATGACCATCAGTAAATGTATATAAACAATAGCACTGACTTATATTAGGTGCAAGACAAAATATACAAAATACATAAACTTACTTACAGAGCTGAGATCCCTTTTTCAACATGGAATGGTCAAAATAGGAGGTTAAACCACACCCCTGTGTCTGCTCCATGTGAAAGAAGTGTAATCCAAAAAAAGCTTTTGCCTGCTACACAGGATGTGATGTGTATTGTAATGGACATATACACCAAGGTTGCTTATATACCACCTCCAGTCTGCATGTGGTATCAGTGAGTAATAAAAGACAAGACATCCCTGCTCTGTATGGTAGGAGGAAAGAAAGTGAAAGTAGATTGTGGTGTGTGCTTTGGAGTGCTATTGAATGAACACCAGATACTGTGTATAAGATCCTGTTACCACCTGTTGGGAGGACCGATTATTGGACAGACAATTTACCTTATTTGATACAAACTCTGAGGCAACAGATAAGTGTACACCAACTTACAAGGACACACAATATACAGGCCTGGTCAATATTCAAAGTGGTGCACTATAGACAAGGACACCCCTGATTACTGCATATATGTTATGTGGGGAACCTGTTTATTTGCACTGTCTGCTTTGTGCCAGACCACCAGAGTAACACACTGTGTGCCATGCTACCCATAATCCTTCCATAAAGCAGTGACATGGTACAAATTGGTGGGAGCGGTGCTGGTAATACCATTTATTCTCCCCGTTTTTTTTGTATGTTTGTTCTCTGTATTAAGCTATGGAGGCTGCTACTGAAAGTATTGATTTAAATCCTCCTGTCCTTGTACCTGCAGATGAAATTCCCGAATTAGACTCAGTAGTTCTACCAGGCCCAATTGCCAAACCTATTTTTAAACCTGATCCATTTGATAGGGTAACTAGGTAGTGGACTGATTGACTAAAACAATTTGAATTGGCAGACACTATTAATGATATAGTTTGAAGAACGCACTCCTGTAGACCTTGCTCTTTCTTTATATGTTTATTAGGGACATGCGTGCACAACGTTTCGGGTGTGACCTGAGGAAGGGGGACACACCCCGAAACGTTGTGCACGCATGTCACTAATAAACATATAAAGAAAGAGCAAGGTCTACAGGAGTGCGTTCTTCAAACTATATCATTGCTAAAAATATTTGAGGAACAGCACCCAGTAAGTCTCTGAGGAAAGGTGCGGGGATTAACTTAAACGTGTGAACAAGACACTATTAATGGTTGTGATGAAGGCGCTCGCTTGCATGTCCTTTTGCTTAGTGGAAAGGCCAGGCAGGTATACCAAGGATTTACTGTAATACTGAAATAAAAGCAGTTATCAGTTATTAAAAATTGCTCAAAGCAATTTTTTTTCATTTAGATCTATATAAAAGAGTATATAAAGGATAAATCCATTTCTTTAGGTAAACTGGGAATGAGAAATGTTTGTTTATACATTAGATTATTAGGGCAATGCCATTATAATAACATGATGCTTTGAGGTACCTTCTGTTATAATATATGAGGTACCATCACCACTTGCTGTGGTGAATACTAATAAGTATTAACCTAGCATGTTTAGTTTCAACCACACTGTGTGGCAGGATTGCCTGGGTCTACTCTCAGACCTGCAGGATTATCCTGTTTGGTTCCTCTGGAAGCTGATGACGGTCTGAGTAACAGTTTAAAATATACCTGTGTAAAGATTCTATATCCACTTATCCACACAAAACATCACACATAATTTCCACTGGGCACCAACGGGCACACTTTTGGGTTGGACCAGACCACTTTGGAACAGCTGTGGTCGCCCAATTTTCTCCCATTTTTATATATATACTAGCAAAAGTGTGGCGTTGGTGCACAGTAGAAATTATGTGTGTGTATGTTTTGGTGTGTGTGGATATAGTGGATATAGAATCTTTATCTATGTTATCTATAGAATTAAAATCTGTTTTGCTAGGTAATTATTTTTATTGATGATGTTGCACAAACATGCAAGTGATTCAGGATCTGTCTGCCTCTCCCTTATGCATATAGCCGTTAAAGGGGAAGTTCAGTGTAAATACGTATGCTTTTCAGAAAAAAGAGCAGTATTTTTTCATCCTAATGACCTTAACCTGCCCATTCAGCACTGTGTCTGTGTATTAATAAATGCAACCAAAATACTGACTTCCTGTTTGCAGGACCCCTAGTAGAGACCATTATGGTCTTGCCCTTGACCCAGAGCCTGGGTTGATTTAGTTGCTCAGTAGAGATCTGAGCATCTTTGACCCAGCCAACAGCCAATCAGTAGAAATTACAGTTTGAAACATTCCATGGATGTGGTGCATCCTGGGAAGAAGAGGGACCGTTAGAACCTGAAATGTCAGCTCACTAATGTCAGCAGCAGGGAACAGCAAAGGGTATGAAATCAACTGATTTTTCAAAATGGGAGAGAATATGTAGAATAACTAAAAAGGCATTACACAAACTATCAATTTAACAAATATTGATAATTTCCACTGAACTGTCCCTTTAAGCTGTAGGGCCAGAGAGAGGCTACTTACATCTCTTTAGCTAGTAGGTATCAGGATCCATTCTGAACTTGCTCTCCCTTTCTGCTCCCAGCAAGTATCCAGGGGTAGGCTCAAATGGGATAAGTCTGAAAGTCCCCAGGCAATCCCACCACATAATATGATCAAACACACACATACTCCCCCTATTCTATTTGACCTGCCAGCTTTTCACATATTTAAAAACGACGACTCCCAGCATTCCCTGGCTGCACAGAATGCTGGAAAATTTATTTTTCATACATCCTGGAATAAAGTCTTATAATGACTTACGGGCATTAAAAGACCATGCTTTAGCGATTCCTACCCAAGGATTTGAATATGCACATGTGTGAAAAATACATCTCCCAGCATTCTCTGTTGGCAGCAAGTTTCTACTTTGTCCATTGGCTAATGAATGTATTAAGATGCAATAAAGTGTAATAATATAGACCATAGGTGTTGAACTTTTCACATGTTTAAAAACTACAACTCCCAGCATTCCCTGGCTGAAGAACTCTGGAAATTTTCTTTTTCATACATCCTGGAATAAAGCCCTTATAATGACTTACAGACATTTAGTGATTTCTACCCAAGGGTTTGAATATGCACATGTTTGAAAACTACAAACTCCCAGCATTCTGTTAGCAGTAAGTTTCTTCTTTATGTCCACTTCCTGTATAGCAAACAGAAGCTGGATTGTCTCATTATTTTCTATGGAGAGGGGAGGGGGGAGTAAATGTGAGAGTCTGAAGAATTTTCTAATTGGCTAAGACAGTCACATGTTTTGCAAACAGCACATAATTGGCTGTAATACAGGAACTTCCTTACAGTTCCTGTCTTGTCATGTACAGTGCCAAAGATATTTATTTGATTTGCTAACAGTGTAAGAACCTCTCATTGGATGTAAGTAAAATTCCACTTGCTTTTAGGGTCTACATGGAGACCAAGTAGAAATCCTAGAGGTGTGGCTTAACCTATCATTTTGAGTTTTTCATTCAAACCTAGGGGTGTCCAGTAAAGTCAAGTATAATTTATTAATTGTATATCACTTGTTTTGTAATTCAGTAGTAAGTAGTAGTACCATACTTGTATAGTGTTATTTCTTATAGTGATTTTGATTAAACAGTGAAATGAAAAATATATGTATTTTGAAATAAACTGAAAAAGTCAAAACTTCATATGGAGTATAATCACAATAGTACATTCACATGCATAATTATATTTCTATAATCATATATTTAAACCTGTTGTGCCCAAAGGTTTTCTCTAAATCTTGCAATAAAATAATTAGTTGGCCAGCTATAGGCATCACATGCATTTTCATTTTGCGATTTGTAGTGAAAAGTCAATCTGGACAAAACACCTGAAAACGCCCTTTTGTGGCACAATGTTTAGGGAAATAACATTTTGCCAAAACAATTCCAAATATGCGAGAGAGCAGTGCAGCATTCCATATACATGGTCTCCACTTGAAGGTCAGAACAGAAGATTATAAATCGATATTTACTGCACAATCACAGTCAACTCCATTTTTTTAATGTGAACAATTACCCTATGTATAGGGAAGGTAGTAAAGTGAGTAAGTATCTGCAGAGCTTGCTGCAGTAAACATTTTACTAAACTCACACAGGTGTATCTATGTGGGCGATATACATGGAAAGACAAATATGATACATTTTTTAACACTGCAATTTATGGGCTTCATTAGATTCATTAGCCTGGTTGATTCTATAAATTGTAATAAATTATCTGCATCTTCGGCTTAAAATCAGCAGCAAGTGCAGAAATTTTTGATTCTTCTCCTTTGAGCTGCTAATGGCCGGCCTGTTGCCAACATGTCAAAGACAACTGTGAGAAAACATATTTACTTTGAAGGTGAAGAGGGAGACTAAAGAAAGTATTTCTTTGAAATACTGTATATACTGGAGTATAAGTCGATCCGAGTATAAGTCGAGGTACCTATTTTTACTTGAAGAATTAGTAAAAACTGATTGACTCGAGCATAAGCCGAGGGTAGAAATTATGATCACTACTGCCTTCTAATTTAGTATTGTTTTGTGACTTTAGTTGCACTTTAAATGGACAGCAGAATTCCATTAATCCCATACAGTAATAGCCAAATCCAGTACCAGTAAACCCCAATTCCTTGACACTCCAGGTGTTTAGAAACTACAAGCATGCTGGGAGTTGTAGTTTTCAAACATGTGTAGTGGCAAGGTTCAATAAACTTTTAATTAAGCTTACTATCATTTACAATTCTAAGAACCCCATTTAGTAAAGGGCACTCTGAACCCCCATATAGTAAAGGGCACTCTGAACCCCCATATAGTAAAGGGCACTCTAAACCCCCATATAGTAAAGGGCACTCTAAACCCCCATATAGTAAAGGGCACTCTGACCCCCCATATAGAAAAGGGCACTCTGACCCCCCATAGAGTAAAGAGCACTCTGACCCCCATAGAGTAAAGGGCACTCTGACCCCCATAGAGTAAAGACACTCCTAAATTAGGACTTGACCCGAGTATAAGCCGAGGTTACGTTTTCAGGCTAATTTTAAAGCCTGAAAATCTCGACTCATATTCAAGTATATACGGTACTCCTGATTTGAGAGACACAGACCTGTTTCACAACCACTTGGTTTTTGGTGTGCGTTGGATGCTCTACGCAAAAGCTACACCAGTGTGTTAAAACCTACGTTGCATCACGATGCACTCAATTATCTATAGGCCATGACTACTTTTGTAAAAGCAAGAACTTTCCATTAGGTCTTCATTAGCATACAACTTATTCAGGCTTGTTTCTAGCTTAAAGTGAAACTGTGGTTGCTACATTTAGGATAACATAAAAACCTCCTATCTCACCTTTAAAATGAGCCTGGAATATCATCTCTATTGGAAAACTGTTATAGTGCTGAAACACTTATAGACATGTGACCAACAAGCTACTCGCACTGATAGCCATGCTTACCCTTGCCTATGTAAACCTTAGGCAGAAGCAGAATGAAGTGTTAATGGGCAGCAACGTAGCTAGCACTGAAGTCCTGAGTTCGAATCAACATTTGGACACATCTGCAAGGAGTTTGTTTGTTCTCCCCGTACTTGCGTGGGTTTCCTCAGAGCACTCCAGTTTTCCCCTCAATCATAAAGACATACTGATAGGTAGTATGTGCCAAATAAATGTGCTTAGATTGTAAGCACTTCGGGCCTGATGTGAATGTATACATGTAATTGAAAAGAGCTACGGAAGATGTTGGCACTATATAAATCCACAATAATAATGACTTTTTTTGTCTGTAAAAAGATCCAGAAATCTAGGAGCAGGCAATGATGACATCTTTCCTCCAAAATTACTATTTAAATGTGCTTTGTGACTGCAGTGGTGTGACCAGTTGGGACAGAGACCAGAAAGATGTCATCTGTAAGTGCAAGCTCATTAATGATGGCATCATTCATCAGATGTCGGAGCATGGACTTTGTTTTTCTTTCAGTAAGTCTTCAGTGAGCATGCTCATACCCCCAGTACAGGGAAAGAGCAGAGGTGCAGGTGATGTTATTCAAGTGTTGTAGTTACAAATACAGTAGTATAAGCACCTGACAAATTCAAGCAAACACATGTGGATGTGGCATTCACAATAAATATATTAATTTAGCAATACCACATGTGATTGCTTGAATTAGTCAGGTACCTTATACTGCTATATTTGTAACTACAAGAGTAAAGGTGTTTGGGGCAGAACACCAAGGTACAGCTGTGACTTCCTACTAAGGAATACTGAAAACCACAACTTACATGTTATTTAAGTTACTGGAAAAAGTAACATTTGCCGCAATATAATTTCTCACAGACTGCAGTTTGTTCCAAGTCTTATATTAAAAGATATGAGTGCAGACTTAAACCTATCTTGTTTGAAGTCCACGGTTTAATTTGAAATGCACAACATAGGTTAGTAATTATATTATTACTAGCCGTACTGCGCTTCCTACCTTGGTTTTTTCATCAACAACACGAAGTCCATCCGCTGAAACATAGAGGACAGCCTTGATTGCTTTCTTGCCACCCTAAAGCATACACACAAAAAAAAAATATTTTTTTTTAGATTCTAAATAGATTCTAAACAGAAATAAAAATCTAGAATCAGAACACCTCAAGCCCAAGACCAAAAAGGAAATCTCAATTTAGTATTGATGGCCTTTCATTCACCAAGCAGAAGCTGGGGTTAGAGCAACAATCCAAAGGGAAAAATTCCGAGAACATTTTGAAAGACAGGTAAACACTAAGAATGTCAAACACTTTAGAAATGCTATGAAATGGAAAGAATTCTGCATCAAATTCTTTCACTAATTCTTGACTAAGTGACTGTTAAGAATCTGGCACACATCAATAAGGAGTTACTCCACTGGTATATTTGGCACAAAAATATTTTAGGGACTACACCACATGCTTTCATTTAAAGGGCATGTCCACCCTTAAAATTAAAAAAAAACTATTTGCTTATCATTTATTTGCCCCAAATCCCACTATTGTTAACACTCATTTATACCCATTTGTACCCTAATATTTCATGATAAGTATTGTCCAGGTTCTCTCCTTTTTGGCAAAGGTTTCCACCCCTCCTCAATGAACTTTTAGGAACTTGATCATGTGCAGAGGAGGTAGCATGCGAAAGAGCAGTCAATGCTTGGCTGTGAAAAATATTTAACATGGGCTTTTTTTTTTCAAGTCACATAAGGAAGTAGTTTTCAAACACCTGGAGTGCCAAGAAATTGGGGTTTACTGGTACTGGATTTGGCTATTACTGTATGGGATTAATGTATGGGAATTCTGCTTTCCATTTAAAGGGCAACTAAAGCCACAAAACCATACTAAATCAGAAGGCAGTAGTGGTCATAATTTCTACCCTTGGCTTATACTCGGGTCAATCAGTTTTTACTAATTTTTCGGGTAAAAAAAAGTACCTCAACTTATACTCGGATGGACTTATACACGAGTATATACGGTACACTGATGAGAAATGCATAGCACAGAACTGTGCTAAAATCAGGTTCACTTCAATATACTCCCCCTGCAGCTCTAGAAGAGTTTCTTTAAATGGTAAATGTATGCCAACTTAAAAGGCATATGTACTTTGTTTAAATCAAATTTTCCCATGCAGATTTTTTTTAAACACTATTAAATCCAGTTGATCTAACTAAATACAACATATATACCATAACCCAGATAAATGAGAACATTCACAAGCATTTAAAGGGCATGTCCACCCCCAAAACTATAATCCCCCCCAGTAATGGCCCCATCATATAGTGTAATAAAATTCTTACCTCACATCCCAGCTCCATATGGTTCTCCTGTAGCCCCCCCCCCCAAAGTCCCAAAAACTGCCCACCAGGAGGATAGCAGAGTCCATATAGGACTCTGCCTCCTGTCTCACCCCCGGGAGAAGTTTGGCATGCGTACTGCAGCCCTTCTCCCCCTCCCTCCCGATTAGGATTCCCTCCCCCTAGCGTAAAACCCTTTATATATAATATTCACCCTGTCCCCCCAGCCCCGACCGCTATATTTTTATTATTAGAAAGTGCCCCAAACATTACTCACCTTCCCTCTTTCCTCCGCCACACTGAACTCCTGGCAGCCGCGTCCGTGATTGGCTGCCGCTCAGCCAATCACAGACGCGACTGCTGGTCCCGCCCCTCTGCTAGCATTTTGTCGCAAGCAGAGGGTCTGGCAGTGCGGCGGAGGAAAGAGGGAAGGTAAGTAAAGTTTGGGGCACTTTCTAATAATAAAAATATAGCAGTTGGGGCTGGGGGGACAGGGGGAATGTTATATCAAAAAAAAATTTCAATGGTGGACATGCCCTTTTTTTATTATTTACAGCTCTCTGGCTTACCACGTCTAAGCGAAGAAACATACTGTACAAACAGGAAATAATTAACAGTTTAATTTGCAGCTTTGACCACTGACAATTCAACCAGTTAGAGCTGCTAGAATTAACAAAAAAAAAGAAAAAACAGCAAGCAAGAAAATGACTTAAGGCTGGTAAACACAATGCAATATTTTGGTCCGATCAACCGATAGTTCAGTGTATTGGTCGATTGGGCCGAAATGACTGTTCGTCTGAATCGGACGACAGGATGATCAGACATGGTGGAAAACCACATCCAATGGTGCGTTCCTCTATGGACCGCACGGTTGGTCACGGTAAACTGTCGGCCGCGACCAACAGTCCTTCCTCCTGGCCGACCGGTCAGAAGAGCAGAATGGTCAGTCAGGAGAAAAAGTTGCTGGTGTCTACCATGCTTAAGATGTTTATATTTTCCAAGCAATAGCTAGTAGAAATCCCCATGAAGTGCAAACTAGAGAGTTTAACTCTCTGGACACATCGTGATTAGCTGACCATTAGATTGTCAATCGTCTTTTAATAAAATATTGTTTCTTACACATGGTTGGAATGGTAGGGTAGTGCCATTATGTTTATCAGCAAGCCTAAAACATCTGCCGGCCCATATAGCACAATTTGACAGATACTTCATTGAAAGGGTCACTACAATTGGGGAATGGATCCATTATAGGCAGATATATGCCACGAGATGCGCAGGTTTCTACACACAGTGTCAAATAGCATTACCATTAAAATATGTTATTGGTCTCCTTTATTGCACTGTGTGATTAAATGAATGGTGATTACTAAGACAAGGCCATTTGCATGAGCTGTGAACCTTATAGCAGCAGCTGAGGTGAGAAAAAAAAAAGCTGTAAATTGAGTTGCTATCATATTCACAGACAATGCAGCAGCAAATGCCCAGGGTAAATAGATTTGATTGAATTTTAATCTAGGTACCTTTGCATTGAAGCGTTGATTTTAAAAAATATATAGAATTTATATAAAAAGGCTGCCCAATACCAGTGTGTAACTCCTTATAAATATTAAGCACATACATGGCGATGAACTTACTTTTGCAAAGAAGCCTTTGAAGTATTTCCTTTCCTGCAGGAACAGGGGAGGGGACAAGTCGAGCACTATTATTGTTGAAAGCTTCAAGTCTCCCAAGTTTTTAAATCAACATGCATTAAACAGATCAGTCAAGTAAAGGGGTATTAGTAACTCCTGCAACAGGGAGCTAAGGAAAATCCCTAAAAACATGCAATAGGAATAACTGGGTGCCCAGGAAAGCAACAGCTGACAAAACTTAAAACTGTGTGATTAAAATACTACCTTGAATCTTCCCATGCAAAGTCAATGTTTATTAGCTAAAAATATTATTCCTTCCTTTTATAGTTAACAGATAAATATGCATAAATCATATATACTTATGGTTCCCAAAGACACAAAGTTCCCCCATTGGATCGTACAATCACATTGTTGCGTCTATGGGCACCATTAGTTGGAGTCGAAAACTCAAATCAGGAAAGAGTTATAATGACCACACTATTTTGATATTTTAATCGATTCAATGGTAAATCTATTGAAATATCAATAAAAGGTCATTTAGAGGTGGGTGTTTAGCCAAATTATATTTATTGACCTAGACCATTGAAAAATGAGCAGGAAAAGAAAGTAATGGAAACGATGCACAGTGTAGCTATGCATTAAATGAGATGAGACGTATTGTATATAGTTATATAATTATATATTAACACTAATGCTATACTTTGTATTAGTTAACAAATCACATTTTTCCACGCCTAATATCTCTTCATACATTTTTATTGCTTTTTTAGCCTAGACATACACAGGTCATTACTGTCCACTATTCCCAATCAGATTTCCAATTGATCAACCAATTGGTAGAGTGTTAATTGGAAAAATGTGGTAATGCACAAGTGATCAGACCAATATGCCTCAGTGCACATAATCAGGTATGATTTCAGTTATTTGGACCAACTGGATTTACATAAAAATAATTTTGGTGTAACTGGTCAGGTTGATGACAGACTTTTCCTTTCTAGTAAGGCCTGATCATAATCTGTGACCAATAAGTATAAACACAAATTTGGCATCAAATGCAGCGCAAAGCTCTATAAGCTTACTTTCACATGAACGGCAGATAGCCGTTGTTTGACAGTTTTCTTTACCTGTTTAGAAAACAGACTAAAATGTCCGTGTGAAAGTAGGTATATAATACATAAGGCTCTGGCATTTCAATGGGGAGGTGCAGAGGCGAGAATCTATATTACAGTCACTCAGAGATGTCACTGAGTGACTTCCTGTATTCCACTGCCCCTCCCCATTTCTCTCTCCCTGCCTGTATTAGTAATGTAGATAACAAGCCGTTTCTGTACACTGACTGACTGACTGACTAAATTACTGTGCTGATAAGGAGGAGCGAGCGGCCGAGACAACTATGACTCAAAGGAATGCGCTTGCTCCCCCTTCTCAGCACAGTAATTCAGTCAGTCTGTGTAACGAACCGGAAGTGCACCGGGTGAGAGCCAATGTTTATTGTCTTCTTTTAGTTTTAGATAGAAATGGCAGTTAACTATTTGTATTTACAAAAACAGGCTTGTTATCTACATTACTAATACAAGGAGGGGGAGACAGAGTGACTGTGCTGGATTTTTCTTTTTTTGACCGAGATATTTTTCTTTTTTTGATACAGATATTACTTCACCTCCAAGTTCCCTGACCTCTATAAAAACACTCCGCCTAGTGGCCTCGTGTTTCTACATGGTCAGGGAACTCCTCTGTGGCGTAATATCCTTATATTACACTGTAGGTGGCGTATTATCCCTTATATTACAAGTGTCTGAGTATGCTGTCAGCTTTAAAACCTGCTAATCACAAAGAGACCGGTAATCAGCATTAATTAGGTCTGACACTGCTGAATGCAATCAAGAGACAGATAATCAGCGTTGATTAGGTCTGTGACCCTGCTGAATGCAATCAAGAAACGGGTAATAAGCATCAAGGGACAGGTAATTATCACAGATTAGATTGGTGACACAACTGAACGCAATCAAGACACAGGTAGTGTTGATTACATCTGTTAAATGCCCATAAAAGTGTCTGTAAAATGTCAGAAAAAACAAATTTTCAAGCTAATTATATATTGGAGGAGATACAGAGCAAAAAATGGATGGAATAAAGAAGAAAAAACCCCCAGATATTTGGCTCTTTCAAGCCAAAAAAAAAATTATCGACCCATGTATGTCTAGCCTAACGCAAGCTTTTTCATGCCTGCGGTAAGGAGCTATTAACAAGATCACTACTAGAGCAGTATTTTTTATAATATAACATGATTTTTTTTGGGGGGGGGAGGAAGAAATAACATTTTGATTGAAACGTTAATATCTAGTTTAGTCCTCTATCTTTTCATATGAACTAGTTAGGATTAGAATGTGAAACACATAGCTTAGCTGTAGTTACTGCTAGTCAACAAAACAAAAAATGGGTCTTTAGCTGTCAGGATGGAAAGATAACAGATAGAAGGTCATAGGACAAATCTAGGTCAGTGAAACACAGCAGCAGAAAGCATTATTGTCTAGTAACATGTTGCATGGGCAATGCACAAAAATAAACACAAATATCAATGTACTTAAATGAGCCTCCTTCAGTCAGATAAAAATGCCCATATCCATCAAAATGTTACAATCTAATTTTTGGTCTTCAGCTACCATACATAATACTATAATTGTACAATAATAAATAATTGCACAATAATATCTTAGCATGTATTGCTTACTTCAGGCTGGGAACACCTGGCTAGATTTTTTTGTCCCGACAGACCAATTGATGATAGCAAGCAGGATGAATCACTGTCTCTCACCGAATGTCGATGCAGTCGGTAGTTTGCCACGCCAGATTACGTGGTCCATATGAGAGTGCATGATTGCTGGTGATTTTTTGACATGTTCACCCTATCAGGACCCTGCCACTGGCATAATCACCTCCGATTTTTTGGCCCGACTGACACATATACAGAAATATTGGACAAAAAATCTTCTTGTGTATACCCAGCCTAAGACACTGTCAAAGCACTACAGGGGGCATAAAACAAGTTGGGTGTCATACAGGGGAGAATGAACAATAAAGTTGATTAGTACATAATACTAACTCAAATGTTTGTTTTTAGAAATGTGAATTATAATCAATTTGAATATTTTTTTTTTTTTTACAGGAAATAATTTTACATAATCTCTGTACTTCAAAGAAACAGGTCTACAGAGTGGAAATATCTGCAGAGAATATAAGGGAGGCATAGTGTAAATCAGTCAGGAGCTGTGTCTAATGAGACAAGACATACTTTCTGCTGCCAAGTTCAATGACCTTCCATTCAGCAGCCTTGTCCATAAGTCAGCCTTGCAGCTAGCAGAAGCTAGATATTTCTCCACAGCTACCTCATTTTTAGGGCGACAGTTAATCATGGTTAACATCAAAAAAACTACAGTAGTGTTATAGAAAAAGTGCTCATGCAATGATTTTCTTAAAATGTATCTACATAGGTTAACTGTTAAAATGCGTAAAAAAAAAAAGTTGCATTATATAACCTGCTAAAACAAGAAAATATATTTAAATTGACATTCATTTGAATCCACAGAAACCAAAAACTAACTAGGTGCAGCATATCAAACGCATACTGACATTAGTTCATTCTAGCACGATACGACAGGTAGAAAGGTCAGTTTTTGTATAATGTGATGAGAATAGCCATTATCAAACCTAATCTACAATTTGTAACCCCATGATTACTCTACAATGAATTAGGTCTGGTACAACATGTTGATAGTTTATCATTGCATTCCAGCCATAAAGAGTTTTCTGTATAATGGGATACTGTACAACCTTTTAGCAAATAAACATCACAAAGAACATAAAGACATTTTAGGTGAATTCACCCAAAAAAATGTCTTTCATTTGGTGACAAACTAATAAATGGGGACAGAACAGATGGAGATGGGGGAGAAGGTTGTTCACAACAAAAAATGACTAATGAGCAAATTGTTCTAATAAGTGTCGAGTGGGTGTGCTGGAAGGCAAGTCTCTTGAACCCGTCAGAAGTATTTTATAAATAAAGTTGTGCATAAGGGATGTTTCCCAGCAATAATAATTTATTACCAACTCCATAGCCCCCTATTCCATCACTTGTTTGCTGCAGGCAGGGTTATCATTGCCACATATGTAGAATTGGTAAATGCTGCAATCCCTATGTTAAATCTTTACAGCATTGCAAATATACATTAATGGCAAACCCTCTGCATCATTTTAAGGAATTTTGTTATTTTAGTAGGTAAACTGTATGCATGTTTAAAGGAACATGTATGCCACAGATAAAGCATTGCTAGAAACCATACACATAAAAATAAAAAGCCCTGTAACTCATTTATTATAAAATAGTATTCAAAGCACAGAGAAGACTGAGAGGTTCGGTAGAGGACCAGTAAAATACAGCACAAAATAGGCTGTAAAAAATAAAGCCATCCCTGTATACTAGTTTTAACTTTTAGAAGATAAGGCAAATTAAATGAACTGATTAATCAACTGCTTACTTCAGCACTAGTTCCCACTTCTTCCTATAATGTGCCATAAGCCTAAAGAGGGGCCTCTAACAATATTTTTGACTACATTCACCCTCTTCTCCATAAAGGCTAGAGTAATATATACACAACTGCCCTTAATATTTATTGTTGTTTTATAATCCCATTAAAACCTTAGATGCTGTCAGTTATGGCAGGTGTTTTCACTGCTGGAAATATTGCAAGGAAGGAATTCAAAGTGTTACCTAGGTTAATGACCCTAGAAACCACTTCAAAAGAAACAACGGTTGGAAAAAAAGACACTCCAGAAATGCTGTAACATAAAAAAAAATCAGGAAAAAAAGCCTTGCTTTATTTTGTCATATCAACTAAAATACTAAAAGGTAAAACACTATTGTTTTTTTCTTTTGTTATGATTAAAGGAAGGATTCTATCACCTCCAAAAAAGAGGACACCTTTACAAAGCTCCCTGTAAATATCCTGAATTTCATTGATTTAAAAATAAATTAGGACTAAGACGATACAAGGAGGAACAAGGACAGGTTTCCCAGGCAAGCTTGTACATGTCATTATTAAATGTGATACTGTAACTACACCCAAGCTATTAGGTACAAAGAAAGAGTGTACAGGAAAAGTTACAGATAAATATAAAGAACTTCTGGTTAACATTAACATTTATGTGAGCAGAATAAAAGGGTTAAATTAAAGGACAGCTTGTGGGCATGTGGGCCAACCTATTAGAAGACATGCATTACAGGGTATGTGCCCTCACATGTAGGGGGAATGTAGTGGCTCTCCCGGTAAGCATAAGAACACATTTAGGGAAAAGGTAATTTAACAGCTACTAATTGCAACCCTTTTTTTCTTACTAGGGGGGGGGGATTACCTTTTCCCTAAAGGGGAGTTTGTTCTTATTATTATTAGGTACTTTGTTAAAAGTGTGTTTCTAAAGCCCAGTTGGGATCTGGGCTATATTCCCCTATAAAACTTCCCAGGGGCCTTACTCTATATTTGTCACCAGGTAATCATTCACCTGATCTGCTTACCCTGAGCAGTTGGTGGGAGGTTTAAATGAATCCTTCAGTTCCCCTTTAATTCAGAATATTCCTGTGGTAAATTATTTTAGGGCTAGCCCTGTCAATCCTCTAAAATGCAAAAATATCTGAAATATATGATTTGAATACAGTTATACATACAGATTTTAATCTTTTCACAGCCATCTTCACAGACGTGCATTCCTCTTGATTCTTCCACTTCTACATGGCAAGATACTGAAGGAAATAAAGCAGCTTATTGATTTAGATTTGCATTCATTTTTAAAGGGCAACTGTAGTCTCTAAACAAGTCAGGGTTAACTGAAAGCCTGCACTATTTCCTTTAAAATGAGCCGAAAATCAATCTCTGGAAGGAGCCGGTGGAAATGACATTGGGGTAAATGTTCAAACGTCCTGCTTCCAGTAGGTTGAGTGACATCACCTGACCTTTGCCCTACTGTTGCCCCGGGGGAGAAGCATGCTCAGTTAAGACTTAAGCTGGGGAAATCAGGAAGTACCTGGGGAAAATAATTGACAGCTGAGAAGGGGAGCCTATTAATGCAGGCTGAGGCTGGTCACATGGCTGAAACGAAGGTGTTCAAGAAGGAAGTAATATTGCTAAACCTTTCCAGCAATAACTTCTCACAAATTTTATCTAGAGATGTGATTTAGGTGAGATGGAAGGCTTTTATATAATTTTTACTAGTTTGGAAGAATTTGAAACCACAGTTACCCTGTAGGTTTACAATAGAAATACTTGCAATCTTAGAGAAGATAATAGTTTTGTATTTATATACACAATAACTTGCACAGAGCTGAATAGGCCTGGATATTTTGTGTTTCCATGGTAGACTTTTATAAGTGCACTGCAATTTTAGAGAACTTCAGTTTTGCTAACATAGACCACCTGTGGACAGATTGGTTTTAACAGATTGTGCCTTTGCCACATGTACCGTATATACTCGAGTATAAGCCGACCCGAGTATAAGCCGAGGTACCCATTTTTACCTGAAAATTAATGAAAACTGATTGACTCGAGTATAAGCCGAGGGTAGAAATTATCAAACAAAATTTACCTTTCCCAACTCTGTAACTCTGAGGCTCTCCAGAGTTTGGAAACTACAACTCCCAGCAATAAAGCATGCTGGGAGTTGTAGTTCCTACATTTTTATTGGCAATCTAACCCCCAAAGGCAATAATAGACCATATACAGTAAAAAAAAGTTTAAAATTAAGATGAATTATAATCTCTGACCTCGGTAACTAACATTATCAGTGCTGCTCACAATCTGTCACGTTAAGAGCACACCAGGCCTGCCAGTATTACAGGAATGATAGTACACTCTGAATCCGTGCTAAAGGGCTGCATGATATCATCCCAAACAGACCACTGCATTACCAGTATATTTCAGTAATTATTATATACCCATTCAACATTGGATTAAACAAGCATGTAAAAATAATAACTTACCGGTCCCACAGACCGGACAGGAGCACGGAAGACTCCGACTTCCCTGCTCCTCCATTCCGGCAGTACAGTACAGGTACCAAGCCTACGTAATGGCGCGCCCCGCCTAACGTGCCTGATGCACATTCCCGGTAGTCTCTCTGCAGCGGTTGTTCTCCCTCCCTGTGTCCAAGCTCCCTCCCGGTGTGCAAGCTTCCTCCCGGTGTCCAAGGAGGCTGTGACCTAATGGGCTGAACCGGTAAGTGAAAAACTTTTTTTTCCTGCAGATTTGCCATGTGACTCGAGTATAAGCGAGGCAAGGTTTTTAGGTTTATTTTTAAACCTAAAAATCTCGGCTTATACTCGAGTATATCGGTACTCTGCCAACAATAGCAAGCCCTTTTTTTAAATAATAAACTAAATAGAACCTCAATACTAGACTATACTAGAGAACAAAAGCAATTTAAATTATCCTATTCTAGCACACACTGCAGGGGTTGTTCCTATAAAAGCGTGTACAAATTTTGTAACAATAAAAAAATGATATGTTATTCAGGACCCAGTACGTTTAGCTTAAAAGTTTTAATAATGCTCCAGAGTGAGAAATTATATTTACAACCTCCCTGCTACTTCCTGGTAAGGCTGACGGTCACGGCCATGACAATGATGTCACGGCCAATGGCTGACTGCAATTACGGACGAGCCCCCACGCTGCTGCTTGTGAATGGAAAAGGCACGTAGCAGCAGCAACTAAGAGGGAGCAAGAGGCGGTGGATCTTGGAGATGTAAGTATCATTCTGACTCTGGGTGCATTACTAAAAAATTAACATATGGGGGGTCTTTTCATAGGGGTGGACATAGCCTTTAATATTTCTGCAAGTTGTGATGTTGTTTGATATATGAAGTAACCTTTGGGTTCGGGGGGAGTGCTAATGGGCTTTCCATTACACACATGCAAATCTCTTGTACTAATACCAATGTTCATCCCTCTAATTTTTTTTTCATCAGTTGTGTGCACAAATACATATCATCTGGTATGGATACAAGATTAATCCTGTGCATACTGCAGTTGCTATATGCTGACTAGCTGTGCCTGTTTTTAGGTACACAGTTTAGAGGAAATAGTGACTAATACCCTTTCTGCACACAGCAGTAAAATGACAACATTAATTGTCTTGTCTGTAAACATTATTTCTTCAATATAACAAGTCTTAAAGGTAGATTAGGGCTAGGTCACACTAGCGAAATTTTTGTGCGTTAGGCACATGATTTTTCAATGCGATTTCGGTTGCTTTGTGATTGCACATCACTTTGTGATATGCAATCGCATGTGATCACCATTTTATTTGCAATTACAATGCGGTTTCCTATCTAAAAAGGCGAAAACAAAATTGCAATTGCGCGCAAATCTCACCGGAATCGCGAAACCAATCAGTTGCGATTGCGCAAGTGTTTTTCCAGTGCAATGCAGTGTGCCCGTGCCCTTAGACATTTACAGAAACCACTCTAGTGTTTTGCAGCAATAAGTTCGGAAACAAGCCAGAACCATGTCCGATAGGACTGCAGTGCTGGGATAAAGACAGATTATTTTGTAAACAGGGAAAAGATTGTTAGACTACGTGAAAATAAAGTTGGGATGCTTTGTTAAAGAAAACATTGGCATAGTGGTACAAAATTAGCACAAACAGGTATGGCGCCAGCACTCAGTGTCCTCAGGTACTCAGTCACTTCGCTGTGCACATCCGAGGGCTTAACTCCAACACCTCCGCATAGATACAAAATTACCTAGGACGGCATTTGCTTTCTTTAAAATAATCACTTTATTTTCATACTCATTAAAAGTAGGGCTCTACTTAGCCAATAAGTCTTATTGGCAAACCTTTTGGCAAATTTGCAACAGGCAGGATATGACGTTTCGGGTCACATGACCTTGAGAAAGGGTCATGTGACCCAAACGTCATACCCTGCCAGTTGCAAATTTGCCAATAAGCTTATCGGGCTAAGTAGAGCCCCACTTCTATGCATAAGTAATTATTTTAAAGAAAGCAAGTGCCGTCCTACGTACTTTTGGTACACAAATTCAGAAAAAGGGGTTCTAAAAGTTCTATAGAACTTAGATCATAAATTGTATGCAGGTGTGGCATTCAAGTGATGTTGATTTATATAAAGTAGTTAAAGGGCATGTCCATCAACCCGACTAAATTTGCCACTGTTTAGTGGAAAAACAAGTACCTAATAATAATAAGAACAAACTCCCCTTTAGGGAAAAGGTAATTTAACAGCTACTAATTGCAACCCTTTTTTTCTTACTAGGGGGGGGGGATTATGATTGCCCCCCCCCCCCCACCCCCCCCCCCCCCCCAGTAAGAAAAAAAGGGTTGCAATTAGTAGCTGTTAAATTACCTTTTCCCTAAATGTGTCTTATGCTTAACGGGAGAGCCACTACATTCCCCCTACATGTGGGGGCACATACCTGTAATGCATGTCTTAATAGGTTGGCCCACATGCCCACAAGCTGTCCTTTAATTTAACCCTTTTATTCTGCTCCAATAAATGTTAATGTTAACCAGAAGTTCTTTATATTTATCTGTAAATTTCTGTACACTCTTTTTGTACCTAATAGCTTGGGTGTAGTTACAGTATCACATTTAATGATGACAATGTACAAGCTTGCCTGGGAAACCTGTCCTTGTTCCTCTTGTATCGTCTTAGTCCTAATTTTTTTAAATCAATGAAATTCAGGATATTTACAGGGAGCTTTGAAAGGTGTCTCTTTTTTGGAGGTGATAGAATCCTTCCTTTAATCATAACAAAAGAAAAAAACAATAGTGTTTTACCTTTAGTATTTTTGTTGATATGACAAAATAAAGCAAGGCTTTTTTCCTGATTTTTTTTATGGTACAGCATTTCTGGAGTGTCTTTTTTTCCAACCGTTGTTTCTTTTGAAGTGGTTTCTAGGGTCATTAACTAGGTAACACTTTGAATTCCTTCCTTGCAATATTTCCAGCAGTGAAAACACCTGCCAAACTGACGCATCTAAGGTTTTAATGGGATTTTAAACACAACAATAAATATTAAGGGCAGTTGTGTATAATTACTCTAGCCTTTTAGGAGAAGAGGGTGAATGTAGTCAAAAATATTGTTAGAGGCCCTCTTTAGGTTATGGCACATTATAGGAAGAAGTGGGAACTAGTGCTGAAGTAAGCAGTTGATTAATCAGTTCATTTAATTGCCTTATCTTCTAAAAGTTAAAACTAGTATACAGGGATGGCTTTATTTTTACAGCCTATTTGTGCGATTTTACTGGTCCTCTACCGAACCTCTCAGTCTTCTCTGTGTTTGAATACTATTTTAAAAATGAGTTACAGGGCTTTTTATTTTTATGTGTATGGTTTTAGCAATGCTTTATCTGTGGCATACATGTTCCTTTAAACATGCATACAGTTTACCTACTAAAAAACAAAATTCCTTAAAATGATGCAGAGGGTTTGCCATTAATGTATATTTGCAATGCGTAAAGATTTAACATGGGATTGCAGCATTACCAATTACATATGTGGCAATGATAACCCTGCCTGCAGCAAACAAGTGATGGAAGGGGGGCTATGGAGTTGGTAATAAATTATTATTGCTGGGAAACATCCCTTATGCACAACTTTATTTAAAAATACTTCTGACGGGTTTTAAGAGACTTGCCTTCCAGCACACCCACTCGACACTTATTAGAACAATTTGCTCATAGTCACTTTTTGTTGTGAACAACCTTCTCCCCCCTCTCATCTGTTTGTCCCCATTTATTAGTTTGTCACCAAATGAAAGACATTTTTTTGGGTGAATTCACCTAAAATGTCTTTATGTTTTTGTGATGTTTATTTGCTAAAAGGTTGTACAGTATCCCATATACAGAAAACTCTTTATGGCTGGAGATGCAATGATAAACTATCAACATGTTGTACCAGACCTAATTCATTGTAGAGTAATCATGGGGTTACAAATTGTAGATTAGGTTTGATAATGGCTATTCTCATCACATTATACAAAAACTGACCTTTTACCTGTCGTATTGTGGCTAGAATGAACTAATGTCAGTATGCGTTTGATATGCTGCACCTAGTTAGTTTTTGGTTCTGTGGATTCAAATGAATGTCAATTTAAATATATTTTCTTGTTTTAGCAGGTTATATAATGCAACTTTTTTTTTTACGCATTTTAACAGTTAACCTATGTAGATACATTTTAAGAAAATCATTGCATGAGCACTTTTTTATAACACTACTGTAGTTTTTTGATGTTAACCATGATTAACTGTCGCCCTAAAAATGAGGTAGCTGTGGAGAAATATCTAGCTTCTGCTAGCTGCAAGGCTGACTTATGGACAGGCTGCTGAATGGAAGGTCATTGAAATTGGCAGCAGAAAGTATGTCTTGTCTCATTAGACACAGTCCCTGACTGATTTACACTATGCCTCCTTATATTCTCTGCAGATATTTCCACTCTGTAGACTGTTTCTTTGAAGTACAGAGATTATGTAAAATTATTCCTGTAAAAAAAAAAAAAAAAATTCAAATTGATTATAATCACATTTCAAAAAAAAACATTTGAGTTAGTATTATGTACTAATCAACTTTATTGTTCCTTCCCCCTGTATGACACCCAACTTGTTTTATGCCCCCTGTAGTGCTTGACAGTGTCTTAGGCTGGGTATACACAAGAAGATTTTTTGTCCAATATTTCTGTATATGTGTCAGTCGGGCCAAAAAATCGGAGTGATTATGCCAGTGGCAGGGTCCTGATAGGGTGAACATGTCAAAAATCACCAGCAATCATGCACTCTCATATGGACCAGTAATCTGGTGGCAAACTACGACTGCATCACATTCGGTGAGAGACAGTGATTCATCCTGCTTGCTATCATCAATTGGTCTGTCGGGACAAAAAAATCTAGCCAGGTGTTCCCAGCTGAGTAAGCAATACATGCTAAGATATTATTGTGCAATTATATTATGTACAATTATAGTATTATGTTGGTAGCTGAAGACCAAAAATTAGATTGTAACATTTTGATGGATATGGGCATTTTTATCTGACTGAAGGAGGCTCATTTAAGTACATTGATATTTGTGTTTATTTTTGTGCATTGCCCATGCAACATGTTACATAGACATAATGCTTTCTGCTGCTGTGTTTCACTGACCTAGATTTGTCCTATGACTTCTATCTGTTATCTTTCCATCCTGACAGCTAAAGACCCATTTTTTGTTTTGTTGACTAGCAGTAACTACAGCTAAGCTATGTGTTTCACATTCTAATCCTAACAGTTCATGTGAAAAGATAGAGGACTAAAACTAGATTAACGTTTCAATCAAAATGTTATTTCTTCCTCCCCCCCCCCAAAAAAATCATGTTATATTATAAAAAATACTGCTCTAGTAGTGATCTTGTTACTAGCTCCTTACCGCAGGCATGAAAAAGCTTGCGTTAGGCTAGACATACATGGGTCGCTAATTTTTTTTTGGCTTGAAAGAGCCAAATATCTGGGTTTTTTTTCTTCTTTATTCCATCCATTTTTTGCTCTGTATCTCCTCCAATATATATTAGCTTGAAAATTAGTTTTTTTCTGACATTTTACAGACACTTTTATGGGCATTAACAGATGTAATCAACACTACCTGTGTCTTGATTGCGTTCAGTTGTGTCACCAATCTAATCTGTGATAATTACCTGTCCCTGATGTTATACCCTTCTTGATTGCATTCAGCAGGTTCACAGACCTAATCAACGCTGGATATCTGTCTCTTGATTGCATTCAGCAGTGCAGACCTAATTAATGCTGATTACCGGTCTCTTTGATTAGCAGGTTTTAAAGCTGAACAGCATACTCAGACACTTGTAATATAAGGGATAATCCGCCACCTACAGTGTAATATAAGGATATTACGCCACAGAGGAGTTCCCTGACCATGTAGAAACACGAGGCCACTAGGCGGAGTGTGTTTTATAGAGGTCAGGGAACTTGGAGGTGAAGTAAATCTGTATCAAAAAAGAAAAATATCTCGGTCAAAAAAAGAAAAACCAGCACGTCACTCGTCTCCCCCTCCTTGTTTAGTAATGTAGATAACAAGCCTGTTTTGTAAATACAAATAGGTAACTGCCATTTCTATCTAAAACTAAAAGAAGACAATAAACATTGGCTCTCACCCGGTTGCACTTCCGGTTCGTTACACAGACTGACTGAATTACTGTGCTGAGAAGGGGGAGCAAGCGCATTCCTTTGAGTCATAGTTGTCTCGGCCGTCGCTCCTCCTATCAGCACAGTAATTTAGTTCAGTCAGTCAGTCAGTCAGTGTAAAAGCGGCTTGTTATCTACATTACTAATACAGGCAGGGAGAGAGAAATGGGGAGGGCAGTGGAATACAGGAAGTCACTCAGTGACATCTCTGAGTGACTGTAATATAGATTCTCGCCACTGCACCTCCCCATTGAAATGCCAGAGCTTAGTATTATTACCTACTTTCACACGGACATTTTAGTCGTTTTCTAAACAGGTAAAGAAAACTGTCAAACAACGGCTATCTGCCGTTCATGTGAAAGTAAGCTTATAGAGCTTTGCGCTGCATTTGATGCCAAATTTGTGTTATACTTATGGTCACAGATTATGATCAGGCCTTACTAGAAAGGAAAAGTCTGTCATCAACCTGACCAGTTACACCAAAATTATTTTTATGTAAATCCAGTTGGTCCCAAATAACTGAAATCATACCTGATTATGTGCACTGAGGCATATTGGTCTGATCACTTGTGCATTACCACATTTTTCCAATTAACACTCTACCAATTGGTGATCAATTGGAAATCTGATTGGGAATAGTGGACAGTAAGACTGTGTATGTCTAGGCTAAAAAAGCAATAAAAATGTATGAAGAGATATTAGGCGTGGAAAAATGTGATTTGTTAACTAATACAAAGTATAGCATTAGTGTAATATATAATTATATAACTATATACAATACGTCTCATCTCATTTAATGCATAGCTACACTGTGCATCGTTTCCATTACTTCTTTCTGCTCATTTTTCAATGGTCTAGGTCAATAAATATAATTTGGCTAAACACCCACCTCTAAATGACCTTTTATTGATATTTCAATAGATTTACCATTGAATCGATTAAAATATCAAAATAGTGTGGTCATTATAACTTTCCTGATTTGAGTTTTCGACTCCAACTAATGGTGGCCATAGACGCAACAATGTGATTGTACGATCCAATGGGGGAACTTTGTGTCTTTGGGAACCATAAGTATATATGATTTATGCATATTTATCTGTTAACTATAAAAGGAAGGAATAATATTTTAGCTAATAAACATTGACTTTGCATGGGAAGATTCAAGGTAGTATTTAATCACACAGTTTTAAGTTTTGTCAGCTGTTGCTTTCCTGGGCACCCAGTTATTCCTATTGCATGTTTTTAGGGATTTTCCTTAGCTCCCTGTTGCAGGAGTTACTAATACCCCTTTACTTGACTGATCTGTTTAATGCATGTTGATTTAAAAACTTGGGAGACTTGAAGCTTTCAACAATAATAGTGCTCGACTTGTCCCCTCCCTGTTCCTGCAGGAAAGGAAATACTTCAAAGGCTCTTTGCAAAAGTAAGTTCATCGCCATGTATGTGCTTAATATTTATAAGGAGTTACACACTGGTATTGGGCAGCCTTTTATATAAATTCTATATATTTTTTAAAATCAACGCTTCAATGCAAAGGTACCTAGATTAAAATTCAATCAAATCTATTTACCTGGGCATTTGCTGCTGCTTGTCTGTGAATATGATAGCAACTCAATTACAGCTTTTTTTTTCTCACCTCAGCTGCTGCTATAAGGTTCACAGCTCATGCAAATGGCCTTGTCTTAGTAATCACCATTCATTTAATCACACAGTGCAATAAAGGAGACAAAACATATTTTAATGGTAATGCTATTGACACTGTGTTGTAGAAACCGGCGCATCTCGTGGCATATATCTGCCTATAATGGATCCATTCCCCAATTGTAGTGACCTTTCAATGAAGTATCTGTCAAATTGTGCTATATGGGCGAGGTGGCAGATGTTTTAGGCTTGCTGATAAACATAATGGCATACCCTACCATTCCAACCATGTGTAAGAAACAAATTTTATTAAAAGACGATTGACAATCTAATGGTCAGCTAATCACGATGTGTCCAGAGAGTTTAAACTCTAGTTTTCACTTCTGGGGATTTCTACTAGCTATTGCTTGGAAAATATAAACATCTTAAGCATGGTAGACACCAGCAACTTTTTCTCCGGACGACATTCGCTCTTCTGACCGGGCGGCCAGAGAGGAAGGACGTTGGTCGCGGGCCGACAGTTACCGTGACCAACCGTGCGGTCCATAGAGGAACGCACCATTGGACGTGGTTTTCCACCATGTCTGTCATCTGTCGTCGATTCAGACGAACAGTTCATTTCGGCCCAATCGACCAATTAACTGAAACTATCGGTTGATCGGACCAAAAATATTGCATTGTGTTTACCAGCCTTAAGTCATTTTCTTGCTTGCTGTTTTTTTCTTTTTTTTTGTTAATTCTAGCAGCTCTAACTGGTTGAATTGTAGTGGTCAAAGCTTGCAAATTAACTGTTAATATTTCCTGTTTGTACAGTATGTTTCTTCGCTTAGACGTGGGAAGCCAGAGAGCTGTAAAGTGTGAGGGATCCTGAGTGGAAATTTCTCAATAGGATGGCTAAAAAAGGCACACATTTCTGTTAGGCTAGGTTTACTCAAATGTATTTTGTTAGTTTTTCAGGCATTATACTGGCAATTCCAGATGTTTTGCTGTTAGGAATCTGCTAAATTAACGCCTGTAAAATGCTGGCAGAACGAACTAAAGAAAGTAAAAGAACAGTGTTTAAAGGGCATGTCCACCATTGAAATTTTTTTTGATTAACATTCCCCTGTCCCCCCAGCCCCAACTGCTATATTTTTATTATTAGAAAGTGCCCCAAACTTTACTTACCTCCCTCTTTCCTCCGCCGCACTGCCAGACCCTCTGCTTGCGACAAAAAGCTAGCAAGAGGGCGGGGACCAGCAGTCGCGTGTGATTGGCTGAGCGGCAGCCAATCACGGACGCGGCTGCCAGGAGTTCAGTGTGGCGGAGGAAAGAGGGAAGGTGAGTAATGTTTGGGGCCACTTTCTAATAATAAAAATATAGCGGTCGGGGCTTGGGGGACAGGGTGAATATATATATAAAGGGTTTTACGCTAGGGGGAGGGAATCCTAATCGGGAGGGGGGGTGGAGAAGGGCTGCAGTACGCATGCCAAACTTTCCCGGGGGTGAGACAGGAGGCAGTGTCCTATATGGACTCTGCTATCGTCCTGGTGGGCAGTTTTTGGGACTTTGGGGGGGGGGGGGGCTACAGGAGAACCATTGGAGCTGGGATGTGAGGTAAAATTTATTACACTATGATGGGGCCATTACTGGGGGGGGGGGGATTGATTATAGTTTTGGGGGTGGACATGCCCTTTAAATGCTTGTGAATGTTTCATTTATCTGGGTTATGGTATATATGTTGTATTGTAGATCAACTGGATTTAATGTGTTTAAAAAAAATCTGCATGGGAAAAATTTGATTTAACAAAGTACATATGCCTTTTAAGTTGGCATACATTTACCATTTAAAGAAACTCTTCTAGAGCTGCAGGGGAGTATATTGAAGTGAACCTGATTTTAGCAACAGTTCTGGCTATGCATTTCTCATCAGTGTACCGAAATACCGTGTATAAGTCCATCCGAGTATAAGTTGAGGTACTTTTTTTTACCAGAAAAATTAGTAAAAACTGATTGACCCGAGTATAAGCCAAGGGTAGAATTATGACCACTACTGCCTTCTGATTTAGTATGTTTGTGGCTTTAGTTGCCCCTTAAATGGAAAGCAGAATTCCCATACATTATCCCATCAGTATCCAAATCCAGTACCAGTAAACCCCAATTTCTTGGCACTCCAGGTGTTTGAAAACTACAACTCCCAGCATGCTTTGATTGGTGGGAATTGTAGTTTCTAAACATGTGGAGTGGCAAGGTTCAATAAACTTTTAATTAAGCTTACCATAATTTATAATCCTACAGACCCTCCATATAGTAAAGGGCACTCTGGCCCCCATACAGTAAAGGGCACTCTGGCCCCCATACAGTAAAGGGCACTCTGGCCCCCATACAGTAAAGGGCACTCTGGCCCCCATAAGTAAAGGGCACTCTGGCCCCCATACTAAAGGGCACTCACTGGCCCCCCATATAGTAAAGGGCAATCTGGCCCCCATTAGTAAAGGGCACTCTGGCCCCATATAGTAAAGGGCACTCTGGCCCATAATGTAAGGGCACTCTGGCCCCATATAGTAAAGGGCACTTGGCCCCCAGTAAAGGCACTCTGGCCCCCATATGTAAAGGGCACTCATGGCCCCCATATAGTAAAGGGCATCTGGCCCCCATTTAGTAAAGGGCATCAAAATGCCCAAATGGGCAATTGAATTCAAACTTGCTTGTTTATCTATTTGGGTATAGTCAGTACTATCTTGACCCGCACAGGCAGTTATTAGGCTACTTTCAGAGAAACCGCAAATGCCTTCCCTGAACGTTTCCTGAGCAGGTCCCTGACAGTAACAGCTACATGTAGCGTTTCTCTAACGTAAAACATCTGGAACCACTCAAAATGAATGCCCATCTAAAAGTAGCCCTAGAGTCTAGTACCTTGTGTACAGGGGTGGCACTGGTTACTTATAGTTCGGCATAACTATATACTGCACTTTGCTTCACATAGGGATATATAAAAATGTGCAAATGGAAAATATTGTGGACCACATACACTTTTATTAGGCTACGCCGATTTTAAAGTTGACATAGTCTCTCCAAAAAAGAGAACACTTAAAAATATGCTTACTACTACCTGGTCCACTCTCGCACATACATACATATAAAATGTAAAAGAAAAAAAAAGGGGGGGGGGGGGAACGGGGTTGCCCTTCAATCTTTATGCCTGCTTGTTTGAGATTACACTTTTGGCCACTGAGGGCAGCAGTTAACTATTTTTTTTAAATCTTGTTCCTTATGTGACTTGAAAAAAAAAAGCCCATGTTAAATATTTTTCACACCCAAGCATTGACTGCTCTTTCGCATGCTACCTCCTCTGCACATGATCAAGTTCCTAAAAGTTCATTGAGGAGGGTGGAAACCTTTGCCAAAAAGGAGAGAACTGGACAATACTTATCATGAATATTAGGGTACAAATGGGTATAAATGAGTGTTAACATAGTGGATTTGGGCAAATAAATGATAAGCAAATAGTTTTTTTAATTTTAAGGGTGGGACATGCCCTTTAAATGAAAGCATGTGGTGTAGTCCCTAAAATATTTTGTGCCAATATACCAGTGGGAGTAACTCCTTATTGATGGTGCCAGATTCTAACAGTCACTTAGTCAAGAATTAGTTGAAAGAATTTGATGCAGAATTTTTCCATTTCATAGCATTTCTAAAGTGTTTGACATTCTTAGGTTTACCTGTCTTTCAAAATTGTTCTCGGAATTTTTCCTTTGGATTGTTGCTCTAACCCCAGCTTCTGCTTGGTGAATGAAAGGCCATCAATACTAAATTGAGATTTCCTTTTTGGTCTTGGGCTTGAGGTGTTCTGATCTAGAATTTTATTTCTGTTTAGAATCTATTTAGAATCTAAAAAAAAATATTTTTTTTTTGTGTGTATGCTTTAGGGTGGCACAAGAAAGCAATCAAGGCTGTCCTCTATGTTTCAGCGGATGGACTTCGTGTTGTTGTGAAAAAAACCAAGGTAGAAGCGCGGCAGTTACGGCTAGTAATAATATAATTACATAACTATGTTGTGCAATTTCAAATTAAACCGTGGACTTCAAACAAGATAGGTTTAGTCTGCACTCTATATCTTTTAATATAGACTTGGAACAAACTGCAGTCTGTGAGAAATTATATTGCGGCAAATGTTACTTTTTCAGTAACTTAAATAACATGTAAGTTGTGGTTTTCAGTATTCCTTAGTAGGAAGTCACAGCTGTACCTTGGTGTTCTGCCCCAAACACCTTTACTCTTGTAGTTACAAATATAGCAGTATAAGGTACCTGACAATTCAAGCAATCACATGTGGTATTGCTAAATTAATATATTATTGTGAATGCCACATCCACATGTGTTTGCTTGAATTTGTCAGGTGCTTATACTACTGTATTTGTAACTACAACACTTGAATAACATCACCTGCACCTCTGCTCTTTCCCTGTACTGGGGGTATGAGCATGCTCACTGAAGACTTACTGAAAGAAAAACAAAGTCCATGCTCCGACATCTGAGAATGATGCCATCATTAACATGAGCTTGCACTTACAGATGGACTCTTTGGTCTCTGTCCCAACTGGTCACACCACTGCAGTCACAAGCACATTAAATAGTAAATTTTGGGGAAGATGTTCAATTGCATGCTCCTAGATTTCTGGATCTTTTTACAGACAAAAAAATCATTTTATTGTGGATTTTATTAGTGCCAACATCTTCCGTAGCTCTTTTCAATTACATGGTATACATTCACATCAGGCCCGAAGTGCTTACAATCTAAGCACATTTATTTGGCACATACTACCTATCAGTATGTCTTTATGATTGAGGGGAAAAACTGGAGTGCTCTGAGGAAACCCACGCACAGTACGGGGGAGAACAAACAAACTCCTTGCAGATGTGTCCAAATGTTGATTCGAACTCAGGACTTCAGTGCTAGCTACGTTGCTGCCCATTAACACTTCATTCTGCTTCTGCCTAAGGGTTACATAGGCAAGGGTAAGCATGGCTATCAGTGCGAGTGAGTAGCTTGTTGGTCACATGTCTATAAGTGTTTCAGCACTATAACAGTTTTCCAATAGAGATGATATTCCAGGCTCATTTTAAAGGTGAGATAGGGAGGTTTTTATGTTATCCTAAATGTAAGCAACCACAGTTTCCTTTAAGCTAGAAACAAGCCTGAATAAGTTGTATGCTAATGAAGACCTAATGGAAAGTTCTTGGCTTTTACAAAAGTAGTCATGGCCTATAGATAATTGAGTGCATCGTGATGCAACGTAGGTTTTAACACATGGTGTAGCTTTTGCGTTAGAGCATCCAACGCACACCAAAAACCAAGTGGTTGTGAAAACAGGTCTGTGTCTCTCAAATCAGGAAGTACCGTATATACTTGAATATGAGTCGAGATTTTCAGGCTTTAAAATTAGCCTGAAAAGTTAACCTCGGGTATCTAGGGTCAAGTCCTAATTTAGGAGTTGTTTTACTCTATGGGGGTCAGAGTGCCCCTTTACTATGGGGGTCAGAGTGCTCTTTCTTATGGGGGGTCAGAGTGCCTTTTCATATGGGGGGTCAGAGTGCCCTTTTCTATATGGGGGGTTCAGAGTGCCCTTTACTATATGGGGGTTTAGAGTGCCCTTACATATATGGGGGTTAGAGTGCCCTTACTATATGGGGTTCAGAGTGCCCTTTACTATATGTGGGTCAGAGTGCCTTTACTAAATGGGGTTCTTAGAATTGTAAATGATAGTAAGCTTAATTAAAAGTTTATTGAACCTTGCCACTACACAGTTTGAAAACTACAACTCCCAGCCTGCTTGTAGTTTCTAACACACCTGGAGTGTCAAGGAATTGGGGTTTACTGGTACTGGATTTGGCTATATGTATGGGATAAGGAATTCTGCTGTCCATTTAAAGTGCAACTAAAAGTCACAAAACAATACTAAATTAGAAGGCTAGTAGTGATCATAATTTCTACCTCGGCTTATGCTCGAGTCAATCAGTTTTTACTAATTCTTCAAGTAAAAATAGGTACCTCGACTTATACTCGGATCGATTATACTCCAGTATATACAGTATTTCAAAGAAATACTTCTTTAGTCTCCTCTTCACCTTCAAAGTAAATATGTTTTCTCACAGTTGTCTTTGACATGTTGGCAAACAGGCGGCCTTAGCAGCTCAAAGGAGAAGAATCAAAAATTTCTGCACTTGCTGCTGATTTTAAGCCGAAGATGTAGATCATTTATTACAATTATAGAATCAACCAGGGCTAATGAATCTAATGAAGCCCATAAATTGCAGTGTTAAAAAATGTATCATTTTGTCTTTCCATGTATATCGCCCACATAGATACACCTGTGTGAGTTTAGTTAAAATGTTTACTGCAGCAAGCTCTGCAGATACTTACTCACTTTACTACCTTCCCTATACATAGGGTAATGTTCACATAAAAAATGGAGTTGACTGTGATTGTGCAGTAAATATCGATTTATAATCTTCTGTTCTGACCTTCAAGTGGAGACCATGTATATGGAATGCTGCACTGCTCTCTCGCATATTTGGAATTGTTTTGGCAAAATGTTATTTCCCTAAACATGTGCCACAAAGGGCGTTTTCAGGTGTTTTGTCCAGATTGACTTTTCACTACAAATCGCAACAAATGAAAATGCATGTGATGCCTATAGCTGGCCACTAATTATTTTATGCAAGATTTAGAGAAAACCTTTGGCACAACAGGTTTAAATATATGATTATAGAAATATATTATGCATGTGAATGTACATTGTTGATATACTCCATATGAAGTTTTGATTTTCAGTTTATTTCAAAATACATATATTTTTCATTTCACTGTTTAATCAAAATCACTATAAGAAATAACACTATACAAGTATGGTACTACTACTTAATACTGAATTACAAAAACAGTGATATACAATAATAAATTATACTGACTTTACTGGACACCCCTAGGTTTGAATGAAAAACTCAAAATGATAGGTTAAGCCACACCTCTAGGATTTCTTTGGTCTCCATGTAGACCCTAAAAGCAAGTGGAATTTTACTTACATCCAATGAGAGGTTCTTACACTGTTAGCAAATCAAATAAAATCTTTGGCACTGTACATGACAAGACAGGAACTGTAAGGAAGTTCCTGTATTACAGCCATTATGTGCTGTTTGCAAAACATGTGACTGTCTTAGCCAATTAGAAAATTCTTCAGACTCTCACATTTACTCCCCCTCCCTTCCATAGAAAATAATGAGACAATCCAGCTTCTGTTTGCTATACAGGAAGTGGACATAAAAAGAAGAAACTTACTGCTAACAGAAGCTGGGAGTTTGTAGTTTTCAAACATGTGCATATTCAAACCCTTGGGTAGAAATCACTAAATGTCTGTAAGTCATTATAAGGGCTTTATCCAGGATGTATGAAAAGAAAATTTCCAGAGTTCTTCAGCCAGGGAATGCTGGGAGTTGTTAGTTTTAAACATGTGAAAAGTTCAACACCTATGGTCTATATTATTACACTTATTGCATCTTAATACATTCATTAGCCAATGGACAAGTAGAAACTTGTGCCAACAGAGAATGCTGGGAGATGTATTTTTCACACATGTGCATATTCAAATCCTTGGGTAGGAATTGCTAAAGCATGGTCTTTTAATGCCCGTAAGTCATTATAAGACTTTATTCCAGGATGTATGAAAAATAAATTTTCCAGCATTCTGTGCAGCCAGGGAATGCTGGGAGTCGTCGTTTTTAAATATGTGAAAAGCTGGCAGGTCAAATAGAATAGGGGGAGTATGGTGTGTTTGATCATATTATGTGGTGGGATTGCCTGGGGACTTTCAGACTTATCCCATTTGAGCCTACCCCTGGATACTTGCTGGAGCAGAGCAGAAAGGGAGAGCAAGTTCAGAATGGATCCTGATACCTACTAGCTAAAGAGATGTAAGTAGCCTCTCTCTGGCCCTACGTTAAAGGGACAGTTCAGTGGAAATTATCAATATTTGTTAAATTGATAGTTTGTGTAATGCCTTTTAGTTATTCTACATATTCTCTCCCATTTTGAAAAATCAGTTGATTTCATACCCTTTGTGTCCCTGCTGCTGACCATTAGTGAGCTGACATTTCAGGTTCTAACGGTCCCTCTTCTTCCCAGGATGCACAACATCCATGGAATGTTTCAAACTGTAATTTCTACGATTGGCTGTTGGTGGGTCAAAGATGCTCAGATCTCTACTGAGCAACTAAATCAACCCAGGCTCTGGGTCAAGGGCAAGACCATAATGGTCTCTACTAGGGGTCCTGCAAACAGGAAGTCAGTATTTTGGTGGTGCATTTATTAATACACAGACACAGTGCTGAATGGGCAGGTTAAGGTCATTAGGATGAAAAAATACTGCTCTTTTTTCTGAAAGCATATGTATTTACACTGAAACTTCCCTTTAACGGCTATATGCATAAGGGAGAGGCAGACAGATCCTGAATCACTTGCATGTTTGTGCAACATCATCAATAAAAATAATTACCTAGGAAAACAGATTTTAATCTATAGATAACATAGATAAAGATTCTATATCCACTATATCCACACACACAAAACATACACACACATAATTTCTACTGTGCACCAACGCCACACTTTTGCTAGTATATATATAAAAATGGGGAGAGAAAATGTTGGGCGACCACAGCGTTCAAGTGGTTGGTCCAACCCAAAAGTGTGCCCGTTGGTGCCCAGTGGAATTATGTGTATGTTTGTTGTGGATATAGTGGATATAGAATCTTTACACAGGTATATTTTAAAACTGTTACTCAGGACCGTCATCAGCTTCCAGAGGAACCAAACAGGATAATCCTGCAGGTCTGAGAGTAGACCCAGGCAATCCTGCCACACAGTGTGGTTGAAACTAACATGCTAGGTTAATACTTATTAGTATTCACCACAGCAAGTGGTGATGGTACCTCTATATTATAACAGAAGGTACTCAAAGCATCATGTTATTATAATGGCATTGCCCTAATAATCTAATGTATAAACAAACATTTCTCATTCCAGTTACCTAAAGAAATGGATTTATCCTTATATACTCTTTATATAGATCTAAATGAAAAAAAAATTGCTTTGAGCAATTTTTAATAACTGATAACTGTTTTATTTCAGTATTACAGTAAATCCTTGGTATACCTGCCTGGCTTTCCACTAAGCAAAAGGACATGCAAGCGAGCGCCTTCATCACAACCATTAATAGTGTTTGTTCACACGTTAAGTTAATCCCCGCACCTTTCCTCAGAGACTTACGGGTGCTGTTCCTCAAATATTCTTTAGCAATGATATAGTTTGAAGAACGCACTCCTGTAGACCTGCTCTTTCTTTATATGTTTATTAGTGACATGCGTGCACAACGTTTCGGGGTGTGTCCCCCTTCCTCAGGTCCACACCCGAAACGTTGTGCACGCATGTCCCTAATAAACATATAAAGAAAGAGCAAGGTCTACAGGAGTGCGTTCTTCAAACTATATCATTAATAGTGTCTGCCAATTCAAATGTTTTAGTCAATCAGTCCACTACCTAGTTACCTATCAAATGGATCAGGTTTAAAAATAGGTTTGGGCAATTGGGCCTGGTAGAAACTACTGAGTCTAATTCGGGAATTTCATCTGCAGGTACAAGGACAGGAGGATTTAAATCAATATTTCAGTAGCAGCCTCCATAGCTTAATACAGAGAACAACATACAAAAAAAAACGGGGAGAATAAATGGTATTACCAGCACCGCTCCCACCAATTTGTACCATGTCACTGCTTTATGAAGGGATTATGGGGGCATGGCACACAGTGTGTTACTCTGGTGGTCTGGCACAAAGCAGACAGTGCAAATAAACAGGTTCCCCAAATAACATATATGCAAGTAATCAGGGGTTGTCCTGTCTATAGTGCACCACTTTGAATATTGACCAGGCCTGTATATTGTGTGTTCCTTGTAAGTTGGTGTACACTTATCTGTTGCCTCAGAGTTGTATTCAAATAAGGTAAATTGTCTGTCCAATAATCGGTCCTCCTCCCAACAGGTGGTAACAGGATCTTATACACAGTATCTGGTGTTATCAATAGCACTCCAAAGCACACACCACAATCTACTTTCACTTTTTTCCTCCTACCATACAGAGCAGGGAGTCTTGTCGTTTATTACTCACTGATACCACATGCAGAACTGGAGGTGGTATATAAGCAACTTGGTGTATATGTCATTACAATACACATCACATCCTGTGTAGCAGGCAAAAAGCTTTTTTGGATTACACTTTCCACATGGAGCAGACACAGGGGTGTGGTTTAACCTCCTATTTGACCATCCATGTTTGAAAAAGGGATCTCAGTGTAAGTAAGTTTATGATTTTGTATATTTGTCTTGACACTAATATAAGTCAGTGCTATTGTTTATACACATTTACTGATGGTCATTTAAATGGTAATAGTGAGATAGTACAACACCTACATATACAACTTTCTGTATGTAATATCATATACCCCCACCACATAGTAGTAGCTCCTAAAAACTCAATGCCATTCCTATGAAGTATAAAAATTAGTTATATAATATAAGGGAGATATAACAAATATCCGCCATCCATGTGTTAGATAAAAGTAAAACCCATTGTTGCTTGTGATAATGCTCTGTAGAGCCCACATCGGTTGCAGCGAACACGGCTACTTTTTCTGCAACCAAGGCCTGGCGGACGTCAATCGTGGCCAACAGTTGCCTGGCTTGTATTGGCCAGGAGTGAAAAAACAGCAGAGGTTTAGTATAGGTTATAAAGCAGAGTCCGTTCAGTGAAAGACTGCAGAATGGTGTGTTTCAGTTGGAGGACACAGCTGCATGCATGTTTAATGAGTAATTATCGGTCTGCGTCTTTGGTCTTCACTAAAATAGACTTGCTTACAATTAATAAATCAGACACCTTGCCCCATTTTCACTTGTTTATCCCAACCAACTCCTCGCTAGTATTCTTTATTAGAGTAATATTTAATTTTGATTTATACATTGTATGGTATAATCTATGGATATTGCCACCAACAAGTACTGTACTAATGGGAATAGCCTAGAGTGCTGTTGGGCGCAGTAATAGTTGAATGTGACGATTCTCTTTAATGTGTATTTGGTTCTGCAATTATAGGATTTTATTGGTTTCTTTTTTATTATATGTCAGGATATTCTTGTTGACCACAACTAGTAGAGACAAGTGTCATACTGCGATCCAGACAGAAATTTTGACAGGGCCTTTTCATAACTCTGTCGTGATGGCACAACAAGAAGATGGATCGTCTTGCTTCCAGGGCTGTTAAGGATACAGTAAGTATTCCTATATGTTTATATAAAGGCTTTTCCCCTGTTTACATTTTTTTTATTGCAGCACATGCTGAACTATTTTAAGTGTTCATCTTTTGATTCAGATACAAAATAAAAAACCAGGGCTTTTTGACTAAAATATAAATCACAATGACACAACTATTAAGACCATTTTTTATTTCTTTATACTTTCAATTTAAAGGGCATGTCCACCCCAAAACTAAAATTACTCCAGTGCTGGCCCCTGGTGTAGTAGTGTAAAAAAATCCATTACCCAGCTCCTTATGGTTGTTCTGCAGTGCACTTCTAAAATCCCAAAAAAGTGAAGAGTTAGAGCTGTTGTGTCATTCGGGATGCCGCTACTTCCCGGTCCTCACTAAGGACTCTGGCTTTTCACAGGGGAGCTCTCCCTCCCAGTTGGTATGATTATAGAGTAAGCCTTGCATTATAAAGAGAATCTTTTTAGTGTAAAGAGCCCCAGACCATGTGTAGCAGAGCCTGCAAGCCATATTGGTTTATAACACCTGAAAGGACAACATATTGTAAACAATTAACTTTTTAAAAATTTTGAAAGTACCGGGGCAAGGAAGAAGGATGATTATTCCGACCTCTCAATATTGTGTTGTTTGGGAGCCAGGTACAGTTTTGCAGTTTCAATGCCAGGTTAGTGCCCTGGGGCCTTCTGTATTAAAGATTATGCTGACAGAACTCGGTAAGACATGGCAGAAGCAGCCTCTCTCTCTCTCCTCTCTCTCACTCACCAAACACACACTATGTGGGAGTCAGTGTCTACTTGAGTAATGTAATTCCTTATTTTATTCTGCCTGAAGAAGGGAATGTGTAAGCAACATGAAAATACCTGTGTGCGGTTTTACCCCATTCTTCTTCGATATTTGGGGCAAAGAAGCTAATCCCCGTGTTGGTGAAGTAATGTGAGTGGTAATATATGCAGCACTCTTTCAATAAATTCATATTTCAATTATATATAATCTCCAAGAGATGTTTGGGGGAAAATAATGTATATGGCGTTATTTGGTTACAAATCTACTCCTGTCTAATTTTCACGGGAGAGAGGCTCAGTCATGCAGTCGGCTGTGCATTTGTGCTTGTTTGGAGAGAAAACAGAAGCGGAAAAAGAATGTGGGGTGACAGCTAACAGTTTGAGGCAAAGCAGAACCATCCTTCACCGCGAGGGCTCTTCAGGGTAACCACGACTACAGGAGGCAAGCAGAGAGAGAGGTAAGTAATGAAAACAGATACAAGGAATCCAGAAAGTGGTAACAAATTATATATATCATTACATTCTGAATGTATGTCAGGTTTTGTTGAACTCCAAGAAATGGGTGGTATTTAAAGGCATGTCTACCCCAACACAAAGTTGTAACATTGGTGGGCTCTGTTATTTACTTTCTAAATCAGAGAGTAGGAGCATATAAGAACATTTTTAGGGCTAGGTACACACAGCCGCAGATTTTCGGCCGACTGACTGATTCACGGCACTTTGGTCAGTCGGGCGAAAATATGGCTGGTGAAAGGGCGGGCAGCCGACACGACGTTATACTTAACTATCAGTCGATCAGGCCGAAATATTGCATGGTGTTTACACAGCTTAAGCCTCACTCCCCTTGGTAGGCACTATTTGTTATAGTAAACACGGAATGGCGCATGCACTTAAGGCTGATTGACAAACGCTGGGCAACAAAATTAACAAAATAAAATAACAAGAAAAATAATACAATGAGAGGAAATTAAATATGGGAGAGTGCGGTCATTACTGTGATATAATAAATAGGTAAACATTTCCAGTGAAATGCCCTTTAATAATAGGATATTGGTGTCTTGTTGCCAAAGCGTATAATTTTTTTTTAGTTGTTTTTTGCAGACCCTTATTTTGGTGTTGAACTATGGCTACTTGCATTCACTGGAAACTACATTTATGACAGCATGGTTCAATTTTCACTGGCAATTTTTTTTATCTAAGCTTAGGTGTTCAGTGTTGTGCAGGTCTATAGAATTTCAAACAAAAGTTCTAGCTGGACACACATTTTCTGTTTTTTCCATGTCTTTAATATGTGTACCACGTGTGGAATTAATTTATTTTCTTTATTCAGACTAAGCTTACACTACTCTATTACTGGGTAATCTCAGCAATTTGCAGCAATAAAATATCTTCCATCTTGGCGTTTAAAAAACAAAAACTAACAAAAATGGGATTGATTTTTTCGGTTTTGATTTCATAGTGGGCACCACACAACCACAATATGGAGTATATGACCTGCCTAAGAAACGTTATTCACGGGGGACTTGTAGCAAGAATGCAGTAAGTCTGTCAGCATGGAATAGGTTACCTAAATCACAGGTCATCCAGAAATTTATTTATTATAAAAAACCATAAGAAACAATAATTAAGTTTTTAAAGGCTAAAACAGCTTTTCTAATATGACAAAAACCCAACATAACCCATCTACCATGAGGTGTTTCTCCTTAATGCTTATGATTTCAGAGGTGAGATACATACATATTGGTCATTAGAATAAAATACCAATCTTATTATATTTTGGCATACATTTTAATGCTTTATTTCTAATTGGGTGAAACTTTATTCAACTTCAATTCTAAAAACGACATGCGTCCATACAAGTCCAGCATTTTCACCCTTCTTTTTTGTTGATCCAGAGGAAGGCAAAAAAAAAAAAAAAAAACAGCTAAAAAAAAGGGGGAAAAATTCCTTCCTGACTCCAAATGACCAATGGAAAGTATCCCTGGATCAACCAGAACTGCCAGTACATGTATTAATACCAGTAATTCATCAATAATATTTTTTAGTTTTAGACAACTAGTCTAGCCACTTTTAAAGTATTCAATGAAACTTGCCCATTACCACATCTGCTGAAGACAGTTGCCACAGATCAACCGTTCTAACTGATAAGAAAACCTTCCTAACATGATGAATCTTCTTTCTTCCAATCTTAAAGGATGTCCACGTGTCCTTTGATATGACCAATTAGTAAAACAATGCACCAGAGAGTTCATTGTATGGCCACATTATAATATTTTAATAATTGATAATATCACCACGCAAACGTTTAGCTTCTCTAATGTAAACAGCACTAACTTGTCTAATCTGCCGTCATCGTCAAAGCCCACGCATTCATTTATTATTTTAGTCTGCCCTTCTCTGAACTGCTTTCATGTTCAAGATGTCTCATTTGTACTTGGGGGTTCCAAAAACTGCACACCACATATTCCAAATGTGAAACACATGTTGTGCTTTTGTAAGAAGCCACGCTCACCCCCCACCCTAGAGAACTAACCAGAACGTTTTTCTGAAGAAATTTAGACAGTTACAGCAGTGTATAAAAGGGCCTACTCAGTTGCCTATGCAGTGGGGCACAGAGCAATGGTGTGGTTGATGTCAACGCTCACAGTGGCTTGCTGGAAACCACCATATCCTTTATATTGTTGTATTCCACATTAGATCAACTGGACTTGAAGTTTAGTTCTTGAAGACGTTTCGTTATTCATTCGATTGCTTTTCATATTCCTCAGGGAATGACTTGTACACAGAACTGTGGCAATTATGTACCCTGGGAAAATCCCAATTAGCATAACACAGCCAGGTGTTAGGTGTGAGGCCTAAGAGGTGTTATAGGAACGCTCAGGGTAAGGTGTCAAAACAGCATTGTATATGCAGACAGTTGGTGCCAAACCCCCCCCCCACCTCTATTTAGGCTTGGTTTTTTATTTTCACATTAAATGGCCTTATTGACACTCTCTTGGACCAGTCAATTCCTTGCCAATATGTTAACATACCATCTTCAAAAGGTTATGTCCTTTATACTTAAGATGCAGGTACACGGTGAGTCCTGAACCCGAGGAATTCTTCTGTGACTGGGCCATACATTGTGTTTGGTCTCCCCCACATACAAATCAGAGAAGTCTTCACTGACACTGCACTGCGTATATGATGTCGTTTTTCTTTGGTTGGTATTGGGTCTTGGATTGTACCAATTTGCTGCCCGTTGTGTTTTGTTCGGTTTAAAGAGACCGGGATAGCGGTCTTTTTTTGAAAAATTCTTCTTAAATTTCTCGGAGACCCTTGCTACACTATGGGATGACCATGTTCTTTTATACTTGACAAAAAAACATAAATCACAGTGCTCAATCCTCTGAAACAATCTCTATAGCAGATTTAAGCCATGTAACCGTGCTCGTACTAATATATGACATAATTGTCAGTATAGTGGATCCAAGGCTGAGACGCCTGCCCAGGTCCCGTCACTAAAAAACAGCACTCATCTCCCGACCACTATCTGTTAAATACCGGGTTTTAAACTTACATAGTGGGTCTGTGGTCAGGGTTGCTGCACGCCCCGGCGAACGTCACTACGGGTCCTCTATAATACTCTGCTAACCAACCACGAGGAGCTGGCGCACACCGGAATACAAGAATCTGCGACTCTTCAATTACAACACACTTATTTACACCGTTGAACATGACAAGCAGAAAAACTTCCATAGCCTTACAAGTTCGAGTGCAACTTCCGCTCTTAGTCATAGGATGACTTCATACTACATCCCATACATATGGGTTAGGACCATGTTCTTTATCCTGTCTGCTTTTCCCTTCACTGTTGGCTTATAGTGCTTCTTGTCTTTCCTTCTACTTCTTTGACAAGGCAGTCAGGATATCCACAAGTTTAAGGGCTCCTCCCCTGAGATGTTTCATTCTTTAGCCTTCACCTTGTGCTAGTAGTGGGGATGTTCTCAGTTTGTGTGACAGGATTCTGATGACACCCAGCTTGTGATCTAAATGGTGGTGGGATCAAACATCAAATACTGATCATGGTGTGTTGGTTTCTGTAAACCTCTACTTCCAGCTTTACATTTTCTCTGGACTTCTACCAAGCAGTCCAAGAAAGCCATTTGTTGTGTTGTACCTCTTCCAGGGATACCATAATTGCCAAAGATCCTTGTACAAGTAATTCTTGAATTGAGAAGCTCTGGATGACTAGCAAAATGTCTCCAAGAAATAAAACATCAAGTCCAGTTGACTAATTGAATACAACAGATATGCCCAGTGACCGGATGAATGAGAACCTTCACAAGCACCACCTTTTATTAATGCCTATAGTTTGCATAGATTGCATCTAGAAACATGATCCTAGAATCGTTTTAAGGTAGGATGGAATGTGCTTTTTTTGCAGAGCATGAGGGTATTGTGATACCAACGTTAGCATTAGCTGTGTACCCTTCCAACAATGGCGTCTTCTGTTCTACCAACAGTGCAAGCCACCTTCTCAAGCTTAGAGAATACTCAGTCCAGGAGATCAGAAGAATCCGGACAAAACCCAATGTAATTCCTCGACGCCATGCTCCTGTAGAGCAGCAGCCAGACAGGGGATCTTTCCGGGATTTTTCCTGCCTCTCAGTCAAAAAATGTCCCCATTCAAACGTCAGCTTTCATAACGGATTAATGAGCTGCCATCAACTGTTCAAAGAAAACAGACTTTCAAATTAAACCCTGGTGAGTCATCATTCTTAACTTTTGTATTGCAAATGCTGTATGTTATGGTTATTTTGATTTGAAATGATCTTGTCAGATAACCAGTGTAAATGTTAGGTAATCGTTCATAAAAATGTTATAACATTGAAATTTTAAATAACTGGTGATAATCATATAGCACAAGGAGAGTTCAGCAATCTTCCGGAAAAAGCAGCATTGGCACTCAGATAGTACAATAAAACGGAAGTGTTATTTACATTAGTGCATAAAAAGGTATGTCTGACGTATTTCGTATTACACCGAGTACTTACTAAGGGCCTGTGAGTAAGTAATCGGGTGTTGTAGTACTAAATGCGTAGGTGTACTTTTTATGCACTAAATGTAAATAAAATTACGTTTTATTGTACTATCTGAGTGCCGAATGCTGCGTTTTCTGGGAAGACTGCTGAACTCTCTTGTGTTTATAATTATACCTTTGTGGACCTCCAGCGACAGGTCTGGGGCAGCGGCACCCGGACCACACAACACTTCCGGTGAGTCTTTCTGTGATACTTTGTTTGATGCAGTATACTGTGAAGAATTGTTACTAGAGATGGGATTCGGAAGCTTAAGCACCCGGACTTGCTCTCACCGCGGTGAGTTAATACAGGACTACCACTTGTTATTACGGTTTTGAGTATATGATGACTTCATAAATAACTGTTAAATACATTCAGGGTTATCAATAAAAAGTTTATCTTTAAAATGGTGCTCATTTTTGCCCCAAACAATACAGATGTAGCTTAACAAATGTTAAATAAGATCTGATTGGTTGGGCAAAATGAGCACATTTTCAACGAAAAGACCTTTTATGAGTCCCCGATTGTATCTAGTGTGTGGTAACAGCAGCATATAGTGGTCTATTTGTAATCACTTTATTAGGATAATCATAGTTTTATTTAAAGCGGTTTTCTCAGTTGCCAACAAAATACATTTTAAAAGTAAACTAACGTGGATCACGGTTTGAGTTGCTTTGCCCTGGTGGACCTGCTTGGGCATACATTGTGTCATTCAAATGAGACACCCATTTCCCATGCCTGCCTATCTTCTTAGGTCAAAGTTGTGTAGTACAATCCTAAAAATGAGCATAATCTTTTCTCCCCCAATTAAATTAAATCTTGCCAACCATTGGTTTAAATTTTACATATTCTACCCTGGATTTTAAATTTTTTTTACGATTATACCTCTTATCAGTTCTCAGTAGTCAGCACTGTCATCCATGCATATTACATTCTTGGTTTAGCTGGGTTCTCAGGCCACCATAGTTGCTGTTTTGGGATAGCATTGCTGGAGTGGCAATATCCTTTTCTATTTAATTTAAAAACAATCAAAACCACTGTTTTAATAGCAGCGAGTTAGCACCACTCTGGTCTAACTTGTTTTTTTGTCGACTATACAAATCAAAATTCCTCAAAGTTTTTTGTTTTATGTGGCTCTGGTGATTTCCTCGAGTTACCCCATACCATGACTGGAAAACCCTACAAACGTAGGTTAAAACTCTAGTCAGTTACCTATCAGACGACGGATGTTTTATGTTTTAGCTCCAACTGAAAGGGAACACCAATTGCACACATACCACACTAGGTAAATCGCATTCACACCTAGCAACACTTGAATAAACAATCAGCACTAGAACCTCGTTCGCTGAAAAGCACCTATTCTTCTGAATTTATTCTCATTTGCTTGTTTTCTGAACCCACTATGACCACAGGCACGTATAGTACCGGTCACATGGTCATATTACAGGGAGTTCTTATTCTCATTTGTTTTATTATTTTAAACTATATGTTAGAGTTCCTTGGGCACACAAGTCCAGTATTAATAGGAGACTATCTCTATACCAGTTTTGTACCTTCTTAATGGTTTTTTTTGTTTGTTTAGTGCCAGTAAGTGGAAGGAAGAAAAAGGACAGACAGATAGGCCCTATGTTCCCAGATCACCAGCACTTGTTCAGCCATGCCTACGAAGATCCATCAGTTCAGCACCCATGAACACAAGCTCCACACACAGTCCCCACCGTTGGAAGGTTTGTAGCTTACAGAGACTTGTCTTTGAGCGTTTGTGCCAGAAGTAACAATAGTTATATGAAGTGCGTGGTATACAAAAAGTGATCCAACTATAATGGTTGAATGAATTGCGAAGAGCTACCTCATTCATAATTTTGTGGCTGACCTTTCTACCACAGGCATTTTTTCGTAGACACATGAGCACAAATTTGTTTCAACAAATACCCTATTTCCTAACGATCATTAGAATAAGGTTTCATAGGAAAGCTGTCAATGCGTACATGTATATGAATGGATTAAAACCTTATAATCCATCATACGCAGTGGTATGGGGGGGTGGAAGGTAAGAGGGTCAGCAACAACAAACAAAGCGATCAGCGTGTTTTTTTAAACAGCTGATAGCGTCGTTAACGGAAACATACACGCAATCAGCTCAACCGTTTAACACAACACGCGAAAACGAGATCAGAAGTTCACAGGTCAGTCTTTGGAACAGCGGAAATTGCGTGTATGTTTCATTCCTTCATACGTGCGATTAGCTTGAGAGGGGGGTGGGTCATGGGTCTGCCTGGAATCACGCGGGGGGGGGGTGGCCTGAATCACACCATAACATTGTAGTGTGTCTTTGTGATTAAATGACCCAATATCAACTTTAACAGAAATATGTGATGATATAAAGAAGAACGCGATGTTATTTTTAGATCTGTCTATGTCTTGTAACCTCGAGTTTGCTGAGGACAATTTTAGCCCATTGGTCTTATTATTTTCGATTATAATGACTGTATGGAGACGTTTGGAAACCAAGACGAGCATTATAAAGTCATAAAAAAGCATCCATTAAATACAACCCTTTACCCCAGCAATGTTACCAACTTAAAGGGATGTCCACCGTTATTTAACTTTTATGTTTCCAGTTTAACTGAAGGACAGGAGTAAAGTTTTTTTTTTTTTTTTTTTTCGATATGTCTTACCTCCTGTCCTTCAGTTAAAATTACAGGAGATCAGAAGAAACTACCGCGTAACGATCCAGCGCTGCTGACAGCCTCAGACTCCAATGACATTCTCCGACGGATCACAGTCCTTTGCATTGGGTGCGCGTGCAACACAGTTGCATTGGAGCGTGGATGACGCGGCGGAGACGTCAGTGAGGCCAGAGCTGGAGCGCTACGTGGTAAGTTTCTTCTGGTCTCCTTGTAAGTTTTACTGAAGGACAGGAGGTAAGACATATCGCATTACCTCCTTGTCTTCAGTTAAACTGGAAACATAAAAAGTTAAAAAAAAACGGTGGGCCCTACCCTTTAAGCTTAAGACTTCCTGTTCGAGTAACTAAATGCATGCTGTATAGTGACTGACCAGGAAAAGGTCTGGAACCGTCACTGCTGAAGAGGATATTGTGTGTAAGGTATGTTTTTTCTATTTGTTCATGCGCTGATGAATTGCATGAGAATGGAAGTAAGGCAATCCATACATTAAAGGATTATATTACAATGAAAGACAGTGGTATTATGGTGCCTGGAATTTGAGCTAGGTATGTGTGTGCGTTTCAGTGCTTTTTTTTCGCAACAAATTGAACTAATATTTTGTGCTCCTGTTCTAGTAACTGGCACTGGCCTCTGTATTCACTTACCTGATGGTACACCTGCAATTAACCCCAGGGGAAATTCGCACGCAGCCCATGTAACGCGAGACAAACCAATGGGCAAATGCTCCCACAGCTGCTAAACCTCCCACAGCTCCCTACAGGTGCAACCAATTGGCACTTCCGTTGTTGGTAAGTTAGGATATGCTAATTACTGACTTAAAGTAAAGGCACAGATGAAAATTACTTTAAAATAGTACAAAGTATAATTTTTTGAACCACTGACAGATATTTGGATGTGTATCCTGCCCCCCAAATGATATAGATACTCCACTGGGCAATAGCGTACGCCATAAACAAATGTTGTAAAAGGTGCCCATATTATAGTTAAAGGGACAGTTCAGTGGAAAATTATCAATATTTGTTGAAAATTGTTATTTGGTTAATTTGTAATGCATACTGAGTTATTCTACATATTCTTCTCACATTTGAAAAATCAGTGATTTCATACCCTTTCAGCTGTTCCTGACTGTTTGCATTAGGGAGCTCCATTTCAGGTTCTAACAGTTCCTTCTTCTGCCAGGATGCACACATCTTGGAATGTTCATAACGTAATTCTATTATGGCTTTGGATGGGTCAAAGAGCTAAGATCTCTACTGAGCAAACTCAATCACCCAAGCGCTGGCGTCAAGGGCAAGAAATACTAGGGGGTTACTGCAAACAGGAAGTCAGTATCACTTGCATTTTTTTACACAAACAAAAACCAAAATGCTTAATAGGCAAAGATTAAGATCATTGGGATGGAAAATTACGAACTTTTTTTGCAAAAGAATAGTATTGCCACTGAACTGCCCCTTTAAAAAACAAGAAAATATACTATAGCCGCAAAATAGTATTTGGACACTGGTACTTGAATCTGCAGAAGTTAGTGACGATTTGGTACTGACCTTTAAAGGAAACACTAAATACAGTGTTTTTAAGTATTTGCCATCCGTTTCTCTTATTCACGGGGAGGTGAGGACGCTTATTTCCAACCTCCCTGTGAATAATAGTATGCTCGGGGACCTAGAAATTACCTACCGCCTCCCAGTTCTCAAAACTACAATTTAATTTTAATGTGCCATTCCACATTAGTTGTGCTTCAGTTGCTTTACTTTTTGACATTTGTGGCAGGGCACTTTAAAGAACCAGAGTTAATTTTTTTAAACCTAAGGGAAAGCTTTCCCCCAGAACGAATATACTTTGTTAGATTCTTCTATTGAATTTACGTACATATAAGAAGTGAGTCCGTAACTAGAAGGCTTATTTTGCCAGTATAACGTGCAGCCCAGTAGTCTTCAAAGAACCTTGTGTGCATGTGTAACATATTTGACGACGCACACTGGAACCCTGATATTCATGTCTGATTCACGATTTGCTAGATGTTCATACAATAGGACCCTATGGTGTTAATCTCTAGTTGCTAAGCAGAAAATGTCCAATTTTTAGACACACACCAAATCATGTGGTTAAGAGTTAAAATCCCCAGTTCTTTTATTTTGACATTTTTGTTTATTTTTCTTAAATGCTGAAGAAAATATATAACACCCCAAAGGAATGTGTGTGGGAACAGAGATTGTATACTTTTTTATATCTCTGTTCTGTGTATGAGAGGTAGGATCTGGACTGTCTGTACATTAACTGCAATATAACAGACTTGGGGCCTGTTGTGCTAAAGAGCAAGCACTAGTGTACAATAAAAACAAATGGTGGATATGAAGTTATGAGAAGAGGCCCCTAGTGCCCACGGGTCATTTCGTAAATAACCAACAGCTACAGCAAAGCAGTATGGTAAATCACAGATGTTGTATCTTTGTGAATGTCACTTGTTGTCTATATTCCCCTTTTCAGATTACCTATTCAAATAGTCTGTGGCCTCAATATTTTCTTTGAGGTCTGTACTGCGGTTCCAAATCAAACCATAAAAGACAATCAGAAGCAGACCGATGGCTTGCGAGGTATCAAAACAGTCATGACTCAGCAAAGACAGTCCCCGTGCCCACAGTTCATACTACCTTTGGTACAAGCCTGTTGTTGCTGCATCACAGCCCCAGTAAACCTTACCTTTCAAATATCTACATTTCCCCTCAGCCTATACAAGGACAGTTTTCCTGGTATGCACCCACCCTTATCCCCATGCAGCCACCATACTCTGTAACAAATGGAATGAGCTAAATCCAGCATCTAATGTACCAGTTGTTGGGATAACGGCCATCTCCAAATGGTAGTAAGTTTTGGAGTTCGGGAGTCATCAAAAGTTACCAGGCCAAAGCCATCACCTAGTGCCAAAACAGGGACCTTCCCTTACTTATGAAACATCAAGTGCACACAGCAGTCAATTTATAAACCCAACACCCAACATCAAAATGGAGCTGTGCATTTAATGGAGTGAGAAGGTTGGTGGGTGGGAACAATGGAAAAACTAAGCATCATTCAGGCTCCAATGACCTTTCTCCTGTAGACCCGTTTGAAGCGCAGTTGGGCTGCACCTAAAGGCCAAATCTAAAACCACGTTCAAACCCTTCACCCCAAATCCTTTCTTAAGTGACCTAATAAGCCTTTTGAAATTCGAACTTTAATAAAATTGCCTGAACAAACATAATCTATGTGAGTCGGGGGTTTGTTTAAAGGATTTCAGTGCATTATAATAATGTGTATCCTCAGAATTGCAAAGAAACCAAATGAAGGTATTTGAAAAAAATAAATAAAAATAAATACCAATATCTTATATATAAGCATTTTGGACAGTAGATCAGGTAGTCCTGGGTGATAATTTTCCAATGTTATTGCTCAGATTCTCATTAAACTTCTGGCACCAGAAAATCAGAGAAGAACTAGTGGTATGGATTAAAGAGAAAAAACAAATTGCCACTCACTTGAGAAAGACTATCTTGACTGTATAGAGACATTTACAGTGCCTCCTGAAGATTAGAAAGACATAATTAAAGGTTGTGTGTGGTGTGTGTGTCGTGGTGTGTGTGTGTGGGAGGGGGGGGTACTCCTTGCCTTGCCAGTAATGTTAAAACATTGCAGAGTTTTTGCATTGCAGCCCGCTCTTGACAGCAAAGGGCTAAGCCAAAATCTTATTTTATGCATTACAAAGATTTTAAATAGTTAATTTGGTTTGAATTAATCTTGGCAAAGGTTATTAAAAAAAAAACAAGATGGTTGTTTCAGTGGTAAGAGTAACGTATATAAGTAAACGCTGCTGTAATTCCTTAAGAACTGGATGGCTTGTGGTTTGTCTTTTTTTTCATGTGCTTTTATTGAAATTTCCCGTGTAGCCACAATGCTTTTTAAACAATTCAAGAGAAATATTTCTTGTTGGACTTTTAAAATGGGGAATAAAAAAGCAGTATTGCATGGTTGTCAAAGCCATGGCGAAAGTTTTTTTTCCCCTCTGCAAACATATATATTACATAAGAAGATCTATAAATAATATGCGCTAGATAAATGTTCTCTTTTGGATACAGCTGGAATTTATAATTGTAGACACTGATATTTATATATTAATATATATGATTATATATATTAATAGTTCTATTTTAGTTCTTTTAATTTCCACCTATAATGTAATGCACAAGAAAGATCCTTTGTTTTGTATGTTGGGCTCTTCCATTCATAGTTGTTTTTTGTAACCAAATCACCTCAATCTATGCTCTCTTCTTGGTTCATGTAAATGTTGGGTTCACATCGATGTGTATATTTGGACTGAATCAGTTCTACTTTAACAGAAATACAGGTGGGAAAAAATGGCTTCTCATCTTTTCTGTTTTTTCCTATTTTACGACGTTGCTTTTGTCAGACATCGTGCACCACAAAATGGACAGAAAGTAGGTCACAACAATGGGCTGATCGGCGGCACACCATGATGAAAACTCCACAGGAAGCTTAAAATCAGGAATCTTTATTTAACAGATATGCTCCATAAGTGGCTCCGGCCTTACGCGTTTCAGGCCCCAGTGGCCCTATTACTCATAGCTGAATGAGTGATTTACGCCTGCACCTTCTTTTATTAGATGTTGTTCAATATGAACACAAAAAATCGAGCGTCCTCCATGCGGGGTGGAGACTATGAGGGTGGCGACACACTATTAAATTACTAAAACAAGATTAAAAAACACTATAGTACATTAAAAAAACAAAAACAGAGTCCACATGTATAAGTATATCTTACATATCTGCACTACATAGAGGGAAACGTGCAGGTGACCCAACTAATATTTAGGATCAGTGTAAGCCAAGACAGGACATACCTCTAATGAAGTTGCTTAACCCCACAGGGTCATGGGAAATGTATTAGAACTATATTACGGTAGGATAGGACAATACACAAGGCAAGACCATACCTCTAATTAAGTGTTAACCCCACAAAGGCTCATGGGAATAGGCTTATTCATGAGAACCATACCCAAAAATACTAGGCTTTCGCATGTTTACATGCAAGATTGAGGAGGGCTCTAAGCCCATTGGGGACAAAGGTGGAGGAGAGGGCTATATTTAGAGTAAATTATTAGTGCAATATATGCGAAACGGATAATAGAAATTGAATTGCAAATATAATAGAATAGAAAACAATATAAAACTTAAAAAGCATAAGACATAAAAGGCAAACATTAGCCTACAATTGCAATGGATAATAAGGGGAACCCATGTCCCTATATGTTAGTAATGTAGATATACACAACCAGCCACTAATAGTAGCCACATAATGCCTGTATTACCTTAGTGTAGCAAGGTATATTAACCAACTGCAACACAGACTAATCAATATAGCATGCTATGTCATAGCGGAGAATAGAATTGAGGACCGATGGTTATTCGAAGTTTCCAGGTGAAATCCACTCACCTCAGCTTTTTGGAGGAGGACTAATCTATTTTAACACCGGCGGATCGGAGGAATATATTGTATCCCCTAACTAAGAATTTTAAATTAGATTGATCTACATAAATAAAAATGTACACACAGGACCTTAGAACTCTACCCTTCTTGATGTCCCTAAATATGTTCACGAATTCGTGATGACTTGAGCCGGTTCTAGTTGTACAACTACTACTGTAAACCACAGTGGTGATGTGAGTAGATCTACAAACATTGGTCCATGGGAATTAATGTATTGGCGAAGTGATTACTCATTACATGTAATGGTGCCTAGATCTAGAGAACGTACTAGATTGGGCAAATCGAGTGTATAGGAAGAAGGGCTGCTCGTAGTAGCTAAAATAAATACTTTAATTCACATTAAATCCTTTAGAACCACATGGCACTGGATACAAACCAAATGGACAGACTCGTAGGCACAGGTGCCGCCTCCTGAAGGTTTGTGAAGTAAGGCACTTCATCAGAGGCTACTCACCAATAGCTAGACACTTGATTTAAAGAAATTACATGGAGGAGGGGGTCAACACAAACAAAGGTACAAAATTCTTGCAATTTAAAAACTCAGGTGTGAGAGAAACGGGAGAACGGAATAGAGGTAAGTACGGCGATATCTAGGTCCTAATAGGACCGTTCATTAAGGATTAGGTAGAGTACGCACTGGGTTCCTTAGAGGACGCTCCGTTACACTTATATGTGCTTCAAAAAGGTTGTAGCTATTATCCAGCAAAGTGGAAAGACGGTTGCATAGACGAATACTATGAACCACTGTATAGTGCCAATATTAATATTTACAAAAAAAAAGTAAACATATATGCAACATGGTATCCATTACCGTAATTTGTAGATAAAATTCTCAAATGATGACTAAAATGAGCAAAACGTTTAACAGATAGATAAAACAAATGTAATCTATAACTCAGATATACCGTAATGATAGCCATAGTAACTAAATAGTATGGGACTAATACTATCACAGATATATTAAAAACAACACCAAAAAAATAAGGAATCTCTGAATATATAAGAAAACAACCTATATTCAAAGATCAAAAACATCAAATTGAAAACATATAGGCCAATATAGTATAAATAGGCCAGTATCTATCTTAAATGGATTATAATGATATTGAATAAATACATAAATAGTTAAAAATGGACCTGTACCAGGTCTTGTAAAGAACATGACAAGATGGACTGTGAATGATACACATCAATTCCATATCCTTAGATACTAATATGATTATCACTGGTCTCAGTACGAAACTGGACACGGGATAGAAAAAGGGCAAGATTATTGTCACAAATGATTAACACATACGGTGTTAAAATATGATATGTGTACAAAAGTATCTGTTACTTAAGAAGTAAGTCTGACATTGATCACTTTAATCTACATAAGCTGCATATTCGAAATCTCGGTTGAGACCCGAGGGATGTTTACGTTTGTCAAACGTATAGATCCATCTTGGATTTCTTTGTAAGAGGAGTTTTTCATATCCATATCACCACTGTCTGGTATCTTTTTGCATTATATATGGCTTGGAAATAGTAAATCGATTTGCCAAATGGTCAGATATGATGTGTTTCGCTATGGCCGATTCGCAAATAGTATTTAGCGTATAGCCAGTCATATGGTCAGCGATACAGTATGCCCAAGGGTCTAATTGTCCTTCCCAATATATGAAGGCCGCGCAGAAACAGAAACATTGGGATAAGTATACTACAGCTTTTTAGTCTTACAATTGCCAAAATTTGATGTGTATTTCTAAATTAGTGTTAGTACTTCTACATGTTTGGATTGTTTAACATGTTCATGGTTACATCGGACATATTACATTGAAACAGCCTTTGCTTAGATTTGGGCATATAAAATGCAAAGTTTTTGCACATATTTGCCCCACATCTACATACTGCCCCTAATTTGAGCCAGGGCTCCATTTTTTCATTTTGTTTCTAAAAAGGTCTGGAGACAAAATATCGGCAAACAGCGGGCCGTTTTGGGGTGGGGTGAAATTACAACTCTCCCAAAGTAAGTACCTCCTCTCAACCCTGGATCAATTTACAAAAATAGGGTAAAGTTCCTTCTTAATAATGCCCCACCATTGTTTAAATTGAGTACTGTATCTAGTAGGAAATATATGGTTGTTTAACATTCCACCTTACATACAACCCTCCCGATTTTTATATGGGTGCCCATTAGCAAAATTATGCACTGTACTACAGCCTCTCGGGTAGCATTCCCTTAACACTTACTTGCCATTACCCTCTTAGTGGAACCGACGTTCTATTTGTATATAAGGCCATATCATAAGAATTCTGCCAAAGAAGCAATTCCCTTTAACGTAGCATCTGACCATAAGGAATAGCCCCTCAGGCAATGAGGGGGGTTGGTGGCAGGGATGCTGATGTAAGCATAGTATTACTGGCATCTGGGTTACGGTGAGTTATGTGTGGACAATATTATTGCCCACCTTTTCTATGGAAGAAATACTTTCTGTGTATTTGAACAGGGGCAAAGGGTTCGGGGGCAGGCTCTGCACCCGGACACCACTATTGGGTGGTGAGTAATACCCTTTGTGAAAAAAAAGTTTTTTACAAAACAATCATGGAGTTGTGTGGATATATTTTGCGAGAAAGAACCGAAGGGTCTGGGTTTAAAATACACCCGGACCACCGGTGTTGGTGTCTAAGAGCCTTTCGCCTGATACATTTGTATCTTGTAAACACTACCAGATTAGACTCCTGAAACTGCATTGTTATATGTAACTTATAATTAACCAAAATAAAATGTCAGTTCTAAAATGCATGTTTTATTTAGTTATAAAATCTTTATTGTTACTCAAGTTGAAACCGACTTAAATTGATAAAAACTATTAAACTCGATGTATAGAAACTGCACTTATCAAGTTGTATATTACCAAATGGTTGATTGCATCCCATAGTAATTAATATGTTAACGGTATCCCCCCAAAATTATGATATTCCAGCAGGTTAGAACTAGTTGCCCCCTTATTTGGGTAATAGGGTTAATATTGCAACTCCTGTATTTTATGAATTGAAAGGGCATGTCCAAACCCCAAACTAAAAAAATTCACCCAGTACATGGCCTCACTGGAGGTTTGAAAAAAAATAAAAAAATCCCTTATTCCCTGCCACCCATATGGTTCTTCCTCCGTTGCTTTGTCCAAAGTCCAGGAACTGAAGAGGAGTCGCTGTCTTCCTGTCCAACCAAACGAGTTTTCGGCCTCTGATCTGTTCTCTTAGTGTTTTGACATGTGCAACGCGGATTGCCGGTCCAGCACCTGTTTGCAACTTCTGCAAACGGAGCCAAGAGGAGGAAGCGTCGGAGGGAAGTGAAGGGCGTAAGCAGGGCTGTGATTTATACTTTTTTCTTCCCCTACGCCAGCTAAATTGGACTGCATGTGTTGCCGCCCACCCATCCACGGTCATTCCTTGTCTGAAGCGGAGCTTTGTGAGTGTGAAAGGCACTGCCCTACCGCCATAGCAAATCGGCAAATCGAGTCCCATTTCACATTTAACAGGATCGGCAAGGCTCTGCTGTGTAAACTTTTATTATGTTCGCCGCCTCCAGGCCAGGCCTATGTGGCCCTTGTGGGAATCCGGACCGGCTGTACGGGGGGTTATGATTTGATTGTTTTTTTATATACAACATGGCGTTAGTCTGGGAAGGGGGGGGCTACAGGGGGGGGCGACATTATATTAAAAAGTTAATTAAAAGAGAAGAGTGGACATGCCCTTTTTAACATCATTGGTAGACACAAAAGTTCCCTTGAGGACAGTGTGTAGAGGGACTTGAAAAAGACAGCAGGATTCTTGCAGATCAGTCTGTCATCTTTAGAATCTGTAGTTTGTGTGTACCCAGATTTACATTAACTGAGAAGTGAGATAGAATTGCTCTCCTTTACCTCCCGTTCTTCAATAATGATAAAAAAGGATAGGTTCACTTTTTTAGTGAACCTATCCTTTAAATCAAAAAGAGATTACCTGAGAAATACAAATTTAAGCAATTTAAAAGTAAGAATACAGACTCAAAAAATGGAAATAATTCCCTTTCCTAAAATAATAAAGCTTTTAAAATCCCTGTAAAAGAAACAGATTACAGGTACGTGCGCACACACACACACAAAACCATCCTCGTCGGGAAGGGTAATTGGGGAAAAGTATCCACCTACAGTGAATATGTGCTTGTTATAAAATCGGCTCTTTTAAGACGCCTGCCTAAACCATCCACCTTACACAAGCAATTGCTGCCCCTATTGGATGGGAAGTCGCAGAGTGTCGTAGATCATGAGTAAAAGCTGTGGTAACGTAAAGATTTACCCTGGGCTTTTTTTTTGATAACACCTCTTAAGGTTAATACACACCGTGGACCAATTGTGGGCGCGCTGTCCCGTGACACACAATAAGTATGCATTGCCTGTTTGGCAGTCAATCCGGCCGTGGTATGTGTGCGTGCTGGCATGCCAAATCGGCCGTCCGATTTAGGTAAAAGAGCTCATCGACCCTAATGTGCTACAGAAGCATCAATGTGATCATAATAAGTTACCAGTGTCCAAACAGCAATGTTCCGTGCCCTGACCAAATGGTGCTCATAACCGAGGCAATGAAATGTTGGTCCCCGTGACACGAGCCAGTCAATTACCTTTTCCCTAAAGGGGAGTTTGTTCTTATTATTATTAGGTACTTTGTTAAAAGTGTGTTTCTAAAGCCCAGTTGGGATCTGGGCTATATTCCCCTATAAAACTTCCCAGGGGCCTTACTCTATATTTGTCACCAGGTAATCATTCACCTGATCTGCTTACCCTGAGCAGTTGGTGGGAGGTTTAAATGAATCCTTCAGTTCCCCTTTAATTCAGAATATTCCTGTGGTAAATTATTTTAGGGCTAGCCCTGTCAATCCTCTAAAATGCAAAAATATCTGAAATATATGATTTGAATACAGTTATACATACAGATTTTAATCTTTTCACAGCATCTTCACAGACGTGCATTCCTCTTGATTCTTCCACTTCTACATGGCCAAGATACTGAAGGAAATAAAGCAGCTTATTAGGATTTGCAATTCATTTTTTAAAGGGCAACTGTAGTCTCTAAACAAGTCAGGGTTAACTGAAAGCCTGCACTATTTCCTTTAAAATGAGCCGAAAATCACATCTCTGGAAGGAGCCGGTGAGAAATGACATTGGGGTAAATGTTCAAACGTCCTGCTTCCAGTAGGTTGAGTGACATCACCTGACCTTTGCCCTACCTGTTCGCCCCGGGGGAGAAGCATGCTCAGTTAAGACTTAATGCTGGGGAAATCAGGAAGTACCTGGGGAAAATAATTGACAGCTGAGAAGGGGAGCCTATTAATGCAGGCTGAGGCTGGTCACATGGCTGAAAACAGAAGGTGTTCAAGAAGGAAGTAATATTGCTAAACCTTTCCAGCAATAACTTCTCACAAATTTTATCTAGAGATGTGATTTAGGTGAGATGGAAGGCTTTTTATATAATTTTTACTAGTTTGGAAGAATTTGAAACCACAGTTACCCTGTAGGTTTACAATAGAAATACTTGCAATCTTAGAGAAGATTAATAGTTTTGTATTATATACACAAATAACTTGCACAGAGCTGAATAGGCCTCTGGATGTTTTGTGTTTCCATGGTAGACTTTTATAAGTGCACTGCAATTTTAGAGAACTTCAGTTTTGCTAACATAGACCACCTGTGGACAGATTGGTTTTAACAGATTGTGCCTTTGCCACATGTACCGTAGATACTCGGTTAACCGACCCGAGTTAAGCCGAGGTACCCATTTTTACCTAAAAATTAATGAAAACTGATTGACTCGAGTATCCGGGGTAGAAATTATCACCACAAAATTTACCTTTCCCAACTCTGTAACTCTGAGGCTCTCTCCAGATTTTGGAAACTACAACTCCCAGCAATCAAGCATCTGGGAGTTGTAGTTCCTACATTTTTATTGGCAACTCTGAACCCCCAAAGCAATAATAGACCCATATACAGTAAAAAAGTTTAAAATTAAGATGATATAATTCTCTGACCTCGGTAACTAATTATCAGTGCTGCTCACAATCTGTCCAGTTAGAGCAACAGGCCTGCCAGTATTACAGGAAGGATAGTCACTCTGAATCCGTGCATAGGGCTGCATGATATCATCCCCAGACACAGCACCACTGCATTACCAGTATATTTCAGTAATATTAATACCCATTTCAACATTGGATTAAACAAGCAATGTAAAAATTATACTTACCCGGTCCCACAGAACCGGACAGGAGCACGGAAGACTCGCTACTTCCCTGCTCCTCCATTCCGGCAGTACAGTACAGGTACCAAGCCTTACGTAATGGCGCGCCCCCCCTAACGTGCCTGCATGCACATTCCCCGTAGTCTCTCTGCACGGTTTTTCTCCCTCCCTGTGTCCAAGCTCCCTCCCGGTGTGCAAGCTTCCTCCCGGTGTCCAAGGAGGCTGTGACCTAATGGGCTGAACCGGTAAGTGAAAAACTTTTTTTCCTGCAGATTTGCCATGTGACTCGAGTATAAGCCGAGGCAAGGTTTTTAGGTTTATTTTTAAACCTAAAAATCTCGGCTTATACTCGAGTTCATACGGTACGCTGCCACCAAATAGCAAGCCCTTTTTTTTTAAATAATAAACTAAATAGAACCTCAATACTAGACTATACTAGAGAACAAAAGCAATTTAAATTATCCTATTCTAGCACACACTGCAGGGGTTGTTCCTATAAAAGGCTGTACAAATTTTGTAACAATAAAAAAATGATATGTTATTCAGGACCCAGTTACGTTTAGCTTAAAAGTTTTAATAATGCTCCCAGAGTGAGAAATTATATTTACAACCTCCCTGCTACTTCCTGGTAAGGCTGACGGTCACGGCCATGACAATGATGTCACGGCCAATGGCTGACTGCAATTACTGGACGAGCCCCCACTGCTGCTGCTTGTGAATGGAAAAGGCACGTAGCAGCAGCACTGAAGAGGGAGCAAGAGGCGGTGGATCTTGGAGATGTAAGTATCATTTCTGACTCTGGGTGCATTACTAAAAAAATTAACATATGGGGGGTCTTTTTCATCAGGGGTGGACATAGCCTTTAATATTTCTGCAAGTTGTGATGTTGTTTGATATATGAAGTAACCTTTGGGTTCGGGGGGAGTGCTAATGGGCTTTCCATTACACACATGCATAAATCTCTTGTACTAATACCAATGTTCATCCCTCTAATTTTTTTTTCATCAGTTGTGTGCACAAATACATATCATCTGTATGGATACAAGATTAATCCTGTGCATACTGCAGTTGCTATATGCTGACTAGCTGTGCCTGTTTTTAGGTACACAGTTTAGAGGAAATAGTGACTAATACCCTTTCTGCACACAGCAGTAAAATGACAACATTAATTGTCTTGTCTGTAAACATTATTTCTTCAATATAACAAGTCTTAAAGGTAGATTAAGGGCTAGGTCACACTAGCGAAATTTTTGTGCGTTAGTGCACATGATTTTTCAATGCGATTTCGGTTGCTTTGTGATTGCACATCACTTTGTGATATGCAATCGCATGTGATCACCATTTTATTTGCAATTACATGCGGTTTCCTATCTAAAAAGGCGAAAACAAAATTGCAATTGCGCGCAAATCTCACCGGAATCGCGAACACAATCAGTTGCGATTGCGCAAGTGTTTTTCCAGTGCAATGCAGTGTGCCCGTGCCCTTAGACACATTTACAGAAACCACTCTAGTGTTGTTGCAGCAATTAAGTTCGGAAACAAGCCAGAACCATGTCCGATAGGACTGCAGTGCTGGGAATAAAGACAGATTTATTTTGTTAAACCACTGGGAAAAGATTGTTAGACTACGTGAAAATAAAGTTGGGATGCTTTTGTTTATAAGAACAACATTGGCATAGTGGTACAAAATTCAGACAAACAGGTATGGCGCCAGCACTCAGTGTCCTCAGGTACTCAGTCACTTCGCTGTGCACATCCGAGGGCTTAACTCCAACACCTCCGCATAGATACAAAATTACCTAGGACGGCATTTGCTTTCTTTAAAATAATCACTTTATTTTCATACTCATTAAAAGTAGGGCTCTACTTAGCCCAATAAGCTCTTATTGGCAAACCTTTTGGCAAATTTGCAACAGGCAGGATATGACGTTTCGGGTCACATGACCTGAGAAAGGGTCATGTGACCCGAAAGTCATACCCTGCCAGTTGCAAATTTGCCAATAAGAGCTTATCGGGCTAAGTAGAGCCCCACTTCTAATGCATAAGTAATTATTTTAAAGAAAGCAAGTGCCGTCCTACGTACTTTTGGTACAAAATTCAGAAAAAGGTGTTCTAAAAGTTCTATAGAACTTAGATCATAAATTGTATGCAGGTGTGGCATTCAAGTGATGTTGATTTATATAAAGTAGTTAAAGGGCATGTCCATACACCCGACTAAATTTGCCCCACTGTTTAGTGGAAAACAAATCCTTAACTTTCTCCTCTGCTCCTTATGTTTGTCCTGCAGTACCTTCTGAAAGGCCAGGAAACTGAAGACTAGGAGACTCTAAATGTAATAAGATATCTGCCCCTTCCCTGTCCTCCTGGACGACTCTGGCATGTGCAGGGGAGCTCTCCCCCCTCCTGCTGCATCCATTTTTTAGAATGTGTATGTATCGTCTCCAACAGTATTCCTTTAATTGGTAAACTTAAAAGACAAGTCCAGCCCCAAAATGAAAACTTACATACAGGTAAATCACCCCCCAAAAACTCTAAACGGTAATAGTTTGAAATCTGAAATATATAAGTGTAACCTGAAATCCTGCACAATGTCCTTCTGCCTGTTTTTGCTCCCTGGTTCTTCCAATTAGCAACTGTCAGTTACGGATTTGACAGTTGACATCACAACCTGAATCCCCTGTCTGCTTCTTCTGAGCATGCCCAGGCTCAGTTCAGGTTTCTAAATTGCTCAGTTTACATGAGGCATCCAGAAGCATAGCAGGCATTCAGTAATGAATTCAGAGGACAAAGTAGGATATATCAACATATTTTAAAGAGGCCATTCTTTCTAAAAGATGTTCTTATGAGGGTGGAGTTGTCCTTTAAAACAACATGGTGCAGAGCTGCAAATGACATACCCTCCAACATTCCCCTTTAATATGTAAGAACATGCAGGCCTATGCAACAAGGTTGTTATCATTAAAAAGAGTGCTAATTGTGCCCCAATCAGATGTTATGTACCATTTGAAACATTTGATTGGTTGGGGCAAATTAGCACCATTTTTAACGATAAGAACTTGTTACATATGCCTTATGGTGCAGTGCAGCAGGTGGAGGATAATATAACGACGCTAATCCTAGCACAGCTCTGTGCAATGGATTTTTCAGTATTGTACCTATGTAAAGGTGAGTGTTTAACGATAGGAAGTGGAAGAAAATGTGACAAATTTCATCTAGGGTTGCCACCTTTGCATTTAAAGGGAAAGTTCAGTCAAAAATATAATTTTTTTAAATTCTTAATTTATATTATATATTCCTAGTTATTCTACATATTCTCCTCCATTTAGAAAAATCAGTTGAATTTATACCCTTTGCTATTCCCTGCTGTTGACATTAGTGAGCTGACATTTTAGGCTCTAACAGTCCTTCTTCTCTCCAGAATGGACCACTTCCTTGGAATTTTCCTAACAGTTATTTCTACTGATTGGCTGTTGGATGGGTCAAAGATGCTCAGATCTCTACTGAGCAACTGAATCAACCCAGGCACTGGGTCAAGGGCAAAACCATAACGGTCTTTATTAGGGGTCTTGCAAACAGGAAGTCAGTATTTCTGTTGCATTTATTTATACACAGACAAAATCCTGAATGAGCAGGTTAAGGTCATTGGGATGGAAAAATACTGCTATTTGTTCTTAAAGGGCATGCCCACCCTTCTAACTTTTGATATAATGTACTTCTCCCTCCCCCAGCCCCAACCACATTACTATTATTCACAGAAAGTGCATCAATCTTTACTTACCATGCCTCTCTCCTTCGTCGCACTGCCCTGGCCCTCTGCTTGCACGGAAATGCAAGCAGGGGGCGGGACCGGCAGCCAAGTCCGTGATTGGCTGAGAGGCAGCCAATCACGGATGCGGCTGCAGGGAGTTCAGACCGGCGAAGGAGAGAGGCATGGTAAGTAAAGATCGGGGCACTTTCTGTGACTAATAGTAATGCGGTTGGGGCTGGGGGAGGGAGCAGTACATTATATTAAAAGGGTTTGGAGCTAGGGGGAGAATGGCTGCAGTGCGCATGACAAACTTCTCCCGGAGGGCAGACAGGAGGCAGAGTCCTATATGGACTCTGCTATCCTCCTGATGGCCAGTTTTTGGGACTTTGGGGGGGGACTACAGGAGAACCATTTGGAGCTGGGATGTGAGGTAAGGATTTTTACAAAATAAATAGTGGGGCCAGTGGTGGGTTAAATTATAGTTTGGGAGGTGGACATGCCCTTTGAAAGCATTGGTATTTGCACTGAACTTCCCCTTTAAGACTTGAACACGTATGAAATGGGACCGCTAGCTCAGTCATGGTTACTGTCGGATGCGGCTGCTTTTGCCATGACCGTCAGTCCTTCCTCCTGGCCGACTAATCAAAAGTCTCGAACGGTCAGTCAGGAGGAAAAATTGGCATGTGTGTACCCACCTTTAGAGTCACATTGGCTCTAAGGCAGCAGATTTCCTCCTTGGGTATGATGAGCGAGGATATTTATTCTAACAATCTGGTGTCAGTAAGAGGGGACTGTAGGTATGAACAGGACTGTAGGTATGACCTTTTTTACCTTAAAGGACAACATTATCAAAAAAACAGCATCACCCCCATTATTACATGTCCACACTTCCAGCAGCTGAAATCACTTACTCACATTTACAGCTGTGCTGCCCTCCCTTAGATATCACACAGCAAAGATGAGTACTAAAAGCCCACCTCCTAGACAGCCCAGGGCCATGATTAACATAACATTTGTCATTGGCTGGTGGGAATGTCTGTCTGTTACAACCTCTCTCCTCCTCCGCCAGTTAAACAAACTTGAAATGTCCTGTTGCTAGGATACAGCCTACATAAACAAGCTGATCAATGGTGGGTGGAGGAGTGTCTTCTCCCATGCTAGCTTTGAATGACAGTTAAAGGCAGACAGAATTGTTACGCCCCCTTCCCAGTATGGCTAATTGGAGGCAGAGAGAGGCTTGAAATCAGGAAAAAAAATGTATGGGGAGGGCTGCACACCTTTACTCTTTTTAAAGCAATTATAAAAAAAAAATTGCATTGACAATACAGTTATCCTTTAAAGGGTAACTGTGGTCTCTAATTCTTCCAAACTAGTACTTAGTTACGTAGACTCGAGTATAAGCCGACCGAGTATAAGCCGAGAGGTACCCATTTTTACCTGAAAAATATAATGAAAACTGATTGACTCGAGTATAAGCCGAGGGTAGAAATTATCACCAACAAAATTTACCTTTCCAACTCTGTAACTCTGAGGCTTCTCAGATGTTTGGAAACTACAACTCCCAGCAATCAAAGCATGCTGGGAGTTGTAGTTTCCTAACATTTTTATTGGCAACTCTGAACCCCCAAAGGCAATAATAGACCCATATACAGTAAAAAAAAGTGTTTAAATAAGAATGAATATAATTCTCTGACCCGGTAACTAACATTATCAGTGCTGCTCACAATCTGTCACGTTAAGAGCACACAGGCCTGCCAGTATTACAGGAATGATAGTCACACTCTGAATCCGTGCATAAGGGGCTGCATGATATCATCCCAGACACAGCACCACTGCATTACCAATATTTCAGTAATATTATATACCCATTCAACATTGGATTTAAACAAGCAATGTAAAAATTAATAACTTACCGGTCCCACAGACCGGACAGGAGCATGGAAGACTCGCTAATTCCCTGCTCCTCCATTCCGGCAGTACAGTACAGGTACCAAGCTTAGTATGGCGCGCCCCGCCTAACGTGCCTGCATGCACATTCCCCGGTAGTTCTCTGCAGCGGTTGTTCTCCTCCCTGTGTCCAAGCTCCCTCCCGTGTGCAAGCTTCCTCCCGGTGTCCAAGGAGGCTGTGACCTAAGGGCTGGAACCGGTAAGTGAAAAACTTTTTTTCCTGCAGATTTGCCATGTGACTCGAGGATAAGGCGAGGCAAGGTTTTTAGGTTTATTTTTAAACCTAAAAATCTCGGTTATACTCGATATAACGGTAAGAATTAATAAAAATGCCTTCCCGCATACCTTCACAATAAAACCTAAATCCCATCTCTAGATAAAATTGTGAAAAATTTTTGCTGCAAAGTTCAGCAATGTAACTTCCGGTTGAACTCTTCCTGTTTTTAGTCATGTGACCAGTTGTAATCATGTGACCAGCCTTGGACAGCTCCTACCCAGCTATTTCCTGCAATTGAAGAGGCATAACAGGGAACCACAAGGAGCAGGGATGTAAGGTAAGGATTTTTTTTTTTTTTTTTTTACAGTGGGGCCAGTAGTTGGTAAAATTTAGTTTGGGGGGTGGACATGCCCTTAACAGCAAACTGTGGTCTCCATACAAGCTAGGAAGTAATTCCCTTTACTAAGTAGAGATAATACATTTAGGTGTTCATGGCTACAGTATATTTGCTTGTGAATTTGCAGCTGCCATTGCATTGAATTTCGAATCTGGGTATGGCCCCATTTACAAATCCAAAATTCACAATAAATAACTCTTGCTGATAAAGGTGATAAAGACACGACTCATTACCTTAACTTGAAAGCTACACTTTAGTCCTGACCGATTCTTCATCGGTTGCCACTGGTGTGTCGGCTTGCCTCTGGGACATAGATATCTTTTTTCCGTCGGAAACTCTGACGTAGTTTGTTCATTTTCAGACTTTACTCCCTAAAAAAAGAGACAGAGACATTAAAAAAAGTGCAGTTGCTGGTTTTCTTTGCAAGTAGGCAAATCACATTTAGATTTCCTGTTGTAAAAAAATGTTCTTACTACTATAGAAACCCTTTTTCGGCTTAATTCAAACTAAAAATACCAGATTACAATGAAACCAATGCATGTGAACACACAGAATCCTAAAATCTAACAAACCAGCCAATAGAAAACAGGGTTTGAAATTAAAGATACAAACAAACTTGAGTGTTAACAGAAATAATGTTGCCCTTACTAATTATACTAACATTATCATGCTTGATAAAGGAGACAAAGCGCCGAAAAATGTTGCTTGTAAGTGCACAATAAATTTTGCCGATTATATACTGCCTGAGGCTCATCTACAATTCTCTATTTCTATACAAATCTGGCCACTGGTGACAGAGTGGAAGTAGATATAGAGCCTCTAAAAGAAGTTAAAGGATAACTGTATTGCCTCAATGCTTTTTTTTTTAAATTGCTTTAAAAGAGTAAAGGTATGCAGCCCTCCCCATATATTTTTTTTTCTGATTTCATGCCTCTCTCTGCCTTCAATTAGCCATGCTGTGAGGGAGTGTAACAATTCTGTCTGCCTCAACTGGCACTCAGAGCTAGCATGTGAAAAAACACTCCTCCACCGTTTTGATCAGCTTCATTATGTAGGCTGTTTCAACAACCCGACATTTCAAGTTTGTTAACCAGCAGAGGAGGAGGAGAGAGGTTGTAACAGACATTCCCACCTGCGAATGACAAGTGATATGTAATCATGGCCCTGGGCCGTCTAGGAGGCGGGCTTTTAGCACTCATCTTACGTGTGTGATATCTAAGGGAGAGCAGCACGGCTGTAAATGTGAGTAAGTGATTTCAGCTGCTGGAAGTGTGGACATGTAATGGGGTTAATGTTTTTTTTTTTTATATTGTTGTCCTTTTGTTTAGTAACACAACTATCTACTTTGGGAAAGATCAGATCCTCAAGGTGGGAGGCTTCAAGAGCTTTCCGATCAGATTTCTGATCCTTGAACTTGATTGAAAATCTGATAGGAAAAACATTTTGCAGTGTATGGCCAGCTTAATTAGGATCAGAAAAGATTGATTTTTGGAAAGTGGCTTATGAAACAGCTATTACACATGCCTGTCTCAGAGACAGGGCAGTCAGGAAAAAGTAAATTTACAAGCCTATAACTTAAAATCCAGAGAAGCCAGATACATCATCCTAGGTTTGTTTGAAAGGTATAATAGAGATCACAGTTACCCTTAATGGCTGTGTTGAGTTATTTTGAGGGAACAGAAAATTTACAGTTTTAAAAGCTGTACGCTGACTACTTACATTGTATCAAAGTGGCATATCTTAGTATTGTCCCATGAAAGATATAATAATAAAATATTTACAAAAATGTGAGGGCTGTAATCCAGACTAGTAAGCATGAGGCTTGAATGTATTCTAACTAGTCATTTGGAAACACTATAACCCGAAAAATAAAAAGGTTAATTTCACATATCAACTGGTCATTTCACTTTTTTTTTTTTAATGTCATTGTTGTCTTGTCTAAACTCTCATGTGTGTTTCTGCAGCTGTGTCCCCAAGTCTAAGCAAACAATACAAGTAGTGGTATTTTGGTCCACTGTTCGGGTCAATAATATTTACCAATAGGAACTTTTTAATTATCCTATCAAATCACTACAGCATGGCCTCCATTATGCCCCTTGTGATGTGCCCTAGAGATTGGACACATTCGGGAATCCAGGTTTCTTTAGACTGAAAAAAATCAGGCAAAATGTTCCTAATAATGGCAACAAAAAAGAAGGTGGGGAACCATTTATAAAGTATTGATATTTTTCATTACACTAGCCTTTCAGTGAATTATCCTCTGTGCATAAACAAATGCTTTCAAAGCACCACAGAACAAGAACACAGGCAAACTGTTGCACCTGTTGTTAAATAAGTGATAGAGTGACTTTATCTGTATGCAGATTCAGTAGGTATAATAGGAGGTACAAAAACTTTAAGGCCACTGTCAAGGTCAACATTCAATATATACCATTTTGCCCAGTGAAGGAAAAGTGGACATTAGTGCTTTCGCGCCACTGGGAACTTTGCTGACAGTTTTAAAGCTGTCAACAAAGAAAATGTTGACTACTTTGTTAATCCAGTATATAATTTTTGATTCTTCACTTTTTTTGTTTACTACATCATTCCTAGGCCTTCATAGTTTTGATATCTCAAGGTTATTCTACAATCTAGAAAATAATAAAAAGTATATATTTATATTCTACAATCTAAGCAATATCTCACACAGGGAGATGAGGATTAATAGGGTGATGAAGAATTTGAACCCAGGATCACTAAGCCACCATGTAAAGAGGTAATGATTTTCTATTGCCAGATTCCACATTTCCAGAATTCTATTTGGTTATGATGCCATAAGAATTGAATCAATGCATTTTAAGATGATAGCCAAACAGGCATTGGTGTAGATTTTATGACTTGAGCTTCGTACACACATATGATCGTGGATCATCAACAATGCCTGACCGAACGGACATTTCACCCAACCGAGCACCCATACATAGGCCATTCGTATTTTGCGGGTTGGGCCCTGCATTCTCACGTGTGCGTTCCTTCAGGGTTAGGCCACACTAGCGTGTTTTAGGTGGATCCAATCGCGGTCTGATCCTGTGTGTACAAAAAAAAGTGTACATCAGCGTTGACCAATGGTCTGGCCAAAGTAGGTGCACTGCCCTACGATGTGCTGTGATTCGCTAATCGGAGCACTTTTTTGTTCTCAATCGCTTGCGCTCTGATTGCACAACAATGCAAAAATGTAGAGCCAATAACATGCACTGGAATGCACTTGCATGCTACTAACCCTTCTAGTGTGCCCATACGGCATGCTGGCAGTATCAAAAGATATTGACTTTTTAGGAATTGTGCTAGTTGTCTCCGATAAATTTCGTCAAGTTTTTAGGAATTGTGCTCATTTGTCCTGATTTTTTTAAAAATTTTGAACCTTCAGGATATATGGTTAATGGAAACAAATGTTTGTGTGTTATATTTTACCATACCTTGCATATATTTATTATCTGCACTGCTTATGCTCATACTGTAGTTGCATTTTCTGACTATTAATTGGGTTAGTATCTGCTTCAGTGGTTCTTTCATGAAATTACCAAATCAAAAACCCAAACTCCTAGTTTTGAAAACTAAATTCACATAGCTGACGAACAGTAAAGAAAGAGTGAGTGCAAAAGCAAAATTTGTACTTGTAATTCTATTAAAATAGTTTTTTAACATATAAAAAAAGTATAAAGCCTAGTACACATGTGCAGATGCCCGAAAGGTTGTTCTGGCCAACAATCAAAGTGTGTGGACCTCGGTCAGGCGGGGTTCCTCGATCCTTGTTTTGTAGGTTCATGCCCAAACATAAAATCTGCAATAGTTACAAAAATGAGATTTAATCCTCTGCATTTAACCGCCTTTTCCGTTCTACTTGCCACCTGGCCCCATTAATTTTGCGATAGTATGTCTGTCACAAGAAGATTGGGAAAGATGGTTTAGGAAATTTGAAACCGTCGATGAATGTCCCGGATCGGTCAGCAGGTAAGAAATTTTTTTGCTGACAGGTGCTGCACAAAGTTCTTGAAGGAAATGTAAAAACAAATTTTCTGGGTAAAGCTGGGTACACACAGCAAAGATCTTTAAAAGATGACAGACAATCTTTAAGATTCTGTCAGTAATTTACTATACTATAGTACAGAGGGCCGAGGGAAATTTTCAGGCTGACAAACGTTCATCGGCCACGGGAACGCTCGGAACTGCGGTACACACTGTAACGATAAGCTGGGCATACATGGGTAGATTTTTTGGCCCATTTGACAGATACTTCCTTGTATCGGTTGTTTGGCAGAAAAATCTTGCAGTGATTTTTGCTGTGACCAATCATGGGCGATCATGCAGTTCGCTATGGGACCTCGTGAACTGTTAGCCACTGCCACTATTGCCGCGACAGGCAGTAATTTGTCCTAGCTGAGACAAATGGTCCCCTCGTGTGTACCCAGCATAAAGGAGCAAGTCCATCAGATCTGACGGAAATGTCCCTTTATCATTAAAGTGCGTACCCATTCAGACCAATCAGATGTTCCCTTTTTACTGGTCTACTGCAATTAGAAAAAAAAACTGTTTTTCTGATTGGAGGATGCAGATAATAGTGCAGCCAAACTTTGGTACCTCTTATTAATAAACCCAATTATGGATGATTAACGGAAAACCTCTCAGTAGAGATGCAATTGTGCAACCATAATAAATAAGCACTCACCTTTCCTCCTTTCTAAAGGAACAATCAAGGAGATTCATAAAAGTTCTTATTGTTAAAAATGGTGCTAATTTTGCACCAACCAATCAGATCTTTTAACATTTGAAAGCTAACATCTGATTGGTGGGGCAAAATTAGCACAATTTTTAACAATAAGAACTTTTATTGGATCTCCCTGAATCTCTTTAAGGTTTATAAGGAGCACATGGAAATGTTACCTGGCATCTGATTAAATTTTCTCTCTGATATGACTCTAAGGTTCATACACTAAATGTAGGAACAAACGTTTCGGCCAATAATCGGCCCGTGTGTAGGCACTTTATGTCCACAGCGGACGTTCAGTCGGGGGATCGACCGACCTGGCGATTGACAATTAGGGGCGATAAAGTGCCTACACACAGGCCGATTATCGGTCGAAACATTCGTTTCAACACATTGTGCGTCACGGGTCAGGACTCGCAACCGCACGTGTGTATGATGCTTACCCGGCCTTTAAAGAAAAAAGTTACACTTGATCAAATACAGTTTATATGCTTTAGTTTGGCAATAGCTTCCAGTTACAATTTTAATCCTATAAACAGACAAACCTTTGTTATATAAGGCCGAGTACACACAAGCAGATTTTTTGGCCCAACTGACCGATATTTCCATGTATCAGTTGGTCGGGCAAGTAATCTGTGGTGAGTTCGCCTGAGGAGGCGACTGATGCCAGTCTCCCTTATCGGAAATGTTGGTAAATCACTGCTGATGTGCTATCTCCACATGATCGCTCGATAGTGGCAAACGGACAGCCGGACGAAAAATCCCTCCATGGGCACCCAGAATTAGTACTCGTATTGGTAAGAAATTAATACTGAACAAAGAGAAAAACTTTGCATGGGGGTGCCTGCTGTCTGCAGTGACCCCCAAACATACAGCCAATGTCATTAAGAACTATCTACACTATAAAGAAGAACAAAGTGTCCTGGAAGTGATGGAATGCCCTGTGCAGAACCCCAATTTCAACATCAAGTTTATAATCACACAAAGATCTATGATTAATTCTACAAGTTGTTGTGAAGAAACTGTGTACCTAGAAGAATTGGTAGAATTAATTCACTTTGCATTGTTAATAAAATAACTATAAAACACTTTACAATACCATAGTAACAAAGGTTGAAAAAGTCAAACCTTCATGCCCTTCTCTAAACTACCAAACAGTTGATTCAGAGGAAGGGAGGGGAAAAAAAATAAAAAAAAAAAAAAATCGCTGAATTGAAAAAATTCCTTTCAAGCTCCAAATGGCAATCAGAAAGGTTCCTCAATCAACCAAAACTATATATTATACTCTATTTATAAATGCATTCTTAGTTTATAGCATGATCACATTAAAAGTACAAATCTGAAGTGGTTCCTAAAGATTATATTAAATATGTAGACAATTTGGAGAATGCACAAACAACGATCTTAAAGGGACTGTCCTCCCCTCTTTAAAAAATGAGTATGTGGTAGATAAGCCCCCAAAACCTAGACATCGTTTAAGTCTTAACCTTTAATTCGGCTCCCACACCTCCTCCTCGCTCCACCGCCGCGGCCTGCACTTCCGGGTAAGGCAGTCAGTGTGGCCGTGACTGTGACATCACGGCCAATCACTGACTGCCATTCCCGGACCAGTCTCCACTGCGGCTGCTCGGAACAGAAAAAGAACAGAGCAGCCACAGTGGAGACTGGGAAGAAACCGGAAGCGGCGGTGGAGCGGCGAGGAGGAGGAAGTATAATATCTCAGTGTGGGAGCCGAATTAAAGGTTGAGAATTTAACGATGTCTAGGTTTTGGGGGCTTATCTACCACATACTCATTTTTCAAAGAGGGGTGGACAGTCCCTTTAAAGGGTAACTGTGGTCTTGAAATCTTCCAAACTAGTAAGAATTATATACAGTTGTTTTCAAAATTATTCAACCCCCACTGAAATTGAGTGTTTTGGCCAGTTTGACATTGATTTTGATCATTTCAGTCATCTTGTTTACAATTAAATCAAAGAGACACTTGTAAGTCAGACAAATATAACATAACATTTATAATGAAATAACACCAAATGCCTTTTCTGTGCTCACATCATATTCAGTTTTATTCACACAAGTGACATTATTCTTAGTACAACATCCTTTTCCAGTTATAACAGCTTTTAAACGTGAAGCATAGCTTGACACAAGTGTCTTGCAGTGATTCTTCATGGGCAAAAGCCGCCAGTTCAGTCACATTCAAGGCTTGCGCGCTGCAATGCTTTCTTTAAGTCCCACCAGAGGTTCTCAATCGGATTTAAAGGGATCTATAGTGAAAAAAACACATGCCCCTTTGCAAAGTTAAATTCATGATCTGTGCTGCCTTAATCCTATATTGTCACTGACTCTGTTTAACCACGGTGTCAGATCTATGTGCAGCCATCCCCCCCTCTCCCTCCCCTCTGTTACCTCCTCCATGTCTCAGCTCCGGCTAACCGACAAGTTTTTATGTGCAGTAGGAGTTAAAGTTCAACATCCTGAAAAACCACCCACGCACAGTGGCCAATAGAAAGTAAGCTGTCCTGAGACACACGGAAGAAGGAGATCAGTACAGTTTACGATCTCTCACTTTGTGACCCATCATCAATCAGTGAAAGCTATTAAAGGGGGGTCAAGTGCAGCCTTATATAACATCAAAGCTACCTTCTCTCCCCTGCTAATGCTGTTATCTCTATGTTTATTACAGAGCAGTGAGGGGGGTCAAGTCAAGGATTTGATGACAGTCCAAGTAGGGAGTAGGGAATGCAATCACGTATTCTTCTAACTGGTGTACTTCAGGACAGAGAGGAATCTGAAAAAGTGAAGACACTCTGGGGGTTGTAGGGAATTATAGAAAACATGGAAGAAAGAAAAAAAGTCATTTCCCACATAGATGCCCTTTACGTCTGGTGACTGCGATGGCCACTCCAAAATGTTCCAGCCTTTAATCTGCAACCATGCTCTACTGGACTGGAGGTATTCTGGGATCATTGTCCTGTTGAAGGTCCAACGTCTCAAGCCTCAGGTTTGTGACGGCTGCTCACATTTTTTTTACAATATCTCCTGGTACTGAAGAGAATTCATGGTACCTTGCACACGCTGAAGCTCTCCTGTTCCTGCGAAGAAAACAGCCCCAAAGCATGATTGACCCCCGCCATGCTTCAAGTAGGCAAGTGTTCTTTTCTTCATAGGCCTTGTTCTTCCTCCTCCAAACATACGTTGATCCATGGGACCAAATAGTCTAATTTTGTTTCATCAGTCACAGAACACTATCCCAAACTTTTGTGGTTTGTCCACGACTTTTGGCATACTGCAGTCGACTCTTCTTATTCTTTGGAGACAGCAAGGGGGTGCGCCTGGGAGTTCTGGCATTGAGGCCTTCATTACGCAGTGTGCGCCTTATTGTCTGAGTGAAACTTCAGTACCCGCATCTGACAAATCTTTTTTCAGTTCCTCAGCAGTCGCACAGGGACTTCTCCACTTTGCGCTTCACTAGCGCACAGAGTCGAAGTCAGCATCTCTTTCTGCCACCAGGTGGCGTTTCAACAGTGCCTTTGCCTTGAATTTGGCAATCATGCTTCCTATGGTGTCTTGGTATGTTTAACATCTTTGCAATCTTTTATAGCCATTGCCTTCCTGTGAAGAGAAATCACACACTTCCTGGACCATCTCTTGATTTCACCATGTTTGTTAACACACCAGTAAATGTCTAGAAGGAGCTTAGATCACAGTCATTTTAAATCTGCCTAATTGGTGCTTATTATTACTAATTGGTGCTTAAACTGATACTGCTGCTCGTTGACATCCACAAGTGTTTTCAATACCTGATCGAAAATACTGAATGAACTCTGTCTTAATAGTGGTAGTGTTTGGGGTAAATAATTAGTATATGATGAAATCACAAAAAAAACATTAATACTGTATTACAAAAACAATAAATGTCATTTTAGTTGCATTTGCTTCTTTAAAAAGTCTTGTAAGATTTCATCCTAACACAATTACAAAAGTACACTTTTGCATTTACAGCATTGGGAGTTGAACAATTTTGAAAACAACTGTAAAAAGACTTTCATCATACCTTCAAAATAAAACCAAATCACATCTCCAGATAAAATGTGAGAAGTTATTGCTGGAAAGGTTCAGCATATTACTTCCTGCTTGAACACTTCCTGTTTCAGCCTGTAACCAGCCTCTGTCTGCATTAATAGGCTCCCGTTCTCAACTGTCAGTTTTTCCCCCCCAGGTATTTCTGATTCCAGCATTAAGTCTTAACTGAGCATGCTTCCTCCCGGGGCAGATGGGTGGGCAAATGTCAGGTGATGTCACTCAACCTACTGGAAGCAGGAAGTTTGAATATTCACCCAAGTAATTTTTCACAGGCTCCAGCCAGAGATGTGTGTTTCCATTTTAAAGGAAATACTGCAGGCTTTCATTTAACCTCCACTTGTTTTGAGACCACAGTTGCCCTTTAATATACAAAAGAAAATAGACAGAAAGCAAATTAGCATGCCAGCAGCAGAAACAATGTCGTAGACAGAAAAGAGGGCAGCCAGAAGTTCTGAAAGCACTTCACCTACTAGAAGCCTAGCAATATCTAAATAAGAATTAGTGTTTACATTCTCAAACATGGTAGATAATATTAGAGATTTTTGCACATGGTTTCTAGGTGAAAACTTCAAAATCAACTAAGGGCTAGACCACACTAGAGCTTTTAACGTGCAATTGTTGTTTGCGCAATAAATAAAAAAAACACATGCTAGTGTTTTCCAATTGGTCAGAAATCACAATGCGATTTGCTTTTCGGAGCGCATGTGATCATCATTTTTGTCTGGCATAGTGTGGCCTCCTTATATCCTCCCCTCTACAAAAAATTTGTGTTATACAGCACCCCCCTAAACCTAGAGATATTTATTCTTACACGCGTCAAAGGAATAGTTCCCTGCAAAAGTTAGTTCACCCTGCTAGGAAAAAATATGTTGTATGTTGTGCAAAAAAAACCCTAAACCTAGCATTCGTTTTATTTCCAATGAGTAAATCTGTCCCAGCAAGAGATCTTATACTTACGAGTTCAAGATCCACCACTGCTTCTGGTCAATTCACTCCCTCTCCACTGTGGCTGCGGTGTTCTTTTGTGTTCCCGAGCAACCGCAGTGGAGACTGCTCTGGGAATCGCAGTAGTGATTGGCCATGATGTCACTGTCACGGCCGACACTGACTGCTTAACCGGAAGTGGAGAGCGGATTGCAGAGCCGCGGCGGTGGACAGTGGAGCTTGTAAGTTGAGATCTCTTGCTGGAAGCGGATTTTACCATTGGAAACAAAACGAACTCTAGATTTAGGGGGTTTGCACAACATCTTATTTTTTTCCTAGAGGGGTGGACATTCCCTTTAACAAGTAATCAAATATATCTTAAGAGGGTATAACTTTCATTTCAGATTTTCATCTACCATAGTACAACATACAGTGGTTTACAAAAGCATTCGGCCCCTTGAAGTTTTGACATTTTGTCACACAATTTATTGGAATTTCACCTGAAAGACAATACCAAGTGGTGTACACGTGAAAGTGGAACAAATCACATGATTCCCAATATTTTTAATCAATCACAATGCATGTGGGGTGGTGCGTTTTCCGCCCTTTGGTCTGAGTGCGTCAATTTCCCATGAACTTGCCTGAGAGTGCTTATGGATACATCAAATGTATCTGTCGTCTCTAGACAGCTGCTCTGTGACGACCTCAGAGGGAGAATCTTGGGAGCCCCCACCATGGTCCAGACCCCAGACAGGTCCAGGGTAAGTACTGGAATTTAAAGTAGGTCGGCGTACCACAGCTTTCACGAAACGCGTGACACCTCCCACTGAAGCACGTTTCCAGGCGATCTTCCGGAAATGGACGGGGTAGTGAGCTCAGTCATGGTTACTGTCGGATGCGGCTGCTTTTGCCATGACCGCAGTCCTCCTCCTGGCCGACAATAAAAAGTCTCGAACGGTCAGTCAGGAGGAAAAATTGGCATGTGGTACCCACCTTAGAGTCACATTGGCTCTAAGGCAGCGATTTCCTCCTTGGGTATGATGAGCAGGGATATTATTCTAACAATCTGGTGTCAGTAAGAGGGGACTGTAGGTATGAACAGGACTGTAGGTATGACCTTTTTTACTTAAAGGACAACATTATCAAAAAAACAGCATCACCCCCATTATTACATGTCCACACTTCCAGCAGCTGAAATCACTTACTCACATTTACAGCTGTGCTGCCCTCCTTAGATATCACACAGCAAAGATGAGTACTAAAAGCCCACCTCCTAGACGGCCCAGGGCCATGATTAACTAACATTTGTCATTGGCTGGTGGGAATGCTGTCTGTTACAACCTCTCTCCTCCTCCGCCCGTTAAACAAACTTGAAATGTCCTGTTGCTAGGATACAGCCTACATAAACAAGCTGATCAATGGTGGGTGGAGGAGTGTCTTCTCCCATGCTGCTTTGAATGACAGTTAAAGGCAGACAGAATTGTTACGCCCCTTCCCAGTATGGCTAATTGGAGGCAGAGAGAGGCTTGAAATCAGGAAAAAAAATGTATGGGGAGGGCTGCACAACTTACTCTTTTTAAAGCAATTATAAAAAAAAAATTGCATTGACAATACAGTTATCCTTTAAAGGGTAACTGTGGTCTCTAATTCTTCCAAACTAGTAAGAATTATATAAAATGCCTTCCAGCATACCTTCACAATAAAACCTAAATCACATCTCTAGATAAAATTTGTGAAAAATTTTTGCTGCAAAAGTTCAGCAATGTAACTTCCCGGTTGAACTCTTCCTGTTTTTAGTCATGTGACCAGCTTGTAATCATGTGACCAGCCTTGGACAGCTCCTACCCAGCTATTTCCTGCAATTTGAAGAGGCATAACAGGAGAACCACAAGGAGCAGGGATGTAAGGTAAGGATTTTTTTTTTTTTTTTTACAGTGGGGCCAGTAGTTGGTAAAATTTTAGTTTGGGGGGTGGACATGCCCTTTAACAAGCAACTGTGGTCTCCATACAAGCTAGGAAGTAATTCCCTTTACTATAGTAGAGATAATAACATTTAAGGTGTTCATGGCTACAGTATATTTGCTTGTGAATTTGCAGCTGCCATTGCATTGAATTTCGAATCTGGGTATGGCCCCATTTACAAATCCAAAATTCACAATAAAAATCACTCTTGCTGATAAAGGTGATAAAGACACGACTCAATTACCTTAACTTGAAAGCTACACTTTCCAGTCCTGACCGATTCTTCATCGGTCTGCCACTGGTGTGGTCGGCTTGCCTCTGGGACATAGATATCTTTTTTCCGTCGGAAACTCTGACGTAGTTTGTTCATTTTCAGACTTTACTCCCTAAAAAAAGAGACAGAGACATTAAAAAAAGTGCAGTTGCTGGTTTTCTTTGCAAGTAGGCAAATCACATTTAGATTTCCTGTTGTAAAAAAAATGTTCTTACTACTATAGAAACCCTTTTTCGGCTTAATTCAAACTAAAAATACCAGTATTACAATGAAACCAATGCATGTGAACACACAGAATCCTAAAATCTAACAAACCAGCCAATAGAAAACAGGGTTTGAAATTAAAGATACAAACAAACTTGAGTGTTAACAGAAATAATGTTGCCCTTACTAATTATAACTAACATTATCATGCTTGATAAAGGAGCACACAGCGCCGAAAAATGTTGCTTGTAAGTGCACAATAAATGTTTGACGATTATATACTGCCTGAGGCTCATCTACAATTCTCTATTTCTATACAAATCTGGCCACTGGTGACAGAGTGGAAGTAGATATAGAGCCTCTAAAAGAAGTTAAAGGATAACTGTATTGCCTCAATGCATTTTTTTTTTTTAAATTGCTTTAAAAAGAGTAAAGGTATGCAGCCCTCCCCATATATTTTTTTTTCCTGATTTCATGCCTCTCTCTGCCTTCAATTAGCCATGCTGTGAAGGGAGTGTAACAATTCTGTCTGCCTCTAACTGTCACTCAGAGCTAGCATGTGAAAAAACACTCCTCCACCCGTCTTTGATCAGCTTCATTATGTAGGCTGTTTCCAACAACCCGACATTTCAAGTTTGTTTAACCAGCAGAGGAGGAGGAGAGAGGTTGTAACAGACATTCCCACCTGCGAATGACAAGTGATATGTTAATCATGGCCCTGGGCCGTCTAGGAGGCGGGCTTTTAGCACTCATCTTTACTGTGTGATATCTAAGGGAGAGCAGCACGGCTGTAAATGTGAGTAAGTGATTTCAGCTGCTGGAAGTGTGGACATGTAATGGGGTTAATGTTTTTTTTTTTTATATTGTTGTCCTTTAAGTGTTAGTAACAACAACTATCTACTTTGGGAAAGATCAGATCCTCAAGGTGGGAGGCTTCAAGAGCTTCTTCCGATCAGATTTCTGATCCTTGAACTTGATTGAAAATCTGATAGGAAAAACATTTTGCAGTGTATGGCCAGCTTAATTAGGATCAGAAAAGATTGATTTTTGGAAAGTGGCTTATGAAACAGCTTATTACACATGCCTGTCTCAGAGACAGGGCAGTCAGGAAAAAGTAAATTTACAAGCCTATAACTTAAAATCCAGAGAAGCCAGATACATCATCCTAGGTTTGTTTGAAAGGTATAATAGAGATCACAGTTACCCTTAATGGCTGTGTTGAGTTATTTTGAGGGAACAGAAAATTTACAGTTTTAAAAGCTGTACGCTGACTACTTTACATTGTATCAAAGTGGCATATCTTTAGTATTGTCCCATGAAAAGATATAATAATAAAATATTTACAAAAATGTGAGGGCTGTAATCCAGACTAGTAAGCATGAGGCTTGAATGTATTCTAACTAGTCAATTTGGAAACACTATAACCCGAAAAACTATAAAAGGTTAATTTCACATATCAACTGGTCATTTCACTTTTTTTTTTTTAATGTCATTGTTGTCTTGTCTAAACTCTCATGTGTGTTTCTGCAGCTGTGTCCCCAAGTCTAAAGCAAACAATACAAGTAGTGGTATTTTGGTCCACTGTTCGGGTCAATAATATTTACTACAATAGGAACTTTTTAATTATCCTATCAAATCACTACATGCATGGCCTCCATTATGCCCCTTGTGCATGTGCCCTAGAGATTGGACACATTCCGGGAATCCAGGTTTCTTTAGACTGAAAAAAATCAGGCAAAATGTTCCTAATAATGGCAACAAAAAAGAAGGTGGGGAACCATTTATAAAGTATTGATATTTTTCATTACACTAGCCTTTCAGTGAATTATCCTCTGTGCATAAACAAATGCTTTCAAAGCACCACAGAACAAGAACACAGGCAAACTGTTGCACCTGTTGTTAAATAAGTGATAGAGTGACTTTATCTGTATGCAGATTCAGTAGGTATAATAGGAGGTACAAAAACTTTAAGGCCACTGTCAAGGTCAACATTCAATATATACCATTTTGCCACAGTGAAGGAAAAGTGGACATTAAGTGCTTTCGCGCCACTGGGAACTTTGTTGACAGTTTTAAAGCTGTCAACAAAGAAAATGTTGACTACTTTGTTAATCCAGTATATAATTTTTGATTCTTCACTTTTTTTGTTTACTACATCATTCCATAGGCCTTCATAGTTTTGATATCTCAAGGTTATTCTACAATCTAGAAAATAATAAAAAGTATATATATTATATTCTACAATCTAAGCAATATCTCACACAGGGAGATGTAGGATTAATAGGGTGATGAAGAATTTGAACCCAGGATCACTAAGCCACCATGTAAAGAGGTAATGATTTTCTATTGCCAGATTCCACATTTCCAGAATTCTATTTGGTTATGATGCCATAATGTAATTGAATCAATGCATTTTAAGATGATAGCCAAACAGGCATTGGTGTAGATTTTATGACTTGAGCTTCGTACACACATATGATCGTGGATCATCAACAATGCCTGACCGAACGGACATTTCACCCAACCGAGCACCCATACATAGGCCATTCGTATTTTGCGGGTTGGGCCCTGCATTCACACGTGTGCGTTCCTTCAGGGTTAGGCCACACTAGCGTGTTTTAGCGTGAGATCCAATCGCGGTCTGATCCTGTGTGTACAAAAAAAAGTGTACATCAGCGTTGACCAATTGGTCTGGCCAAAGTAGGTGCACTGCCCTACGATGTGCTGTGATTCGCTAATCGGAGCACTTTTTTGTTCTCAATCGCTTGCGCTCTGATTGCACAACAATGCAAAAATGTAGAGCACAATAACATGCACTGGAAATGCACTTGCATGCTACTAACCATTCTAGTGTGCCCATACGGCATGCTGGCAGATATCAAAAGTATATTGACTTTTTAGGAATTGTGCTCAGTTGTCCTGATAAATTTCTGAAGTTTTTAGGAATTGTGCTCATTTGTCCTGATTTTTTTTTTAAACTTTTGAACCTTCAGGAATTATATGGTTAATGGATAACAAATGTTTGTGTGTTATATTTTACCATACCTTGCATATATTTATTATCTGCACTGCTTATGCTCATACTGTAGTTGCCATTTTCTGACTATTAATTGGGTTAGTTATCTGCTTCAGTGGTTCTTTCATGAAATTACCAAATCAAAAACCCAAACTCCTAGTTTTGAAAAACTAAATTCACTATAGCTGACGAACAGTAAAAGAAGAGTGAGTGCAAAAGCAAAATGTACATTGTAAATTCTATTACAAATAGTTTTTTAACATATAAAAAAAAGTATAAAGCCTAGTACACATGTGCACCAGATGCCCGAAAGGTTGTTCTGGCCAACAATCAAAGTGTGTGGACACTCGGTCAGGCGTGGTTCCTCGATCCCTTGTTTTGTAGGGTTCATGCCCCAAACATAAAATCTGCAATAGTTACAAAAATGAGATTTAATCCTCTGCATTTAACCGCCTTTTCCGTTCTACTTGCCACCTGGCCCCATTAATTTTGCGATAGTATGTCTGTCACAAAGAAGATTGGGAAAGATGGTTTAGGAAATTTGAACCGTCGATTGAATGTCCCGGATCGGTCAGCAGGTAAGTAAATTTTTTTGCTGACAGGTGCTGCACAAAGTTCTTGAAGGAAATGTAAAAACAAATTTTCTGGGTAAAGCTGGGTACACACAGCAAAGATCTTTAAAAGATGACAGACAATCTTTAAGATTCTGTCAGTAATTTACTATACTATAGTACAGAGGGCCGAGGGAAATTTTCAGGCTGACAAACGTTCATCGGCCACGGGAACGCTCGGAACTGCGGTACACACTGTAACGATAAGGCTGGGCATACATGGGTAGATTTTTTGGCCCATTTGACAGATACTTCCTTGTATCGGTTGTTTGGCAGAAAAATCTGCAGTGATTTTTGCTGTGACCAATCATGGGCGATCATGCAGTTCGCTATGGGACCTCGTGAACTGTTAGCCACTGCCACTATTGCCGCGACAGACAGTAATTTGTCCTAGCTGAGACAAATGGTCCCCTCGTGTGTACCCAGCATAAAGGAGCAATTCCATCAGATCTGACGGAAATGTCCCTTTATCATTAAAGTGCGTACCCATTCAGACCAATCAGATGTTCCCTTTTTACTGGTCTACTGCAATTAGAAAAAAAAACTGTTTTTTCTGATTGGAGGATGCAGATTAATAGTGCAGCCAAACTTTGGTACCTCTTATTAAATAAACCCAATTATGTATGATTAACGGAAAACCTCTCAGTAGATGCAATTGTGCAACCAATAATAAATAAGCACCTCACCTTTCCTCCCTTTCTAAAGGAACAATCAAGGAGATTCAATAAAAGTTCTTATTGTTAAAAATGGTGCTAATTTTGCACCAACCAATCAGATCTTATTTAACATTTGAAAGCTAACATCTGATTGGTTGGGGCAAAATTAGCACAATTTTTAACAATAAGAACTTTTATTGGATCTCCCTGAATCTCTTTAAGGTTTATAAGAGAGCCACATGGAAATGTTACCTGGCATCTGATTAAATTTTCTCTCTGATATGACTCTTAAGGTTCATACACTAAATGTAGGAACAAACGTTTCGGCCAATAATCGGCCCGTGTGTAGGCACTTTATTGTCCACAGCGGACGTTCAGTCGGGGGATCGACCGACCTGGCGATTGACAATTAGGGGCGATAAAGTGCCTACACACAGGCCGATTATCGGTCGAAACATTCGTTTCAACACATTGTGCGTCGCGGGTCAGGACTCGCAACCGCACGTGTGTATGATGCTTTACCCGGCCTTTAAAGATAAAAAAGTTACACTTGATCTAAATACAGTTTATATGCTTTAGTTTGGCAATAGCTTCCAGTTACAATTTTAATCCTATAAACAGACAAACCTTTGTTATATAAGGCCGAGTACACACAAGCAGATTTTTTGGCCCAACTGACCGATATTTCCATGTATCAGTTGGTCGGGCAAGTAATCTGTGGTGAGTTCGCCTGAGGAGGCGACTGATGCCAGTCTCCCTTATCGGAAATGTTGGTAAATCACTGCTGATTGTGCTATCTCCACATGATCGCTCGATAGTGGCAAACGGACAGCCGGGACGAAAAATCCCTCCATGGGCACCCAGAATTAGTACTCGTATTGGTAAGAAATTAATACTGAACAAAGAGAAAAACTTTGCATGGGGGTGCCTGACTGTCTGCAGTGACCCCCAAACATACAGCCAATGTCATTAAGAACTATCTACACTATAAAGAAGAACAAAGTGTCCTGGAAGTGATGGAATGCCCTGTGCAGAACCCCAATTTCAACATCAAGTTATAAATCATACACAGAAGATCTATGATTAATTCTACAAGTTGTTTGTGAAGAAACTGTGTACCTAGAAGAATTGGTAGAATTAATTCACTTTGCATTGTTAATAAAAATAAACTATAAAACACTTCTACAAATACCATAGTAACAAAGGTTGAAAAAAGTCAAACCTTCATGCCCTTCTCATTAACCTACCAAACAGTTGATTCAGAGGAAGGGAGGGGGAAAAAAAAATAAAAAAAAAATAAAAAATCGCTGAATTGAAAAAATTCCTTTCAAGCTCCAAATGGCAATCAGAAAGGTTTCCTCAATCAACCAAAACTATATATTTATACTCTATTTATAAATGCATTCTTAGTTTATAGCATGATCACATTAAAAGTACAAATCTGAAGTGGTTCCTAAAGATTATATTAAATATGTAGACAATTTGGAGAATGCACAAACAACGATCTTAAAGGGACTGTCCTCCCCTCTTTTAAAAAATGAGTATGTGGTAGATAAGCCCCCAAAACCTAGACATCGTTTAAGTCTTAACCTTTAATTCGGCTCCCACACCTCCTCCTCGCTCCACCGCCGCGGCTCTGCACTTCCGGGTAAGGCAGTCAGTGTCGGCCGTGACTGTGACATCACGGCCAATCACTGACTGCCATTCCCGGACCAGTCTCCACTGCGGCTGCTCGGGAACAGAAAAAGAACAGAGCAGCCACAGTGGAGACTGGGAGAAGAACCCGGAAGCGGCGGTGGAGCGAGGAGGATGGAAGTATAATATCTCAGTGTGGGAGCCGAATTAAAGGTTGAGAATTTAACGATGTCTAGGTTTTGGGGGCTTATCTACCACATACTCATTTTTCAAAAGAGGGGTGGACAGTCCCTTTAAAGGGTAACTGTGGTCTTGAAATCTTCCAAACTAGTAAGAATTATATACAGTTGTTTTCAAAATTATTCAACCCCCACTGAAATTGAGTGTTTTGGCCAGTTTGACATTGATTTTGATCATTTCAGTCATCTTGTTTACAATTAAATCAAAGAGACACTTGTAAGTCAGACAAATATAACATAACATTTATAATGAAATAACCACAAATGCCTTTTCTGTGCTCACATCATTATCAGTTTTATTCAACCCCCAAGTGACATTTATTCTTAGTACAACATCCTTTTCCAGTTATAACAGCTTTTAAACGTGAAGCATAGCTTGACACAAGTGTCTTGCAGTGATTCTTCATGGGCAAAAGCCGCCAGTTCAGTCACATTCAAGGCTTGCGCGCTGCAACTGCTTTCTTTAAGTCCCACCAGAGGTTCTCAATCGGATTTAAAGGGCATCTATAGTGAAAAAAACACATTGCCCCTTTGCAAAGTTAAATTCATGTACTCTGTGCTGCCTTAATCCTATATCTGTCACTGACTCTGTTTAACCACGGTGTCAGATCTATGTGCAGCATTCCCCCCCTCTCCCTCCCCTCTGTTACCTCCTCCATGTCTCAGCTCCGGCTAACCGACAAGCTTTTTATGTGCAGTAGGAGTTAAAAGTTCAACATCCTGAAAAACACACCCACGCACAGTGGCCAATAGAAAGTAAGCTGTCCTGGAGACACGGAAGAAGGAGATCAGTACAGTTTACGATCTCTCACTTTGTGACCCATCATCAATCAGTGAAAGCTATTAAGAAGGGGGGTCAAGTGCAGCCTTATATCTAACATCAAAGCTACCTTTCTCCCCCTGCTAATGCTGTTATCTCTATGTTTATTACAGAGCAGTGAGGGGGGATCAAGTCACAGGGATTTGATTGACAGTCCAAGTAGGAGTAGAGGAATGCAATCACGTATTCTTCTAACTGGTGTATCTCAGGACAGAGAGGGAATCTGAAAAAAGTGAAGACACTCTGGGGGTTGTAGGGAATTATAGAACACATGGAAAGAAAGAAAAAAAAGTTCATTTTCCCACTATAGATGCCCTTTACGTCTGGTGACTGCGATGGCCACTCCAAAATGTTCCAGCCTTTAATCTGCAACCATGCTCTACTGGACTTGGAGGTATTCTTGGGATCATTGTCCTGTTGAAAGGTCCAACGTCTCCCAAGCCTCAGGTTTGTGACGGACTGCATCACATTTTTTTTTACAATATCTCCTGGTACTGAAGAGAATTCATGGTACCTTGCACACGCTGAAGCTTCCCTGTACCTGCAGAAGCAAAACAGCCCCAAAGCATGATTGACCCCCCGCCATGCTTCACAGTAGGCAAGGTGTTCTTTTCTTCATAGGCCTTGTTCTTCCTCCTCCAAACATAGCGTTGATCCATGGGACCAAATAGTTCTAATTTTGTTTCATCAGTCCACAGAACACTATCCCAAAACTTTTGTGGTTTGTCCACGACTTTTGGCATACTGCAGTCGACTCTTCTTATTCTTTGGAGACAGCAAGGGGGTGCGCCTGGGAGTTCTGGCATTGAGGCCTTCATTACGCAGTGTGCGCCTTATTGTCTGAGCTGAAACTTCAGTACCCGCATCTGACAAATCTTTTTTCAGTTCCTCAGCAGTCGCACAGGGACTTTTCTCCACTTTGCGCTTCACGTAGCGCACAGCAGTCGAAGTCAGCATCTTCTTTCTGCCACCAGGTGGCGTTTCAACAGTGCCCTTTGCCTTGAATTTGCAAATCATGCTTCCTATGGTGTCTCTTGGTATGTTTAACATCTTTGCAATCTTCTTATAGCCATTGTCCTTCCTGTGAAGAGAAATCACCACTTCCTGGACCATTCTCTTGATTTCACCATGTTTGTTAACACACCAGTAAATGTCTAGAAGGAGCTTAGTATCACAGTCATTTTAAATCTGCCTAATTGGTGCTTATTATACTAATTGGTGCTTATTATACTTGACTGCTGCTCGTTGACATCCACAAGTGTTTTCAATACCTGATCGAAAATACTTGAATGAACCTCTGTTCTTAATAGTGGTAGTGTTTAAGGGGTTGAATAATTGTGTCAATGAAGAAATCACAAAAAAAACATTTAATACTGTATTACAAAAACAATAAATGTCATTTTAGTTGCATTTGCTTCTTTAAAAAGTCCTTGTAAGATTTCATCCTAAACACAATTACAAAAGTACACTTTTGCATTTACAGCATTGGGAGTTGAACAATTTTGAAAACAACTGTAAAAAGACTTTCATCATACCTTCAAAATAAAACCTAAATCACATCTCCAGATAAAATGTGAGAAGTTATTGCTGGAAAGGTTCAGCAATATTACTTCCTGCTTGAACACTTCCTGTTTTCAGCCATGTAACCAGCCTCTGTCTGCATTAATAGGCTCCCGTTCTCAACTGTCAGTTTTTCCCCCCCAGGTATTTCCTGATTTCCCCAGCATTAAGTCTTAACTGAGCATGCTTCTCCCCGGGGCAGATGGGTGGGCAAATGTCAGGTGATGTCACTCAACCTACTGGAAGCAGGAAGTTTGAATATTCACCCCAATGTAATTTTTCACAGGCTCCAGCCAGAGATGTGTGTTTCCATTTTAAAGGAAATACTGCAGGCTTTCATTTAACCTCCACTTGTTTTGAGACCACAGTTGCCCTTTAATAATACAAAAGAAAATAGACAGAAAGCAAATTAGCATGCCAGCAGAAACAATTGTCGTAGACAGAAAAGAGGGCAGCCAGAAGTTCTGAAAAGCACTTCACCTACTAGAAGCCTAGCAATATCTAAATAAGAATTAGATGTTTACATTTCTCAAACATGGTAGATAATATTAGAGATTTTTGCACTGGTTTCTAGGTGACAAACTTCAAAATCATAACTAAGGGCTAGACCACACTAGAGCATTTTAACGTGCAATTGTTGTTTGCGCAATAAAAAAAAAAACCACATTCTAGTGTTTTCCAATTGGTCAGAAATCACAATGCGATTTGCTTTTCGGAGCGCATGTGATCATCATTTTTTGTCTGGCATAGTGTGGCCTCCTTATATCCTCCCCTCTACAAAAAATTTGTGTTATACAGCACCCCCCTAAACCTAGAGATCATTTATCTTACACGCGTCAAAGGAATAGTTCCCTGCAAAAGTTAGTTCACCCTGCTAGGAAAAAATATGTTGTATGTTGTGCAAAAAAACCCTAAACCTAGCATTCGTTTTATTTCCAATGAGTAAATCTGCTCCCAGCAAGAGATCTTATACTTACGAGTTCAAGATCCACCACTGCTTCTGGTCACTTCACTCCCTCTCCACTGTGGCTGCGGTGTTCTTTTTGTGTTCCCGAGCAACCGCAGTGGAGACTGCTCTGGGAATCGCAGTAAGTGATTGGCCATGATGTCACTGTCACGGCCGACACTGACTGCTTTAACCGGAAGTGGAGAGCGGATTGCAGAGCCGCGGCGGTGGACAGTGGAGCTTGTAAGTATGAGATCTCTTGCTGGAAGCGGATTTACTCATTGGAAACAAAACGAACTCTAGATTTAGGGGGGTTTGCACAACATACTTATTTTTTCCTAGAGGGGTGGACATTCCCTTTAACAAGTAATCAAATATATACTTAAGAGGGTATAACTTTCATTTCAGATTTTCATCTACCATAGTACAACATACAGTGGTTTACAAAAGCATTCGGCCCCCTTGAAGTTTTTGACATTTTGTCACACAATTTTATTGGAATTCCACGTGAAAGACCAATACAAAGTGGTGTACACGTGAAAAGTGGAACAAAAATCACATGATTCCAAATATTTTTAACAAATCAATAACTGCAAAGTGGGGTGTGCGTAATTATTCAGCCCCCTTTGGTCTGAGTGCAGTCAATTTCCCATAGACATTGCCTGATGAGTGCTAATGACTAAATACAAATGTAATCTAATGTCAGTACAAATACAGCTGCTCTGTGACAGCCTCAGAGGAAGAGAATCTTGGGAGCAACACCACCATGAAGTCCAAAGAACACACCAGACAGGTCAGGGATAAAGTTACTGAGAAATTTAAAGTAGGCTTAGGCTACAAAAAGATTTCCAAAGCCTTGAACATCCCATGGAGCACTTTTCAAGCGATCATTCAGAAATGGAAGGAGTATGACACAACTGTAAACCTACCAAGACAAGGCCGTCCACCTAAACTCACAGGCCGAACAAGGAGAGCGCTGATCAGAAATGCAGTCAAGAGGCCCATGGTGACTCTGGACGAGCTGCAGAGATCTACAGCTCAGGTGGGGGAATCTGTCCATAGGACAACTATTAGTCGTGCACTGCACAAAGTTGCCCTTTATGGAAGAGTGGCAAGAAGAAAGCCATTGTTAACAGAAAAGCATAAGAAGTCCCGTTTGCAGTTCGCCGCAAGCCATGTGGGGGACACAGCAAACATGTGGAAGAAGGTGCTTTGGTCAGGTGAGACCAAAATGGAACTCTGGGGATGCTTCTCTTCAGCAGGGACAGGGAAGCTGGTCAAAGTTGATGGGAAGATGGATGGAGCCATATACAGGACAATCTTGGAAGAAAACCTCTTGGAGTCAGCAAAAGACTTAAGACTGTTCACCTTCCAGCAGGACAACGACCCTAAACATAAAGCCAGGGCAACAATGGAATGGTTTAAAACAAAACATATCCATGTGTTAGAATGGCCCAGTCAAAGTCCAGATCTAAACCCAATCGAGAATCTGTGGCAAGATCTGAAAACTGCTGTTCACAAACGCTATCCATCTAATCTAACTGAGCTGGAGCTGTTTTGCAAAGAAGAATGGGCAAGATTTCAGTCTCTAGATGTGCAAAGCTGTAAGCTGGTAGAGACATACCCTAAAAGACTGGCAGCTATAATTGCAGCAAAAGGTGGTTCTACAAAGTATTGACTCAGGGGGCTGAATAATTACACACACCCCCCTTTGCAGTTATTGATTTGTTAAAAATGTTTGGAATCTATGATTTTCGTTCCACTTCTCACGTGTACACCACTTTGTATTGGTCTTTCACGTGGAATTCCAATAAAATTGATTCATGTTTGTGGCAGTAATGTGACAAAATGTGGAAAACTTCAAGGGGGCCGAATACTTTTGCAAACCACTGTAAACATATATTCTGCACAAGGCACAAAATGTATTTCAATATTTGTATTTGTTAGTACAAGACATGGCTACAGAAGTGTTTTAGCATTTTCAGTACTAACAGATAAAGGGTATGTCCACCCTTCTGGAAAAAAATTAGTATGAAAAGCAGGACACCAAGAGTCCGTTCTGGTTATAGTGTTTAAAGGGTATGTCCAGCAAAAAAGTAAGTATGTTTCTAAATTATTTACTGAAGAACAGGAGGTAAATGCACTATCTCTTACCTCCCGTTCTTCAGTAAATGTTCCAGGAGAGGAGGAGCCACTTACTCGCGGACCCGCTCCATCGCCTCTCCAGTCTTTTGCACTGTGCAAGGGTGAGGACCTAAGACACTAAGTCCTCACCTCTGGATATTTTACAGAAATCCTGCACTACTTGCTTAAAGTTTTCTTCAGCGCTGCGGTCTGATCCTCCCCTCTGGCACTGTGATTGACAGTTTGTGCAAGGAGGCGTGTCTTCCCATTGGCTGCCTCGCTGACTGTCACTGACAGTGCCAGTGGGGAGGATTGAACCACAGCGCCGAAGGAATCTTCAAGCAAGTAGTGCAGGGCTTCTGTAAAGTATCCAGAGGTGAGGACTTAGCATTTTAGGTCCTCACCCTGGTTACTTTACAAAAATGGATTGGACAACTGGGAGCAGAGCACACTGGTAAGCAAACAGTTACAGACGTTTTTGTTGCAATTAAAACATCACGTTTATTTCTAGCATTTTAAAACCTTATAAATAGCAGAGACAATGGCCTTACACGTTTCGAGCCTTACTCATAGGCTATGTGTTTGGAGTCTAGTTTTCAAGAGATTGATCTAATATATTGTTTTTTATATATATGTATACGTTGGCTAATATTGCTCAGTACTGGACTTATGCATTTAGCACCACTTAGGTGCACCAAGGGGGTTCTTTGCCATTTGTTTATATGCCAAATTGGAGTACAATTGTCCTTTAATAATTGAAATGCCAGAATTCTCCATAGCCAAAGTGTGATCACACACTTTTCCCCGAACTAGAGTGCAGAGCAGTAGATTCAAACTCCTGCTGTCAATCACTGCTCGGCACTCGCAATCGTAAGTGCAGAGCAGCAGGTAGCCAGCTACATTCATTGCGGAACCAGATCAAAGGTAAATGTGGGAGGATAACAGCTCAGTAGTTCTCCAGCAGTAAAGGTAAGGGAAGATGGTGGGAAGGAGTCGGGTGGATGGGTGAAGAGGATATGTGTTACCAAAATCAAAACCCCCAGTATGCTGCACCGGTGTCAATCCCAGTATGCTATCATTCATTTGGTAATCTCTATCTCCTTTCTCTTTCTTGGTCTATCTATTTCTCTGTCTATTGAGAAATTTTGACAGTTTGGTGCTAAAAATCTGGATGTGGTTTCCCTTGGCATGGCCCCAGTAGGGAATTTGTGGGGGAAAAGGGGGCTTGGCCTAAAAATTCGGCTGCGTGCAGCACACTTGTTCCCCAGATTTTTTCAAATTCTAGCGCTCACAGGGTATTAAAAATTAGAGGAAACATTGCCAGTCATACGTTAATTCGAGGAACAGGTGGCTTACTCTACCTTTTAAACACTGCATAGGTAGAACAAAAAAAGCAACTTATGGTAGCCTATTTTATAGGATTCCTTTAGTTAGTTTTTGAAAATGCACACTTACATTGGTCATACAAATTTAATAGATTCAATGAAAGACATATTAAATCCGCTAGCAGTTTTACCTAGGGATGTTCATGCCAAGCCCATTCACGATGGAAAAAAAAAAAAAAAAAAAGAGCATGGCGGTTCCTCTGATGTCGCAGGAAGTGGAGAGAAAATGGGTAATATTACTGAAAATAGGGTACGACAAGTTAGCTAACAATATATATCGCACGTGAGACCAGTTAATATCACAATGAGGACACAGCCATTGTCTATAAATCTCCCACTGTTATCACTGGAACATCACAGTAGACTTGCCCAATGCTCTACCCCCCTCCCCACCAGCTAAAATGACAGTGTGGTGAAGTGGGGTACACACATGCAACAAAATTTGCATGGAACTGCAGATTCCATTGAAATTTGTTAGTAATTTGTTAAAGGATATGTACACTGGTTTATTTAATTGCCAATTACTGGAAACTATCACTGTACCATTTTTTTATCTGTCCTCAATTTAAGCACTGCTTACATGTATTTATTTATAGATTGAATTCATTTTTCAGTGTATTATTCCTTTAAGGAGCATGCCCCCCCCCAAACTAAAATTTGCCCCGGTGCTGGCCCCACAGTGTGGTGTTAAAAAAAAAAAACTTACATTACACATTAAACTTACATTACACCTCCTTACATTACATTACTCCTTATGGTTCTCCTGCAGTGCCTATCCAAAGTTCTAAAAATAGTAGGAGCCTTCTGTGAGTCACCCAGTCCCTGCTTCTTCCTTGTCCTCTTTTGGCATGCGCAGGGGAGCCCCCTCCCCCCCCTCCCTCCATCTTGGCTGCTTGGTGCCCTACCTATAAAAAAAAAATCTGTAGAGTAGAGCACCCCAGCCCATCCCCAATAGCAAGTTAGTTTTGTAAAACATGCTCCAGAAATATACTTACGCTCATTCGTTCTCTTGGCTCTCTGCAGAGCCGGTAGCTATGTCTGTGATTGACTGCCTCTCAGCTAATCAGACGCGGCTGCCGGTCTGGTCCGTTTGTAACTTCCAGCAAATAGAGAGCCAAGGGAATAAAGGAGTGTAAGTATATTTCTGGTGCTTGTTTTACAAAACTAACTTGGTGGTTGGGGGTGGGCTGGGGTGGCATACACTACGGAAAAAGTTTTTTTTCTGGGTAGAGATACCCTTTAAGGTACAATGGGGAAGTAGGGATAAACAGCATCAATATATGTCGGTAATATCTAATCCATTAGAACAACTAAATGCATGTGCATAATGTTAATCAAAGGCATAAACATATGGTTAAGTGCCAATAGATCCAGAGCAGGCCCACAAGATCCTATCAATACGCTGAACACGTTTCGCATAGCAACAATAGGCTTCTTCCGCAGAAACCCTGTACACAAGCTGCTTAGCACATTCACATGACCCACACCTACGTACCTCACGCACGGATTGGAAAATCCAGGCAAGAGGGATGCCATAAGCATAAGATTCAGCTAATAATAGTTAAAGCTGTCCATACACACTAAGTACTAGCAAGATGATAAAGCTATAATGTTCGATGTAAAGTGGATCGGGTTATACAGTTAAAGGGATCCTTACTGCATAATCAACACCTTATTTACTGTTTGACCAGCCCACCATATTATATTCCAGCTAACAAGAAAAGTTAATCAGTGACCAGAAACCCTAAAGGTTATCTCCACCCCCAAACAAGAAAATTCATATAATGTAAGGCACCCTCCCTAACCCTACACACTAAGTTTAAAGCACCTAAATAGGCCCCTAAATGTACTTACTCGACCTTGTTCCCGCACAGGGAACAGATGAAGTGGCTGGGCCAGCTGCCGCGTCTGTGATTGGCTGAGACTCGGCTAAACTCTGATGTGGATGCCGTTTGGCAAAAGGAGCGGAGGGAATAAGGTCGGGTAAGTACATCAAAAGGCTGACTTAGATGATTTAAACGTAACGTTTAGGGTTGGGGGGCTGCCTTACCTTTTATGAAGTTTTTTTTTCTTCAAAAACACCAATGCAGCCACGGAGGGATCCCATTGTTCTGAATTTTCATCAGGTACTGCAGGACAACCATAAGGGGCAGAAGAGAAAGGTAAGTATCTTTTAATATTACACAGTGAGGCAAATTTTAGTTAGTGGTGGACATGCCCTTTAACTTTTTTTTTAATCATGTTTTTGAATGAAGCTTAGATTTTAAAAATACAGACAGGGAGATTCAATATAAGTTCTTATCGTTTAAAATGGTGCTAATTTTGCCCCAACCAATCAGATCTTATTTAACATTTGTAAGCTTACATCTGATTGGTTGGGGCAAAATTAGCACCATTCTAAACGATAAGAACTTTTATTGAATAATCGTGAGAATATTTTACCAAAATAAGTGCTAATTTTAGGGCATCACCACTTTTCTTAAGTTAATAATTGAATTAGTTTTAGTAATAAGCAAATCCAGTACCATTAACCTCCAATTCCTTGGCACTCCAGATGTTTGGAAACTACAACTCCCAACATGTTGCTTTGTGGTTGGGAGTTGCAGTTTCTAAACACGTGGAGTGGCAAGGTTCAGTAATCTTTTAATTAAGCTTACCATCATTTACAATTCTCCTGCCCTTATATAGTAAAGGGCCCTCTGACCCCATATAGTAAAGGGCCCTTTGATCCCAATTGTTAAAAATGTCACCTGAGAGTTGTAGTTTCAAGCTGTCATTTGCACTGAACTAGCAGCTGTTTTTTGCCCCAAACCGAGGAGACCCATCAGATTTACAGCATCCAGATGAGCAGTGACCGTGCTGAGTGAGTCCAGCAGCCAGACTACAGGAAACAGGAAGTGTAAAGGCAGATCAGCTCCTGTAACTTTCTATGCAGGTTAACACAGTGCCACCTGGTTAATATCCGCAATTGCAGAATTTGGGTCTAAATTAGGACTTAACCCTAGTATCGAGGTTAGGTTTTCAGGCTAACTTTAAAGCCTGAAAAATTTGACTTATACTCAAGTATATATGGAAATCATGATGCTATATAAAGCTCCAATTTCACAACAGGGCCAAAGATTTGCAACATGCAATTGGTAAAAGTAAAAAGTAAAAGTTATTCTGAAAATAATTGTTTAAAATTGCCCATTACTGGAAACTACAATTCTTCACTGTACCATTTTCCCATTTTTTGTTGACCTAGTAATGTATAGAGCAATATATCAAAGGTTGATGGGTGCTACCAGAACTGTTACCATCAGTCGATACCCAGAATAGAGAAATAGCGGTCCTTTATTTCTTTAGATATCCAATTGGAAACATCTTACATTTCAGCTGTCAATCCAGTGCCTTATTATTATTTTAAATTCTTCTGTTGTGTGCAGTTTTGCTGCAACTGTAATGGTCACAGTTGGCATGTGTGAATTGCAACTTTAGGGCAATGTTATAGTCTGTCTTTGGACATTTGACAGAATCAATGATCAAATATCAAATCTATCAAATGTCTAATTAGTGTTGGGGCAGCATTGTATCCAAGAAGAGTAGGTATTTCTACCATTGTGCAGTTAAACTCATTAAGAGCTAGGCACACTGCCGCATTCTCACACACTAACAATCACTCTTATGATCTGTTAGCGCATGAGCAGTGCATGTCAATGTAGGTGGCCAAATTGCCTGAGCTGTGCTGCTATCCATTTTTGGAGTGCATGCAATCACCGTTTTTTGGCGGATGGCATGTCCTAAGATGGTGGACAACTGCGCAGATTGATTCGCAAACAGACGGTAACGTGCGTGAATGTCCAGCATAATGTGGGCTCAGCTTAATAGTTTATGTTCTGCATGTCTTTCTTCTGACAGCTCTTCAACATGTACAACTTCACAAATTAATTGCCCGAGATGTATGGTAAAACAGGAGGCAGCAATAGTGACATCTAACTACCTAACTATCAACTCATGTTAAAATCTCCTTTTAGAGATTTTAGAACCTTGAAACACGTGTGATCGGTGGCCTGACCCATGCTGCGCAATTGTGTACCAAACTACCATTTCGGCCAATCATCATTTAATGTATGGCCGCTCGGTTTTGCCTGACTGAGCACCCATTCACTAAAAGGCATGTCTATCCCTCAAATAAAAACTTATATAGAGGTATATCACCCTATGCTGTAATAGTTTGAAATCTGAAGTCTAACCTGAAATCCTGCACAAATGTCCTGTCGGCCCTATTTCTGCTTCCTGGTTATTCCAGTTAGCAACTGTCAATTATGGATTTGACATCACAGCCAATGAATGAATGCTAATCCCCTAGTTGTCTCTTCTGAGCATGCTCAGGCTCATTATAGGTCACTAAATTGCTCAGTTTCCATGAGACATTCATTCAGAGGACAATGTAGGATATATAAACATTTTAAAGAGGTCATTCTTTTTAAAATATTTCATTATGATGGTGGGGTTGTCCTTTAAACAATGGCCAAAACAGCCATTCGGTACACAATCGTTCAAGTGTGTACATACATATTGCTTATTCAGAGTCAGACAGTTTGATGCCTTGAAAACACAACAAATCAAAATTCTAGTGAGTGCATACCATGACACTTGCTGGTTTGGACTCCCCTAAGCAGCAGCTGTAGGTTGTCAATAGAGGCTTGTTTAGCATTTGCACATAGCATACAATGAAATACAAACAAACTAAATTTATCTCAGGCATTATTTAAATGATTGGGCACAACAAAATATTTATCTAGTAAATAAAAACTTTGCAAATAGGTTAATTGTTTCTTAATTCCATAAAGCAGTCAATACACTAATTACATTTTAGATTCTTATTATTTTAAGATTTCACATTCAATTGTTAAATTTATCTAGTAACTTAACACTGACGTTTTATATTCCTGGTACTGGTAAATTAAAGGTCAACTCCACCCTCATAAGAACATCTTTTAGAAAGAATGGCCTCTTTAAAGGGACTGTAAACTCCCCTAAACCCCAAAAAATGACTATTTGCCATTCGTTTCTATTATTCACAGGGAGGTGAGAACGCTTATTTCTTTTTCCCACAACCTCCCTGTGAAAATAGGACGCTCAGGGGACCTGGAACTTACCTTACCACCGCCGCTCCACTCGCAGCTGCTCCTTCACTGAACAGCTGTTCTCTCCCGATTGTGCGCCCTATCTTTTGTATTGGCGCGCATGTGCCTAAGATAGGGCGCGCGGTCGGGACAGAGCAGCTGTCAGTGAAGGAGCGGCTGCGAGTGGAGCAGCGGTAAGGGAAGTTCCAGGTCCCCCGAGCGTCCTATTATTCACAGGGAGGTGAGAATAAGCGTTCTCACCTCCCTGTGAATAGAAACGGATGGCACATAGTTATTTTTGGGGGTTTAGTGTTCCTTTAAAATATGTTGATATATCATAGTTTGTCCTATGAATTCACTACTGTACTGAGCCTGGGCATGCTCAGAAGAGGCAGACAGGGGATTAACATTCAGTCATTGGCTGGGATGTCAACTGTCAAATCCATAATTGACTGTTGCTAACTCGAAGAACCAGGAAGCAAAAACTGGGGAAACAGGACATTGTGAAGGATTTCAGGTTAGACTTATATATTTTAGATTTCAAACTATTACCGTTTAGGGTTTTGGGGGGTGATTTACCTGTATGTAGGTTTTCATTTTGGGGCTGGACTTGCCCTTTAAGTTTGAGATTGAATTTCAATCACAAATTGATCAGTCAAAGTTATCTGAATATTGAGGGAATGACAGAAGTTTGGTATCCAAATGCATGGCCAGAATACCAGCAAATTAAAAATGTAATTGTCTTACCATAAAAGTGGTTCTTTGGATGCTGTTCCAACTAGTCAGAGGCATATTTAAAAACCTGCGGTATTGCAAACTTGTAATTGTACGCCAGCGATCTTTACAGCAATGGTATAGTATATGATGTATGTACAGGTGAAATAAGTTACCGCAATTGTATTGTATGGGCGATAGATTTACGACCACAATCATAGATTTTATCATAATTTACAATGATAGTTAAAGGCACGGAATAGAAAAATAGCAATACCGAGCCTTTATCAATATGGCTCTCAGTATGGCTGCTCATACTGCTTCAACAACACTATACTAAAGCTGGACATACACTTATATTAGACATTGCTGTGATTTTTCCTGGTCCAGATTTTAAGTAATGTTACCAGCTGTGATGGACCATTGGAAACAGAAAAGAACCTGCAACAAGATTGTAAGCTCTACGGGGCAGGGACCTCCTTTCCTCTTTTGGCAATGCTCTAGCACTTCTATTTATAAAATTTATATATTTATGTACTGAATTACCGGTATCTATGTATTTTTTCCCCTTGTATGACTTTATTGTATTTTGTACAGGGCTGTGTCCCCAAGTGGTGCTTTATAAATAAACTATACATACAATCATCAAACATATACCATTCCCAGAATCACCCAAACACTACAAAAAACAAACAAAAAAAAAAGCTCAAGATATAATGCATTTTTCATGACATAAGCTAGTTAAGAACATGTATTAAGTGGCATGCTAACCATACCATAAAACCATACACTAAACTTTAGTGTACTAAAGTATTCCCTGCAATTACTTGTCGCTGCCCCTGTCAGCTAACTGAACTAGGCTCAGTTTGCCTCTCACTATGTATCCATGAACCTTAACAGGATTATCAATGCAAACTAAAAAAAAAACATTGCTAGTAACCCCCTTAAAGGTTATGTCCACCCTAAAAAAAAAACAAAAAAAACAACTTTGTCCTTATTGAAGATCTCCCTTGCCAAAAACCAACCGCCGATTTAGATCTGTAATAAAAGGTTCTGAATCATACTTATTATTCTTATTGAGGTTAAGGGAGCAGTAGGGAACAGATGACTCAATGACGGCTCCTACTCAGTTTTTCCAACTTTGAACAGGCACTGCAGGAGAACCATAACTACACAGAGGGGCCAGTATAGGGGGTGGGCATGCCCTTTAAAGATGCCCTGAAGTCGATTTATTCAAGAATTGACATTATTGTTATTATACAGTATTAAAAATGTGATTTCACACAACAGAAACTGGCTCGCAAAAGAAAATATATTTCTGTAAATAAAAATGAATTAATGCTTAAAGGAGAACTATCATGTGTATAAAGCTTTCTTTTAAATATACTTAAAATGAAAAGTACTTGGGACAGGGATATAGGCCTGGTAATTCTTACCTTCCAATATTGTTTCTGTGAGGAGAATCAGCCCAAAGAAAACTGATTTTGCCAGTCTTCCTCCTGGCTTCAGCACTTTTTTGAAGGATTAGTCCATGATTAACCAGGCAAATAAAAACGGTTATTTCTGTAGCTCCTTAAACTATGAGGTAGAATTAATTAATCCTACCTCCCTGCCATAGGTACTTTCCATTTTTAAAAAGTTACATTTTAGAGTATAGTCACTACTAAAGGAGCTTGTATTTTTTATTTTAAAAAAAGTAACCCTGTTGAGTGATCTTATTTAGATTAGAAATGTAAATAATGCATTTTAAATTGCATCCTTTGGTTTATGGTCTGCTTTGATCATAAGAAACCCTTTCATGTATATTGTATGCAAAACTGTTACTCTGTGCTACAAGAACAATGTAGTAATACTCTACTTTAGGACAACACCTTGATAATACTAGTTAAATCCACATCAACTGTGTCATGATGATCCTCTATTTACATTATCAACAAAAGTGTAACCATATGTGTTTACCTTTACAGCAAGAAGATAAATAGGATACTGCAACATTGGCTTAGAAAAGATCGCAATATGTGCCCAAACAGTAAAAGTATTACTATTTTTTTAGATTCTGACAGCTATGAAATCTATTGACAATATGCAGTGCAGATAAGGCCTCCTAAACACTGTACCGGGATCGATCGGCTGTGCCCAAACAGAAGCTGATCGCATCTGCTTCATCTATTATGGGAGTTCCTTCCTAAAATAAAGAAAGCAGATACCAGCCATCAAAAATATACCGTTGGACATCTTTTGTTTTGCCCCATGCCTTGCAGATGTTATAATCTATTTTCTTTGCTATGAAAATAATAACATTTGTTACACCCTTTTAAAAAAAAAAAATCTAACAATATATCACATATTTTGGCATTTCTGGCAAAATTCTTTTGGCGTGAGGGAGGTCTTTTGAATTTTGCAGGTTATCAGCTTTCTTAACATGGGTTCAGACAAAATTCTTATCTGCACATGATCAGGAATTCATCTTGTACCGCAGCCCAGCCATAGTGGTTAAAGGGTATGTCCACCCTTAAATATAATTTTTAATATGTTATTCCCCCATGTCTCCCAGCCCCAACCACTATATTTTTTTTTAGAAAGCCCCCCAAACTCTACTTACCTCCCCTCTTTCTTCCGCCGCGCTCCCGGCCCTCTGCTTGCGAGAAAATGCAAGCAGAGGGGCGGGACCGGCAGTCACGTCTGTGATTGGCTGAGCGGCAGCCAATCACGGATGCGGCTGCCGGTCATTCAGTGCAGCGGAGGAAAGAGGAGAGGTAAGTAAGAGTTTGGGGAGCTTTCTAAAAATAAAAAATATGCGGTTGGGGCTGGGAGACATGGGGGAATACTGTATTAAAGGGGTTTTATGCTAGGGGGAGGGATAGTAGAACGGGAGGGAGAGGGAGGGGGAGAAGGGCTGCAGTACCCATGGCAAATATCTACCGGAGGCAAGGTAGCAGGCAGAGTCCTATATGGACTCTGCTAGCCTCCTGGTGGGCAGTTTTTGGGACTTTGGGGGGGGACTACAGGAGAACCCTATGGAGCTGGGATGTGAGGTAAGGATTCAACTACACTACATGGTGGGGCCAGTAGTTGGGGGGATTATAGTTTTGGGGGTGGAAATGCCCTTTAAGTAAAGCTAGGTACACAATAAAAGAATAACTGACAATTCTGTCAGACCCAAAAGGATTTGCCAATTACCAGTCATGGATACAAAAATGTTAAAACATTTGATCATACAGCAGTCAAACCATTGTGGTCAGTCCGGACTTTGGATACATGCAAATCTGGCATATTACAGACAAAATATATTAAAACTTGCTGTGTTGTTTGCAACAAGGCTTGCAATTGGGTAACCAGTTTAAACTAATGGCTGGTCGAACAAGGAACTTTTCTGAAAACTGGACTTCAAATACAGCTGCAATTAGTATTACGGTATTAAAGGACAATTATACTCACCTTCCCTCCGCTCCTCTTCTTTGGTCAGTACCTTTTACCCAGGGTGAGGACCTGAACCGCTAGGTCCTCACCCCTGGGTTTGCGTAACTTGCAGCACAGCCTTAATGAAATGCTGCTCTGGTAGGCTCCGCCCCCTCCTCTGCCTGCGTCGATGGGCCATAGAAGGCACGCTCGTTCAGAGCGTGCCTTCCTATTGGCCTCGTCGCCGATGGGGAGGAGGGGGTGGACTACCAGAGCAGCAATTCAGTAAGGCTGTGCTGCAAGTACGCAAAGGTGAGTATAATTGTCCTTTAACACTATCTAGTAATTTATTCAAAACAAGTATAGTATTAAAGGTGTGTCCACCCTTAAAAATCATTTTTAATATGATGTTCCCCATGTCTCCCAGCCCCAACCGCATGAATGATTTTTTTCAGAAAGCCCCCAACTCTTACTTACCTCCCCTCGTTCCTCCGCCGCACTGCCGCCCTCTGCTTGCGAGAATGCAAGCAGAGGGGGGACCGCAGTCGCGTCTGTGATTGGCTGAGCGGCAGCCAATCACGGACGCGGCTGCGGTCATTCAGTGCAGCGGAGGAAAGAGGAGAGGTAAGTAAGAGTTTGGGGAGCTTTTTGAAAAAAAAATATGCGGTTGGGGCTGGGAGACATGGGGAACAACTATATAAGGGGGATTTATGCTAGGGGAGGGATAGTAGAACGGAGGGAGAGGAGGGAGAGGGAGGGGAGAAGGGCTGCAGTACGCATGGCAAATATCTACGAGGCAAGGTAGCAGGCAAGCCCTGCTATCCTCCTGGTGGTTAGTTTTGGGACTTTGGGGGGGGGGGGGTCTACAGGAGAACCCTATGGAGCTGGGATGTGAGGTAAGGATTAAACTACACTACATGGTGGGGCCAGTAGTTGGGGGGATTATAGTTTTGGGGGTGGACATGCCCTTTAAGGAATTATTTTAAAAATGCAGTCATATGACAACAATGCAAAATTAAAGGGCATGTCCACCCCCAAAACTAAAATGTAACCCCATACTGGCCCCACTCTGTAGTTTAATAAAATCCTTACCTTACATTTCTGCTCCAAATGGTTCTCCTGCTATGCCCCTCCAAAGTCCAGGAAACTGCAGTGTAGGAGCTCTGTGCGACTCATCCTGCTGCTGTGAATGCCTCAACCTTGACAAGGTTTGAGGCATGCGCAGGAGAGTCCTCCCCCCCCTCCCTCTCCCTCCCGTTTTGCTGTCCCTCCCCCTAGCTCTAAACCCCTTGGTCATAATGTAGGTATAGGTCCCCCAGCCCCAACCGCTATAATAGAATTTATAGAGAGTCCCCCGATAGTTACTTACCTTACCACTCTCCCCCGGCGTTCTGAGCAGTTCCGTGCAAGCAGAGGGCCAGGAGAGTGCGGAGGAGGAGAGAGGTAAGGTAAGTAAAAATCGGGGCACTTTCTAAAAAATTTATTATGGCGGTTGGGGCTGGGGGACTAATAACTACATTATATTGAAAGTATAAAAAAGGGGTGGACATGCCCTTTAAACCTTTGATTTGGATAGAAAATCCTAACTTGAACAACAAGGAAACAATAACAGAGTTATGGTAATCCTTAGGAAAACTGCTTTTCTAATTATAGTAAGCACAGAACAAAAGGAATCTGACACAGTCCCACCAAAAGGTCACAGGGCACAATGTCAAATTAACGGCTTTAAAATGAAGTGAAATAAAAAGCTAATATAATTATAGGTTTACAGAGTGTGCTAAAACGTGTTTACAAACAAATACCTTTCTATATTGCTGAAACTAGTATGGAAATTAACGGTAAAACAAATAAAAATAAATGTAGAGGGGGGAAAAATGTAAAGTTTTACATTTTTACAGAACTGCAAAAATCACCGACAAAAAAATAAATCTGAAATACGGGTAAGGCTGCAGGCTGGCAAGTTACTACTAATCACTGGTTACGGTCATTAACTTGTATTAATAATGGACTTACCTTTCAGAGCTACCAGGTCTCAGTTACTGCAATTGTAGAGAATAGGCTGAAGCAGAGCAGAAGCCTGGCAGTTCTAAAAACAGAAGTCCGCAAATGAATATTAAGCTCTGTACAGACACGCGATTGCAGGGCCTTCTGAGAGAGAATATGCAGGTCTATGGGCGCTTGGGCCAGACTTTGTTGATCAAACGTCCTAAGACCTACTGATACTCGCCCAAAATCCTCTCCCATGCGTGAGTTGCGGGCCAGCCCAATGATCACACATGTATACTTAGCTTTAGACTATTTGGACTCTTTTTGGTAGGTATACTCACTTCTACCTTCCGAACCAGTGGACTGGTGCACTATTATGCATAGGTATAATTCCCACTTAAAAGGAGAATGAACCTACACATTTTAAAGCTACAATCCACCAATTTTTTAAAAAAGTTTTAAATCTACATTTGGGTGGATTATAGGAGAGCATTCTCCTAATTTCCATTACTACATAAGAAGCTATCAGGGTGTGTGAAAAAGATACTACCTGTGCAGAAGTTCACAGCTCTCATGTTTCTTCCCCCACTCACTCTGTGATGTAGGCCCATGCACACCCATATTACAGATAGGAGAACTGCCAGAACAGGGGGAGATTTCCGGCGGGAGGAGCTGTCAGCCATTGCATGAATGGTATCTTTTGAAGCTCTTTTTCAGCTTTTCAGGTAAAGGAGTGAGGTAGAAGTACTCCCTTCTACCTCCCAACTTTTAGCTTAGTTCCTTAAATCACCACTTAATAGGGACCTGAAGCACTGTATTTTTATAACAGTGTATCCAATTATGGATACATGCTTCGCCTTGATTGTAATTCTCTCCAAGCCAAATTAACTATAGCAATTTCGGTGTCCATAAGTTTAATTTTTCAGTTAATTCTTCTTTAGGCTGGCCATACACCAATTTATGGGGTGCAAGATTGGGCAAAATAGTGCATCTGATCAATCGTGAAGTAGCGAGTGATACCACCTTGCAACAACAATCTAAATGCTAAAATCTGCTGGTGAAATGGTACATTGATTGTTTCTTCCTGACCAATTTTTAAAGTAGCGATTATGCAGCAGCAAATCGATTGTGGGAAAATGAGCTGATTAGTCCAATCACCTTCAGTTCGATAAACAGCTCAATATCAAAGTGCAGTCTTGAACTTCAGTGTGAATGGAAATCAAGTTTTGACAGATTCAATCGAGTAATTAAATCTGTGTATGACTAGTACAAGAAGCAATATCATTGATATAGATGCTAATTAGGCCATCTGTGATATAGCAATTTCAGTGGAAGTCCAACTTTGTATTTAAACTCCAGTAAGACTTTACCACATGTATTTAGTATTAAGTCAGAAATTTACACATTCATGTTCTATCAACAGATTTGTTAACAATTTTGCAACATTCTACAGGAGTGAAATATTTTTAACAGTTTCCAGTCAGAGTCAGAAAAATCTAGGAGCAGAAAACTTATTATCTAAATCTTATTTTCAAAAATTTAACTATGCACCATAAAATCCAGCAAGTGTATTGGTAAATTCTGAAAGATTCTATTAATGATTACGGTAATACACTAGTCAACAAAATACTTTTGCCCTGTTGTTTTTATTAATTTATCATTTTTTGTACTATGATTTTAAATATTTTAGACTTTAAATTAATTTATATTACATGCTATTGACTTTTTTATATATATCAGAATACATAAAAGTAGTTTTAGTGATGCTTTAAAAACTTCTACAATGAAAACAAAACAACAACTTAAGTTTTAAAAATTACACGGCACACCCAAAATAATAATCAGTTGTATGGGAAATTGCTCAGATATACAGTAGCACAATCACTTTAATTAGGCCAGAGGATCCAGTTCTACTCTTGCACAAAATGCAAAAAAAAATTATTCTGTATTCCCTTATAGGAGGAGAACTGTTCAGAAAACACCCTGGACTTCACACTGACAAGGTCTCCCAAAAGAGGGTAAAGTCCAAACTGCCACATAACACTGAGTTGTCAGCAAGTTCCTGATCCTGAGCCAGAAGTGCAGTCAAGAAATTAGACACAAATAGTCATATCTCTAGCTTTTTACCCTAGAGATATACCATTAATAGCAGCTGATGTTTACAGCAACAACCCTCTGTAACCTCTGCTGAACAGGTTAATTAAGGCCAAATAGTATAATCACATAATGCAAAAAAATATATAATTATTATTCAAAATGGTAAGATCCCACACTCACGCTCTCTATGTTCCAGACCCCGGTGCTACTGTAATAAGCCTATGTAGTTGACAGAGCACTCATGGGGATTTTTTTAATGAAAACTAAAATAATCTTATATATTATAAATAAAGACTGTATTCTGATATAAAATCGAACACCAAACTCAATATCTTATAAAGTGTCATTAAGTATGTCTGTAAGGGCTATAAGTCCAAAGAAGACAACGTAAATTACATTTCTTCACATAGCGCAGTTTAGGGATGTCAACTATATTGCATTTCTTTATGCCAGAAAACAAATATTGTCAGAATACTAAAACAAACAAAACAATTTTCTGGAACTCTTTTATTGTAAAATAAATTATAGGTATTCATCATTTTCCTTTTGCCAGGGAGGAAGGGAATCTGATTCCTGGCTGCTAACATGAAGAGTAAGCAGTTAAAGTTTTACTCTACCTAACAGCTCGCTGCTTGTTGCTTTGCATCCCTAACGAGACTACCTTTCCCAATCTCTAACATAAGTTGAGAGTCACACCAGTGCATTGCAGCCTCCCCTACCTGCTTAGTAAATGCACTTAATATTAAAAGGTTTTTAAAATCCACTGTCAAACTATAATTTAGGTAATTCCCTATAAAGACCTGAACTGCTATATTTTAAATGGAAACATATACTTTAAAACCATAGCAATCATTGATGCTCCTTTTCTTCATGTTCTAAATTCTCCATTGTTGCTTAGAAGAAAATGAGAAGAAGAACACACAAACATGTAAATTTTAAGGCAACTTATTATATTTCCAAGGTAAAATATATTGCAGTTTAGGTCCTCATTACATTGGAAATCATCTCAATACATTTTTAGACTTTATTCTGCCCTAAACTAAAAACACCTATATTTTTCATGCGGAATATAAATTTTAAAAGTGAGTGATTAAAAAAATTAGGTTTTGCAACTTTTTATGTCAAATTTAACTGTAGATCCATTTCTGTAGATCCATTAACTGTAGATACATTTCTTTGGTAACGCACTGCAAAAAACATATCTATTATAATTTCCCAAAAATAATGCAAGGAGAACAGGAGTTCAGTTCCTATAAGAATATTATTATTTGTTCACCCAAGCCTTAAAACTTACCATTTGGAATAGCTAGTATTTTCCTAACCACAGAACCCAGAATTTTATGATTAGAAAAGCATTTTCACAAACCCCAACTTTAAATAAAAGGACAATTATACACACCAATCCTACCCCACCCCCTTTAAAAGTAACCAGAGTTAGGTCACACTGTCCAATAATTTGGCCTGACAGACTTTCAGTGTATCAGTCGGTAAGTATTACCGTCCTTTAATGATATCTAAGAGAACATTTTAAAATCTGCAATTAACAAAAGCATTTTACAGAAGAGGCACACGAATTGTGTTGGATATTATGAGCCAGTAAGCCAAATCTGACTTTTCCAGCAGTGAGAAAATATGATAATCTTTAATCATTAATGAAAATAACTTCTAAAAACTTGTTGGCAAAGGTAAATTTCTAGGCACATTGGCAACCTGGATCAACATGAAATAAACATTTACTCTAATTATCAAAGGAGCCAAAGATATATAGTAAATAAACTACCTTTGTACTACTATCTGTCTGGATAAGGGTGGCAGGAGGAGGTGGGTCATGTGACAGCAGTGAACCACAGAATGAGACTGATGGAATAGTGGTTTCTGGGAACAGCATGGACATCAAAAAATTAGAAGGAATTTATTTTTGTTAAAATACTATCTAGTTTATTACACAAATTCTGAATACCTGTATTTCATTAGCAGAATAGTAAAAACAAAGAAATATATATCACCAAGATACATTCTTTTGCAGCAATGTTAGAAGGCTTTTCTTGTTTCATAAAGAACTAAAGTTATAAATGTAAATGAGCCTTTAAAAGTTTGCTCAGTAATTACTTTGAGAGGGAATTTCTTGTCATTCAATTCTCACATACCAACTGTCACCATTCCAATTACAGCAAAACTGCACATAACAGAAGAGTGTATGATAATAAAGCAGGGTACACACAGGATGGCTGTGACAAATTACTGTGGAACGCGGCAAAAGTAGCTGCAGCCAACAGCTTGCTGCATTCGATCATACAGTGCAATAGGAAACACATGATTGTACGTGATTGGCCGTGGCCGCTGGCACCCAAACCATACGTTTTCCGCCGATCCATACATGGTAATTTCCAGCCTTATGAACTTGATTGACAGCTGATATGTAAAATGGTTCACATAGGATATCTAAAGAAAGTGGGGGGTGGAAACAACAAACAAAAGAAAAAACACAAGATACCTTTTAATTGCCACTCTCTAACCTACTAACTTGTAACAACAGCATTGTGAATTCACTGTAAATTCTATTTTGTTCCTGGCATTTCCATATTTCTGAAGCCTTCCTTCCTTGTGAGTAACAATTGGTTTTCTGGCTCCTTTCCAGAGAGTTCACCAATCGGTTACTTGACAGCTCCAATAAGGGAAGGATGTAAGTGAAATCAATGAGCTGCTCTGGGCCCATAAACCACTTTGTAAAAGGCAAAACAGAAAATATAAAAAGATGGTTTTACCACATCAGCAATATGTTAGATCCATTATAGAATGCATGTAGCTTTAGTTCTCCTTTAAATGCCAAGAAAATATAAACGTATACCATCCATTATTACATTTAGGACTAAGACAGACTTGGGAGCTACTATCCCATCAGCCTTTAGGCGTATACTGGGAGCATACTGATATCCCTCAACAGCCACTAAGGTATGTGCACCACAAAACATCAACACGTCACGTGACGAAACCATGGGTTACCGCCCTCCTCAAGTGTACTACTCCTTTACCAGTCCAGATAACCCCCAGCTCCTCCTTGTGTCCAGTGGACGCAGTTAAGGATACCGTAGACGTATAGGCGGACACTCACCTTAAGAGGGGCTATTCTGTCCTTTCAACCCCCAGTCAACGGAGCCACTTTCCAGGTCCCTTACCTGCCAGTCCACAACCTAACCCAAGAGCACCTCACTGGTCGTAGCTAGAGTAGAGCCACCCAATCACAGCACCTCCTCCTTCTGCTCCAGCTACAACCTCTAGTTGGTTTCGCAACCTTTCAGTCATACAGGTACTCCCCGCCCACTTCCTGGTTTCCCTTACCAAATATTCCTAATGGCCCCGCCCCTTCTATTTTAATATTGGTCTAACTCTTCTAATGGGAGAATCTGATTGGTTTAAGGCGCAGCCCGTCAAAAGTTAGAAACCGGGGGTGGGTATTTCCGTTGATTGAGTCTGCGGTTTGGTTGCGCAGCAGTTTTTACAGTAAGTGGATGGATGCGAGGGCGATGACAAGTAGCCAAGTTAAGCAAGGTGACAGTATTCAGCTTTAGTCTAGTGATGTCGAACCTTAAGGCATGCCGGGAGTTGTAGTTTCCAAAACATCTGGAGTGCCAAGGTTCGACGTCACTGCTACAGACTGTCACTAGTCTATAGTTCAGGGTTTGTATCCCCACCAAGTTATTGGAATTAATTTGAGTTTCTGTTACTTTAGGGTATTTTTGAGGTGGCTAGTGGCCCACCTTTCTGGAAGGAGAACTGAGGCTACTTGAGATGTGGGTGGGGCTAGTGATATTATCTGCTCCTATTCTGCTTAACTTCCCATTCATTCACTTGTCATTAAAGGACAACTAAAGCCTCAAGACAATGACTGAATGACAATGCAGAGCAACTTGACATAAAACAAGTAATCTGCAACTTACCTCATTTTGATGTGGACACAGGGAAATTTACCTTACTAACATGCTTTTATGCTTTAACCCAGCATTCCGGTATCATGCCGTTTAGTCAGTGACCATTATCTAATTTGCACACGCTCAGTCCTAAGCTACCGCTGAACTTGTTACAGGTGGTCACACCCACTATTAGTCTCCAGCCAATCCTTGTGCAGGATTAAGCATGGGACTGAGTTCAGTTGGTGTGGCCAGATACTATACATACTCATACGGGGAGATTCAATAATAATCGCGTTACTTACCATTCCTGCGATAATACAATTCCAGACGTAAATGAGATTACATCTGGTATTCCACCGCGGGATCGGGCTAAGGTAAGAAGCGCAACTTTAAAGCCACACTCACAGTCCAGTTAAGTTTTGGATCGGTAGCACAGTGCTATTTCCAAAAACATTTTAGAAATGGCGCTGTGCTCTAAAATCCATCTAAACCCACATTAACCCGAAATTACTTCGGCCATATTGAATCTCCCCCATAGTTTTTTCATCCAGTTCTTCAGAGGCTTACATTTACTTTAATGCAATTTATTAAATTAGTAATTTATGTTTTTTTTTGCAGAGCTGTTTTTAGATTCTGAAGTCAAAAAATTAGGGTTTAATGCTCCTTTAATCTTGCTCACCTTAGGCTGTGTAAACACCTTGCAATTTGTCAGCCCGATCGACCGATATTTCAGTTTATTGGTCAATTGGGACAAAAAAAATGGTATGCTTTTGGGCAGCCCCGATGTCCAACCGTTTGTTTGCCCAAATAGGCTACCACATCCATTTATATGGTCACCTCCATTCTCGGCTACTTTTGCCTCGACCGACAATGCTTGGTCCCCTCCAACTGCTCACTAGTGGTGAACGGTCAGTCTGGAGGAAGGATCAAGAAGTGTACCCAGCTTTATCCCTTAGCAAAAAATAGGAAAAAAGATCCTTCAATCTAAACTTTATTTAGTTCAGTGATACTCGTGCTGGGTGCTACCAGAACTGCCGCCAGCAGTGAAATATCAGTGCTGCCATGTTGCTTATAGAAAACAAAAATGATGATGATTAAAGATGTGACATCCTGTTCCTCACAGCATTTTGCAACTCCATTTATTTATTTAGGCAATATCACTGTTTCAATTCACCCTACCTCCATAGAGCCAGGATTGTGTTTGTTTAACTTGAATTGATTTTGCACATCCACTATTTACTTTTCATGTTTTCATATTACCATTAGAAGCTATTTTAAAGGGCATATCCACCACCCCAAACTAAAATTTAACCCACTACTGGCCCCTCTGTGAAGTTTAAAAAAAATCCTTACCTTACATCCCTGCTCCATATGGTTCTCCTGAAGTGCTTCTCCAAAGTTTAGGAAACTGAACAGTACGATCTGTCTTCCTGTCCAAACGGTTTCTGCTTCTAACCTGTCCTCTTAGTTGCTTCTGACATGTAAGGGAGCCCTGTCCCCCTCCCTCCCACCATCTGTATCCATCCTCGCCCACCCGATATTCTAGCATAAAAACCTTTTAATATAAGGTAGCTCCACCCTGCCCAACCTCAACCGTCGCATTAGTTCTTTAAAAAAACTAATCTGCATCATACTGGTCCGGCCCCTGTTTGCAACTTCCTGCAAATAGGGAGCCGCCAGGAGAGCGCAGCGTAAGTGAAGGGCTGTAAGTATAATTTGGATTTGTTTTTTAAAGAACTAACACAGCGTTTGGGTCTGGGAAGGGGGGGGGGGGGCTAGCTTATATTAAAAGTTAAGTTTTATGGTGGATTTATGCTTCAACAAATCTGATCATAACTTGTGGCTGGTGCCAGTTTTGTTTAAAGGGGAAGTTCAGTGCAAATACATGTACTTTTAAGGTGGGTAAAAAAGCAGTATTTTTTTTCATCCTAATGACCTTATCCTGCCCATTTTGTCTGTGTAATATAAATCCTTCCAAAATGCTGACTTCCTGTTTGCAGGACCCCTAATAGAAACCGTGGTGGTCTTGCCCTTGACCCAGTGTGCTTTTTGGGAAGAAGGACTATTACAAGACCTGAAATGATGGCTTACTAATGTCAACAGCAGGAAATAGCAAAGGGTATAAGTTCAATTGATTTTTAAAAATGGAAGAGAATGTGTAGAATAACTACGGTAGGTATACATAATATAAACTAAGAATTTTAAAAATATTTTCCACTGAACTTTCCCTTTCAGTAGAGATTGACGCTATTTGACATTCTCTGGTATTATTTATGTTCTTGACTACCACAAGGTTAAAGGACAACAATATCAAAAAAAACAACATCACCCCCATTACATGTCCACACTTCCAGCAGCTGAAATCACTTACTCACATTTACAGCTGTGCTGCCCTCCCTTAGATATCACACAGCAAAGATGAGTGTTAAAAGCCCACCTCCTAGACAGCCCAGGGCCATGATTAACATAACACTTGTCATTGGCTGGTGGGAATGTCTTTTACAACCTCTCTTCTCCTCCTCTGCCAGTTAAACAAACTTGAAATGTCCTGTTGCTAGGATACAGCCTACATAAACAAGCTGATCAATGGTGGGTGGAGGAGTGTTTTCTCCCGCTAGCTTTGAATGACAGTTAGAGGCAGACAGAATTGTTACGCCCCCTTCACAGCATGGCTAATTGGAGGCAGAGAGAGGCTTGAAATCAGGAAAAAATGTATGAGGAGGGATACATACCATTACTCTTTATAAAAAAAAAAATGCATTGAGGCAATACAGTTATCCTTTAAGATATCTTGGATATAAAATAATACCTTTTATTGGCTAAACTAAAATTATTGCTAGCTTTGAAAACACTAAAGGTTCTTACACACGTCAGATAATTTTCGCATGATGTGCCCAACGAACGTTCAGCAACCTTGTTCTGCCAACGCCGCCTGTACAGTACATCAACGATAGTGGATAGTCAGGGAGACTCAATAAAAGTTCTTATCGTATAAAATGGTGCTTATTTTGCCTCAACCAATCAGAACTTATTTAACATTTGAAAGCTAAAATCTGATTGGTGGGGCAAAATTAGTACCATTTTTAAGATAAGAACTTTATTGAATAACCCTGAGTGTTCGTTGGTAAAGGTGTTACGTGATGTTCGGAATATCGTGTGATCTCTAAATGTTGCACATGTGCATTTCATTCAATATTTACATCTCATCTACCGATAATCTGCCGACTATGTACAAACATGTAACAATTGTCAGAGCAAATCCGCCCGACTGACCGTCAGAAGCCAAAAATAGTCGTGGATCGTTGGTCTAAGAAGCTTGTTAAAGCTTCATTTTCGCACAAATGTTGCACGATGGGTCGTTTGTCGGGCAAATTTTCTGCCATGTGAACGAAGCTACAGGCTTCTTTCTTAGGCATGATACCATGAGGTTGTAAGAAAAAGTGTGGATGTTCCGATTGTTCATCATTTAACTGTCATTTTCACACCCAGTGAACACTTGGCTATGTTACCACCATATTTGAACGTTTTTGTCTTATTCTCTGGTCTTTAATTGAAAAAATGTGATGCTGTGACTTAAACTGGAACTATGGTCTTCATACAAGGGACTTATGCTTTCTCATACAAACAATCCTAGGATGATATTTCTATCTGCCGTAAATCCAAAGATAAAGGCATTAAAAATTTCACTTCCTAGTTTGCACTCTCTCTCCCCCATTATTTCTTCCTGGTTTACATATTCCTCTTTTACTGGAGATGTAAGCATCCTTGAAGTCTATGGGTATGGTGCCAAATAAAGATTGGGCTCATGCAGAAGCAGATGATCTTGAGAAGAATAGAAGGAGGAGCAGCCACAAACACATTTTTATTCAACTGATTCCCCATGAGGAATCATTAGACTTTCTTTCTCTTATAGGGATTGTCTATAATAGTTTAAATCTAAAATTATTGTCAATAATCTTTTCCCAAAGAACAGATCCACTTTCCCCAAGAAAATTGACTCCACTTCCAACTATTTAAAATATAACTGAAGCTGTAAAACCATCACATATGTTACCTAAGGCTGACCATACTGTTGCTGAAAATGGGGTCTATGATGACAAAACAGCCAACCAGTAATAGCATTTCCATTGAAAACCAAATATTAAAGTGGAAGTTCGGTGCAAATACATATACTTTTCAGAAAAAAGAGCAGTATTTTTTCATCCCAATGACCTTATTCTGCCAATTCAGGATTTTGTCTGTGTATAAATAAATGCAACCGAAATACGGACCCCTAGTAGAGCCATTATGGTATTGCCCTTGACCCAGCGCCTGGGTTGATTCAGTTGCTCAGTAGAGATCTGAGCATCTTTGACCCACCCAACAGCCAATCAGTAGAAATTACTCTTAGGAACATTCCAAAGATGTGGTGCATCCTGGGAAGAAGAAGAACCGTTATAACCTGAAATGTCAGCTCACTAATGTCAACAGCAGGGAACAGCAAAGGGTATGAAATCAACTGATTTTTCAAAATGGAAGAGAATATGTAGAATAACTAAGTATGCATTATGCAAACTAACAATTTAACAAATATTGATAATTTCCACTGAACTTAATAACTTGCTTAAAATGATAATTACCTGTCGGTGGGTAGAAAAATCTAGGACTACTTAACCTATGTGATACAATACTGATGCATCTCAGCCTGTAAGACGATTTTGTTCAGCCTATGCACTCAGTGCTCAGGGAGTGATTGATTAATTGTACTATCAGCTAAATGATGTTTGATGAGATTTCAGCAGAAATCTCATAAAGAATCGACCAAGGCATACTGCTCAATGCTGCTCTCCTGGTAGGTGTAACTACCAGGAGAGCAGCCCCGTCTTCTTTCTTTCTCTATGACAGATACAGCCAACCCCCAGAAAACCACTGTATATGAAGCAGAGAAGCAGGCTCCATTATATTTTTGTTGGGGGGCCTAGTGACTAGTTATGCCACTGAAAGCCATCCATCCACCTCAGCTAAACATTTTCCACTCTTGATTATACCTACCCCAAAACATAACTACACTCTTAATTTATACCTACCCCAAAGCATTCAAGATTCTAGCAATCAAGCTTGTTGGAAGGAAAAATTTTTGCCCAATTTGATCAAAGTGATTGAACTTGACAAAAGATAAAAACCAGTGAAAAGTCAGTTTACTGAATCACTTAGGGCTCGTTCACACTGGAAACTGACAGTAAAGCACAGCATGTGTTTGTCAGTTTGTATCCATTTTTTCATACATTTGTATCCATTTTTTAACAATGTGTATTCCATAGATTTCTATAGAAAATTCAAGAAAAAACAGACAAATGTTGCATGCAGTACGTTTTTTAAAGGGACTGGAACGAAACGGATTATAACGCAGCAGGTGTGAACGATATTTTGAAATCCTGTGGGGTTTTACTGTCTGTCCCTTTTTTTAAACGCACCTGCGTTTGAAAAACAGATACAAACTAATGTAGTGTAAACGAGACCTTACTAATTTTAGGAGAGCAAGTGGTGTAAGGGTTACAGTTGGGAAACAATAATTATCTTTGTGTCTATGGTTGGCTTTAAAATGTATGTATACCAAAAAAATACTTGAATAATCTATAAATAAATATATGTAAGCAGCATTTGCTGCATGCCTTTAATACAGTACATGTTTTTCTCAGGCTCAGTATCTCTATCTTAACTAACTCCTTCTTTTACTTTACTGTTACTTGACTGTTAAGCTGATCATTCTCTGCAGCCAGCACTAGGAGAGGGAATTACCCAGCATGCAATTCACACCAACCAGTTGTCACTATTCCTACTCATATGACAGATTACAGCCAACCCCCAGAAAACCACTGTATATGAAGCAGAGAAGCAGGCTCCATTATATTTTGTTGGGGGGCCTAGTGACTAGTTATGCCACTGAAAGCCATCCATCCACCTCAGCAAACATTTTCCACTCTTGATATACCTACCCAAACATAACTACACTCTTAATTTATACCACCCAAAACATAATACACTAATATACCTACCCCAAAACATTCAAGATTCTAGCAATCAGTAGTATGGAAGGAAAAATTTTTGCCCAATTTGATCAAAGTGATTGAACTTGACAAAAGATAAAAAACCAGTGAAAAGGCAGTTTACTGAATCACTTAGGGTCGTCAAACTGGAAACTGACAGTAAAGCACAGCATGGTGTTTGTCAGTTTGTATCCATTTTTTCATACATTTGTATCCATTTTTTAACAATGTGTATTCCATAGATTTCTATAGAAAATTCAAGAAAAAACAGACAAATGTTGCATGCAGTACGTTTTTTAAAGGGACTGGAACGAAACGGATATAACGCAGCAGTGTGAACGATTTTTGAAACTGTGGGGTTTACTGTCTGTCCCTTTTTTTAAACGCACCTGCGTTTGAAAAACAGATACAAACTAATGTAGTGTAAACGAGACCTTACTAATTTTAGGAGAGCAAGTGGTGTAAGGGTTACAGTTGGGAAACAATAATTATCTTTGTGTCTATGGTTGGCTTAAAATGTAGGTATACCAAAAAAAATACTTGAATAATCTATAAATAAATATATGAAGCAGCATTTGCTGCATGCCTTTAATACAGTACATGTTTTCTCAGGCTCAGTATCTCTATCTTAACTAACTCCTTCTTTTATTACTGTTACTTGACTGTTAAGCTGATCATTCTCTGCAGCCAGCACTAGGAGAGGGATTACCCAGCATGCAATTCACACCAACCAGTTGTCACTATTCAGTTACAGCCAAACTGCACAGCAGAAGAGTTATGATAACAGAGCAGATGACAGCTGAAATGTCCAAATTTATAGATATCTGGAAAAATAACGGGACAGAGAAAAATGGGTACTGTTAAGAAGAAATATAGTTTCAGTAATGGGCATTTAAAGGACAAATATTGCCACCCATGTCCCTTCACCACCTCACCTCCCAGGGTGGGTGAGGCCCAAACTACTAGGTCCACCCCCACTGGGAACAACGTTCCCTCCACTTCTGAAATCTGGCTCCTGAGATGCCTCTTTACTGTTCCAGTTACAGCCAAACTGCACACAGCAGAAGAGTTTATGATAACAGAGCACTTGATTGACAGCTATAATGTCCAAATTTTCTAAAAGTATCTGGAAAAAACGTGACAGAAAAAACGGTTACGTTATAGTTGAGAGAAAAAGAATATAGTTTCCAGTAATGGGCATTAAAGGACAAATATTGCCACCCATGTCCCTTCACCACCTCCCCACCCAGGGTGGGTGAGGACCTAAACTACTAAGTCTCACCCCACTGGGAACAACGTTTCCCTCACTCTGAAATCCGGCTCCTGAGATGCCCTCTTTACGTCCGAGTTTTCAACCAATGTGTGAAAGCGGGACTATAGCAGTGGAGCCCTGCAAACTGCTCATGAAGCCTAATTTACGACTGGTTCTAGGTGATAAGGTAAGACCAGGTTGAGGACCACACGTTTAGGTCCTCACCTGGGTACTATTTACTGGGGAAGGGGGAATTTGTGTGGCGATAACGTCCCTTAAAAAAATCCCTTTAAATCACTGTTCACATGTACTGGCAATGTTAACAGAAAGGTGTGACAACAATTACACCTCTAGAAAAAAGTCTTGTTTTATAGTACTATTGTAACAGAATGTAACAGAAAGGTCTATGGGTTAGTTTCTGTTTTTTTTCTCATTTCTAGACCACGGTAGGTAATTCATTAACAGCCAGTTTCAGATGACAACACCTACAATCACTGTATACTGCTAGGATGTCGAAACTGGCAGACTGACAGGAGAGGGTTGGTGAAGAGATAAAGAGGATTAGGAAAACCAGAAATTCTCTGGCAGTGACCATACAAGGCAACAGCCTTCAGTAGGATTCAAAATCTTTAAGAAGCCAGTGAAACTAGAGAGAATATTACAATTTGATATTTTTGTGGGATAACAAAAGTGACTTGATAAAAACTGTGTTGTATTTAGAACAATTATTTTGTCAGAAGGTCTTTTTTCCCCCCATACGTTTTTTCTCTGTTTGTCCACTGTCACAATTATTAAAAGGGGAACTAAAACCGCCACTAATTAACATACCAGGGTGAAGACCAAAAGTCACTTAGGAGTACATTAGTTCATTCCCAATACATTGCCAAAGTCCTCTAACCTCAGTAAACTTCTGTCCCATCTATGGTAGGACTCCCTCCTTGCAGAGCATATCTACCTTTACCTTTCAGTAAGTGTCCTGTACAATCTAATGCTCATCCTGGGTACATTAAAGGACCAGGGTGGTTTTAACTTCAGTGTTTCCAAATATTATTTATTATTACACACAGGCAGTTATTACCAAAGTGTAGTAGTTAATGCTTACCTCTAGCTAGACCAGCTTATATTGAGAGGACCAGCAAAGCCAATCATAAGTACACTTTTTGGCACAGATAGGTCATTCTCTTTTGTGATATTTGTAGGCATTCCATTTTTATAACGCTCTGAGAAAGCAGACTGACTGGCAACATTATATGGAAAGGGTAGTTGTTCTTGTTCCCCAGAAAACGCTCATCATTACCTAGGGTTTCTAGGCGTGGTCCATGAGGAAGACAGGCTGGTGGCAAGGATCTTTTTCTTGATAGCAGGTAATTGACATTTTAACTTTTGTTGTATATTCTTAACATGCCCATACCACCCAACTGTCCTGTTTACCAGGACAGTCCCATTTGAGTGGCCGTCCTGGACTGCCAAGCCTTTCTTTAAAAGGCATGGCAAAACGTTAGGTCCTTACTATACTATAGCGTGTGCTCTATAGCATACTGTAGTAAATGCTGGAAGCAAGCGTGAAGTCAGAGGTGCGAATTGTAGACATAGCTCCTTTACATCCCATTCTTTAAATAAAGCAAAAAATAATAGATTCATTTTTTGAGTGTACTATTCCTTTAAGCTCCCCCAGTCCCCTTTTTATAGCCCTTTTTGAACCCTTTCCATTTCCAAGATGTCCTTTTTATGTTTGTTATCCACCAAACTCCAAGATTCTTTATTAAGCAGCAGAAGGATTTTTAAGACCAAATTGCATACCTTACATTACCAATATTGAATCTTATGTGCTACTTAGCAGCCTAATGTGAGCAATCTATCTAGATCCAGCTGTAACAATTGCACATCTTGTAGCTTTTAATAGTCAAAGTTGTGCTTTCTTTACAATTTTTATTTGGTCCAATCAATCTCCCTACTGATTTTTGGTAAGCCATCCAGTAGTGTTACAAGACCCCAACTGATCGTTTTAAGATTTATAACTCAAGATCAGGTGTTTGTAATGATCGGCTATGCTATAAAACCCTGTCTTCCTGACACAACCAATTTTTTTTGTTAATTCATTTTTCTTAAGTTTCTTGTATTTGAAATATTCCTACACGTTAGAAACTTTTGATTTTAGTGTAACAAAAAATAAAATATTATTTAACATAACATAGATGAACTGAGTATCCTTATATAAACAACAAAAAATTTCAATCATATATTTTTGATTTTCACTTGACAGTATAATCCTTGCTTGCGTTGGTCCAGCCGCCACCATCCGAGGAGTCTGCCATGTGTCGGGACTAAATTTGTCCCTGGGTGTTGTGTTTTTGTAATATCCATACCATCCCATGTTTTGTTCAATTTTCTGAGGTTGTTTGTTAGATACTCTATATCATAGATCCACCATACGTTAGATTAGTTTATTCAAGTCCTCTTCTTTCAGGAGTAGCGATTAGGCTTCTGGCTGCTGCACATATGTGTTTTACTAATAATTTGCATATTTATTCAAATTTGAATAGGGTGGTTGAATAGTGCCATATAGGGTGACAGTTTAATGGGTGTAGATAAAATATCCCTCAGAGGTCCGAACATATGAAAAATTGTTCACCTCTGGGCACAGCCACCAACAATGTACTGGTCTGCTATACTGTATTTCTGCACTCCCTAAAACATTTGTCTGATATAGCTGGGTTGATTTTATGTAGGAAGACCGGGGTGAAATATAGTCTTAGAGAATATTTTTAGGATTTCTCCTTTGTTATAATATTGATGAACAAGTGCTGTGTTTTAAAGAAGGTAGACACCCACTGGGATTCCTCCAACACTTGACATAATCTCGTCTCCCATTTTTGTGTTGGGGAGTGCTTTGTTGGTTGTTTGTGTGCCATATTATTGATGATTAGTGAGGATATTGTATTGTTTGTGGAGTGAGCTTGGGTTGTGAGTATTACATTTTTGGGGGTCTGGTATTTCTGTGGTTGCTTAGTATCTTTCTAGCATAATTTGATATTCTATATAGGAATACCATGGTGTTATGTGGTATTTTGAATTTTTGTGTTGCTTTTCCCATGGTATTAGGGTTCCATGTTGGTTAAGATATCTGTTATTTTGGTTATTCCTTGGCTTTCCAGGATAAGATTCCTTGTTAGGGATGTTTAGTGAAAAGTAGGGTGTGTGGAAGATTGGAAGGTAGGGGAGGGGGTTTGGATTAGTTCATATTGGGGTTACAGAGGTCCCATAAGTATTGGGAGTCATGGATTGTGGTGAATTGGGTGTTTTTGTAGGGTGGTCGTCTGTGGGTGAATCCATAAGATTGAGGAGGAGTGTAGTGGCGCTAGAAATTTATTTTCGAGGTCTACCCAGGCCACCCTATCTGGCCCCATACCATTGAAGGCATTGTGAGAGTTCTAGCTGCCTAATAGTATGAAAACAAAGATGGGGGCTGGAAAGCCTCCCTTGTCCCGTGTCTTGCTAGTGTTGTGTATTTTATGCGTGAGCTCCCATCTTCCATATAAATTTATTATTGCGGTTTGCAGCTTCTGTAAGTCTTTTTTTTTTTGGATTATGGGGAGGGCTCTAAATATATATAGGATTTTGGTAAAAGAGTCCATTGTTGAAGAAGTTGAATCAGGTTGGAGATGTGGGAGGTGTAGTTGTTTAGTATTAGATTTTCCCTACTCTTACTGGAGATATATGCCCAGGTATTTAATGAGTCTTGAGTCCATTTGAAGTGGAATGACGAGTTAAGTTGTCTTATAGGGAATTGGGATGAACACTTTGAGGGCTCTAGATTTATTGTGATTAACTTTGAACCGGATATTTGTCCTAATTGGTTAATATCTGATAGATAGGGTAGAGATATTAGTGGTTGTGTTAGAGAAAGAGCAAAGTGTCGTCGGCGATAGAGATAGTTTTGTCTTTCTATCTTGATACCATGGATGCTTGGATTGTTGCGAAGGCTTTCTGCCAACGGTTCCATACAAATACAAATAAACAGGTGACAGGGCATCCCTGTCTCACCCGTTCCTTATATCTATATATTTGGAATGGTATCACATGTTTCTTATCTGGCTTTTGGCTTATTATAGAGAGACAAGATAGCCTGGATAAGTGATGCTGGGAAACGAATCTCTTGAGCACCAGTTGTAGGTATGTCCAGTCGATGGCTTTTCATCTCGAGAAAAGGAGCATTTCAGGGTTTCCCTCCAACAGTGCTGACTGGAGTGCCACTATTGCCTTTCTGATACTGTTGGCTGGCATCCGGGTATGAACCCCATCTTGTCGAGTTTAATTGTGGGTAAGATTAGTTGATTCTGTTAGCTATTATTTTGGATAAATTTTGAGGTCCACATTAATCAATGATATGGGTCTATAGTTTATTATTGGGTAGAAGATCTATCAGGTTTGGGATGAACTACATATGGGTTCTAGCATGTCTGGAGGGAAGGTGTCTGTTCCTTGCAATATTATATATACAAGTTTGAGTAGGTGGGCTGTCAGTGTTTTGAAAATTTCCTATAGTATAAAGCTGTAAAACCATCAGGACCTGCGGATTTCCTAATCTTGAATTCCTGACACGCTCTGGATTTCTTCTTCAGTTATGATAGAAAACTTCTGATAGTTTTAAAGTGTTTCTGTAGGTATAGTGGGTGGTTCAGATTCTGTAAATATGTGTTATTTGGTTTGGGGTTGATTCAGTGTGTTTAATCGTATGGCATGTGTATAATTGTTGTAATATTCTGTGAAGTGGTTTGCTATCTATTGTGGGTGTGTGGTAGGTAACCTAATTGCGCCTGATAGGATGGTATGTGTTGGCTGTCATTTTATGGTTGAGTTTCTGACACAACCAATTTAAAATCTGTACAATGTTGGTTGAGAACCAGGATTGGGCTGCAATGACTTTTGCCAACTAGACCTACGAGGGCAGTTATATCCTGAAACTCACATGTACATTTAATGAGTTGTATTACCTGGTGTATAATCACATAATTGTTTAATATGATTTCCCTTTGTAATGTATAACTATAGGTTCAGAAATTAACATGTTAATAAAATCTTTAGCTCATGATTCATAATAATTTAATTGTACTTCCTATTTTCAGTGCACATTGGTAATAATTCCTGTACATCACGTTGGTTTCGTAACACCATTGTCCATTTGTAGTTGTATACATGTACACATCAATAATGTTCATATTCTGTTTCTTTTGCTGAGCTGTAGATAATGATTATCTAGCAGCTGACATGTGGCTTACCATGGACAGGCATTGTATCTGATTTCTCATTCCCATTCCCATTAAACAGAAACATTGGCATGACCATGCCAGCAAACCAGCTCATTTAAAGCTATGCTGCTCACTACAAAGAATTCACACGTATCCACCTAAAACATTTATATAACAACTAGACTTTAAGCCGTTACAATAACAGGCGCTAAAAGCCAGAGTGCCTCCATCCTCCATGTCCCAAGGCCACAGCCTCTTAGTGTCCCAACCCAGGGTCCCCCCTCTGTCCAGACCCAGGGCCCCCCTCTGCCCCAGACCTAGGGCCCCCGTCTGTCCCAGACCCAGTTGCCCCCCCTCTCTGTCCTAGACCAGGGTCCCCCATCTGTCAGACCCAGGGCCCCCTCCTTGCCCCAGACCCAGGGCCCCTCCTCTGCCCCAGACCAGGGCCCCCTCTGTCCCAGACCAGGGTCCCCCTGTCCCAGACCAGCCCCCCTCTCTCCCAGTCCCAGGGTCCCCCCTCGTCCCAGACCCAGGTCCCACCCCCTCTGTCCCAGCACCCCTTCTGTCACAGATCCAGAGTCCCAGACCCAGGGTCCCACTCTGTCCAGACCAGGTCCCCCTTGTCCAGCCCCCTCTGTCCCAGACCCAGGGCCCCCTTGTCCCAGACCCCGGGCCCCATCTGTCCCAGACAGGGCCCCTCCTCTGTCCCAGACCCAGGGCCCCCTCTGTCCCAGACCAGGGCCCCTCCTCTGTCCCCAGAACCAGGGCCCCCACTCTGTCCCAGACCCAGGTCCACACCACCTCTGTCCAGACCCAGGCCCCCCCTCTCTCACAGATCCAGAGTCCCCTGTCTGTCCCAGACCCAGGGCCCTTCCTCTGTCCCAGACCCAAGGCCGCCCTCTGTCCCAGACCCAGGGTCCCCACTCTGTCCCAGAACCCCAGGGGCCCTCCCTCTGTCCAGAACCAGGGCCCCCCCCCCTTGTCCCGAGGCCCCTCCTCTGCCCCAGACCCAGGGCCCCCCTGTCCCAGACCAGGCCCCCCACTCGTCCAGACGAGGGCCCACCTCTGTCTCAGACCCCCCCTCTGTCCCAGACCCAGGGCCCACCTCTGTCCCAGACCCCCACCTCGTCCCAGACCCCCCCTCTGTCCCAGACCCAGGGTCCCCCACTTTGTCCCAGACCCAGGTCCCCCCTCTGTCCCCGAACAGGGTCCCCATCTGTCCAGACCCAGCCCCCCTCTGTCCCAGACCTAGGCCCCCCCTCTGTCCCAGACCCAGTCCCCTTCTGTCCCAGACCCAGGCCCCCCTCTGTCCCAGACCCAGCTACCCCCTCTGTCCCAGCCCCCCCTTGTGCCAGACCCAGGGCCCCCTGTCTGTCCAGCCCAGGGCCTCTCTCTGCCCCAGACCCAGGGCCCCCACACTGTCCCAGACCGGCCCCCCCCCTCTGTCACCAGACCCAGGGCTCCTCTCTGCCCCAAGACCAGCCCCCCCTGTCCCAGACCCAGGGCTTCTTCTCTGCCCCAGATCCAGACCCCCCCTGTCCCAGACCAGGGCCCCCACTTGTCCCGACCCAGGGTCCCCACTTTGTTCCAGACCCAGGGCCCCCCTCTGTCCCAGACCCAGGGCCCCCCCTTTGTCCCAGACCCAGCCCCCCCTCTTGTCCCAGACCCAGCCCCCCCTTTGACCCAGACCCCCTCTCGTCCCAGACCAGCCCCCTCTGTCCCAGACCAGCCCCCCTCTGTCCCAGACCCAGGGCCCCCCCTCTGTCCCGACCCAGGCCCCCCCTCTGTCCAGACCCAGGTCCCCCTCTGTCCCAGCCCCCCTCTGTCCAGCCCCCCTCTGGCCAGCCCAGGGCCCCTCCTTTGCCCAGACCCAGGTCCCACCCCCTCGTCCCAGACCCCCCCCCTCTGTCACTCTGTTTTACAGCCAGCCCTGACACCTTGGTTAATAGGAGGTTAATTTAGCATGGTGTCATGTCAGGTGCAGTTTCTGACTCCCCCCACCCTCACCCAGACATTGATGTCAGTGCAAACCCTCTCCCTCACAACCCCCACAGACACATGATTAATATCATTGGGGTCCAGGACAAACACCCTACCAGCACCCCTGCCTCACTGTCCCCCACCCAGAGATCTTAGAACATACCTGGTGTGTGTACAGTTTATTGGTTGTCAGACCCAGTAATGCAGCATGGCCAGGAATTTCACACTGTGAAGAGTTAACTTAAGAAATCAACCCACCCAGCAGAGCAGCGCAGTCTGTAGTCTGTGGTCCCGCCCCTTAATGCAAACTTGTGATCCGATTGGCTGTTCTGCTCTGAGGAAAGAAAGAAGCAGCCAACAGGTAGATTGCAGCCACCACACACAGAGACACAGGGACGCACACTGCATTTATTATATGGATGACATAATACTTGATTTGGTAAATATTTTAGGAAGGGACCATAAGTATTCTAATGAGGGTGAACAGGCCCGGATTTACCATGAGACACAGTAGGCACTTGCCTAGGCATGGCTGTTAATTTTCCTCTTACCCCCCACCTCATATATCCACTTTGGTACCAAAATGAGGAAATGGGTGTGGTTTGGGGGTGTGGTGATCGTGTTAGGGGTGGGGCTAATGAGGCCAGGCTTTTGTTGCCTACAGGCTCCTGCGGTGGTAACTCTGTCCTGAAGATGAACAATGCTACAGATGTTCCAGATAAAATAGGCATAGCCCAGTTAAATTATTGTTGCATTGTTACCGATGCTGGCATTTGATCATTTAATACACATACTTTAAATATGAAAGCGAAAATACAGAAATGTAGCTGGCAAAATAAAGGTTACATTATAAAGACTTTATACATGAAATGCCAATCTAAATGAGGTCAATATACACAAATGAGTCATCTGCTGTTCCACTTCTCCTGCCCATAGACTGTTACATAGACTGATAGATTGTTACGTATTAGAGATTGTTACATAGACTTACATAGATTGTTACATAGATTGTACATAGATTGTATAAGACTGTTACATAGGCTGTACATAGATGTAATATAGATGTTCATAGATTGTTATATAGATTGTTACATAGATTGTTTTATAGATTGTTGCATAGACTGTTACATAGACTGTTACATGATGTTACATAGGCTGTTACATAGACTGTTACATAGATTGTTACATAGACTGCTACATAGATTGTTACATAGACTGTTACATTGTTAATTGAGTTGTGAGTGAGAAGCAACACGTTTTCAAAAATGTATCCAGTCTGTCCTGTGATTGACAGCAGCATAGAGATCTGTATCAACATTAACCTAAACCTGCAGCTGCCTGAGGTGATTCCTGAGACTGGGTTTATATTCAGTACTTACTGTACCTACTACACTGTGATGGAGCTTAGTGAGCAGGAATAGGGACATAGGAAAACCTGGGGGTGGTTGTATAGCTGACTGTCAACATTGTATTAGGCTCCCCCTCTAATGTAGTAGAGGGTAATGGAAATTTCCGTATTTCCGATAGGTCCCAATACGACATATTCAGCAAATTATGTCAGATCCGCAGACAGTGCACAGTTCAGACTTTAAAATGTAATGTAGTGCAAATGTGGATTTCTCAGTAAAACGTAGGGTTAAGGGGATACACACAGAAATTTTTTGTCCCGACCTTTTGGGCGGTCACGAAAAATGTCTCCATGGACTGCATGATTGGCAAATTTACCTAAAGGTCATATGGCACGTTCATCTGATCCAGGCAAACAGGCGATCAAAACATTCGCCACTGAGGTCACCTTTTTTACGTAATACATGTAAATATTAGACAGTTGGCCATAAAAATTGTTTGTTTGTACCCAGCCTTAATGAATATACTTTAAAACAAAGTAAAGGTTATATCTGTATTGGCCAATTGTGATTGATATATCAGGTTAGGACTGTAAAGCGCCATGGAATATATAAAATCACAATAATAATAAATATATATATATGATCCATATATTATAGAATACATGGATGTATTTGGTCGTGAACCTCCTTCAGTCCTTGTTCAGTGGTAACCCATTTAGGAACCCCCCTTGAAAATCCTGTGCTTGCCCCTGATCTGGCAAACACACAAAAGCACTTCATGTATAAAAAGTGCAGAAATCTGTTTCTGTATTTCTAAAATCGATGTGATTTTTCTGCCTTACTGGGGAAAAATAATGTAACTAATACTGTAGGTCATATAAAGCTGTATCTTACAGACGCTTATCCAGCCGGGGATGTTACAGTATATTAGGTAACATAGCAGGGGGGGAGTGGAGTTCAAAGTAATACTGCCTGAAAAAATATCCATACACTGTACTTATGATAATGCTTTTTACACCTTCCAGGTCATTCAAACAGATTCAAACACCCCCTGGAAACTTTTCAGCATTTAAATAAATAAGAAAAACCATGGGCATTTGTTTTAAAAAAAAAGAAAAAAAGTCAGCCCACAAAAGTACCTACAAATGCATTATTTATTGCATTCAGACCTGGTGAATATTTTGTAGGTATGCAAAAAAAAAAAACTTTTGATTTTTAAAAATTGACTTTTTTTAAAATTATGTTTATTGAGTAATATTTTTTTAATGTACACAGTTCAATTTGGGATCCTGCTATATTTTCATGTACTTTGCCACTCGTTTTATCATTTACACCTTCTGCTTTACAGTGAAATCATCTATATAAATCCTGTTCTTAGCCTGCAGTTGAGTAGTTGAAAATGTTCATGTGATACTGAACTTGCATATATCAGTAGAGATGGCCCAACTTTCTGAAGTTTCAGTTCGTTTCTTAACTCAGAAGTTCAGAAACGAACCCATTAAAGTCAATGGGGAGCTAATAATTCGAAAAGTTTGGATGATTTACAGATAAAAAACAATGGTAATAGCGTAAATTGGTGGCACCTGGGAAATGGTCTGAAACAAGCACCTGTCACCAAAACCTGTTTAAACACTTTTACTTCATGATTGGACAATTGTTGGGTTTGCACAAGCTACATTCAAGGGTTATGGCCAATTCGAAGGTTATCAAATCGAATAATACATTTGAGGGTTTCCGAACAATACATTCTAGGTTAGTGAAAATGAACATTACATTCGAGGGTTACCGAACGATACATTCTAGGGTGAGTGAAAACGAACATTACATTTGAGGGTACCGAACGATACATCAGGTGAGTGAAACGAACAAATTGAGGGTTACCGAACGATACATTCTAGGGTGAGTGAAAACGAAAATACATTCGAGAGTTACCAAAAACTAATGATACATTCGAGGGTTAGCAAAAACAAACATTACATTCGAGGGCACCGAAATACAATTGTGGGGTTAGGAAACAAAACATTACATTCGAGGGTTACCGAACGATACATTCTAGGGTTAGTGAAAATGAACATTACATTCGAGGGTTACCAATAAATAATGATACATTTGTGGTTAGCAAAAACAAACATTCATTCGAGGGGTACACAAACAATACATTTAGGGTTAGCGAAAATGAACATTACCTTCGAGGGTTACCGAACGATACATTCTAGGGTTAGTGAAAATGAAACATTACATTCGAGGGTTACCGAACGATACATGTGTGGGTTAGTGAAACGAACATTACATTCGAGGGTTACCGAACGATACATTCTAGGGTTAGCGAAAAAACGACAACATTACATCGAGGTTACCGAACGATACATTCTAGGGTTAGCAAAATGAACAACATTCAAGGGTTACCGAACGATACATTCTAGGGTTAGTGAAAACGAACATTACATTCGAGGGTTACCAAAAAAACATGATACATTCGAGGGTTAGCAAAAACAAACAATACATTCGAGGGCTACCGAACGATAAATTGTGGGGTTAGCGAAAACGAACATTACATTCGAGGGTTACCGAACGATACATTCTAGGGTTAGCGAAAACGAACATTACATTCGAGGGTTACTAAACAATACATTCTAGGGTTAGTGAAAATGAACAACATTCGAGGTACCAAAAACTAATTATTTGTAGGTTAGCAAAAACAACATTACATTCGAGGGTTACCAAACAATACATTCTAGGGTTAGCGAAATGAACATTACCTTCGAGGGTTACCGAATGAAACATTCTAGGGTTAGTGAAAATGAACATTACATTCGAGGGTTACCGAACGATACATTGTGGGGTTAGTGAAAACGAACATTACATTCGAGGCTTACTGAACGATACATTTAGGGTTAGTGAAAAAACGAACATTACATTCGAGGGTTACCGAACGATACATTCTAGGGTTAGCGAAAATGAAGATTACATTCGAGGGTTACCGAAAGATACATTCTAGGGTTAGCTAAAACGAACAATACATTCGAGGGTTACCGAACGATACATTCTAGGGTTAGCGAAAAGGAACATACATTCGAGGGTTACCCCACAATATATTCTAGGGTTATTGAAAACGAACATTACATTCGAGGGTTACCGAACGATACATTCTAGCGTTGGTGAAAACGAACATTACATTCGAGAGGTACACGAACGATACATTTAGGGTTATGAAAAGGACATTATTCGAGGGTTTCCAAACAATACATTTTAGCGTTATTGAAAAGGAACATTACATTCGAGGGTTACCGAACATACATTTTAGGGTTAGTGAAAACGAAAATTACAATCGAGGGTTACCAAACTATACCTTCTAGGGTTAGCGAAAACGAAAAATACATTCAAGGGTTACCGAACGATACATTTAGGGTTAGCGAAAACGAACAATACATTCGAGGGTTACCGAATGATACATTCTAGGGTTAGCGAAAACGAACAATACATTCAAGGGTTACCGAATGATACATTCTAGGGTTAGCGAAAACGAAAAATACATTCAAGGGGGTACCGAATGATACATTCTAGGGTTAGCGAAAACGAACATTACATTCGAGGGTTACCGAACGATACATTCTAGGGTTAGCGAAAACGAACATACATTCAAGGGTTACCAAATGATACATTCTAGGGTTAGCGAAAACGAACAATACATTCAAGGGTTAACGAATGATACATTCTAGGGTTAGCGAAAACGAAAAAATACATTCAAGGGTTCGAATGATACATCTAGGGTTAGCGAAAACGAACATTACATTCGAGGGTTACCGAAAAATACATTTAGGGTTATGAAAAGAAACATTACATTCGAGGGTTACGAACGATACATTTTAGGGTTAGTGAGAACGAACATTACATTCGAGGGTTACCGAACGATACATCTAGGTTAGTGAAAACGAACATTACATTCGGGGGTACCGAACGATACATTCTAGGGTTAGTGAAAACAAACATACATTTGAGGGTTACCGAACGATACATTCTAGGGTTAGTGAAAACGAACATTACATTCGAGGGTTACGAACGATACATTCTAGGGTTAGGGAAAACGAACATACATTCAAGGGTTACGAACCATACATTCTAGGGTTAGTGAACAAACGAACATTACATCGAGGGTTACCGAAACGATACATTCTAGGGTTAGTGAAAAGAACATTACATTCGAGTGTTAACGAACGATACATTCTAGGGTTAGTGAAAATGAACATTACATTCGAGGGTTACTAAACGACACCTTCTAGGGTTAGCGAAAAGGAACTATACATTTGAGGGTTCGATGATTATTGAAAATACAGCCACTAGTGATAAATAACCAACCCTTGCTAGTGTTAAATAACACCTGATAGTGTTAATTACTATTGCAGGTGAAAACTACAAAATACACCTCTGGGTTTTCCATATAGAGGCTTCAAAAACATGCTGCACATTCTTCATTTAGGCTTATTTATATTTTTGCTTTAGTTTACCTTTAAAAATAATGTTTGTTTGGCATTTTCCTTGTCTTCGCATATCATCAGACAGATATCTGCAATATTCTTTATTATCTAATTAAAATAACATCTCTAATTCAATATGCAGAGCGTAATGAAATCAAGGCCTCGGAAATCCAATTCACATAGCATCCTGGCATCTGAATAGCCTTTATTTACAGTGCTAGAGGTTACCATGTCATATAGTAGATAAGCTGACAGTGTGAGGCAAACGCTAAACCACTTCCTAAAACTAAAGGGAAGTAATGTTCAGAGATGTCTGTGAAGGTTTGTGTGTGTTTTGATATTAAACCAAGAGCAAGTTCCACTTTTTCACAAAGATTGCAAATTACTGTAGCAGGGGACCAAGGGTATAAATAGAAGCTACTGGGTTTCCAATACATTTTTTATGACTTCATCAAATGACCTCAGTGATCCTATGTGATTATCCAATTTGAGCATGCAGCGTGATGTTTTATGCATTGCAGACCACAGCATTGCAGTCCCAGGTTGGACCCTGGGGGGGGATTTACCTTACAGTAAAGGTTAGAGATATTTTTGCAGGGTAATATAATGATTATAATAAAAATCAATATTAATATTATTAATAATATGAATATAATTAATAATAATATTAGGCCTGGAAAAATTTGTTTTCTTTTGTGGGAAACTGAGGTTTGGTTTGGGCTGTGTGGTAAGAGTAGCATGTCAGTTGTGGGTTGGGTACTGAATATGGTTTTGGTCTTGTCTCCAAATTCTATCTGCATCGGACTTTGTTGTTGCTTTTCTTTATATTGGCTAGAATTATATCATTCCTTTCAGGCATGACATCCAGGGCCGCCATCTTGGGGGCAAAGGGAAAGGGGGTACTCCTGTATGGGGCCCAGACTTGGAAGGGGCCCAGAGAGTGAGAGGAAGGGGGAAAAAAATTGTTTTCTATCAATACTGCATTCAGCCACTAGGTGGCTCCATTCCTAGATGGAGAAGACAAATAGGGCGTGTGTCTGCTGCATGGCCCATGACTTAGTCAGTAGGTGGCTTTACTGTCTATGTGGCTCCGCCCCCCCTCTCGCCCCTCCTCTGGACTTGTAGCTCTTCTGTGCTGTGATCCTCCATAGCAGAGCAGGATGGAGTAACTACGTTATACTGAACCCATTTCTGTTTGTGAGAGTCCATGAGGGGGACATTGTTACCCTCTGTCTCACTGCTGTGTACAGGGACTGCTTTTGGGGGGCTGCTGGTGCATGCCCTGATTGCATTCTGCTACCAAGGCATGCACTGCACATGGGGTAGGTAATAGCCTAATAGGGCTACTGGGCTATTACCTACCCCATGGGGGCAGCATGGCAGCTCCACACCATCTCTATCCTGCCTATCTTGCCTAAATATCTCCATCTCTGTGTCACATAGCAGTATGGCAGCTCCACACCATCTCTTATCCTGCCTATGCACATATCTTCATCTCTGTGCCACATAGCATAGCTCCATGCCATCTCGATGTTGCCTATATACATATCTCCATCTCTGTCACATAGCAGTATGGCAGCTCCACACTGAGATGGAGATATGGATATAAGCAGGATAGAGATGGTGTCACATAGCAATATAGCAACCGTCCCTATCCTGCCTATATCCAAATTTGTATCTCTGTGTCACATTACAGCATGGCAGCTCCACACCATCTTTATTATCAGGATATAGACAGGATAGAGATGGTGTGGAGCTGCCATGCTGCAATCTGACACAGAGGTAGAAATATGGATATAGGCAGGACAGAGTGTGGAGCTGCCATGCTGTGTGGCAATAGTGGCAGCCTTTTTCCAGACAGTGCATAAATGGGTAGGTGTAAGGATTTGAGCATGGAGAATGGGGTGAATATATCAATAGTCAATACAAATGAAATACGTTTTAAGCAACACTGATGCAGAATATAACATGGGGTCTAATATAGGATCCAGTCTGTGTTGGCTTGGCTTAAAGGTATGTCATATTTACCAGTCTGTGCCCTCTGGGCATGAGGGCATCTTAAGTGTGTGTACTAAACACGGGTACATTTTATATTTACCAGTCTGTGTGTGCATCGGGGAGGTGGAGCATGTCTAGCGCCCGTTAATGTAACAGCCTTAATGTCTAGTTGGGAGGTATGCACGTGTCTGAGTTGGTTCATATTATGGGGGGCCCAGAAATTTACCCAGTATGGGGCCCAGAAAAGTCTGATGGCAGCCCTGATGACATCTTTAATCTGAAAGACCACAACAGAAACAAATAGGAAAGGCATGGAAAACTTCCTGTGTGGCAGCAAAGCTTCTGTACCTGTTTGTATGATGTAATAGTAATTAAAGGAACACTAAACCCATAAAAACAACTATTTGCCATTCGTTTCTATTATTCACAGGGAGGTGAGAACGCTTATTCTCACCAGAATGCTTATTCTCACCTCCCTGTGAATAATATTACGCTTGGGGGACCTGGAACTTACCTTACCGCCGCTCCATTCGCAGCCGCTTCTTCACTGAACAGCTGTTCTCTCCCGATCGCGCACCCTATCTTTTAGATTGGCACGCATGCGCCTAAGATAGGGCGCGCGGTCAGGACAGAGCGGCTGTTAGTGAAGGAGCGGCTGCGAGTGGAGCGGCGGTAAGGTAAGTTCTAGGTCCCCCGAGCGTAATATTATTCACAGGGAGGTGAGAATAAGCGTTCTCACCTCCCTGTGAATAATAGAAAAGAATGGCAAATAGTTGTTTTTCTCGATTATGGGAGTTTAGTGTCCCTTTAAAGGGCATGTCCACCCTTCTTAAGATTTTTTCATATAATATTCTCCCTGTCCCCCCATCCCCAACCGCTTTATTTTTAAGTTCAGAAAGTGAACTGAGCGGCAGCCAATCACGGACGCGGCTGCCGGGAGTTCAGTGCGGCGGAGGAAAGAGGGAAGGTAAGTAATATTTGGGGCGCTTTCTGAACTTAAAACTATAGCGGTTGGGAATGGGGGGACAGGGAGAATATTATATATAAAGGTTTTCACGCTAGGGGGAGGGAATCTAAATCGGGAGGGAGGGGAAGGGAGGGGGAAAAGGGCTGCAGTGCGCATGCCAAACTTCTCCCGGAGGGGAGACAGGAGGCAGAGTCCAATACTCCTGGTGGGCGTTTTTTTGACTTTAGGGGGGGGGGGGTAGCAGAAGAACCAGATGGAGCTGGGATGTAAGGTAAGGATTAAACTACACTACACAATGGGGCCAGTAGTGGGGGGGTTATAGTTTTGGGGGTGGACATGCCCTTTAAAGGCATACTAACCCAATATTATATTCCTTTTTCATTTCTTTATTTGTAATATCAACAAAAAATACATGCATTTACAATATGCATTTACAATATATTTGATTTACATCTTTTCCATCTTTACCAAATTCTAATTCTGCCTGTCAATTTCTGTAGTATATACTCACGCTCTTTATAGGATGAACAGTCAGGTGGCCTGCAAATCAGCAATTGTCTACCAGCCTATACTAATGTTGGTTGCTGCTTTTTTGCAACATTTATTGCATCAGTCCCTTGTGGTGGTGGCTGAGTGGTTTCAGGCACCACAGGGCTATAATCTTTGGTTCTGGTAAGAGGCATTTAGAATACCCCCAGTATATGACAGGTAGCAGATATAGGTGACCTAGGCTATTTCCCCAAAATCTGCACATTTTAATTGCCTCCCCCTTTTATCTGTACATGAGTTTTTTGCTCTGCTTATTTCTAAATTTCCTATAGTCATCATTGTGTATAATTCTGTCCTCTGTCACCAGCACTGAACAATAAGCAAAGCCAAATAATCTTGGCAATAACAATTTTACAATGTTCCTCTCCTAAGTGCAAATGTGATATTTCACAGACAGATTTTGTGATTACAGTCACATATTGTACAGCCATTTGGCTGAAGGAATATTCGTACATTTGTTTACAATTTAAATTTGTGTTTCCTCGTTGTCTGTTTCACCAGTAGAGTCTTTATGTATGTTTGATTTTTCATGGGGTTGTAATGCCTAGAAGTTGGCTGCTGTGATTTCTAAGTAGGTCTTGGTTTAAATCCCCTCATGTGCATTTGATGTATGATCAGCATGTGCATCAATCAGAAAATTTAGTGGACCAGATTAAAAGGTGGCCACACACTTGTAAAGCCTCATACACACGTGCGATTTGGCATGATGTGTATGCGTGGCTGTTTTAGGCGATAATCGTGCTGTGTATGGGTACTTTGTGTGCCAAAATGACCTTTGGGTCGGGGCTCGTTTTGTCTGCTAGCCCATTGTATTATCTTATCTGTTGACTTTCCCATGACATTGCCCAGCCAGATATTTCTTTAAGATTGATGTTACAATGGTCAAAAAGTGATATATTATACTGTAAGCTCTTCGGGGCAGGGAACTCTTTCCTAATGTGTCAAGGCATGCTGCACTTATATCAATTTGATATCCATAATTTGTGTATGTGTTTTTAGCCTATGTATGAAATTGTATTTAATTTTTATTTATCTGTATAATTGCTTGCACTTATCCCCTTGTTTGTATACTCTGTATTTTATAATGTACAGCGCTGCGTACCCAAGTGGTGCTTTATAAATTAAATTATACATACCGTATATACTCGAGTATAAGCCGACCCGAGTATAAGCCGAGGGTGAAAATAGGACAGCAGAATTCCCATACAAATGTTTGGAAACTACAACTCCCAGCATACTTTTGTTGCTGGGAGTTGTAGTTTCCAAACATCTATATGGGAATTCTGATGTTAGGTTAAAAGCTCAAAGTTCTGCTGTTAAGTTAAAAGCTCCAACACACACTTTTAAGGTGACTTAAATAACAAGATTAGGCATATTCTCTGCTGGTGGCTGTGGACATGTTATGATCCAAAAGCAAAAATGTTTCTGGAGAAGATCATTTCCTAGACATCCTGCCTACCCTAGGCTATAACAACATTGGCCAACACTCTGAGTCTGAATCCTTACCGGCATCGCTCAGCACTCCGAATCCGGCTGCCGCACGCATAGTTAGCACTGTGTATTTGCCGGCTGACGTCTACTCTGGCGCCTCTCATCGCCCGGCGCGCGAGTAGTGACGTCAGCCGGCAAATACACAGTGCTAACTTGCGTGCGGCAGCCGGATTCGGAGTGCTGAGCGATGCCGGTAAGGATTCAGACTCAGAGTGTTGGCCAATGTTGTTATAGCCTAGGGTAGGCAGGATGTCTAGGAAATGATCTTCTCCAGAAACATTTTTGCTGAGTGATGCCGGTAAGAACTTGACTCGAGTATAAGCCGAGGCAAGGTTTTTAGGTTTATTTTAAAACCTAAAAACCTCGACTTATACTCGAGTATATACGGTACATACATACATACATACATATAAGTGCACTTAAAGCCTCTAGTTTTGACTAAAGGGGAGGCCACACTGTAGTGTATCCAAGCACTAGAGAAACGCTGATTCATTGACAGTTTGATAAAAGTCCATGCTAAGGGCTAGGCCACACTATCGCGATTTTGATGTGTCTGCGAATGCAATTTTTTTTCTGAGCATTGCAATCGTGGCAATGACCCGAAAATGTGCAATTTCAGTTGCAATGCGATTGTGCATCCATTTGCGAATCGCAAACGCATGCGATCTGCATTTTGAATGCGCAATCGCATGCATTTCCCTAACCCTAAAGAAGAACAGAACAGGACAGAAAACTTACAGGAAAATTTTTTTTCTTTATTAGTAACATAGTAACATAGTATTTAAGGTTGAATAAAGACATACGTCCATTAAGTCCAACCTATTCACCCTCTTTTTTTTTTTTTTTTTAACCCTACCTAACAGTTGATCCAGAGGAAGGCAAAAAACCCCAGCTAAAAAGAAATTCCTTCCTGACTCCAAACGGCAATCGGAAAGTATCCCTGGATCAACCAGATATATATGCATTAATACCAGTAATTCTCAATATTTTTTAGTTTTAAAAACTTATCAAGGCCTTTTTTAAAGCTATTCAATGAACTTGCCATTACCACATCTGCTGGAAGACAGTTCTACAGTTTCACCGTTCTCACTGTAAAGAAACCTTTCCTAACCTGAAGATGAAAATTCTTTTCTTCCAACCTTAAAGGATGTCCACGTGTCCTCTGATATGACCTATTAGTGAACAATGCACCAGAGAGTTCATTGTATGGGCCATTAATATATTTGTATAAGGTTATCATGTCCCCACGCAAACGTCGCTTCTCCAATGTAAACAGCCCTAACTTGTCTAATCTGCCTGCATATTCAAGCCCCTCCATTACCCTTATTAATTTAGTTGCCCTTCTCTGAACTGGTTTAATTTCCAAGATGTCCCTTTTGTATATGGGATTCCAAAACTGCACCGCATATTCCAAATGAGGCCTTACCAGTGCCTTGTAAAGAGGGAGAATAATATTTTTCTCTCTTGAATCTATTCCCCTCTTTATGCAAGACAATATCTTGCTAGCTCTAGCCGTTGCTACCTGGCATTGTTTGCTATAGCTAAGTCTGTTATCTACCAGAACCCCCAAATCTTTTTCCATTACAGATGCACTGTTTACATGGGGCACATGTTTTTAAATTGCACAGTAAGTTTGAGGCCTCGCTATGAAGGATGGCAAGTGTTACTGTCTGCTGGAGCTGCGATCCATGCAATAGTGCGCAATCGTAGCAAAAATTTGTTATAGCATGCAATTCGAAAACAGATGGCAGTGGATAACGGATAGCAAGCATGATCATTAGCACACGAGAAACATCGCTGGTGTGGCTTAGCTCTAAGTGATACTTTCCTACTGATGATGGCCATACACAACAAAACAACCCCCCCACAGGCTAACAACATTCTGACTACCGCCTGGCTGAAATGGGCCAGGAGGGAGAACATTGGAAGGCAAAACAGACAGAATTATTAGATATTAGATAGATCTATCAATTGTCTGTTAAGTATATGGAGTGAGTATGGAAAGCATTTACTGTCTGAATAATTTAAAGACAAAACTTATACCGTAAATGATCAATTGCGTAGCTACAGACTTATGGGCCCTGATGCTAAACTTTTGGCATGGGCCCCCCAACACCGCCACAAATTGTATTGGTAAAATGCTTTGTATATAACCACTGGTAAAATAGTTGGGACAAAGACTGGTTAAATGCTTGGCATGCAGATACTGATAAACTGGTTGGGAAACTGGCACTGCGGGAAACTGGCACTGCACACAGCCTGGCACTGGTTAAATGCTTGGCACACAGACAATGGTAAAAACGCTTTGTATACAGACCACTGGTAAAACAGTTGGCACACAGACAGGTAGTTTTGGAACCTTAGCACAAAATGGGGCCCCTTCTTGACCACGGGCCCTGGTGCAGTCGCATCCCTTGCACCCCTGGTAGCTACGCCCCTGTAAATGATAAATTCCCACCTGACTGCAGACACATCAGATAGATGAGACTCAGTCTGGTTAGATTTTTTAAAAAGATTGTCCTACATAGGAAAGAACAGATTGTGTTGGTGAAATCAGATAAAAGCTATTTTCAGACAGAGAGCGCTGGTTAGCAGTTTGCCCAGATCAATATTCTCTGCCAGTTTGGTGTCACAAATGTGACAGAATTGTACAGACGTGTTGCTCTCTCTGAAATCTCCCTTTATTTCTCTTTTAATTTGTTTGGCGAGGAAAAGACAGATTAATATTCTTTTTATTTCTTCTTCTCTTTAATTCTTTCCATTTTTCGGACTCTATCTCATACCACAGGGAAATAAAAACATATATATAGTTAAATCACCCTCCAAATCCCAAAACTGCAATAGTTAGAAAGATGAAAGATGTACAGTATGTCGCAATGGTAGTTACACCCCTCACAGGTTTGTAAATATTGTATTATACCTGTATTTAGCTTTGCCTGTTACTGTCCTGTGTTCCTGTCTTCCTCTCTTGTGTTGCTAAGCTGCTCTTGGTCTCCTGCTGGCTTTTGCACTGCTACTTTCCACATCCTCCCAAGCTGCTTCTGGCCTCCTTCTGCAGTGCTACTTTCCACATCCTTCCAAGCTGCTCGTGGTCTCCTGCTGCAGTGCTACTTCTAACTTCCCACATCCTGCCAAGCTGCTTTTGGTCTCCTGCTGCAGTTCTTCCTTCCAAGCTGCTTCTGCTCTCCTGCTGCAGTGCTACCTTACACATCCTGCCATGCTGCTCCTGGTCTTCTGCTACAGCGCTATCATCACACTTTTCCCAGCTGCTCCTGGTCTCCTGCAGTGCAACCTTCATATTCTTCAAGTCGCTCCTAGTTTATTACTGCAGCATCCTCCTTGCCACTACCCAGTAACTTCACCTAGTGCCAGTTACTATCTTATTGCCACTCTTACCCTGCTGAGTCCCGGGACGTTTGTTTCCAGAAATCTGTGCGTACACAGGCTTCAGAAAGTTTGTGTCGCCATTTTCAACGCTGAGGCTTCACCCCTTGAAACTTGACAAACAGTCAGTGTACAACTTTTATAACAGAGTAAATACGCTGTCCACTCAAAGTAACTCAACACACAACCATTAATGTATGTACACCCTTAAGTTAAATTTTTTTCCCTCCTCTGTGTTACATGACTAATTAGTGTTACAAGGTCTTAGGTGTGACATACAGAAGCAGAGCATAAACCCTTCCCTTTGGAAACTGGGGAGAAAGGCAGAATAACGATCCAAAAGCCAAGCCTTCAAGTATTCAGAAAAACGAATGCGGCTTTGTGTCTTTAACAGCAGATTTGTCATTCACCAGTCTGGAAGCAGAGAGAGCTATGGCGAGGGATTGTGCTGTGCAAGCATGTTTAGAAGCATTTTTTGTAAAGATAAGTATAGCAAAAAATGTGCTGGGGGTGTGATATGTGTACTTTATCAGTATGTTAAAGTAATAGAGATAAACATGCCCTTTAAGGCTTAACTGAGCATGCTTCTGTCTCAGGGCAGAGGGGCAGGGGCAGAGGTAAGGCATGAATTGTTTTAATTAATCAAACAATGTAGGAGAATTTGGACTTTTGGGGGGGGGGACATGACCTTTAAACACTTCAATAAAAAGGATTTATATGGAAAGACTAAAGGTTCGTACACATGCACGATCGCGGGTGCCGACCCGTGATGCATGATGTGTACGAATGGCCGTTTCGGGGGATAATCGGCCCGTGTATGAGCAGTTCACACGTGTGTGCGAACCTTAAGAATAAATTGGTTTAACCTGCAGCTCAACTATAAATATATAAAGGTGAAGTTCTCATTAAAAATGGAAAACTGATTGGACTGACAACAGTATATTTCCATTTGCACTTAAAATGTAATGTAAATATATTTCTTTATAACTAGCAAATCCCAATGCGCGCCAACCCCTAAGCCCCCCGAGCGCATCCTCCTCTCTGCACACCCTCCCCTGCAAACACATTCCCCACACACACAAACGCGCCCCCCCCCCCCCAGCGCTGGACCCTTGTAGCGGTTACCTAGCTCCCCCTATTGGTAGATTTCACAAGTCTTGCACTGCTGATATGTATTTATTTGTGTGCAGATGTTATAGAACATATATAAAACAATACATATTTAAATACTGCAAAGATGTTTTTTAAATCAGAAACACACATAAAATATGCTTTCTGCAAGGCGAAGTACAGTTTAAAAAAAACATGCTACGCTGAGCCTGCATGATGCTTGCTTCTATAATAGACAACTGCTTATTTTACTTGTGTATTGAAGAAGAGGTTGCAAAAGAAAAAGAGAAAAAAAACTTTAGTTTATAAAAGTGAACAATAATGAACATTTTATAGTTATACATTAAGGCCCATACAGCCCAAAACTCTTAAGGTGGCCATAGAAGGATTAATATTATTGGACAAGGTCAATAATATTGGACTGCCAAATATTATTGATTTAGTCAGCGAAACCATACACATAGTGATTATCAGTTTATCACCTGTTACTATTGCTGTGTCATGGGCAGGCTGATGTAAATGGGACATAGCCAGTTGGTGTCCACTTGACTTACTTCAGCCTGCCCATGACACACCCTAGACTCTAACTGTCCACAACACAAACCAACAAAGCAATATACAGACCACACATGTAAAGGCACAAACTGGAAATATTTTCAATTATACACAAACTTTATTATTAACCCCTTGTTTACCAGACATATCCAACACACCTAGAGGTATGATTACATTTGAAGCTATCACAGACATTGCATGGCTTACCAGGTGAAACTATTGATTAACCAAATGTATTCCTGTCCTTTATCAATGCTACCTTTACACTGGCTCGACATTAGATAGATCTAATGTTGAAATGATCTAAATATCTGTCCATACAGTGGACTTATCTGACGTCTTACCTTGGCCTAGACCAGTGATGTTGAACTATGGCACTCTAGATGTTTGAAAAATACAACTCCTAGTATGCATTGGTGGCAGTTTTGGAAAGTACAACTCCCCGCATTCTGCAACCAAGGCGTGCTGGGAGATATGGTTTCCAAACATCTGGAGTGCCAAGGCTCGACAACATTGGCCTACACCATTCATTAAAACATAACGTTGATCTTAGGCAGTTCTAGGAACACTGTGGGAACATCAGCCGGTTCAGCTAAGTGATTTCTGAGCAGGGCTCTAGCGATACAGGCGTCGAATACTGATCGTTATCAGTAGTTTGCAGCTGCGTCATTATTTTATGCCCGTGTTTCCATAGTTGTATCCGCAGTCAGAAAATACATCCACGGTCGTTAAAGTTGACTCGGTATTCTAGAACCAATACTGCATAGTGGCAAATTAACCACTGTGGTGCAAAATATGGAAGGCACTGTAAAATATCAATCGTTATCAGTATTTACTATGTGGGTAAAGGTGTGCACCTTTATAAACTGGGCCCTATGTACCTAAGGATGAAGCCACACTATAGAGGATGGTAACGCACATGAAAGCACACGTTACCATCCGCTTGCACTGTGATCCAGGCAATGTTGCAATAGTGGAGTACATGCGATCTGCAAATAGTGATCACATGGTCTCTGAAAATTAGGATCACGCTTTTTAACACGCAATTGGATCGCAATTGCAATTGGATCAGGTGTTAAAACGGATTAGTGTGGCCTAGCCCTAAATGGACTGTTTTAGACCATAGCATATATAGGCAAACATGTGTTAGGCCATAGTTATACCTTAAAGGACAACTATATAAAAAGTTTAAAAGCTTAATTTACAGGCAAACGCACCACTGCCTGGATGCTCTTGGGAAAGGGTAAGTTTCTAAATGATTGTATAGCTGTCTTTGAAGCTCACTTGTTTCTTTTTATCACTTGAATGCGCATGAAAAATAAACCTGAAGTTTCCTTGCAACAGGATGTTTGGAGCAGCATGTTTGGGGAAGGGTGGCCATGACCAATGCAAAACCTGCATAATCAGTGCACACACATTGAGTTTTCATTCAGATGCTCTCAAATTCTATTCTCATTTACAAACCATTATCTGTCTGGTACCAACAGCTATATACACTATTATTAGTGATATACTTTCATTGCTGGGTATACAAAATAAAACCAAATCATGTATATACCTTAATGGTGCATTGTGTCCCTGTTTATGTTCATTTTAGATTGGAGAAAAAACGTTGTAGAAAATAGCGGCAATACTTAGACTGCACTTTTCTGGTCCAGGGCCTAACCAATGGGAAGACACGCTCTGCAAGAAGTGCTTTTTCCCACTGTCCAATTCTAATTCTGCCCAGCTGACTGCTCAATAGAGGTGGCAAACGGCTGGCCATACTGAATTATCAGGCTGTGTCTACCAGCCCTAAAGAAGTCCATACATGTAAAGATAATGCTTTGTGTGATATACTATGACAATCAGATCCCGTGTTTACTGCCTAAGAAATCAGTCACTATTGTTTTCTTCAGACATGATGCCAAATTTTATGATATTGTGTGTGGATATTAAATTCCCTAATGACAAGACAAGGCTGTTATTGTTTAAGAAGGTTTGTGTTAGATTTCCCTGTGCGGAGTATAGAAATTTAGTAATTCTAGAATGATCTGTATGACCATTGCCTATAAAAGGATGTCTGCCATGTGCACTACATTTATCTGCCATAAACTACATGGAAACTGGACTTTGAAAAGTCCCAATAATTTCAGGCAGAAAAGTAATAAAACGAAACCTTTCCCTTGAAAACCACTGGCCTAGGATGAAATAACATCATAAAAACACAATGAATGAAATAAGCCCTCTGCACCCCCTAACCATGTTTACCACAAAGCATTTTCAAGCCAAATTCCTTTGGTTCACAAGATGGAGGGTATGCGTGATGGTCTTATGTGTGAAATTTGGATCACAATTCTCCTATCTTTTAATTGTACATTGCAATCACACAGGCCATAGGAATGTAAACCAGGGATGATCTTTCTCATGCCACGGACACAGTAATACAGGTGTTTCCAACTTAGCACTTATCCTTGACATGTGGATAGTTTCTGTCCATGTCAGGCATGATGCCAGGTTTAGGTCAGAGCCTAGAGCAGCTGGCACAACAAAAGCTCCTGTAATACTCATTAGAGCATAGCTGGGCATAAACAACAAGTTCACAGTTGGCCAGTTCTGGCTGGTCAATGCATTCACCATTGGTATTTGTTGTTTGTAGTGCAGGCACTGTGGAAGAAATAAAACACATAGGTTTGTGAATGTAGTTTTAATATACATTTAGAGGAGGGTGCAATGGATCATGGTCTCTAGGGTGTTCATTGAAAAAACTGATTATTTTAGCAAGTAAGCAAATGATAATGTCTCAAATAGACAGAAAGCTGTAATTGCACTTACAACAAACATACAATTTATAATCTGTGATTCCGGCTAAATCACAAATTATCCAATAAATATAGTCTGAATATTGATCTGAAACCCTTGACTCTGCATATTTAAATGTTAATGCATGAATATAAATATTGTTTTCCTGATGCCATATAATACGTCATATACAAATTATATTTCAGAACTTAGCAGGTGATAAGGTCAAGGAAGTGTTCATGCAGGAGAACTGGGCATGTGTCCAATCAGTGGGAGTGTGGCACTACCAAAGGGGCTTAACTGTCGGCTAGAATATAACCCTAGGACAATTTAGAAAATAATAATTTATCAATCCAAATAGCCAATATTAAAGATTCACCCATATACTGCATAAAATACTGTGAATTAGCCTCCCCCTTTTATGGTGCATCCTGGATTTTTATTGTACAACTAGACTTTATTTCTAATCTTTATTATCAAGGTACCATAAACTGATATTAAAACTTTGTAAATGCAATGTAAATTCATAGACAAAACCCCAACGTATATGATTAATGATACTGCAGAACACATTTACTGTAAAAGCATTAGTATTTTTTTAGTAATATACAGCACTGAAAATACACCGATCAATGAGTAAAGGAATTCTCTCGTGTTTAATTCTGACAATGGAACTTTACTTCCATTTATATGTTTTATTCATGTAAGCAACCTATTATTTATAGAACATTGGGAAAAGGTTTCAGGGCTAATAACCAACCTGTTGGACTGCTCTTTAGAACCCGGATTTCTGCACTAGCGCTGACTGAATGGGCGCTGTTATAGGCGTTGCATGTGTATGACCCTTCATCTGTAGCCTTGGTGTTACGAATATGCAAGGTGCCATCCTGGGACACATGGATGTGATGCAGATCTGACCGTACAGGTAGGCCGTTTCTTATGAAATACAAAATGATAAGTTATTGGTGAACCATGTTCCATATAGCATACCGATACCATTCGGCTATTTATCCAAAGCTTTAACAAAAATGTGCTCCTTCAGCATTTTTCAGTTTGTTTTAAATGTTTTATACTGTGTCTGTTAAAGGAGAATGAAAGCAACAATATAAATAAGTGTAAATCAGTTCTATAAATGCAGATTAATAGATAAATGTCTATCTCACTCCCAGGGTCGCTGCTTCCCTGAAGGAGGGTGAGACTCCTGCTCATGGTGTGGAGCCATTGATTTCTATTATAAGGAGAGCAACGGCCGAGAAAAAAGAAATTCCTGAAATAGCTCCCCCATGTGGCCCTACTTACCCTGCAATCAGTGACCTTGTGGAGAAATCATCTTTTTTATTCTGCAGTTTTTTTTACAAATTGGGACCTGCACACAGATACAAAGATGACCTTCCTATTACATATTCATATGTATGTATAAATGATGCCCTAGGACAAAGGACATAGTTAAAGGATAAGTGCACTGTAAAATCAAGTTATGTTCATTTGGAAGCTGCAGCTTTAAAAATACCGTTGCCATATTTTTTTTTACCTATGCCCCTCCAGGGCCTAGCTTTGTGCCTTGGAAGTTGCTGACATCTCAAAGGGGCGGAGCTTAACATTCAGCAAAGCAGTAACAAGATGTCAGCACCTTTCAAGGCACAAAGCTAGGCTCTGGAGGGGCATAGGTAAAAAAAAATATGGCAACAGTATTTTTAAAGCTGCAGCTTCCAACTAAACATAATAATGATTTTACAGTGCACTTACCCTTTAAACCCAAGAAGGCAAGTTACCTTGACCACTTTATATTTCCATTTTGTCCACTAATCACACAGCGCAGCTCTGCACTTTCTCCCTCGGTCACGGTTATGTTACTTGGCGGTGCAGTGATTTTCAGATCTCCTAGATAGCAAGAGATTTGTCTTATTAAATATATATTATAGGGAGAAACAAAGAGTCACATTAACATGTTAGGATTAGACAATTAAACATTTTACTTTCTATAATGCAAATGTCCCATAAACCCAACAGGTAGATATTTAGCAAATGATACATTGAACTTTTATGATGTTTTTTAGGGATAGATCAGTGTGTTTTTCACAAGTGTTTTGAAATTCATTTGCGCATGAGAATGCATGCCAGGCTTGCCACCCACATTGCCAAAGCAGTTTGTGAGCTTTATGTCAAGCTGAACTTCTTTTTTTAAGATGAAATGTAGTTGAAGGTCTTACCAAGGTTATTAATTCCATTCAATAGAAGAGGTTCCTACCAAAACACTACTTGCAATGTTACATTTTCATTAAGGCTAGTACAGAAATAAAAAAAAATCACATGACCTACTGATTTATATCCGCTTATATCTGTTTTTTTCATGCACTTCTATAGACTTGTATTAAGTGCAATTTTGACAGAAACGGGCAGAAATGGCGATCATGTGCATTAGAACATTGTAACAGATCGAAATGCACAAAGTGCGGCCTAATTCCAATCATTTACATTATAAATAAAATGCCATTGCGCAAACACAGAATAAACGTGTGTGGCCTAGCCCCTAGGAATACTCTGAAAGTTACTGTTCCAGACTATAGCAGGCGGCCTGTGAGTGTGAAATAGAGAATTGTTTTGTTCTAACTCCTCTGCTTATAGGTTACATCTATTTTAAGATTTATTTTGTTTTCTCTTCCCATATTTTTTGATAATTTGCATTAAGAACTGACCTCTGATATTTAGTTGAATTTGTTTCACAACTCTGCCTGATGTTGCACATGTGTAAAGCCCATTGTCTTCTGCATTCAGTCGACTTATAGTAAGAGATCCATCAGGCTGCTTTCTGTGCCTGTATAGAGACAAGACTATTACAGGTAATACCATTAAAAAATAAGATACAGTGTGGATTGCTGTGAACTTGATTAACTGCACTTCTCCAATGTCAAAGCCACCATTCTCTGTCCATTGGTCAGTCTGTTGTCCTTTCTACAATATTAATGTTAAGTGATTTCACATCCCAACACCAGACTTTGTTATCCTACCTTTGTGAAGAAAGAGTCTTCCCGTCCTTCTGCCAATCAACGTTTGTGCTAAGAGAGACATTCAAGGCGCATAGTAGTCTTGCCCGGTGGCCAAGTCTTCCTTCCACAACTATAGGGGTTTTAGTGTTCACCCTTTAAAATTGGTGTGAATGTTAATATTGCACAAGTTAAACATATTTATAACAACTATGGTGGCATTGATTCATTAATATAATAGATTAATCCATAGAAAGTCTCTGTAATAACTGCATACAGGGATTATTTCCAATCTGTGACTTCTGAACACAGATATCTAATTCAGTTAACCATGAATCCAGTGTAATCTTGTTACATATTCAGTTTTATCCATCCACATCCTGACACTGCGTGGTTATTTTTAAAACTTTTATAAATAGTTCTTAATTGGTATAGATGCACAGACCTTGTTTTTAACAGTGGAACCAAAGCAGTTGAATTTGTATTTACAATGTGTTTTTTTATTGCACATTTAACTAGAAGGATGTGTGCTACTTCTTACTACACTGTATATATTTCTAGAACTACCTACACTACAGAGTCTCCAATTAGCTGCATAGGGAATCAGAATTCTAGATGACTGCCCAGAGGAGCTCACCTCTCTGAGTGTGACTGCTGACTCCTTGTATCTTTTGTTAGTTGGGAACTAGAGGACTCTGGTCTCTTTACACCTTCAACGGGTTTTCGTTCAGCTCCATCTGTCTCCAGCTCTGTAAGACCAAAACTCTTTCACATGAAAATCTTGATAATCAATGTTGGAAGGAGATTACATTTTGACAATTGTAACACGCTGCTAAATGCTCCCCCAGATAAATTATACATGACTGGTAAATGTTGCTTGGGAACTATGTAGGATTCTAGTGGAAGGTTACTGAACCCACTTTTTCTAATAATTCATCCCTTAATTACTACTACCTGCATGCTGTGGCGGCTGGTTCCCTGGATAACCAGGGGGTCAACCTTCTCCATACAAACTACATCTGAGCTGCTCTCATCAAGGTCTTCTTCTTTCATTCCTTGATTATTTTTAAAAAATGGATCTCCTTTTTCTTCACCTGCCCCATCTAGGCCCACAAAGTTACTGTCCCCATGCAGTAACGTAACTAAAGAGCCCCCACAGATTTCCCAGGCCTGGACCCCCCTTGCAAACCTCTGCTTCACATTAATATAATCATCATGTAGATTTAAATGGATACAGATTGAAAATACATGCTTGCTTTACTCCCTTAATTAAAATATGATTGTTGTGGTATACTGTACTATGCTTGTGAAGGTTCTCATTCATCCAGGTCATGGTATATCTGTTGTATTCAATTAGATCAACTGGACTTGAAGTTTAGTTCTTGAAGACGTTTCGCTAGTTATCTGACTGGCTTTCTCAATTCAGAATGACTTGTACAAGAATCTGTGGCAATTATGTACCCTGGAAAATCCCAATTAGCATATCACAGCCAGGTGTTAAGGGCGTGATTAGATAGTGGCTAAGAGGTGTTATAGGAACGCCCAGAGTAAGGTGTCAAAACAGCATTGTACATGGCAGACAGTTGGTGTTGAACCCCCCACCTCTATTTAGGCTTGGTTTCTTTATTTTCACATAAATGGCCTCCTTGACACCTCTCTTGAACCAGTCACGTTCCTTTGCCAATATGTTAACATTACAATCTTCAAAAGTGTGTCCTTTATCCTTAAGATGCAGGTACACGGCTGAGTCCTGACCCGAGGAATTGGCTCTTCTGTGATGGGCCATACCTTGATGCAGTTGCTGTTGGGTCTCCCCCACATACAAATCAGAGCATTCTTCACTGCACTGCACTGCGTATATGATGTCGCTTTTCCTGTGTTTCGGTATTGGGTCTTTTGGATGTACCAATTGCTGCCTCAGTGTGTTGTTCGGTTTAAAGCAGACAGGGATACAGTGTTTTTTGAAAATTCTTCTTAAAGGGTAACTGTGGTCACAAATTCTTTCAAACTAGTAAGGATTATATAAAAAGCCTTCCATCTGGAAAGGTTCAGCAATGTAACTTCCTGGTTGAACTCTTCCTGTTTTTAGCCACGTGACCAGCCTTTGCCTGCATTAATAGGCTCCCCTTCTCAACTGTCAAAACTTCCTGATTTCTCCAGCAATAAGTCTTAACTGAGCATGCTTCTCCCCCATGGGAAAAGGGCCAGCAGAGGTCAGGTGATGTCACTCAACCTACTAGAAGCAGGAAGTTTGAACATTCACCCCAATGTAATGTCTCACAGGCTCCAGCCAGAGATGTGATTGTTGGCTCAGTGTAAAGGAAATACTGCAGGCTTTCATTTAACCCTAACTTGTTTTGAGACCACAGATGCCCTTTAATATCTCGGAGACCCCTGGACTTGTGCCTGAATACCACCTATTTCAAATACAGTGATAAGTACTATAATCAAAAAAACATGGATGTGCTATGGGATCTCCAGTTTCACCCATTGTGGCTAACCTTTACATGGAGGAGGTAGAAAAACAGGCTCTTAATACCTTTAAGGGCATAGCACCCAGCCACTGGTTCAGATATGTGGATGACACCTGTGTCAAAATCCACCAGAAGGAAGTACAAGCCCTCGCAGAACACATTAATACGGTAGACCAAAACATCAAATTTACAAGGGGGTACAAGAGGTACAAAACAACAAACTGGCTTTCTTGGACTGCTTGGTAGAAGTCAAGGAAAATGGTAAACTGGAAGTAGAGGTTTACAGAAAACCAACACACACAGATCAGTATTTGATGTTTGACTCCCACCACCCTTTAGATCACAAGCTGGGTGTCATCAGAACCCTGCAACACAGAGCCGAGAACATCCCCACTAGCACAGAGGCGAAGGCTAGAGAAGTAAAACATCTCAGAGGAGCCATTAAAATTTGTGGATATCCAGACTGGGCCTTTGTCAAAAGAAGTAGAAGGAAAGAAAACACAAATACCAACAGTGAAGGGGAAAAGCAAGACAGGAGAAAGAACATTGTCATCCCATATGTAGCAGGGGTCTCCGAGAAATTAAGAAGAATTTTCAAAAAACACCGTATCCCGGTCTGCTTTAAACCGAACAATACACTGAGGCAGCAATTGGTACATCCGAAAGACCCAATACCGAAACACAGGAAAAGCGACATCATATACGCAGTGCAGTGCAGTGAAGAATGCTCTGATTTGTATGTGGGGGAGACCAAACAGCAACTGCATCAAGGTATGGCCCAGCACAGAAGAGTCAATTCCTCAAGTCAGGACTCAGCCGTGTACCTGCATCTTAAGGATAAAGGACATACCTTTGAAGATTGTAATGTTAACATATTGGCAAAGGAACGTGACTGGTTCAAGAGGTGTCAAGGAGGCCATTTATGTGAAAATAAAGAAACCAAGCCTAAATAGAGGTGGGGGGTTCAATACCAACTGTCTGCCATGTACAATGCTGTTTTGACACCTTACTTCAGGGGCATCTTTGGAGCATATTAGTAATGCAAAAGCTAGGTTTGAGGGGAGTGATTAACATTTATAGCTAAATCTACTCCAGAGGAGTAAAATGACAGGTCATGGATGCAAGTTTACGTTCTTAAGTGCATGCTGAATGCTAGAGACAAATGTATGAGCATCCTTGAAAAGTATAATATATTTACCATATTGTAACTCACCTCTCACATGAAGTTGCACTTTATGAGTCTCTCTCTGGTTTCCTGTAGTAACAATACACCTGTACACACCTGCATCTTGCAGTTGAACATTGCTGATGACCAGTGAGCCGTCTAGATGGTAAAAGTGTTTGCTATCATCAAGACATAATAGCAGACAATAGATTACTGTACTTGCTTGGAAGTTACCAAAAAGAAAAGAAACAGAAGGTGTACATGGCCACAAAATCTTACAGCAGGTTTAAATAAACAATCTCATCTTTGGAGGGAATACAGCAATCCAGCAGCTTAGATGAAGTTTGCAAAAGTTACGATTCTTACTTTTCTTTCTGCTTTGTTATTTCTCCACAGAGATATGGAAATGATACCTTAAGCCTCGTACACATGTTGGATAATTTTCGTACAATGCACCCGACGAACGTTTAATGACATTGTTAATCCTCATAATTGAAACGACATCTGTACACACAGCAACAATAGTCACCACGATAGTTATTAGATATAGACTTCGTACGTAGCGTAACGTTGGTATCTTTGTGCAATTACGAAAGCAGCGCATGTGCCTTTTATATATTTTTCGTAGAACATTAATGATAATCTGCCGACCATGTACAAATATCCAATAATCGGCAGAACAAATCCGCCAGGCTAATCGTTGGAAAAAAACGGCAATAGTCGACAGCCGTTGGTCTTTGACGGGTGTTGATGCTATATTTTCGTACGAATATCGTGCGATTGCTCGTTCTTCGGCTGCATCGTACGACAATTATCCAACGTGTGTACGAGGCTTAAAGCTCCTGCTGGTCGCCAAGTTGCAAGAGGGACTTTATCTCCCTACTAGCAGATTAGAGGTTGAATTAAATTTAGGACAGCCACCCAGGGTAATATTTAATAGCAGCTCGAGGACTCACAGAAAGACTAATCTTGAGAGGATATGATCCAAAAATTTGTAGAAAAAACACAACAACAAGTGAAAGAAAGATATAGCAAAGAACATAAAAAATGTCCAAGTAAGGAAAGAACTAAAAATGGAGTAAAATTTATCACCAAGTTTAGCTCCCAGTACAAACAAATAACTAAGATCATCAAAAAGTACATTTCTATTCTCTATAAAGATTGTGATATTAGAGAGACTCTAGAGAAAGGGTATCAATTCATAACCAAGAGAGCTAAAAGCTTAGTTGATATGCTATCCCCAAGTGTAGTACGAGATAACACCTCACAAATTAAGCCATGGCTACAAAGCTTAGGCACAGTAGCACGTCATTTTATGGAATGTAGCATGGGGGCTATAAATAATTTAGCAGTCCAGGGGATTGAACATAGCCCAAAGGATGATAGAAATAAAGATAGAATCCATTGTCTATTAGAAATGGAGGTTAAGTGGATTTTTAACCTGGGGACTAGGATGCCTAAAGGTTTAAACTCAGTGTTTGATATCTCATGTTATATGGGTTAAGATCTGTTTTATCTTAATCTACCTTAATCTAATTTAATCTAAGATTAAGATGCATATGCATTCATAGATGTTCTTAAGGAACTAATATGAGTAATTGAACCCAATTTATTTAGTTATCCTATTTTACCCCTAATCTAAAATTAAGAGATATAACTTTAAAACTAAAATATTTTTTGGTACAGCAGTCCCATTTAAATATTAAACATTAACTAGATCTGCTTATGTTTCTTCTTAAGATATATTGTACCAATTTCCTTAATAGGATACAAATATTGCAATCAGCTAGCAACATCGAGAGGTTGGAGAATACATGAAAGGATTCTTATGATACAATGTCTCATTATATGAAATGTTCACACTTTTAACATGTAATATTATAACGGCCTCCTTACCAACAACTAACACTAGATGGCAATAGAGAGACATGCATTTAAAAAGAGACCGGCAAAATCAATATGGATACCGATTATTAAGAGCGAGGTAACAGCACTCGAACCGCGTCAGGCGTTTGTGTATCTTTTAATGTTAATCCAATAAAGCAGATGTTTTTAAAGAATTGCCGAGTGACCAGTGTGTGAGCCGAGGAGTGCGGACCTTCCATTATACTTTTCCAGCCACCCAGGGTGCTGTATTACTGCAAATAATGAGAAAATGCAATAACGCTTTTACTGGCACTTTTACTGTAGATTTATTGTGACAGAGCTGTGCACAGCAGTTCAGGAGAGGCACCCTCTGTCAGGGCCTCTCACCGGCTCTGTCATTAATAGTGCCACTGTGTGCATTTCTCTCTTTATTTGCTCTGTTTGCTGAGATATTCATGGTAAACTTTACAGCTAGGGGTGTCTCTCTAATGAGGCAATATGAGCAAACTGCTCAGGGCAGCACCCCTGATAAACATTCCTGTTTACAGCAAAAAATATCATATGACTGATTCATGCTGTATTGCTGCCTTATTTTGTTTTTAACTTTTGTTTCTTTTAAAGGGCATGTCCACCCCATTTTTCATTTTTTGCTGAGAGGCAGCCAATCAAGGACTTGGCTTCTGGCTATCCAGAACGCCGGGGAAAGAGGTAATGTAAGTATAGTTTGGGGGAGGTTCTGCAAAAGTTACTATGGTGGTTGGGGTTGGGGGAGGAAGCCCTACACTACAGCAAAGGGGTTTGTAGCTTGTTGAGGTAGGGAAATCGCAGGGACCAGATGACTCAGTGACTACACTACGCTTTCCTGGACTTAGAACAGGCACAGCAAGAAAACCATTTGGAGCTGGGATGTAAGGTAAGGATTTTTAAGCACTACATATTGGGGCCAGTAGTGGGTTAAATTTTAGTTTTGGGGGTGGACATGCCCTAAAGCAAAAGGGATCAACAAATATGGTATTGAAGGACATTTACTAATGGGTCTTATTCAATATGAGGTGCTTTGTACTGTCGATGGTCTTGGGGCTTTAACGTCAGTGTGTGTCTTCCCACAGGGAAAGACCAAAAACTTCCCTCGGCCGTGGTAGTCTCCCTATAGGGGAGTCAGCCGCAGTGGTGGGAAACACACAGCCTTGAGTTATCTCCTTATGCTGTGCATAGGGTGTATGCTCTGGACTGTGTGTATCCTGATCTTTGATCTTACAGATCCTGTCTGTCATCTTTCAAACATTTTTCATGTGTGTACCCAGCTTTAATCTGCAGCAACCAATCAGATTTTATCAAATGTTTTCTAACTAGTAGACCAGTAAAAAGTTATTATCTGATTGGTTGATTAATAGCCCAGGCAATTTTTCGCACCTCCTTTTGAATAAGCCTCAATAGTTGTTCCTTATGTTAAGGCTCGTACACACGTCCAAATCGGCAGCGAGCAACAACCCCTGACGCGATACATCCGTGCAACAAACGGGCGTTTCGGCCGAGAATTGCGAGTGTGTATTCATTCGGTCGGGGGGCGTTCGTCGATCTGCCTGGTGGATTGCCGAATGACCCCTGACCGAACGAATACACACGTGCGATTCTCGGCCAAAACGGCCGTTCGTTGCGTGGATGTAACGGCATTGGGGGTCGTTGCTTGCTGCCCACATAGGATGTGTGTACGAGCCTTTATTCTTTGTGTGATGGGCAGCCAGTGGAAAGACTGATAGAGAGGAGACGCGTTAGTTAGTGCCAAAATAAATTTGTCTGCAAAAGATAATGGAATATGCACAAACACAATTTGGTCTGTTTGTCATGTCCAATAGGAACTGGACTCATCTGCTGCCATTAAAGAAATAAAGATCAGCTATCCCTACAGTGTATTTGCAGCATCTGGTGATAACAATTGATGTTTTATGGTGTGTTTAGAAGATGCTTACCTGGAAGGAGACACAGACTGTCCATCTTTTTGCCACTCAGTCTGAGAAAGAGGGTCATTTCTAACCCGACAGGACAAGCGGGTAGTTTGTCCACTGAAGGCCTCTGTAGCTGAAAATTCTGATTTGTCCACAATAATTCTGAAATAAACCATTATGCTTTAGTTTAGGGAAAACCTTAAATAAAATGTCACATTCTTGTTCTGTAAGAGTATTTTACAAAGTTCTTAAACATTTATAATAATGCCTTCAATCCTATAATATTACTAAGTGTGTATCTTCTGTAGTAACAATCTACTGTACACTAGTAATTTTATAGTAATTGTAGGCTCTAGTAATCTGCATTATGTATCCACTCTTCCCCTATGTGGACTGTCCCATGCTTTCTCCATTATTGAGTTAAGATTGCTGCAGGAATGCTTAGAAATGCATAGCCTGCCTCCCCCTTTTAAATATAGCCATACAATTTAATAAAACACCTCACTTAATTGATTAAAAGAAATGTCAATTGAAATATATTTATTCATCATTTGTCCCTTCAGGCTGCTCTAGTTGGGATTTTGGAATCCTAGCCATACTTGCCAAACTCTTGTGTATGCAGGTGATTTTTTTTTTGGTTGGTTAAAGATGCGTTAAATTGGTCAATGAACAATCAGTGCAGCTGACCATTACCCAATGATGGCCACACCAGACAGAATTTTTGTTCTATTATATGGGAGGGAATGGGGAGCAAACAAAGTGAAAACAAATGGCATTGCTGAGCAATACTGTTTTAGCTAAATGATGTTTGGTATCAACTGTACAGTGCTAGGTTGTTATATAATCGTTCGGGATCATGTTGGCCGACAATGATCTAGCCTTTGTATGGTGACCTTGAATCAGAAACTGATCATTTCTGCATTTAAACTGTACCTGTGATCTGAAGAATGTTGGGTCTTTTCTTCTATTTTTTCTCTGTGAACCTTTTTGCTGTGTTCATGGTCAACCGTTTTTATCGCCTCTTTGTGAGTATCTCCTTCATGAGATGGATGAATGTGTGTCAGATGATCCAATTTTACACCTCTCTCATTGTGGCTATACTCTACCTTTCCTGTGGTGTGCCACGGTATTTCTTGGCAAGAATTTATGCACTCTTCCTCAGTGTCAAAGTTATTTCGGTTACCATGGCAGTTGCCAAACCAAAAACGATTGCATTTTCCAACCTCAGAAACAAAGTACCAACGAGTTACCCAATTTGTGCATGGTCCCATTGCACTTGGAAGAAGACATATTGTAGGATATGCTATTTAAAATAAGTAAAACAATAATAATTATTTTCCAATCTGTATTTCTTCTGTTTACAAGTGATGGATGTATTTAAATAACAATAAAAATAAAATTTAGACCATTGCAAAGTTGTGTCACATGACATTTGGACAATATTGTGTTTTAGAACGCTTTAGGAAAAACTATGTAGCTACCAGGGTTCTTGTTAAAGGGCATGTTCACTCTTAAAGGAATAGATCACTCGAAGAGTGAACTATTCTTTTAATGTATTGATTGAAGCCCAGGCAGTTAAGGAGCTATGCCTTACCTCCCATTTTTCAATCAATATCAATATCGATCCACTGCTGCAGACCTGAACATCTCCAACCGCTTTCTTGTTCTACTCCACTATAGCGTGCATTATCGCACATGTGCACTATAGTGGATTAAAACCAGGAAGCGTTGGATATTTTCAGTTCTGCAGCGGTAGATCGCGCGAAAGGTAAATATACTTACCTTTGTCCCTGGCTCCTGAGATATTGATTGAAGAGCAGAAGGTAAGGGATACCTCCTTAACCTCAATCAATACATTAAAGGAAGAATTCACTTTTGCAGTAAACTATTCCTTTAAAACAAAAAACTGGTCAATTATCAGTTACCTTCCCCCAACCCCAAATGATATATTTTGCACTTTATTACCTGCATTACTAACCAGATATTTAAGGATAATTATTGTCTCCATTCAGCCAATGATTGACTGCTGTTTCACCTGCTGCTTTTAAAGCAGAGGGAAGAGGCTGATACCTTTGCCAGAAAGGAATATATCTTATTATTAAAGGACAACTATACTGTAAAAATTGTATTTTCATTAATTAAGTAACTGGAACACGGATGTAGCACTGATCCTACCTCTCATTATTGTTTCGTTGAGGAACTAAAGCACATAGAGTTTTCATCTGCCAGGTTATGGGCCTGGACCTTCCTGTATTAAACATAGTGCTGAAGCACTCAGGAAGCCTGGCAGAAGCAGTTTTCTTCCTGCTGCCGTTCCTCATTGAAAAAAAATTGGGAGGTAGAAAGTACTGATCCTACCTCCCTGCCTCAGGTACTTTTCAACTGTTTTTGAAAAGGGTTTATGTGCACTATAGTTTAAATATCTGGTTACAAATGCATGTAATACCCGGGAATCTTGTATCACATTTTCACAATAAATCGTTGAAACACATCTGTAGTGTGCTTCTCCGCTTTCTATGTTTGGATTGCCTTAACCCTTGGCGAAGAGCATCATCAGTGTGCTAGAGTGGCTCTGGACTACATACAATTGTTAGCAGTTATTTTATCATCAATGAATATCCTTTTCTGACATTAAACTGAAAAGTGCAATTGAATCATGTACAACATTAAATAATAAAGATAAGGGTAAATCATATATGATTACAGTTTTATCTCAACAGCAAATCAAGTAGAAAGCAGCTCACTTCCTGTGATCCATTAAAAAAAGAAAAACCTTACGAAAGCTTGGTTTATTCCTGCACTCTTCACCCTCAGGACCAGTGGCTTTGTTCATGTTGTCGAAACAACATCCATATTGGGAAACTCGACATTGATCGGAGGAAATCTAAGTAAATCAACGTACCAATGATTATACAGGATCAATCAAGACTTCCTGATATGAATCTTATTATATTTAGTAATTATATAGTAATATATAGTAATTATATACAAAAAGCAAACATACTGCAGGAGTATTGTCAGCGCTGTGGTCCCTGCCAGCGCTGGCATCCCTGTAATATTGTGGGCATCCATTGTTGTCATAGCCCTGAGCTGCTGTTATGCCATCAGGGCAACAACCAAACCTGTAATAAAAAATGTACATTTTGAAATAGGCTCACATTCAATTTAGCATTGGCTTTAAATTGTGAAAATGGCTGTGCACATGTCTACCTGCTGTGCTGACAAGAAGTCACAGGACAGCCTTGCTTTTCAGGACCAGATGCTGGTGTGTGTCCATCATGGCAACACCCATATATGGTTTGCCTGCAATCTGTAGGTTGGGTTGGAGTATGGTTGTCTTCATTATCGCTAGAAACAGGTCTGCGGTCTGGGAGAACAGACAGAAGGAAAGAATAGTAAGTAGTACAGGTAAAAAACGAAATACACTTGTTGGCAAAACTGTGTATAGTTTGTATTTTAATGCAAATGAGGCAGCAGTGCAAAGTCAGGAACATTTTTCATGGCAACATGTCCTCCTATCATTGTTTTATTGCCCCTCCCCCCAGTCCACCAAAGACATTTTCCAGTTTATGGTATTTACGGTATACATAGATATCTGCAGTTATGTAAATAGGACACATAATAGCAGTTGAATGACACCTTCCATAACCAAATATTGCAGCTTTATAATTTGGCGATGGCCAAGAAAAGGCAATATTTGCAGCGCTTTATTAATGTGCCCCATCAATTGTCTTTCCATGTGATTTCTTTACAACCGGGGCCACCATGTCCATGAAGCAGGGTAAAAATCCTGTCATGACTTCTACTGTAAGGGAAGTAGCACTGGAGGCAATATACAGCTCCCTCTAGTGGTGCTTCTGTTTACAACAATACAGCATTATAGGATTTTAAAACCTTTCCCTAAAGTAAACGGAGTACCTGGAAGAAACCCACAGAAGCACAGGTAGAACATACAAACTAAAAGATTTCCTTTGATGAAAATTAGTGACTTCCTGATTTTGTAGCCTAGATGTATCAGGATTTGCCCTTCTAACTGGTTTTAACACAGAGATGCAGAAGAACTAATTCAAGTAAATAAAGAGATGTGTACCCACTGATGGGCCAATAGACACTTTTAGTTCCTTCTAATGTTACTGTTATAACCCATTGTTATTGCTTTGTTCTGCTTAACCAAGCTTTGCTTTCTTTAGTGGATATTTTGAGATTTCGTATGGATTTGTAAATAAGAGTCTGGGCGGTCATTCATTTCTAGGTTACAGTATTTAGCAATGTCTCAACAGTCAATATGTCATTAACTGACTTTTACAACTAGGACATAGAAATCAAGGCAGAAAAGTCCCTGGGGACTCGACTATGTTATAACTGACAGTTGAGTATACGAATTGTTAGTTATTAATTTGGCTTGAAAAAGCCAAATTACTGTTCTTTCTTTTCCTTCTTCTGTTTTATTCTTCCGCTTTTTTGGACCGTATCTCCTCCCACAGTTTTTGAGCTAGAGACATGAAATTCAATACAGACGTGTGGGGCATATAGGAGAAGTGTGCTATCTTCTAGCTAAGGAATCCGCAGAAGCGTTACGGTGTTATTGGCGAATTTCTGGACATTTTTTCCCATAGACTATAATGGGAACAATCCTCAAATGTGGGTATTTCAAAACAGTTTGCTTCATGGTCATAAATACAAATGGTGATACCTCCAACCCCCCACACAGACACAGGTACACCCACCTACTGACCTACCTTTCCATTCCCATGGAAGCTATATTTAAAGGGTAACTTAAGTAAAAATAAATAAATTTAGATTTATCCTCAATAAAAGATAGTTTTATGGTTGTAAACACAAAAAAGGCATACACCCTTACCCAGACCCAGGTACACACACCTACTAATCTACTTATCCATTACTGTGGCAGCCATACTCAAAGGGTAACTAAAGTCAAAAAAGCAAATTTTGATCAATAATCAAACAAGTTTTTTTTTTTTAACCCCCAACGTGATACAGGTATACAAATATTCACACCTACTGACCTACCCCTCCATTACTGTTGCAGCCATACTTAAAGTTTAACTAAAGTCAAAAAAACTAATTTTGACCAATCATCAAAAAAGTTTGTTTTTTTTAACTTCCAACCTGATCCAGGTACACACACCTACTGACCCATCCTTCCATTTCCATGGCAGCCATATTTAAAGGGTAACTATAGTAAAAAAAACACATTTTGACCAATCATCAAAAAAGTTAGTATTTTATCCCCCAACCTGATATGAATACACACACACACACACACACCAACTGACCTACCTTTAATGCATGTGACATATTTAAAGGGCATTGACATTATTGAGTTTTAAAATCTACAGCACAAACACACAAATTCCCTTCCAAAATGCAGTCTTTCAAGCCAAATTCAAAGTTTATACTTTCCCTTTCTAGTTTGTTCCTGAGACACTTGACACCACCAGTACATTTTATTTAAATTTCAATGCACATTTAATTTTGTTTAAAGTATAACTATCGTGTGTATAAAATGTATTTAATAAACAATTAAACTTAAAAGTACTTTAGACCGTGATATAGGATTGGTAATTCCTACCTCCCAATATTGTTTCTGTGAGGAGCACCAGCCCAAAGAAAACTGATTCTGCCTGTATTCCTCCTGGCTTCAGCACTATCTTTAATACAGGATTAGTCCAGGACTAACTTGGCAAATGAAAACTGCAGGTGCTTTAGCTCCTCAATAAAACAATATTGTGAGGTAGGAATAATCAATCCAACCTCCCTGCCCCAGGTGCTTTCCATTTTTAAAAAGTTTTTTTTTAAAAAGTATATTTATGCTTTAAATTTCATTATCTATACTTCTCCATATAACCACTGGGTCCAGAAGAATCCACACAAGCTCTTTTGCTCCATCCACTTTGCTTCCTTATCTTTATACATATGTACATATATTGACTTTAAACTTTCATTCTCCTTTAACAGTGAGTCATAGCTTACCATACAACCATCATGGATTTGGCGTAATTTTCACACATTTCAATAGGAATCCGTCTGTCCCACGTGCACCAAAAGAAATTCCACTGTGTAAAAAAAACCTCACTCACTGTACTGCACACTCTGTATCTGAGAAGGGGGTAAGTGAGGGAGCGGGTTGGGGAGGGGGGGTAGTGTGTATGTGGGGGGTCACACAATTGCACACTGTCTGACACCACTGTTAAATTAAACTCCTGTTACCCAAAGTGTCAGGACTGGCATCGATTACATTACTTGGTGCTGTGACTGGTTAATATGAGGTGAATGATTGTTAACAGTAACTGGGTAATAAGAGGTTACAAAGTAATATGAGGTTAATTTAACAGTGGTGCCAGTGTGCAGTTGTGTGACTGCCCTCCTCCCACTACCACCTCACACATGCTGCCTGTGTGCAGTGGGCCATCCCCCTTCCAAACCCAATCTCCGGGTTCCTGGCCCCCCTAGGTGCGATCAGAGGGCACATTCCAAGTGCCCTTTTGCTCCCCTCCACCCCCCATTGTTTTTATCCATAATCAAGAGGGGATCGCTAAATGTAATGCCCCCCCCTCTCCAAATGCCAGATCGCATATCAGAGCCAGCTTCCCACTAGTAACAACTTTATATTGCAGTGGTAATGGAATCCCCAAGATATAATTTGACATCCAGAGCTTCCTTTGGTGTTTCCCCATTCATGCCTGGTGGTTTAGTGGAGGTACGGTACAGCAATCAGCTGTGATCGCAGTACCATCTAAAGTAAACCAGCACTTACTGCGGGCTTCCTATAGTATTTGTCAGTGGATCTACCCAAGTGTTCTTTGGGATAGTGGTCTTTAATATGGGCATAACCTACACAAAGGAGGTGGGGCCTATGAAATGTGGGTGTGGCTAAAATAAATTGCACACACTTCAACTCTTTGTTTCTGTCACTATTTCACTTTTCAAAATGTTGGGAGGTATGAGTAGACAATAGTTTTAATTAAATTTACCTGCCACCACAACTGGTATCACAGCTACGATAGCCCTATTATCTCTTGTGTTGTCATGCATTTAATTATATACTGTATATTTATACAGATATTATTATTACAGAGTAAAACAGATTAATGCCCATTATTCAAACAGATATATAAATAGTGTGCACTGAAGAAATTTACAAAGATTCTTAATAGAAAGCATTGTTACTTACTTGGTGACAAGCGTATGCGATTATATCGGGTCAAGGAAAATTGGTCTGGATTATCATATCCCCATGTGTCCTGCATGCTGGGAACCTCTATCAAAAACAATGTATAGATTACAATAAGGTCATCTTGCAGCTACATTAATAATCCTTTAAAATGAATGAAATATTGAAAAGCAACAATTGTAAGATGTAATTCTACAAAGCTCTACGTACTGTGTTACAAACTGTTGTTTGTGTAATGAAAGGGCCTCGATCCTTTACCTACAAGTTGATAAATGATGCATTTGGGGTTTAACAATCCTTGTGCCACCTACACCATAAATAACTCTGTGCTAAGGGAATCTCTAATAGAAAAGGATTTGGGGGTTCTGGTAGATAACAGACTGAGCTATAGCAAACAATACCAGGCAGCAACAGCTACTAGAGCTAGCAAGATATTGTCTTATATATAATATATATAAAAAGGGGGATAGATTCAAGGGAGAAAAATGTTATCCCTCTTTACAAGGAACTGATAAGGCCTCATTTGGAATATGTAATCCCATATACAAAAGGGATATCTTGGACATGTAAAAAGTTCAGAAAATGGCAGCTAAATTAAAGGGAATGTTCAGAGAAGGACAACTAAGTAAATATGGGGAATTGAGAGGCTTAACTATGCAGGCAGATTAGACAAGTTAGGGCTGTTTACATCGGAGAAGCGGCATTTGTGAGGGGATTTGATCCCTTTATACAAATATATTAATGGGCCATACAGTAAACTCTCTGGTGCATTGTTCAGTAATAGGTCATATCAGAGGACACGTGGACTTAGTTTGCTAAGCCATGTCAGAAGGTAAAAGATGCTTTGACAAAGCCATAACACAATAAATAAATTGCAAATACCATTTATTTTGAGAATGGGAAAGGCGGTTCCGGCAGGATCGGTCTAATGTTGTGGGATCGCTTGGTTGGGTAAGTAAAATCGGCCTAATGTATGGCCACCTTAATTGTAGTTTTTCCAAGGGCAGTGAAGGGCCTGAGGAACAGCCTTTAGCTAATTACCCACCATAGTGAGGTGTTGCAATTTAAGGCTACATTCACAGTACAAAACAGAAAACGGGAAGCGGTGAAAGGTAAACAAGTGTGTTTTCTAAACACATACAGTTTTATTGAGTGCGTTTCTGGACATATATGCTTTTAGCAGTGGGTTTTTAGGATGCATCAGATCACAATGGATCAGGAACTGCTTTAGTATGAATGTTAAAATGGATGTCAAATGGGAAAATAAATGTAAATAAAAAAACTGCAAACAAATGCAAAGAAACGTGGATAGTGTATTTAGGTTACAGTTCACTTTCGCCAAGTTCCCCCTCTAGAATATTTACTGGTCATATTTTTTTGTGACTGGTCCAATCTATTATCTAAAATTCTGAATGGGGTTGGTGCCTTTTCATTGTGGGTGCAAACAGTGGTATAGTTGTTTTGGGTGTGTAGATGGTATGCACTGGTAAGGGTATGTTGGTTGGGGATGGGAATTTTGCAGAGGGGGAATAAGCCATGTTTGGGACATGTACATGGATAGTCATTGCATGATCAGAGACATTCTAGCAGCAGATATTTAACATATTGTAAACATTACGTTGTTGCAGGTAGCAGGGCTGCATGTTACAGTTCTCAATCACTGAAGGTTTCTCTGGTTCATGAGCTTCACAGATTTCCGTTTCGTAGAAGTTGCGATCACTGTCAGCACATATCACCTGACGCTTCCTAAACCCATTATTGCAGCTTTTTGAACACTAGGGAAACACCATAAAAATACATTAATGAGTGACTGCAAGAATGCAGTCAAAATATCATTCATTTGATGTCACATTTTATAGGAATTGCTATAAAATAGTTACTATTGTATCTAAAAACAATATTTTAGTGAGGAGAGGAGCTGATTCAAGGGGTGGTGCAATGTTTTCTCTGTGCTATTCATCTTTAACCAATAAAATAATATTCCATTAGTTGCTGCAAATGATTACCGGTAGTAGGGGAAAGCTTTCGCACCTCTTATTGTATCAGCCCTTCCTAATCAAAACAAAAGAATGTTGAAGATAGCTTTTCATTAAAATAATTTTAATGGACTGGTCTCTCTCGGTCCAGGACTGACTGAGGGCAATTCATTTTATGATCATTTTTAGATGAATTTCATTTTTAATAACAGTGTCCCCTTTTCTTTGATAAAATATGACTTTGATCTTCTTACCAGCCCCCATGCTCCTACATGCCAGCCTATTTCCTGAATGCAGTTTTCCCCATAACACAGCTGGGTATCAGTTGGTTTTAACTGTTGCAGACAGGCAACTTCCTGTAAGACAGCTCCAGAATCTGTGGAGCACGATACTGTCCGTTTCTGAATTCCTTCCCCACATTCTGCAGAACACTGAAAGAGAATTGTTTATTTCCAAAAACCTTTCAAATAAAAAAGTGCAAAAAAAGTGAAAGTATTTCATAATTAAAGGGTAATGAAATAGTGATTGTGTCCGGGGCTTGTTCTATGGACAGAGGCATTTTGCATACAGGACAAAGGGCAGTATTTATAAAGGTGCACAATCTCCGTGATACAATGCCTTAACGAAAGATATTTTTACAAGCATGTTATTTATTGCGCAGTATGACCAAAATAATACCCCATCAATATTGTACTACCACCCTAGAGGAACAATGGGGCCAGGCTAGACCTGCAAATGCAAGTTTAGGATATTGTGGGCCATCTAAGGCAGTAGTACTTAAACGCTTTCATCTTGTGACACACTTGGCAAATGCAATATTTTCTCGTGGTACGCTTGTGTTACAAATGTTGGATTTAGTATTGCAATTACCCATGTGTTATGCACTTATAGTGTATTTTGTACTATATTTTGAATGCAGTGTACTCTTCATTAACTGCATTGATATTTTATTATAATATATCTAATTATATGTAAAAAAAATGTAAATTATAATAGTTAAAATATTTTCACTACCAAAATTTTGAGGCACACCTCAGGGTCTGTAAAATCAGAAATAAAGCACACACCTAAGACCTTAGGTATACCCAGGGCTGAGGAAATAGCTGTGTAAGTCCTCACCCTGGGTACATCAAATGCAAGGGAATTGTTTCTACTTTTCATAACATCAATTCTTCATTCAGATAACAATGCATTTTAGTATAAAATGTAATTCAATGTGAAACCCACCGCTGTCCATGCTCCTATGGTCCATTTTGCACATGCTTGGAGGTTGCAGACCTGTTGGGTAACTGGTTTTTCCACAAAAGCCCCACACTCAGCATCTGCAACTGCCTGCTGGGAAGCTCTTCCTTCATATGTAACACAGTAGACAGAGCGAATCTGTAATCCTCCACCACAGGTGGCTGAACATGGCCCCCACTCATTGACTTTCCAACTGCAAGTCAAAAAGCATTTTCAACTCCTATGTGAAACCAACAGAGAACAACCTGCAGTGGAGAATGGGGCACAAAACTGAGCAATCTGAGTTGATTCCATCTGCGACCCTATTCCATGTCTCAGATGTAAAAGGTTTCTAAAAGAACTAACAAGGTTATTCAATAAAAGATTTATGGTACTTTTATTGAATCTCCCTGTGTTTGGATATATTAAAGGTAGACACATGGGTTATGTGGCATTTGGCTGACACTTCACTATGACAAAGGACTTAACGGCTGTCACTATTATCTGTATTTTGGGCCTTAAGGCTGGAGTATATCAAAAGTTTAATCTGTATTTAACAAGTGCCCCATGACAGATTTACTAGGGCATTAAATGTTGTAACATTTGAGCAGGGTGTAATTTTACTTTTTCAGTCATTAACCGTCAGCTGTTAGCTTGCCATTCATAGGATTACTTCCGTCCAATGATATTTCTCCTACAGTTTTACAAGACTGACAGGCTGCAGTATAGCCATTCTTTGTATAGAAATATTGTAATGTCATGCACTTATTACAGTTATATGTGCTTGTATAGTAACTCACATACTTTATATATAGATACAGTAGAAAAGGCAGCTAGAAAGCTTAGGGAGAAAGGGGCCAAAAGGAGCAAAAAGCCCTTCAGGGCTAGGCCACACTGAAACGCAAACGCAAACGCAATAGCATGCGATTTCATGTGCGATTTTCGTTGCGTTTGCGATTGCGATTTCTTAAATAAGTATAGGAAAACGCATGCGATTGCAATTAAAAATGCAGAACGCAAAACGCAAACGCATCGAAAAACGCGCGTTTTTTTGCGTTGCCGCGTTTTCAATAATTTTGAAAAATCGCAAGCGCAATCGCAAACGCAAGCGCAAAAAAACCGCAGCAGTGTGGCCTAGCCCTTACTGAGCATAAAAATGGAGAAACACCTTCTTATAACAGAAGGCATCTTGCAGTCTCATGCTATATGAATAGCATTGCCCACAAAATCTAAGAAACAAGAAGTAATTTCTTACTCCCAGGTTCCCCAGAGTAAGGGGTGGAGATATGCGAAATACTCCTTTATGTCCCGTAGCTTATGCATGTGTCCAGAACCGCTGGCTGATAACATGCAATATAGCTTAATATATAGAGCCAATCATCTGACCTGGAACATGGGAGTAAGAAATTACTTCTTGTTCCTTAGGTTTTGTGGGCAATGCTATTCATATAGCATGAGACTACAAGATGCCTTCTGTTATATAGATACACACATAGCTAATAAATGACACTTAGTGATTTACAGTTAAGGACCAGGGGAATTTCCATCTCCATGCACATTTCACAAACTCAATGTACCAAGCGCTATAGGCAGTAAATTACAGGCCCAACACCAACTCTAGCATCAAAGCAGAAACAGCGCATGCGATCTGCATTTTTTGCACAATCGCATGCGCTCCAATTTTGCAACATTGCCTGATTACAAGCACATGCACATTGCAACACGCTCTTGCGCACCAGGAACATGCATGCAATCGCGTACGGGAGTGCGTTACAGTGTGGCCTCAACTTAAAGGATATGTACACTGGGAAATTTGTTTTTTTTTAATTGCCCATTACTGGAAATTAGAATTGTTTCCAGCTACCATTTTTTTGTTGATCTGTCCCCTATTTCTTTAGATATCCAGTCTGAAACATCTTACATTTCAGCTGTCAATCAAGTGCCTTAGCATAATAAACTCTTCTGTTATGTATAGTTTTGTTGTAGCTAGAATAGTGACAGTTGGTACGTGAATTGGATGGTAGGAAATTTCCTTTAGCAAGGCTGCCTCATAGAGATTACTGAGCATGCTTGCCCTCACAGAGAGTCAGAGAGTCTGCCTGGGGGACTGAGGCACTGATTTTAAGCAAAACAAGTACAGGATTAAAGGCATGCAGCAACACAAACACACAAGTGTTGTTTGCATACAGGGGCGTACTTGCAGGGGCCCAGGCCTCCCCGCGAGTTTGGAGGCCGGACCCCTGACCCCCTTCTCCCTCCACAATCAGCCATTTTAATGATCGTTCATATGAAGGAAACATACGCCGATCAGCTGTTTAAGAGACCAGACACGAACTTCTGGAACCAAACCGGAAGTTAGGGATGCAGGTTATCCTTTATCAAGGACCTTGAGTCCGAAACATGTCATGTGTTTAACCTAATAAAAAGCACCTGTGGCAATTATCACATGTGTTGCTTACCAAGTCCTACCAGAAGTAAACACCATCCCTAACCTTACCTAGATCCATGTTTGCATGTACAGAGCAACTGGAGGCAGCTGCACATACCATCCTGTTTGTGTGACCTTTTGCTTAATGTTAGCAATTTATCCATTTCCTGAGTTATACTATTGTCTATTCTGCTAGGGAAGGGATGACAGACTACAGATTTCACTTCAAAGAGCATGTGTAATGCAAATCATTTATCATTATTTAAGTTTGTAAGGGTATGTAATGTCCAATTAATGACATAAGAGGTTTATAGCACGGATAAGTAAGATGATAGAAAAGGTTAAGATATTGATACCTATATATAGTCCATGATCTATGAAGCTTCCAAACATAACATTTTATGATTACAAAATCTTGAATGTTCCCATTAATGTTGCGTATTCCACAGCAAAGCATCCCTGCTACTTTAAAGAAACCACCACCTTGCACCCAGAAAGCTCTACATTTATATTAAGACGTAGATGAAGAATTTTAGCCCAAAGAACCTGTCATGTGGACATCTTTTTCCATGTTACCTGGTCATTTTTGCATTCACTGCTCGGCTCCACATTGATGGCGGATATATGTAAGAAATCCTTTTGCACAGAATAAAGATGTATGATGTTTAGAAAATATCATAATTTATGCAATGTTATCACCCCATCTTGTTAGCTAAAATTAGATCAAATGGTTGCAAATAATCCACTTTTGAAATGCTCCCTGGCCACTTTCCCAACCAGTATTTCATCATAAATCCACAGACTTTAGGTGCTCAATAGGTGTATTGGCAGGACACCAAGTAAAGCACAGGGATTGGGTATTGGCCAATGCTCGTGGAAGGGGCAGGGCAAGCACACCGAATGCTTTGTGGCTTGCTTGGTGTTACATTAATAAACCTGTTGAGCAAAGGTCTGTGTACTGGTAAATATTTACAGATGTATCATTACTAATGCTTTATACAGCAACCATTAAAATGCCTTCACAACTGGAAAAGCCTTTTAAAACCCCAGGCAGCAACAAAGCATTGCCACACGAGAAACTGCTTCAAGTCATTTTTAAGGCAATTCTCACCCAACTTAAAGCCTATAAATAGATCACAAAGACTCACCTTGATGTGAGCTCTGATTATGAGATACTTGAAAAAAATTATATGTTTATAATGAAAGCCCCACCCCTCTATACTACTGTCCGATCACATTAATCAGCACTAGCTGCATATTCATTAATAAAAAAGGTAAGAAATAAAAAATGGTCATTATAGGAGAATAGAAGTCTAATAATACATTAAGTTCAGGCGGTTCACCATGTTATACAGATCTTATCTACTATTTTTAAATGCTTACAAATTCTTTAAAACACTTCTTTCCAATCATGAATGCTCCCCATCTTCCTGTTTCCCATGGTCCTTTGCTGCTGGCGATGTAAGCCTCATTTAGATCTATGGGGCTGGTGCCAAATAAAGATTTGTCTCACAGCTACGGCAGAGAAGGTTTGGGAAGAAAAGGAAGGGCAGCACCCACAAACTTAAACATTGTTAGGCAACTGATAGTATTTTTAAGGTTAAAAATATAGCATTCCACGGGAATAACCTGAACTTTATTACTTTTAGTTTATTACTACACTTTCATTCTCCTTTAAATACTATCTGTGCATTGCACTGCAAACCTCAATCTGTACCAGTTCACTTACTAGGTTGTCATATTTAATGAACTTTGTTTCACTGATAGGAAAAGCCTTTAAAAGCCTGTTGGGTCAATGGGCAAAATAGGGGCATAAAACGTAACGCAAACAAAACACAGCATTTTTTGCTAAATTCTCAGAAATGATAATTCACAGAAACACGAGAGTCAGATTCATTTAATTAACTCTTCATGGTCTATTAGATACAAGTTATTTCTATTATAAATTCATGGTCTATTAGATACAAGTTATTTCTATTATTAATTCATTGTCTATTAGATACAAGTTATTTCTATTATTAATTCATGGTCTATTAGATACAAGTTATTCTATTATTAATTCATGGTCTATTAGATACAGTTATTTCATATTATAATTCATGGTCTATTAGATACAAGTTATTTCTATTATTAATTCATTGTCTATTAGATACAAGTTATTTCTATTATTAATTCAGGTCTATTGAGATACAAGTTATTTCTATTATTAATTCATGGTCTATTAGATACAGTTTATTCTATTATTAATTCATGGTCTATTAGATACATTATTCATTATTAATAATCATGGTCTATTAGATACAGTTATTTCTATTATTAATTCATGGTTCTTTAGATACAAGTTATTTCTATATATAATTCATGGTCTATAGATACAAGTTATCTATTATTAATTCATGGTCATTAGATACAAGTTATTTCTATTATAATTCATGGTCTATTAGACAAGTTATTTCTATTATAATTCTTGTTATTAGATACAAGTTTTTTCTATTATTAATTCATGTCATTAGATACAAGTTATTCTATTATTAATTCATGTCTATTAGATACAAGTTATTTCTATATTAATTCATGGTCTTTAGATACAAGTATTTCTATTATTATATTCATTGTCTATTAGATACAAGTTATTTCTATTATTAATTCAGGTCTATTAGATACCAGTTATTCTATATTAATTCATGGTCATAGATACAAGTATTCTATTATTAATTCTATGGTCTAGAATACAAGTTATTTCTATTATTAATTCATGGTCTATTAGATACAAGTTATTTCTAATTAATTCATTGTCTATTTGAACGTTATTTCTATTATAATTCGGTCATTAGATACAAGTTATTTCTATTATTAATTCATGGTCTATTAGATACAAGTTATTCTATTATTAATTCATGGTCTATTAGATACAAGTTATTTCTATTATTAATTCATTGTGATAGATACAAGTTTATTTCTATTATTAATTCATGGTCTAATTAGATTACAGTATTTCTATATTAATTCATTGTCTATTAGATTAAGTTATTCTATTATAATTCATGGCTATTAGATACAAGTTATTTCTATTATTAATTCATTGCTATTAGATACAAGTTATTTCATTATTATTCAGTCTATTAGATACAAGTATTTCTATTATTAATTCATTGTCATTAGATACAATTATAGTTATTTCTTATTATTAATTCATGGTCTATTAGATACAAGTTATTTCTATTATTAATTAAGGTCATATTAGATACAAGTTATTTCTATTATTATTCATGTCTATTAGATTACAGTTATTTATTATAATTCATGGTCTATTAGATACAAGTTATTTCTATATTAATTCATGGTCATTAGATACAAGTTATTTCTATTATTAATCATGGTCTATTAAGATACAAGTTATTTCTATATTAATTCATGGTCTATTAGATACAAGTTATTTCTATTATTAATTAATGTCTATTAGATACAAGTTATTTCTATTATTAATTCATGGTCTATTAGATACAATTATTTCTATTATAATTCATGGTCTATAGATACAAGTTATTTCTTATTATTATGGTATAGATACAAGTATTTATTATTAATCATGGTCTATTAGATACAAGTTATTTCTATTATTAATTCATGGTCTATTAGATACAAGTTATTTCTATTATTAATTCATTGTCTATTAGAACAAGTTATTTCTATTATTAATTCATGTCTTAGATACCAGTTATTTCTATTATTAATTCATGGTCTATTAGATACAAGTTATTCTATTATTAATTCATGTCTATTAGATACAAGTTATTTCTATTATTAATTCTCATGGTCTATTAGATACAAGTTATTTCTATTATTAATTCATGGTCATAGATACAAGTTATTTCTATTATTAATTCATGGTCTATTAGATACCAGTTATTTCTATTATTAATCATGGTCATTAGATACAAGTTATTTCTATTATTAATTCATGGTCTATTAGATACAAGTTATTTCTATTATTAATTCATTGGTCTATTAGATACAAGTATTTTTCATTATTATTCATGGTCTATTAGATACAAGTTATTTCTATTATTATTCATTGTCTATTAGAGACAAGTTATTTCTATTATAATTCATGGTTCTATTAGTACAAGTTATTTTATTATTAATTCATGGTCATTAGATACTATTTCTATATAATTCATGGTCTATTAGATACAAGTTATTTCTATTATTAATTCATGGTCTATTAGATACAAGTTATTTCTATTATTAATTCATTGTCTATAGATACAAGTTATTTCTATTATATTCATGTCGTTAGATACAATATTTCTATATTAATCATTGTCTATTAGATACAAGTTATTTCTATTATTAATCATTGTCTATTAGATACAAGTATTCTATATTAATTCATGTCTATTAGATACAAGTTATTTCATTATTAATTCATGGTCTATAGATACAAGTATTTCTATATTAATCATGGTCTATAGATACAAGTTATTTCTATTATTAATTCATGGTCTATTAGATACAAGTTATTTCTATTATTAATTCATTGTCTATTAGATACAAGTTATTTCTATTATTAATTCATTGTCTATAGATAAGTTATTTCTATTATTAATTCATGGTATTAGATACAAGTTATTTCTATTATTAATTCAGTCTATTAGATACAAGTTATTTCTATATTAATTCATGGTCTATTAGATACAAGTTATTTCTATTATTAATTCATGGTCTATTAGATACAAGTTATTTCTATTATTAATTCATGGTCTATTAGATACAAGTTATTTCTATTATAATTCATGTTCTATTAGATACAAGTTATTTCTATATTATTCATGGCTATTAGATACAAGTTATTTCTATTATTAATTCATGGTCTATTAGATACAAGTTATTTCTATTATTAATTCATGGTCTATTAGAACAAGTTATTTATATTAATTCATGGTCTATTAGATACAAGTTATTTCTATTATTAATCATGGTCTATTAGATACAAGTTATTTCTATTATTAATTATGTCATTAGATACAAGTTTTCTATATTAATTCATTGTCTTTAGATACAAGTTATTTCTATTATTAATTCAGTTCTATTAGATACAAAGTTATTTCTTTATTAATTCATGATTAGATACAAGTATTTCTATTATTAATTCATGTTTCTTAGATACAAGTTATTTCTATATTAATTCATGGTCTATTAGACAAGTTTTTCTATTATTAATTCATGTTATTAGATACAAGTTATTCTATTATTAATCATGGTCTATTAGTACAAGTTATTTCTATTATTAATTCATGTCTATTAGATACAAGTTATTTCTATTATTAATTCATGGTCTATTAGATACCGTATTTCTATTATTAATTCAGTGTCTATTAGATACAAGTTATTTCTATATTAATTCATGTCTATTAGATACAAGTTATTTCTATTATTAATTCATGGTCTATTAGATACAAGTTATTTCTATTATTAATTCATCGTCTTAGATAAAGTTATTTCTATTATTAATTCATGGTCTATTAGATACAAGTTATTTCTATTATTATTCATGGTCTATTAGATACAATTAGTTCTATTATAATTCATGGTCTGATTAGATACAAGTTATTTCTATTATTAATTCATGTGTCTATTAGATACAAGTTATTTCTATTATAATTCATGGTCATTAGATACAAGTTATTTCTTTATTAATTCATTCTATTAGATACAAGTTATTTTATTATTAATTCATGGTCTATTAGATACAAGTTATTTCTATTATTAATTCATGGTCTATTAGATACAAAGTTATTTCTATTTAATTCATGGTCTATTAGATACAAGTTATTTTTTATATTAATTCATGGTCTATTAGATACAAGTTATTTCTATATTAATTCATGGTCTATTAGATACAAAGTTATTTTCTATTATTATTCATGGTCTATTAGATAAAAGTTATTTTATTATTAATTCATGGTCTATAGAGACAAGTTTGTTGTCTATTAGATACAAGTTATTTCTATTATTAATTCATTGTCTATTAGATACAAGTTATTTCTATTATTAATTCATGGTCTATTAGATACAAGTTATTTCTATTATACGTCATGGTCTATTAGATACAGTTATTTCTATTATTAATGTCATGGTTATTAAGATCAAGTTATTTCTATTATAATTCATGGTCTATTAGATACAAGATTTATTCTATTATATTCATGGTCTATTAGATACTTATTTCTATTTTAATCATGGTTATTAGATACAAGTTATTTCTATTATTAATTCATGGTCTATTAGATACAAGTTTATTTCTATTATTAATTCATGGTCTTTAGATACGTTATTTCTATTATTAATTCATGGTCTATGTAGATACAAGTTATTTCTATTATTAATTCATGGTCTATTAGATAAGTTATTTCTATTTTAATTCCATGGTCTATTAGATACAAGTTATTTCTATTATTAATTCATGGTCTATAGAACACAGTTATTTCTATTTTTATTCATTTTCTTTAGATACAAGTTATTTCTATTATTCATTCGGTCTATTAGATACAATTATTTCTATTATTAATTCATGTCTATTAGATACAGTTATTTCTATTATTAATTCATGGTCTATTAGATACAAGTTTTTCTTTTATTAATTCATGGTCTATTAGATCAAGTTATTTCTATATTATTTCATGGTCTATTAGATACAAGTTATTTCTATTATAATTCATGGTCTATTAGATACAAGTTTTTTATTATTAATTCATGGTCTATTAGATACAAGTTATTTCTATTATTAATTCATGGTCTATTAGATACAGTTATTTCTATTATTAATTCATGGTATTAGATACAAGTATTTCTATTATTAATTCATGGTTCATTAGATACAAGTTATTTCTATTATTAATTCATGGTCTATTAGATACAAGTTATTTCTATTATTAATTCATGGTCTATTAGATACAGTTATTTCTATTATTAATTCATTGTCTATTAGATTACAGTTATTTCTATTATTAATTCATGGTCTATTAGCATACAAGTTATTTCTATTATTAATTCATGTCTATTAGATACAAGTTATTTCTATTATTAATTGTTTCTATTAGATACAAGTTATTTCTATTATTAATTCATGTCTATTAGATACAAGTTATTTCTATTATTAATTCATGGTCTATAGATACAAGTTATTTCATTATTAATTCATGGTCTATTAGATACAGTTATTTCTATTATTATTCATGGTCTATGATACAAGTTATTTCTATTTTATATTCATTGTCTATTAGATACAAGTTATTTCTATTATTAATTCATGGTCTATTAGATACAAGTTATTTCTATTATTAATTCATGTCTATTAGATACAAGTTATTTCTATTATTAATTCATGGTCTATTAGATCCAAGTATTTCTATTATTAATTCATGGTCTATTAGATACAAGTTATTTCTATTATTAATTCATGGTCTATTAGATACAAGTTATTTCTATATTAATTCATGGTCTATTAGATACATTTATTTCTATTATTAATTCATGGTCTATTAGATACAAGTTATTTCTATTATTTAATTCATGGTCTATTAGATACAAGTTATTTCTATTATTAATTCATGGTCTATTGATACAAGTTATTTCTATTATTAATTCATGTCTATTTAGATACAAGTTATTTCTTTATTAATTCATTGTCTATTAGATACAAGTTATTTCTATTATTAATTCATGGTCTATTAGATCAAGTTATTTCTATTATTAATTCATTGTCTATTAGATACAGTTATTTCTATTTATTAATTCATTGTCTATTAGATACAAGTTATTCTATTATAATTCATGGGTCTATTAGATACAAGTTATTTTCTATTATTAATTCATGGTCTATTAGATACAAGTTATTTCTATTATTAATTCATGGTCTATTAGATACAGTTTTTCTATTTATTCAGGTCTATTAATACAAGTTATTTCTATTATTAATTCATGGTCTATTGATACAAGTTATTTCTATTATTAATTCTGGTCTATTAGATACAAGTTATTTTTTCTATTATTAATCAGAAATTCATTGTCTATTAGATACAGTTATTTCTATTATTAATTCATGGTTTATTAGATACAAGTTATTTCTATTATAATTCATGGTCTATTAGATACATTATTTCATTATTAATTCATGGTCTATTAGATAACAGTTATTTCTATTATTAATTCATGGTCTATTAGATACAAGTTATTTCTATTAATTTCATGTCTATAGATACAAGTTATTTTCTATATTAATCATGGTCTATTAGATCGTATTTCTATTATTATCATGCTATTAGATACAAGTTATTTCTTTATAATTCATTGTCTATTTACATTATTTCTATTATTAATTCATGGTTTATTAGATACAAGTTTTTCTATTATTAATTCATGGTGCTATTAGATCAAGTTATTTCTATTTATTAATTCATGGTCTATTAGATACAAGTTTATTTCTATTATTAATTCATGGTCTATTAGATACAAGTTTTCTATTATTAATTCATTGTCTATTAGATACAAGTTATTTCTATATTAATTCATGTCTATTAGATACAGTTTTCTATTATTAATTCATGGTCTATTAGATACAGTTATTTCTATATATAATTCGTGTCTATAGATACAAGTTATTTCTATTATTAATTCATGTCTTTAGATACATACAGTTATTTTCTATTATTAATTCATGGTCTATTAGAATACAAGTTATTTCTATTATTAATTCATGGTCTATTAGATACAAGTTATTTCTATTATTAATTCATTGTCTATTAGATACAAGTTATTTCTATTATTAATTCATGGTCTATTAGATACAAGTTATTTCTATTATTAATTCATGGTCTATTAGATACAAGTTATTTCTATTATTAATTCATGGTCTATTAGATACAAGTTATTTCTATTATTAATTCATTGTCTATTAGATACAAGTTATTCTATTATTATTCATGGTCTATTAGATACAAGTTATTTCTATTATTAATTCATGTCTATTAGATACAATTATTTCTATTATTAATTCATTGTCTATTAGATACAAGTTATTTCTTTATTAATTCATGGTCTATTATATAAAGTTTATTTCATTATTAATTCATGGTCTATGATACAAGTTATTTCTATTATTAATTCATGGTTTAATTATACAATTATTTCTATGTATTATTCATGGTCTATTAGATACAAGTTATTTCTATTATTAATTCATGGTCTATTAGAACAAGTTATTTTATCTATAAATTTATGTTCTATTAGATAACAAGTTATTTCTATTATTAATTCATGTCTATTAGAATACAGTTATTTCTATTATTAATTCATGGTCTATTAGATACAAGTTATTTCTATTATTAATTCATTGTCTATTAGATACATTTATTTCTATTATTAATTATATCATTGTCTATTAGATACAAGTTTTTCTATTATTAATTCATGGTCTATTAGATACAAGTTTTTATTTCTATTATTAATTCATTGTCTATTAGATACAAGTTTATTTCTATTATTAATTCATGGTCTATTAGATACAAGTTATTTCTATTATTAATTCATGGTCTATTAGATACAAGTTATTTTCTATTTATTAATTCATGTCTATTAGATACAAGTTATTTCTATTATTAATTCATGGTCTATTAGATACAAGTTATTTCTATATTAATTCATGGTCTATTAGATACAAGTTATTTCTATTATTAATTCATTGGTCTATTAGATACAAGTTATTTCTATTATTAATTTCATGGTCTATTGATACAAGTTATTTCTATTATTATCATGTCTATTAGATACAAGTTATTTCTATATTAATTCATGGTCTATTAGATACAAGTTATTTCTATTATTAATTCTGGTCTATTAGTATACACATTATTTCTATTATAATTCATGGTCTATAGATAAATTATTTCTATTATTATATGGTCTATAGATACAAGTATTTCTATGTATTATTAATTCATGTCTATTAGATACAAGTTATTTCTATTATTAATTCTGGTCTATTAGATACAGTTATTTCTATTATTAATTCATGGTCTATTAGATCAAGTTATTCTATTATTAATTCATGGTCTATAGATACAAGTTATTTCTAATATTCATTCTGTCTATTAGTACAAGTTATTTCTATATTAATTCATGGTCTATTAGATACAAGTTATTTCTTATTAATTCATGGTCTATTAGATCAAGTTATTCTATTATTAATTCATGTCTATTAGATACAAGTTATTTCTATTATTAATTCATTGTCTATTAGATACAGTTATTTCTATTATATTCATGGTCTATTAGATACAAGTTATTTCTATTTTAATTCATGGTCTATTAGATACAAGTTATTTCTATTATTAATTCATGGTCTATTAGATACAAGTTATTTCTTATTAATTCATGGTCTATAGATACAAGTTTTTCTATTATTAATTCATGGTCTATTAGATACAAGTTATTTCTATTATTAATTCATGGTCTATTAGATACAAGTTATTTCTATTATTAATTCATGTCTATTAGATACAAGTTATTTCTATTATTAATTCATGGTCTATTAGATCAAGTTATTTCTATTATTAATTCATGTCTATTAGATACAAGTTATTTCTATTATTAATTCATGGTCTATTAGATACAAGTTATTTCTATTATTAATTCATTGTCTATTAGATACAAGTTTTTCTATTATTAATTCTGGTTATACAGTTTCTTTTATTGGTCTATTAGATACAAGTTATTTCTATTATTATTCATGTCTTTATAGATACAAGTTATTTCTATTATTAATTCATGTCTATTAGATACAAGTTATTCTATTATTATTCATGGTCTATTAGATAACGTTTTCTATTATAATTCATGTCTATTAGATACAAGTTATTTCTATTATTAATTCATTGTCTATTAGATCAATTATTTCTATTATTAATTCATGGCTATTAGATACAGTTATTTCTATTATTAATTCATGGTCTCTTAGATACAAGTTATTTCTATTATTAATTCATGGTCTATTAGATACAAGTTATTTCTATTATTAATTCATGGTCTATTAGATACAAGTATTTCTATTATTAATTTCATTTCTATTAGATCAAGTTATTTCTATTATTAATTCATGGTCTATTAGATACAAGTTATTTCTATTATTAATTCATGGCTATTAGTACAAGTTATTTCTATTATTTTCATGTCTATTAGATACAAGTTTATTTCTATTATTAATTCATGGTCTATTAGATACAAGTTATTTCTATTATAATTCATGGTCTTAGATACATTATTTCTATTATTAATTCATGGTCTATTAGATACAAGTTATTTCTATTATTAATTCATGGTCTATTAGATACAAGTTATTTCTATTATTAATTCATGGTCTATTAGATACAAGTTATTCTATTATTATTCATGGTCTATTAGATACAGTTATTTCTATTTTAATTCATGGTCTATTAGATACAAGTTATTTCTATTATTAATTCATGGTCTATTAGATACAAGTTATTTCTATTATTAATTCATGGTCTATTAGATACAAGTTATTTCTATTATTAATCATCTATTATTCATGATATACAAGTTATTTCTATATTAATTCTGGTCTATTAGATACAAGTTATTTCTATTATTAATTCATGGTCTATTAGTACAGTTATTTCTATTATTAATTCATGTCTATTAGATACAAGTTTATTCTATTATTAATCATGGTCTATTAGATACAAGTTATTTCTATTATTAATTCATGGTCTATTAGATACAATTATTTCTATTATTAATTCATGGTCTATTAGATACAAGTTATTTTTTTATTATTAATTCATGGTCTATTAGGGTGAGGCCACACTGCAACGCACAGGAATCGCGCACAAAATCGCAAGCGTTATTGCACGTGATTGTGTGCGCGATTCTTGCGCGTTTCGCGCTCGCGTTTTGCGCATGCGTTTCCGCCTTTTCGTGTTATGGACACCATGCGTTAATGCACCAAAAATGGTGAACGCATGCGTTACCAAAACGCGAACGGATGCGCAATCGCATGCGCATCGGAAATCGCGGGAATTTTCACGTTCCCGCGATTTCCATTTTAGCGAAAATCGCGGGCGCACACGCGAGCACGAAACGCGTGCGCAAACGCGCGGAAAACGCGCTAGTGTGGCCTAGCCCTTAGATACAAGTTATTTCTATTATTAATTCATGGTCTATTAGATACAAGTTATTTCTATTATTAATTCATTGAGTAGTTAAAAAGTAAAAGATTAGAAGCCAAACGTTGACAGCTTTTTCCTTTCTTTGTGATAACGTTGTTTTTGTATGTCATTCCTTGTTTCGTCCTTTTAAACAATTAACACACAATTGCCTATTTGTATTATTACAGTATATCCTTGTCCTGTTATGTAGACAAAGTATATTAAAGTTAAATAAATGATCAATAATTGTCTAAAGCCTCATACACATGTCCGATCGTGGGCCTGCCCCTTGACGCACAAGCGTTTTCTAAATGGCCGTTCCGCCTAACTACCGCATAGTGTATTGGCACTCGGTCGGAGCCTTGATTATCAACGGCGCCTGTCCATTTTAGCTGACAGAGTGCCCATACACTAAGAGTCATCCAAAACGGTCATTTGGAAGACACTTGTGTGTCGCTGGCAGGCCTACAATTGTACAGGTGTACAGACCTGCAATGATTAATATATTGACTATATACATTAAAGGACAACTATACTGTAAAAATTTAATTTTCAAAAATGAAAAGACAGGATTGATTATTCCCACCTCCCAATATTGTTTTGTTTAGAAGCTACAGCACATACAGTTTTCATCCGCCAGGTTATGGCCCTGGGCCATTCTATATTAAAGATAGTGCTGAAGCTCACAGGAAGACTGGCAGAAGCAGTTTTCTTTGTCTTGCTGCTCCTCATAGAAATGATATTGGCAGGTAAAAAGCCCCAATCCCACCTCCCTGCCTCAGGTACTTTTTATTTTAACTGTTTTTGAAAAAACATGCACTATAGCTTCCCTTTAATGGACAACCGTAAGTGAATAAAACTGTTTTCTAACCGTTTCATATGTGGGCAGGGTTGTACATTGCAGGTTCTGTTGTTTGACGGAGTAGGTTTCTCCTTGCACAAATCATCTTGATATGCTTCATTGTCTATAGTGCAAAACACCTGGCGAGTCTGGTGGCCTGTTCCAGCAAAAGTGACAGGAGAATCTTTATGTCAGAATTTAAATTCCATTAAATAATGCAACTAGATACTACATATAAAGAAATGTAAAGGTTACACAAATATTCTCATTACACCTGCCGAAACCGAGCATAATATTGTTCTCATGCAGAACCTTCCCAACTGGTTACCATCATTAAAATAATGTAGAGGAGTAGACTAGTCATTTCAAAGATTGGCTTAGAAGGTAAACAGGTATCTACATACTATCAACATAATTATTTCATCCTGTACAAAAAAGCAAGACTGGCTGATGGTAGAATTTAAGCTTGGAGAAAGCTATTGGCAATATCAGAATCAGTATCCTGACACTACAAAGAGAGAGAAAATAAAGAAAAGAAAAGAGAGAAATATGGGACTGCAGATTAATATAAAGACGAAAAAGATACAGAAACAAGAAAGGCAAATTTAGAGCCAAAGATAAGGGGAATTTAATGAAATCTGCAACCCTTCAAAAAAGGTGTGCTAACACTACTGTAGCAATATGTGGGAAGTTTCCTTGCTTGCTCAGACCCTTTTTTTAGCACGTAACAGGCTGTTTGGCTACTACCAAGATTACAGAGATCATTAGGGAAATTATTGTATAAACAATAAAGGACCATCATCCCATGTGTGTATATATCTTTAAAAAAAGAAAAAGAAAATGGGCCTATAAAATAGAGCTCGAACTGTCTAGGCTATGGTTCACTTTATAGATAGTAAAACATTAGTGCCTATGATTAAAGGGGAACTGTGGTCCAAAAATGACTTTAGGTAAATTGAGGTAAATTGATAGGAATTGCTCCCCTGAGAATTTTTGAAATTTATTTCCATTGTTTATTTTGCATAGTTTTGAAGATATTTACATTTTTGTGTGTGATATGGCAGCAGCATCACCAGATCCCCTGCACTTCCTGCTCTAAAACGGTCTGTCAATCTGTCCTGTGTCTCCTCCTCCCCTTTGCAGCCCCCCTGGTCCCTCCCACTCATGGACCCCATGGTCCCTCCAGTTGCAGGCCCCCCGTGACCCATTATCTTACACCCCCATGTGGCCCCGTCCACTCGCGGGTGCCTAAGCCCCACCCACTCGGGGCGTCTAAGCCCCGCCCACTCGGAATGTCTAAGCTCCGCCCACTCATGCCGTGGGTTACTCAGACCCCCCCCTACCTTCTCTGTCAGGACTTCACACAGCAGAGGGGAGGAGGGACTTCCTGTCTCCCTCACACACTGAGGGAGTCTGAGGCTGTGCTCGCCGGCGGCACTGTTCAGGAGAAGCCTCAGGAATGTCACAAGTCAGCCTCCCACTCATTAAGTTTCTGGTCAGTCATTTCTGTATATCTTGGGCTGGGGAGCACGTAGAGAGGTGGTTGATGGCTCGTTTTAAAGTTAGGAAACTGGCCTTTCATTTAAACTTAACTTGTTTGGAGACCACAGTTCCCATTTAAGAACCTTAACGGTTCCAAAACACATCAGGCCGCATGTGTGCCTTCCATGTTTTAAAATTTATCATTAAAAGGCTTTTGAAATTGCCACGCTAGTGCTTTCTTCCAGAGTGCACTGCTGCCCCAAGGTATATTTTTGTATGCATCCGAGTTGGAACGTGGATTAAGCGAAGGGTCCAGGCCGATTCACACCTGGACCACCCAGGTAGACGGGTAAGTTTATACATTGTGCGGTTAGGATTGAAACAAGTATCGCTCATTTGCAGATTGACACCAGCGAAGGGTCTGGGGCATATGCACCCGGACCACTGAAATTATCAAGTAAGCCAATATAGACGTATGTATTAGAAATACTTTAGAGGAATACTTTGAACTAAGACTTATAACCGCTGTCTTTCACTGCATGTAGAGAGACATAACCTTTACATTGTATTGCTTATAGTAAAACATTAGCCAATAAATAAGCAATTTGCACCATCTACACACTTTGTAAGGATATTGCCATTACAACCAGCAATACTGGATGATGTCATCCAACATTAAAAGTAGCTCATAGCATTCCTTAGAAAAGCAGGCTGGAGCCACCTGATACAACGCAGAGTCCAACATATATACAAACGGAATTCTTTATGCCTGATGTGTTTCATGCCTGATGTGTTTCATTCCAGGTGTGGTACTTCATCAGAGGCAGATTAAGAAATGACATGTCAAGTTATTAATATGTGTGTCGATCCAAAGACACACCCTTTAGGAAATCAAAAGGCAATTGCACAATCCATTATGGAAAATTAAGGGGATAGGATAGCTATCCATACCAAACACGTCAGTAGAAACAATTAAAAACATCAAAGTAGTACAAAGTTATACCTAAAATAAATCTACAAGTTAAGAAAGTCCCATATATTTAAAGTACTGACTTTAGTAACAATGAATATAATACATATAGATAGACAATAAATGCCTCTATTGGTCATTCCATGTAACAATGATTTCTAACTGAATTAGAATTTATTGTCTATCTATATGTATTACATTCATTGTGGTGAGGGTAGACACCTCCAGTGGTAGTTCTATCTAACAGAGTTTTCATCACTTGAACTTTACATAGTATTCCTTACCATAACAAACCAACACTTACCTCCACCACACTCTGCACTGCATTCACTCCATGAACCATAACTCCATATGTAGTCAGACTCTGTGTCCACCTGGTTAGGTAGGTAGTATTCATACTCCACCCCTTGATTGGGCTCTTGACCAATGAGCTACACCAAAACCAAATAAAGCTCACATTGTTATTCTGCAGTCATAGCAATGACCCTATATACTGTGGTCAAGCATATGGTAGTATACAAGACTAATATTGCAGTCAGGGGCGTAGCTACCAGGGGTGCAGGGGGTGCGACTGCACTGGGGCCCTTGGCCAAGAAGGGGCCCCATTTTGTGCTAAGGTTTCAAACTACCATTCTGTGTGCCAACTGTTTAACCAGTGCCTGGCTGTGTGCAGTGCCAGTTTCCCAACCAGTTTATCAGTGTCTGCATGCCAAGTTTTCAACCAGTGGGGTGCCATGCCCAAATTTTGCATCAGGGCCCGTAAGTCTGTAGCTATGCCACTGATTGCAGCAAATAGCACTTAAAGGGGCCGCACCATAGCACAGAAGTGCAACTTCAACAACTGCTAATGGACTGTTTCTGCAAGGTATTTTAGTGCTTTTTCTTGTTTTTAATTGCTATAATAAAGTTTGTTGGCAACCTTATTCCTGTGTGCAGAGGTTTTTGGGAGCTATACAGACCAAGCAAGCATCAGAACAGCACAGAATAAAGCATGCATTTCCCCTAGTGGTGGATAGGGACATGTTAGTGTTTTTAAGAATTTTAATATATGGAAGTGGCCTTTTATAAAGATTTTTTTTAAGATCTTGACCTTTACCTATTTATTTTATTTGCCTTCAACCTTTCCCATACCTCCAAGCGCAAGCAAGAAATGTTTAAAGATTTTATAAAAAATTCAGTGGGCAACTTGCAGTGCAGCCACCCCCACTCAACTAAACATTCCTTTTCACACCAGAGTGCGGAACTAACCCATTCTACTAGTATCTTTTTTTTAAACAAATTACAAATATTCCTGTCCCTAATAATGATAAATTCCATAGCTTTTTATACAAAAAAGAAAAATAATCTTTGCAGTTTATTTCTTTCCTACCTCTATCCCACAAGGAATACTAGGTGGGACACCAGTGCATGTAGAATCTTTATCTTTTGCTACAAAGATTATTGAAACAAAAAAGTATTTCTGGTGAATTGAATTTGTGTCCCAATGGTCTGTTTGTTTCCAAAACCAACACTTTAGTTCTGCACCACTACTGCAGATGCAGGTGTCTTGCCCACAGTTAAGCATGGTGGTGGGAGTGTAATGGTTTGGGGCCTGCATGAGTTACAATTCATTGAGGGAACCCTGAATGCCAACATGCACTGTGACATACTGAAGCAGAGCATGATCCCCTCCTTTTGGTTATTGGGATGCAGGGCAGTATTCTAACATAACAACCTCAAACATACCTCCAAGATGACCACTGCCTTGCTAAAGAAACTGAGGGTAAAGGTGCTGGTCTGGCCAAGCATGTCTCTAGATCTAAACCTTATTGAGCACAATTTGGACATTATTCCCTTTTGTTGCCAACGGTATGATCGCACGAAAGGTAAGTTTATGCTATCTTTTTCCCTGGCTCTTGAGATATTGATTGAAGGCATTGCTCCTTAACCTCCCGGGCTTCAATCAATACATTAAAGGAATAATTTACTTTTCAAGTGAACTATTCCTTTAAGGTGTGTAATAAAGTAAATAACCATATGTATATTAGCATAAAAATCATCTATAAGGAGAAGCTTCCTAGCACCTAAACTCACTTCCACAATAAGGGGCTCAGTTGTAGGTCCTCGTGCAGTTAGAACCTCTGGGGCCAAATCTCCTTCAGTTCCACGATAGTAATGAAGTATTGTGCTGGCAATGTGCAGAGCCTGGCTGAATTCAATAGTCCAGTAACCATTCAGGTAATAATCTCCACGTACGTTTTTTAAGGCTGCAAAGAAAAGACATGAAAGAGTTTATAATAACAATATCTTTACACCTTTTACATAATGACTGGTGTCATGCTTTCCTGGACAGATAAATGTTGTTACTTTAAAACATCTCAGTTAATAGGGGAGAAATTATATAAATGGCTATGGAAAAGTTCCTTTAGAACAATTCTCCATTCAATGATTGCTTAATATCACTACTGCCACCACTTTCTCTATTGACATTCAAATAGGGACATATTTGTAAAGGATTTTGTTAATGGCAGACTTTGCTACAAACATTTTAGAATTATTTATAAAAAGGCACATTTTTCACATTTTTGCATTACTTTTCGCCAAGGACAGTTTTTTTTCATTATTTTAATAGGGAAACATTCCATGTGTATGTGTAGTTGGGTATATTTTACATTGGGTACATTTAACAGCATTGGGATATTAGATTTATTGGGTCCTTTTTTCAGATATCTGATCATGTAATAAAATGTAAGTAAATTGCTGTATTATGGCTAAATTTAAAGTGGTGCCTCAAAACAACTAAAAAACCCACACAAAATAAATGGATATCTGCATCTAAAAAAATTCTTGAAGATGTGTCAATAATTATCCGACTGGCTTTCTCAAGAATTTGTTGGCAATAAATACCCTGGAATGTCCCAATCAGCACATAACAGCAAGTTGTTAGGGATCTTCTGAATGCACGTTCATGGATTTCATCTCAATACCGCATGATCCTTGAAAAGTACGGGCTTCACACTCTGGTGCCGAACTGCATATTGGTGTTTTTACTTGGATCTTTATAAAAGTTACGTTTTACTCCACCTCCTGAGCGTTAATCCCGTTCTTTTCAAGGATGGTAAGGTGTCAAAACAGCATGGTACATGCCAGACCATGAATATAAGTTTTCAAAAGACATATTTACCTACCATGATATGTTTTGGTCTAGTTAAGTGTGACTCCTCCAGAAAATTGGTTTGCAGGGCCTTTCATTGTACCAGTAAATGCAAACGGGTTTCTAATTACATACCAAAAGTGAAGTGAGTAAATAAAACCTTTTATTAGCTAACTAAGATGATTAAGAACATTGCAGTTCCTTTTTTATTCTGATTACATATGGCACTAAGATGTCAATTATCCTGTTGACTTTAGATTGCTGGAAAAATTATTGATCATTGAGCTGCAGAGACAAAGAGAGCTTAAAATGCAACTGTGGTCACCAGACAAGTTAGGGTTAAAAAAAAGTCTGCAGTATTTCCTTTAAAATGAGCAGACAATCAGATCTCTGGCATCAGCCTGTGAGAAATTATATTGGGGTGAATGTTCAAACTTCCTGCTTCCGCTGCCCTGGGGGAGAAGCATGCTCAGTTCAGTGCAAATACATATGCTTTTCAGAAAAAAGAACAGTATTTTTCCATCCCATTGACCTTAATCTGCCAATTCAGCATTTTGGTGCATCATGGGAAGAAGAAGGACCGTTAGAACCTAAAATGTCAGCTCAATAGTGTCAACAGCAGGAAATAGCAAAGGGGTATGAAATCAACTGATTTTTCAAAATGGAAGAGCATATGTAGAATAACTAAGTATGCATTACACAAACTAACAATTTAACAAATATTGAGAATTTCCACTGAATTGTCCCTTTAATGTTGGGGAAAACAGGGAGTACCTGGGGAAAAAAATTGACAGTTGAGAAGGGCAGCCTAATAAAGCAGGCAGAGGCTGGTCACATGACTACAACATGGCTGAAAACAGGAAGTGTTCAAGCAGGAATAATATAGCTAAACCTTTCCAGCAATAACTTCTCACAAAGTTAACCTAGAGATGTGATTTAGATTTTATTTTAAAGGTACAATAGAAGGCTTTTTATATAATCCTTTCTAGTTTGGAAGAATTGGAGATCATAGTTACCCTTTAACGCTGATAACCAATTGCTGAAAATTCCAGAACATTTTGTGGACCTTGTAAGTGAAACAACAATTCACACTAATTTTTTTACCTAGAAAGTTCCTTGTTGGTAGAACCTCTTTAATTTGGATGCTGGTGGCACCAGGTGGGATCGTGAAAAGTTGACTGTAACCTGGAAAATGAGTGACACAGCCATATTAGATGTAATGAAGCATAAAAATACCTTGTATGTAAATATATTATGTAAACATTGGATGAAGGAATAGAATGCTAACAAAGTAAAAAGAATTTTCGTAGGCCTACAAATGGGTTTATTTCCTTGAGAATTAACTGATAGGAGGCAGCCATCCGAGGCAGAAAAAGGAATGTGACACAACAAGGAAATGCATTTAGGCACCAAAACCTAAATGGATAATACAGAATTTTGTTCTTATGTCCCTCCTCGTTCTTCCATTGGGTATGTACCAGAGCCTTTTGGGAAGTGCCTGGGGGGGGGGGGTGCCGTTGTCATAGATGTTCTTTGCAATGTGTTACATTTGGGCTATACAATTAGAAGACATGTGCTATTCATACACACACACACATATTGGTTTATATTGTAAAGTAAGTTAAAAGCCTTCTGATGCATAAAACCAATGTAAAAATATTCTTTAAAGTGGAAATTACTACATTACCTTTAGACAAACAGCAGAATCATATTTTCCTTTGATCTCATAACATGATGCCATCTCCGCCGCATTCTAAGCATTTGTCTTCTCTTTGGATGAATCCAAATATTGTCACAGCCAACAGACTACCCATGGAAATGTGAATGGAAGAAACAAATATTAGTTGTCCAGGTGTCCTACAATGCTGACATTTTTTACTGGAAAGCATTTTGTTACAAAAAATTTTGGACAAATATAAGCCACAATATAACTGCAGTGGTGGTACAATGTCATTTTGACACAATTCTGGTTTTGTAACAAAAATTATGACAAAATTAAATACAGCATTGAATATTACCAGAACAAAATTTGTCAAGTTTGTAAAGCTCAAGTGGTACATATCAAACTTGTAGCTCTATCAGCCAGGCACTAAGGCTTTTAAACGTTATCATCTTCTGTGCAATAATATATATTTAATGATACCCACATACCTGTCTGCTATTTTTACCTACTGTACCAGTGTACAGAATGCGGTATTCGTTTAAAGGAGTAAAGTTTGAGACTATTTGTAAAATGAATTAAGTTAAAATAAACGGGCAAAACATTTATAAAAACTTGAAATGAAATGTTAAATGTGAAGTGATTATTGATAAACATGAACTGCAGGTCAGGATATGAAATAAAACCCTGTGGTGTGAAAATACTTCAATTAGAGATTAGAATAGCAGAATAACTGATACATTATGGTTCTATTATATTGTGCTTTAGTAGAATAAACAGATTGGTAAAATGTAGAACACGAGAAATCTTCTGAAAAGGATCTGGTGGCTGTATTAGAAATGTATAATTCAAATTATCACGAAAGGGGGAGTGCTTGATTACGTAACTTCCATTTAGCAATCTGCATTGACTTACAGTTTCTGGCAAAAGAGACTGGATATTGGAGTTACCTTGCATACACCTTCAACACATATGTCTCTCCTTCCTGGATCACACGGGGTTCCATCCACCACTGCCATCCTGTGTCTATAGTAGAAATTTTCCCCTTTGGGAATACAGTTTAACTCACACTTATTGGATGCTGAAAAATAAATAAAAGTAGGGAGGTAGAATGAATTCTTGTTTTGTCAGATTTTATGTCCAGTTTTCTTAAAGGTACAGAAGAATGCCAAGGGACCAACATTTATCATTTCAATAAATTAAGTTACATATAACCCCCTGAGGAACTGAATATGGTAACTACAGTGTCACCATTTTGCTTGCTTTCCTGCACACCTTGAGTTATGAGTTATTCAAAGAGTCTTGGGTATTAATGCTCTTGCTCTAGAAATGCCTTAAAGCACTTGCTCTAGCTATGCCCATTGAAATCAGCCACATGGTCCCCCTTAAAGATTTAAACATTTCTTTCCTGTACTGGATTGGGTAGAAGCTTCTAGTAGAATCCCAGGACTACTAATGCACAAATTGTGTTATATTGGAATGCTGGGAAATAAGGAACATATGCTTCCTTCTAATAAGGTGATTTATTAACAGATACAGACAAATAAGAGGGTAAGTACAGTATTTAGAGATTAAATTATTCATTTTAAAGGGTATCTCCACTGATAAAAGTCACCTGGGTTGTAAGGATAGATATGTGTACGGTGGATATGTACCTGCAGTATCCTGTGTCTTTCAGCAGTAGTTTAGAAGCAGACACTTGTTAGCACGTAACAGGCTGTTTGGCTACTACCAAGATTACAGAGATCATTAGGGAAATTATTGTTAAAACAATAAAGGACCATCCATCCCATGTGTGTATATATCTTTAAAAAAGAAAAAGAAAATGGGCCTTAAAAATAGAGCTCAGAACTGTTAGGCTATGGTTTCACTTTATAGATAGTAAAACATTAGTGCCTATGATTAAAGGGGAACGTGGTCCAAAAATGACTTAGGTAAATTGAGGTAAATTGATAGGAATTGCTCCCCTGAGAATTTTTGAATATTATTTCCATTGTTTATTTGCATAGTTTTAAGATATTTACATTTTTGTGTGTGATATGGCAGCAGCATCACCAGATCCCTGCACTTCCTGCTCTAAAACGGTCTGTCAATCTGTCCTGTTCTCCTCCTCCCTTTGCAGCCCCCCTGGTCCCTCCCACTCATGGACCCCATGGTCTCCAGTTGCAGGCCCCCCGTGACCCATTATCTTACACCCCCATGTGGCCCCGTCCAATCGCGGGTGCCTAAGCCCCACCCACTCGGGGCGTCTAAGCCCCGCCCACTCGGAATGTCTAAGCTCCGCACCACTCATGCCGTGGGTTACTCAGACCCCCCCTACCTTCTCTGTCAGGACTTCACACAGCAGAGGGGAGGAGGGACTTCCTTCTCCCCTCACACACTGAGGGAGTCTGAGGCTGTGCTCGCCGGCGGCACTGTTCAGAGAAGCCTCAGGAATGTCACAAGTCAGCCTCCCACTCATTAAGGTTCTGGTCAGTCATTTCTGTATATCTTGGGCTGGGAGCACGTAGAGAGGTGGTTGATGGCTCGTTTTAAAGTTAGGAAACTGGCCTTTCATTAAACTTAAACTGTTTGGAGACCACAGTTCCCATTAAGAACCTAACGGTCCAAAAAACATCAGGCCGATGTGTGCCTTCCATGTTTAAAATTTACATTTAAAAGGCTTTTGAAATTGCCACGCTAGTGCTTTCTTCCAGAGTGCACTGCTGCCCCAAGGTATATTTTTTGTATGCATCCGAGTTGGAACGTGGTTAAGCGAAGGGTCCGCGATTCAACCTGGACCACCCAGGTAGACGGGTTAGTTTAAATTGTGCGGTTAGGATTGAAAACAAGTATCGCTCATTTGCAGATTGACACCAGCGAAGGGTTGGGGCATAGCACCCGGACCACTGAAATTATCAAGTAAGCCAATATAGACGTATGTTTAGAAATACTTTAGAGGAATACTTTGAAACAAGACTTATAACCGCTGTCTTTCACTGCATGTAGAGAGACATAACCTTTCATTGTGTTGCTTATAGAAAAAATTAGCCAATAAATAAGCAATTTGCACCATACACACTTGTAAGGATATTGCCATTACAACCAGCAATACGGATGATGTCATCCAACATTAAAAGTAGCTCATAGCATTCCTTAGAAAAGCAGGCTGGAGCCACCTGATACAACGCAGAGTCCAACATATATACAAACGGAATTCTTTTGCCTGATGTGTTTCATGCCTGATGTGTTTCATCCAGGTGTGGTACTTCATCAGAGGCGATTAAGAAATGACATGTGTCCAGTTATTAATATGTGTGTCGATCCAAAGAAACACCCTTAGGAAATCAAAAGGCAATTGCACACAATCCATATGGAATTAAGGGATAGGTAAGCTATCCATACCAAAACAGTCAGTAGAAACAATTAAAAACACAAAGTAGTACAAAGTTATACCTAAAATAAATCTACAAGTAAGAAAGCCCTATATTAAAGTACTGACTTTAGTAACAATGAAATAATACATATAGAGACAAATAAATGCCTCTATTGGTCATTCATGTAACAATGATTTCTAAATGAATTAGAAATTATTGTCTATCTATAGATTACATTCATTGTGGTGAGGGTAGACACCTCCAGTGGTAGTTCTATCTAACAGAGTTTTCATCACTTGAACTTTACATAGTATTCCTTACCATAACAAAACCAACACTTACCTCCACCCACACTCTGCACGCATTCACTCCATGAACCATAACTCCATATGTAGTCAGACTCTGTGTCCACCTGGTTAGGTAGGTAGGATTCACTCCACCCCTTGATTGGGCTCGACCAATGAGCTACACCAAAACCAAATAAAGCTCACATTGTTATTCTGCAGTCATAGCAAGACCCTATATACTGTGGTCAAGCATATGGTAGTATACAAGACTAATATTGCAGTCAGGGCGTAGCTACCAGGGGTGCAGGGGGTGCGACTGCACTGGGGCCCTTGGCCAAGAAGGGGCCCCATTTGTGCTAAGGTTTCAAACATCCATTCTGGTGCCAACTGTTTAACCAGGCCTGGCTGTGTGCAGTGCCAGTTCCCAACCAGTTTATCAGTGTCTGCATGCCAAGTTTTCAACCAGTGGGGTGCCATGCCAAATTTTGCATCAGGGCCCGTAAGTCTGTAGCTATGCCACTGATTGCAGCAAATAGCATAAAGGGGCCGCACCATAGCACAGAAGTGCAACTTCAAACAAGCTAATGGACTGTTTCTGCAAGGTATTTTAGTGCTTTTTCTTGTTTTTAATTGCTATAATAAAGTTTGTTGGCAACTTATTCCTGTGTGCAGAGGTTTTGGGAGCTATGCAGACCAAGAAGCATCAGAACAGCACAGAATAAAGCATGCATTTCCCTAGTGGTGGATAGGGACAGTAGTGTTTTTAAGATTTAATATATGGAAGTGGCCTTTTAAAAGATTTTTTTAAGATCTTGACCTTTACCTATTTATTTTATTTGCCTTCAACCTTTCCCATACCTCCAAGCGCAAGCAAGAAATGTTTAAAGATTTTATAAAAAATTCAGTGGGCAACTTGCAGTGCAGCCACCCCCACTCAACTAAACATTCCTTTTCACACCAGAGTGCGGAAATAACCCATTCTACTAGTATCTTTTTTTTAAACAAATTACAAAATTCCTGTCCCTAATAATGATAAATTCCATAGCTTCTTATACAAAAAAGAAAAATAATCTTTGCAGTTTATTTCTTTCCTACCTCTATCCCACAAGGAATACTAGGTGGGACACCAGTGCATGTAGAATCTTTATCTTTGTACAAAGATTATTGAAACAAAAAAGTATTCTGGTGAATTGAATTTGGTCCCAATGGTCTGTTTGTTTCAAAACCAAACACTTTAGTTCTGCACCACTACTGCAGATGCAGGTGTCTTGCCCACAGTTAAGCATGGTGGTGGGAGTGTAATGGTTTGGGGCTGCATGAGTTACAATTCATGAGGGAACCCTGAATGCCAACATGCACGTGGACATACTGAAGCAGAGCATGATCCCCTCCTTTTGGTTATTGGGATGCAGGGCAGTATTCTAACATAACAACCTCAAAAATACCTCCAAGATGACCACTGCCTTGCTAAAAAAACTGAGGGTAAAGGTGCTGGTCTGGCCAAGCATGTCTCTAGATCTAAACCTATTGAGCACAATTTGGACATTATTCCTTTTGTTGCCAACGGTATGATCGCACGAAAGGTAAGTTTATGCTATCTTTTTCCTGGCTTTGAGATATTGATTGAAGGCATTGCTCCTTAACCTCCCGGGCTTAAACAATACATTAAAGGAATAATTTACTTTTCAAGTGAATCATTCCTTTAAGGTGTGTAATAAAGTAAATAACCATATGATATAGCATAAAAAATCATCTATAAGGAGAAGCTTCCTAGCACCTAAACTCACCCACAATAGGGGCTCAGTTGTAGGTCCTCGTGCAGTTAGAACCTCTGGGGCCAAATCTCCTTCAGTTCCACGATAGTAATGAAGTATTGTGCTGGCAATGTGCAGAGCCTGGCTGAATTCAATAGTCCAGTAACCCTTCAGGTAATAATCTCCACGTACGTTTTTTAAGGCTGCAAAGAAAAGACATGAAAGGTTTATAATAACAATATTACAACCTTTTACATAATGACTGGTGTCATGCTTTCCTGGACAGATAAATGTTGTTACTTTAAAACATCTCAGTTAATTAGGGGAGAAATTATATAAAGGCTATGGAAAAGTTCCTTTAGAACAATTCTCCATTCAATGATTGCTTAATATCAATACTGCCACCACTTTCTCTATTGACATTCAAATAGGGACATATTTGTAAAGGATTTGGTTATGGCAGACTTGCTACAAACATTTTAGAATATTTATAAAAAGGCACATTTTTCACTTTTTTGCATTACTTTCGCCAAGGACAGTTTTTTTCATTATTTTAATAGGGAAACATTCCTGTGTATGTGTAGTTGGGTATATTTACATTGGTACATTTAACAGCATTGGGATATTAGATTTATTGGGTCCTTTTTTCAGATATCTGATCATGTAATAAAATGTAAGTAAATGCTGTATTATGGCTAAATTTAAAGTGGTGCCTCAAAACAACTAAAAAAACCCACACAAAATAAATGGATATTGCATCTAAAAAAATTCTTGAAGATGTGTCAATAATTATCCGACTGGCTTTCTCAAGAATTTGTTGGCAATAAATACCCTGGAATGTCCCAATCAGCACATAACAGCAAGTTGTTAGGATTTGAATGCACGTTCATGGATTTCATCTCAATACCGCATGCCTTGAAAAGTACGGGTCACACTCTGGTGCCGAAACTGCATATTGGTGTTTTACTTGGATCTTATAAAAGTTACGTTTTACTCCACCTCCTGAGGTTTAATCCCGTTCTTTTCAAGGATGGTAAGGTGTAAACAGCATGGTACATGCCAGACCATGAATATAAGTTTCAAAAGACTATTTACTACCATGATATGTTTTGGTCTAGTTAAGTGTGACTCCCGAAAATTGGTTTGCAGGGCCTTTCATTGTACCAGTAAATGCAAACGGGTTTCTAATACATACCAAAAGTGAAGTGAGTAAATAAACCTTTATTGCTAACTAAGATGATTAAGAACATTGCAGTTCCTTTTTTATCTGATTACATATGGCACTAAGATGTCAATTTCCTGTTGACTTTGATGCTGGAAAAATTATTGATCATTGAGCTGCAGAGACAAAGAGAGCTTAAAATGCAACTGTGGTCACAGACAAGTTAGTGGTTAAAAAAAAGTCTGCAGTATTTCCTTTAAAAGAGCAGACAATCAGATCTCTGGCATCCCTGTGAGAATTATATTGGGGTGAATGTTAAACTTCTGCTTCCGCTGCCCTGGGGGAGAAGCATGCTCAGTTCAGTGCAAATACATATGCTTTTCAGAAAAAAGAACAGTATTTTTTCCATCCCATTGACCTTAATCTGCCAATTCAGCATTTTGGTGCATCATGGGAAGAAGAAGGACCGTTTAGAACCTAAAATGTCAGCTCAATAGTGTCAACAGCAGGAAATAGCAAAGGGGTGAAATCAACTGATTTTCAAAATGGAAGAGATATGTAGAAAACTAAGTATGCTTACACAAAACTAACAATTTAACAAAATTATGAGATTTCCACTGAATTGTCCCTTTAATGTTGGGGAGGGAAAACGAGGGAGTACCTGGGGAAAAAAATTGGACAGTTGAGAAGGGCAGCCTAATAAAGCAAGGCAGAGGCTGGTCAATACTACCAAACATGGCATTTCTATTATTAATTCATGGTCTATTAGTACAAGTTATTCTATTAGTAATTCATGTCTATTAGATACAAGTTATTTCTATTATTAAATTCATGGTCTACTTAGATACAAGTTTTTTATTTCTTATTATTAATTCATGGGTCTATTAGATACAAGTTATTCTATTATTAATTCATGGTCTATTAGATACAGTTATTTCTATTATTAATTCATGGTCTATTAGATACAAGTTAGTTTCTATTATTAATTCATGGTCTATTAGATACATTATTCTATTATTAATTCATGAGTCTTTAGATACAAGTTATTTCTATTATTATTCATGGTCTATTAGATACAAGTTATTTCTATTATTAATTCATGGTTTATTAGATACAAGTTTTTCTATTATTAATTCATGGTCTATTAGATCCAGTTTATTTCTATTAATTATTTCATGATGTCTATTAAGATACAATTATTTCTATTATTAATTCATGTCTATTAGATACAAGTTATTTCTATATTAATTAGGTCATAGATACAAGTTATTTCTATTATTAATTCATGGTCTATTAGATACAAGTTATTTCATTATATATAATTATTGATGTCTATTAGATTACAAGTTATTTTTGTTAGTTATTAATTCATGGTCTATTAGGGTGAGGCCACACTGACCACGCACAGGAGATCGCGCACAAAATCGAAGCGTATTGCAACGTGATTGTGTGCGCGTATTGATCGTCGTTGTCGCATGTTGCAGCTGCGTTTCCGCTTTCGTTTATGGAACGCATGCGTTATGCACCAAAAATGGTGAACGCATGCGTTACCAAAAACGCGAACGGATGCGCAATCGCATGCGCATCGGAAATCGCGGATTTTCACGTTCCGCGATTTCCATTTTAGCGAAAATCGCGGGCGCACAGCGACGCGAAACGAGTGCGCAACCGCGCGGAAAGCGCTAGTGTGGCCTAGCCCTTGATACAAGTTATTTCTATTATTAATTCATGTGGTCTATTTAGATACAGATCGTATTTCTATTATTAATTCATTGAGTAGTTAAAAAGTAAAAGATTAGAAGCCAAACGTTGACAGCTTTTTCCTTCTTTGTTGATAACGTTGTTTTGTATGTCATTTCCTTGTTTCGTCCTTTAAACAATTAACACACAATTGCCTATTTGTATTATTACAGTATATCCTGTCCTGTTATGTAGACCAAGTATATTAAAGTTAAATAAAATGATCATAATTGTTAAAGCCTCATACACATGTCCGATCGTGGGCCTGCCCCTTGAGCACAAGCGTTTCTAATGGCCGTTCCGCCTAACTACCCCATAGTGTATTGGCACTCGGTCGGAGCCTTGATTATCAACGGCGCCTGTCCATTTTAGCGACGAGGTGCCCATACACTAAGAGTCATCCAAAACGGTCATTTGGAAGACACTGTGTGTCGCTGGCAGGCCTACAATTGCACAGGTGTACAGACCTGAATGATTAATATATGACTATATACATTAAAGGACAACTATACTGTAAAAATTGTAATTTTCAAAATGAAAAGACAGGATTGATTATTCCCACCTCCCAATATGTTTTGTTAGAAGCTACAGCACATACAGTTTTCATCCGCCAGGGTATGGCCCTGGGCCATTCTATATTAAAGATAGTGCTGAAGCTCACAGGAAGACTGGCAGAAGCAGTTTTCTTTGTCTTGCTGCTCCTCATAGAAATGATATTGGCAGGTAAAAAGCCCAATCCCACCTCCCTGCCTCAGGTACTTTTATTTTAACTGTTTTTGAAAAAACATGCACTATAGCTTCCATTTAATGGACAAACCGTAAGTGAATAAAACTGTTTTCTAAACCGTTTCATATGTGGGCAGGGTTGTACATTGCAGGTTCTGTTTGTTTGACGGAGTGGTTTCTCCTGCACAAATCATCTTGATATGCTTCATTGTCTATAGTGCAAACACCTGGCGAGTCTGGTGGCCTGTCCAGCAAAAGTGAAGGAGAATCTTTATGTAGAATTAAATTCATTAATAATGCAACTAGATACTACATATAAAGAAATGTAAAGGTTACACAAAATTCTCATTACACCTGCCGAAACCGAGCATATATTGTTCTCATGCAGAACCTTCCCAACTGGTTACCATCATTAAAAATATGTAGAGGAGTAGACTAGTCATTTCAAAGATTGGCTTAGAAGGTAACAGGTATCTACATACTATCAACATAATTATTTCATCCGTACAAAAAAAGCAAGACTGGCTGATGGTAGAATTTAAGCTTGGAGAAAGCTTGGCAATATCAGAATCAATCCTGACACTACAAAGAGAGAGAAAATAAAGAAAAGAAAAGAGAGAAATATGGGACTGCAGATTAATATAAAGACGAAAAAACAGAAACAAGAAGGCAAATTTAGAGCCAAAGATAAGGGGAATTTAATGAATCTGCAACCCTTCAAAAGGTGTGCTAACACTACTGTAGCAATATGTGGGAAGTTTCCTTGCTTGCTCAGACCCTTTTATAGCACGTAACAGGCTGTTTGGTACTACCAAGATTACAGAGATCATTAGGGAAATTATTGTAAAACAATAAAGGACCATCATCCCCATGTGGTATATATCTTTAAAAAAAAAAAGAAAATGGGCCTATAAAATAGAGCTCAGAACTGTCTAGGCTATGGTTCACTTTATAGATAGTAAAACATTAGTGCCTATGATTAAAGGGAACTGTGGTCCAAAAGACTTTAGGTAAATTGAGGTAAATTGATAGGAATTGCTCCCCTGAGAATTTTTGAAATTTATTTCCATTTTTATTTTGCATATTTGAAGATATTTACATTTTTGTGTGTGTATGGCAGCAGCATCACCAGATCCCTGCACTTCCTGCTCTAAAACGGTCTGTCAATCTGTCCTGTGTCTCCTCCTTCCCTTTGCAAGCCCCCCTGGTCCCTCCCACTCATGGACCCATGGTCCCTCCAGTTGCAGGCCCCCCGTGACCATTATCTTACCAACCCCATTGGGCCCCGTCCACTCGCGGGTGCCTAAGCCCCACCCACTCGGGTGTCTAAGCCCCGCCCACTCGGAATGTCTAAGCTCCGCCACTCATGCCTGGGTTACTCAGACCCCCCCCACCTTCTCTGTCAGGACTTCACACAGCAGAGGGGAGGAGGGACTTCCTGTCTCCCTCACACACTGAGGGAGTCTGAGGCTGTGCTCGCCGGCGGCACTGTGCAGAGAAGCCTCAGGAATGTCACAGTCAGCCTCCCACTCATTAAGTTTCTGGTCAGTCATTTCTGTATATCTTGGGCTGGGAGCACGTAGAGAGGTGGTTGAGGCTCGTTTTAAAGTTAGGAAACTGGCCTTCATTAACTCTTAACTTGTTTGGAGACCACAGTTTCCCATTAAGAACCTAACGGTTCAAAACACATCAGGCCGCATGTGTGCCTTCCATGTTTAATATTATCATTAAAAGGCTTTTGAAATTGCCACGCTAGTGCTTTCTTCCAGAGTGCACTGCTGCCCCAAGGTATAATTTTTGTATGCATCCGAGTTGGAACGTGGATTAAGCGAAGGGTCCAGGCCGATTCACACCTGGACCACCCAGGTAGACGGGTAAGTTTAAAATTGTGCGGTTAGGATTGAAACAAGTATCGCTCATTTGCAGATTGACACCAGCGAAGGGTCTGGGGCATATGCACCCGGACCACTGAATTATCAAGTAAGCCAATATAGACGTATGTATTAGAAATACTTTAGAGGAATACTTTGAACTAAGACTTATAACCGCTGTCTTTCACTGCATGTAGAGAGACATAAACCTTTACATTGTATGCTTATAGTAAAACATTAGCCAATAAATAAGCAATTGCACCATCTACACACTTTGTAAGGATATTGCCATTACAACCAGCAATACTGGATGATGTCATCCAACATTAAAAGTAGCTCATAGCATTCCTTAGAAAAGCAGGCTGGAGCACCTGATACAACGCAGAGTCCAACATATATACAAACGGAATTCTTATGCCTGATGTGTTTCATGCCTGATGTGTTTCATTCCAGGTGTGGTACTTCATCAGAGGCAGATTAAGAAATGACATGTCAAGTTATTAATATGTGTGTCGATCCAAAGACAACCCTTTAGGAAATCAAAAGGCAATTGCACAATCCATTATGGAAAATTAAGGGATAGGATAGCTATCCATACCAAACACGTCAGTAGAAACAATTAAAAACATCAAAGTAGTACAAAGTTATACCTAAAATAAATCTACAAGTTAAGAAAGTCCATATATTTAAAGTACTGACTTTAGTAACAATGAATATAATACATAGATAGACAATAAATGCCTCTATTGGTCATTCCATGTAACAATGATTTCTAACTGAATTAGAATTTATTGTCTATCTATATGATTACATTCATTGTGGTGAGGGTAGAACCTCCAGTGGTAGTTCTATCTAACAGAGTTTTCATCACTTGAACTTTACATAGTATTCCTTACCATAACAAACCAACACTTACCTCCACCACAACTCGCACTGCATTCACTCCATGAACCATAACCCATATGTAGTCAGACTCTGTGTCCACCTGGTTAGGTAGGTAGTATTCATACTCCACCCCTTGATTGGGCTCTTGACCAATGAGCCACCAAAACCAAATAAAGACTACATTGTTATTCTGCAGTCATAGCAATGACCCTATATACTGTGGTCAAGCATATGGTAGTATACAAGACTAATATTGCAGTCAGGGGGTAGCTACCAGGGGTGCAGGGGGTGCGACTGCCCTGGGGCCCTTGGCCAAGAAGGGGCCCCATTTGTGTGCTAAGGTTTCAAACTACACATTGGTGCCAACTGTTTAACCAGTGCCTGGCTGTGTGCAGTGCCAGTTTCCAACCAGTTTATCAGTGTCTGCATGCCAAGTTTTCAACCAGTGGGGTGCCATGCCCAATTTTGCATCAGGGCCCGTAAGTCTGTAGCTATGCCACTGATTGCAGAAATAGCACTTAAAGGGGCCGCACCATAGCACAGAAGTGCAACTTCAACAACTGCTAATGGACTGTTTCTGCAAGGTATTTTAGTGCTTTTTCTTGTTTTTAATTGCTATAATAAAGTTTGTTGGAACCTTATTCCTGTGTGCAGAGGTTTTTGGGAGCTATGCAGACCAAGCAAGCATCAGAACAGCACAGAATAAAGCATGCATTTCCCCTAGTGGTGGATAGGGACATGTTAGTGTTTTTAGAATTTTAATATATGGAAGTGGCCTTTAAAAGATTTTTTTTAAGATCTTGACCTTTACTATTTATTTTATTTGCCTTCAACCTTTCCCCTACCTCCAAGCGCAAGCAAGAAATGTTAAAGATTTTATAAAAATTCAGTGGGAACTTGCAGTGCAGCCACCCCCACTCAACTAACATTCCTTTTCACACCAGAGTGGGGAACTAACCCATTCTACTAGTATTCTTTTTTTAAACAAATACCAATATTCCTGTCCCTAATAATGTAAATTCCATAGCTTTTTATACAAAAAGAAAAAATAATCTTTGCAGTTTATTTCTTTCCTACCTCTATCCCACAAGGAATACTAGGTGGGACACCAGTGCATGTAGAATCTTTATCTTTTGCTACAAGATTATTGAAACAAAAAGATTCTGGTGAATTGAATTTGTGTCCCAATGGTTGTTTGTTTCCAAAACCAACACTTTAGTTCTGCACCACTACTGCAGATGAGGTGTCTTGCCCACAGTTAAGCATGGTGGTGGGAGTGTAATGGTTTGGGCCTGCATGAGTTACAATTCATTGAGGAACCTGAATGCCAACATGCACTGTGACATACTGAAGCAGAGATGATCCCCTCCTTGGTTATTGGGATGCAGGGCAGTATTCTAACATAACAACCTCAAACATACCTCCAAGATGACCAGCCTTGCTAAAGAAACTGAGGGTAAAGGTGCTGGTCTGGCCAAGCATTCCTAGATCTAAACCTTATTGAGCACAATTTGGACATATTCCTTTTGTTGCCAACGGTATGATCGCACGAAAGGTAAGTTTATGCTATCTTTTTCCGGCTCTTGAGATATTGATTGAAGGCATTGCTCCTAACTCCGGGCTTCAATCAATACATTAAAGGAATAATTCAACTTTTCAAGTGAACTATTCCTTTAAGGTGTGTAATAAAGTAATAACCATATGTATATTAGCATAAAAATCATCTATAAGGAGAAGCTTCCTAGCACCTAAACTCACTTCCACAATAAGGGGCTCAGTTGTAGGTCCTCGTGCAGTTAGAACCTCTGGGGCCAAATTCCTTCAGTTCCACGATAGTAATGAAGTATTGTGCTGGCAATGTGCAGAGCCTGGCTGAATTCAATAGTCCAGTAACCATTCAGGTAATAATCTCCACGTACGTTTTTTAAGGCTGCAAAGAAAAGACATGAAAGAGTTATAATAACATATCTTTACACCTTTTACATAATGAATGGGTGTCATGCTTTCCTGGACAGATAAATGTGTTACTTTAAAACATCTCAGTTAATAGGGGAAAAATTAATTAAATGGCTATGGAAAAGTTCCTTTAGAACAATTCTCCATTCAATGATTGCTTAATATCACCTACTGCCACCACTTTCTCTATTGACATTCAAATAGGGACATATTTGTAAAGGATTTTGTTAATGGCAGACTACACAAACCTTTTAGAATTATTTATAAAAAGGCACATTTTTCACATTTTTGCATTACTTTTCGCCAAGGACAGTTTTTTCATTATTTTAATAGGGAAAATTCCATGTGTATGTGTAGTTGGGTATATTTTACATTGGGTACATTAACAGCATTGGGATATTAGATTTATTGGGTCCTTTTTTCAGATATCTGATCATGTAATAAAATGTAAGTAAATGCTGTATTATGGCTAAATTTAAGTGGTGCCTCAAAACAACTAAAAAACCCACACAAAATAAATGGATATCTGCATCTAAAAAAATTCTTGAAGATGTGTCAATAATTATCCGACTGGCTTTCTCAAGAATTTGTGGCAATAAATACCCTGGAATGTCCCAATCAGCACATAACAGCAAGTTGTTAGGGATCTTCTGAATGCACGTTATGGATTTCATCTCAATACCGCATGATCCTTGAAAAGTACGGGCTTCACACTCTGGTGCCGAACTGCATATGGTGTTTTTACTTGGATCTTTATAAAAGTTACGTTTACTCCACCTCCTGAGCGTTAATCCCGTTCTTTTCAAGGATGGTAGAGTGTCAAACAGCATGGTACATGGCAGAACCATGAAAAGTTTTCAAAAGACATATTTACTACCATGATATGTTTTGGTCTAGTTAGTGTGACTCCGCAGAAAATTGGTTTGCAGGGCCTTTCATTGTACCAGTAAATGCAAACGGGTTTCTAATTACATACCAAAAGTGAAGTGAGTAAATAAAACCTTTTATTAGCTAACTAAGAGATTAAGAACATTGCAGTCCTTTTATTCTGATTACATATGGCACTAAGATGTCAATTATCCTGTTGACTTTAGATTGCTGGAAAAATTATTGATCATGAGCTGCAGAGACAAAGAGAGCTTAAATGCAACTGTGGTCACCAGACAAGTTAGGGTTAAAAAAAAGTCTGCAGTATTCCTTTAAAATGAGCAGACATCAGATCTCTGGCATCCGCCTGTGAGAAATATATGGGGTGAATGTTCCAAACTTCCTGCTTCCGCTGCCCTGGGGGAGAAGCATGCTCAGGTCAGTGCAAATACATATGCTTTTCAGAAAAAAGAACAGTATTTTTCCATCCCATTGACCTTAATCTGCCAATTCAGCATTTGGTGCATCATGGGAAGAAGAAGGACCGTTAGAACCTAAAATGTCAGCTCATAGTGTAACAGCAGGAAATAGCAAAGGGGTATGAAATCAACTGATTTTTCAAAATGGAAGAGCATATGTAGAATAACTAAGTATGCATTACACAAACTAACATTTAACAAATATGAGAATTTCCACTGAATTGTCCCTTTAATGTTGGGGAAAACAGGGAGTACCTGGGGAAAAAATTGACAGTTGAGAAGGGCAGCCTAATAAAGCAGGCAGAGGCTGGTCACATGACTACAACATGGCTGAAAACAGGAAGTGTTCAAGCAGGAATAATATAGCTAAACCTTTCCAGCAATAACTTCTCACAAAGTTAACCTAGAGATGTGATTTAGATTTTATTTTAAAGGTAAATAGAAGGCTTTATATAATCCTTTCTAGTTTGGAAGAATGGAGATCATAGTACCCTTTAACGCTGATAACCAATTGCTGAAAATCCCAGAACATTTTGTGGACCTTGTAAGTGAACAACAATTCACACTAATTTTTTACCTAGAAAGTTCCTTGTGGTAGAACCTCTTTAATTGGATGCTGGTGGCACCAGGTGGGATCGTGAAAAGTGACTGAACCTGGAAAATGAGTGACACAGCCATATTAGATGTAATGAAGCATAAAAATACCTTGTATGTAAATATATTATGTAAACATTGGATGAAGGAATAGATGCTAACAAAGTAAAAAGAATTTTCGTAGGCCTACAAATGGGTTTATTTCCTGAGAATTAACTGATAGGAGGCAGCCATCGAGGCAGAAAAAGGAATGTGACACAACAAGGAAATGCATTTAGGCCCAAACATAAAGGATAATACAGAATTTTGTTCTTATTGTCCACTCCTTTCTTCATTGGGTATGTACCAGAGCTTTTGGGAAGTGCCTGGGGGGGGGGGGTGCCGTTGTCATAGATGTTTTTGCAATGTGTTACATTTGGGCTATACAATTAGAAGACATGTGCTATTCATACACACACACACATATGGTTTATATTTGTAAAGTAAGTTAAAAGCCTTCTGATGCATAAAACCAATGTAAAATATTCTTTAAGTGGAATTACTACATTACCTTTAGACAAAACAGCAGAATCATATTTTCCTTTGATCTCATAACATGATCTGCCATCTCCGCCGCATTTAAGCATTGTCTTCCTTTTGGATGAATCCAAATATTGTCACAGCCAACAGACTATCCCATGGAAAGTGAATGGAAAGAACAAATAATTAGTTGTCCAGGTGTCCTACAATGCTGACATTTTACTGGAAAGCATTTTGTTACAAAAAAATTTGGACAATATAAGCCAAATATAACTGCAGTGGTGGTACAATTTCATTTTGACACAATTCTGGTTTTGTAACAAAAATTATGACAAAATTAAATACAGCATTGAATTACAGAACAAAATTGTCAAGTTGTAAAGCTCAAGTGGTACATATCAAACTTGTAGCTCTATCAGCACAGGCACTAAGGCTTTTAAACGTTATCATCTTTGTGCAATAATATATATTAATGATACCCACAATCCTGTCTGCATTTTTACCTACTGTACCAGTGTCGAATGCGGTATTCGTTTAAGGAGTAAAGTTTGAGACTATTTGTAAAATGAATTAAGTTAAAATAAACGGGCAAAACATTTATAAAAACTTGAAATGAAATGTTAAATGTGAAGGTGATTATTGAAAACATGAACTGCAGGGCAGGATATGAAATAAAACCCTGTGGTGTGAAAATACTTCAATTAGAGATAGAATAGCAGAATAACTGATACATTATGGTTCTATTATATTGTGTTAGTAGAATAAACAGATTGGTAAAATGTAGAGCACCGAGAAATCTTTCGAAAAGGATTCGGTGCTGTATTAGAAATGTATAATTCAAATTATCACGAAAGGGGGAGTGCTTGATTAAGTAACTTCCATTTAGCAATCTGCATTGACTTACAGTTTCTGGCAAAAGAGAATGGATATTGGAGTTACCTTGCATACACCTTCAACACATAGTCTCTCCTTCCTGGATCACACGGGGTTCATCCACCACATGCCATCCTGTGTCTATAGTAGAAATTTTCCCCTTTGGGAATACAGTTTAACTCACACTTATTGGATGCTGAAAATAAATAAAAGTAGGGAGGTAGAATGAATTCTTGTTTTGTCAATTTATGTCCAGTTTCTTAAGGTACGAGATGTCAATGTCTTATTATTGTAGGTTAACACATTATGCCAGATGGCTTAAATGCAAGGGACCAACATTATCATTTCAATAAATTAAGTTACATATAACCCCCTGAGGAACTGAATATGGTAACTACAGTGTCACCATTTTGCTTGCTTTCCTGCACACCTTGAGTTATGAGTTATTCAAAGAGTCTTGGGTATTAATGCCTTGCTCTAGAAATGCCTTAAAGCACTTGCTCTAGCTATGCCCATTGAAATCAGCCACATGGTCCCCTTAAAGATTTAAACATTTCTTTCCTGTACTGGATTGGGTAGAAGCTTCTAGTAGAATCCCAGGACTACTAATGACAAATTGTGTTATATTGGAATGCTGGGAAATAAGGAACATATGTTCCTTCTAATAAGGTGATTTATTAACAGATACAGACAAATAAGAGGGTAAGTACAGTATTTAGAGATTAAATTATTCATTTAAAGGGTATCTCCACTGATAAAAGTCACCTGGGTTGTAAGGATAGATAGTGTACGGTGGATATGTACCTGCAGTATCCTGTGTCTTAGCAGTAGTTTAGAAGAAATCTAATGAGTTTTCCGAACAGCGTGGATGGTGCAGGTCCGCCTACTTTCAGGACTGCCTGTCTGGGAAATGTCGGACGCGCGTGTTCCTTTAGTGCATGCGCAGAACGTGAGAGGATCCGTCGGGACTGCTGTCTGTGTGATCTGACTGGTTGGTCACACTCACACACACACACACACACACACACACACACACTTCAAGCTACTGAGTTCACTGCTTAATGGAGGAGTAATCAGGTACTATCTTTTTCTCTCTCCCACTCCCTCCCATACCAGATTGCCTCATATTCCCAGCATCCCCTATAAAATCAATCATTGATCAGAGTTAGACAAAAAAATCTTTATAAAAACACACAAGTCCCCCTGCCTTTGTGTACAGTATTGTGGGAAGAGGGTTTAACTTTTTCTCCCCTGTCTCTCTGCATGATTAGCTGTAAAAATGAACTTAGGAGTCAGGGAGGAAAGGATTTCTTACTGCAGCCAAGTGGGTGTGTTGCTACCATGATGATGCACATTGAGACAGCACTTCAGCACAGGGGAAGACACAACCCAGGAACCTGCACAACTTTCCCATGCTGCTGCAATCAAACGAAAGGGAATTCTGGGGAAAAAAAGGTAGGGGAAAAAAATGCTTTTTCCTCAGTGGAGATACCCTTTAAGGTGCTCTGAAGTATTCAGAGTTGTTATTTAATTAAAGGGTAACTGTAATCTTAAATTTTTCCAAACTACTTAGGGTTATATTAATTCTCTTCTGTAACTGCATCTCCCCCCCCCAATCTTAGGTCAAAAGGATCCAATAACTTGGTCATCCCCAGAGTCCATCTCAAAACATTTGGAGACAGAACCCTCTGTCATGCTGCCCCTACACATTGGAACTCCCTGCCACACCCAATGGGACATCCCCATCCCTGGAAACATTAAATCCAAACTGAAAAGCCACCTGTTTAGTCTGGATTATCAACACCTGACTATTTTCTCTGTATACAGACTGTATGATCTGGACAATATCTAGGGGTTTTGAGTCCTTTAGGAGAAAGGCATAAAAATAACAAATGTTATTGTCTTGTATCATTGTATTGTAAATCCTGCATTTAAACATTCCCTTTAATTTCTAATGATTTTGTGTTTTTTTCTGTTTAGGAAAGTGATTTTTCAGCCCAAATTAGCTATTACAGTGTTAATACTTCTTCCAGGTCACATTCTTACCTCCATAATATGGAAGCCATTTGTATCTTTCCCTGGGATTCCAACCATCATATTCTGAACACTGTTCTGCACGAAAGTCCCGAGAGCCATGAGGACATTCCTAAATAGCAAAACACAGTAAGTTAATACATCATTTTTAGCCATTAAGGACGCATGTTGTGTCATTTTGATTTCTCTATTCTGGACATCACTGGGAATGTTTTGGCGTCTAGTCAGAATTGTCTCTGAATTGATGGCACTGAAAAGTAGAGCAGATTTCCAGCAGAAATAAGTAGAAAACATGGCATAAGTTTGACATAATATGCAAAGACAGAACTCTTTAGAAATTACTTTAAAAAAATACTTATAGGAAAAATTATGGAAAATAATTGCTTTCTGCAGCTTTATAAATACCAAAATAAAAACTTACTCTATGAAACTCGAACAGCAAAAAATAAGTTTGTCAACTTGCTCTTTTAAAAATATACCCGCCATAGTTAATAGCAGAGCCTGCAGTAGAAGACTCAGCCGGCCAACAGAAAAGCAAAAAATGGCTGATCTTCCTAAAGAACGTGTAGAAATTTCAGCTCCTTTCATGTACAGTATTGTGGCATGAACTGTTTTGGCCCCTTTCTAATCAGAAGAGCTCGCAAGGAATACAAAAGATATGGACTTATCTTTACATGCTTTTCTTCCCGAGCTATTCACATAGAAATGCTTGAAGATCTATCAACAGATGCCTTTATCAATGCCTTAAAGGGGAAGTTCAGTGCAAATACATATGCTTTTCTTAAAAAAGAGAAGTATTTTTTCACCCCAATGACCATAATCTGCCCATTCAGCATTGTGTCTGTGTATAAATAAATGCAACCGAAATACTGACTTCCTGTTTGCAGAGCCCCTAGTAGAGACTGTTATGGTCTTGCCCTTGACCCAGTACCTGGGTTGATTCAGTTGCTCAGTAGAGATCTGAGCATCTTTGACCCATCCAACAGAAAATCAGTGGAAATTACTGTTAGGAACATTCCAAGGATGTGGTGCATCCTGGGAAGAAGAAGGACCGTTAGAACCTGAAATGTCAGCTCACTAATGTCCAACAGCAGGGAACAGCAAAAGGTATGAAATCAACTGATATTTCAAAATGGTAGAGAATATGTAGAATAACTAAGTATGCATTACACAAACTAATAAATATTGATAATTTCCACTGAACTGTCCCTTTAAGGTGCTTCATTAGTCTAAGAGGAGCTATCCATCAACTTCATTGTGATCAGGGTTCAAATTTTATGGGAGCCAAGAATGAGTTCAAAGCGGCACCAGTGTGATTCCAATGAATTTCCTAACTGAAAGTGTGAATTCATCTTCAATGCTCCTTCAACTAGCCATGCTGGTGGTGTCTGGGAACATCAAATTCGAATTGTTCAAGGAATACTGAACGCTACACTTGCTTAATGTCCAGGCAGGCTTGATGATAACTCTTTACGAACACTTTTCTATGAAGTAATGTCCATTGTTAATATCCGTCCATTGACTGTAGATGGAATCAATGACCCTTGGTCACTTGAACCATTAACACCAAACCATCTTATCTTAATAAAATCCAAGGCTGCCCTTCCACCTCCTGGAAAATTTGTGAGAGAAGACTTGTATGCCGCAAGAAGATGGTGTTGAGTCCAATACTTGATTGAACATTTCTGGAGTTGTTGGAGTAAAGAATACCTCGTGAACCTTTCCTTACACCAAAAGTGGCATGCAACTCAGTGTAACCTTAGGTTGAATGATATAGTAATCATCAAAGAGGACAATTTGTTTAGAAATCAGTGGCCGCTGGGATGTGTGGTTGAAACTGTTGAAGAAAGTGATGGGCTGGTTTGCCGTGTCAAGGAGCAAGTAGGCAATCGAAAGTCAACAGTGAAGCAAAATCATCACTCAAAACCTTCAGTTATTGAACGACCCATTCAAAAGCTTGTACTTCTTCTAGAAAGCGAATAATATATCATAACTTCATTGACTTTGTGTGGTCACTCAGTATAATCCTTTGAAATCATGTTTTGTTTGTGGTGTAACTTACAATAACATGATTGGTGGCAGTGTAAATTACCACAGCATTGCTCTGCATAGGGAGTTTAGTTATGTCAGTGTCGGGGTGTGCAGCCCAACCCCCTTCAGAGCATTGCAGCCTGGGACACAGGAAGTTCCTCTCTGCTCTGTGTGTGATTCCAGGACACTCTGAACTAGCAGCAGCTCATTCATAAAGAAACAGACTAAATACCCCCTTTGAGTTTATTTACAGTAACTGGCATGCAGATCGTAGGCCCTCATTGTCTCCGCCCCCCCAACATTCTAATGTATTTGATTGATTTACACTTTTTAAGGTAAACTATCCGATGTCTCATATAAAAGTCACCCTCGCGATGAAATTAACTTGCTCCATGTGTGTCTGAAAATGGTTTATTTAACCCTGTGATTGTACTTACTGTATTTTCCTATGACAAATACAGCCTCCTCCAAGAAAGGATTTCTAGTTATGCCAGGGCATGTTAGGCCATTTTCTTTACCACAGGGGAGCATGATTGACATTTTCTCTAAAACAGTTGGACTGACTGAAAAGTTTGTATTGGAAGAGGTTCATTAATTGACATACAATGATCTGTTTGTATCTCTCAATGGTTGATGAGCGTAACATAACATAATTAATCACTTAGACTGACTGGGTCTGGTCTAGTAAAATGGCTTCCACCAAACAGGTAACTCACCTGCACATTGCAGGAACGGTAATTTCTAGTTGGTCCAATACAATTTGATCCCCCATCTGCCCTAAAACAACAAAACAGAGAAAGTGTGTGTGATCAAAGTAAACAAACAAACAAAATAGCAGCAGCATCAACGTCAACATATTATGTTATGGTCTGCTTGTAAAGGTTCTCATTCATCCAGGTCATGGTATATCTGTTGTATTCAATTAGATCAACTGGACTTGAAGTTTAGTTCTTGAAACTACAAGAACTAAACTTCAAGTCCAGTTGATCTAATTGAATACAACAGATATATGTTATGGTCTGTGATGTTCTTTTAGGCAACCTATGTACAGTTGGAAGGAAAGGTACATAAAGGGCCGTGCTAGGTGCGCACATTGCTGCAGAGTAATGTTTTCCATTTTCAACTGAAGTTACAAGTTTTAGGTAAAGGGCAATTAAACATTACAATTTTATGAATGATATTCTTTCAAGTTCAAGTTATTTTTTTAATCTACACCCATCTGCTTTGGCATTAAGTCCAAGAAGGAACAAGTGAAGGAAATATATTTGCAAGATTGTAAAATATAAAAAATAACCTCCCCCCCCCAAAAAACAAAACTATATAAACCTAAAGGATACACAGAACCATTGTTTTCTCTCATAGCAGGTCCTATAGTCAGTGCAGCTATTGATTGCCATTGTATATTGATATGCCATAAATACAGCAAATTAAAATTCTGCCACATCAGAACACAGGAGCAAGTTATATGTCTATATCAGTCACACATTTCATGTAATGATGTATTATAACTGAGGAACTGTAGAGGGCACTAGTATTCAGTTATTTATACCAAATAGCATGGCTGTATTCCTTATTCTCCACCATATTAAACCTATTTAAATATAGTGACATATTAATTCATCCTAAATACAGACCCATTTTTTAAGTTCATTGTCAAAACTGTTTCTCATGTAACTGGAACACATATACCCGGTAATTGTTTATTATCTGTAAATGTAGATGTTTGCCTCTAGACATCTATATCTGGATAATCACGGGTAGATTTTTATTCCAGGCGAAAATCACCTCTGATTTTTTGGACAACCGACCAATACACAGGAATATCGGTCATTTGGTGTGAAAAATCTGCTTGTGTGTACCCAGCCTAATGAAGCAGAGAAAGTTTAGTTACATACGCAACAATGGTCCTGGATTATCCAAGACCCTTTGCGCTTCAGTTCTACTCCTCCTCCTGAGATCCACAAGGGGACTATAGACAACCCTTAGGGCAATTGAATTAAGCAGCAGTCTCTGTGCAGCTAGTCAATACAGGGACTGATAATGTATAGCAAGGACCACCCAGCTGTGACAGGAAAGTGCCACAACAACCAGTGGGGTTGGTTATGCCACTTGTAGTTTGTAGGTTAACATTAGAATGGGATTCCCACTCGCACACATGTTCAGCCATGGATGGAAGTCAGACTATGCTTTTAAGAGGTGTCCCTGTCTGTACGTGGCAAACATTCCCATATATGTAGAACAATGTGTATAATTTTAAATATACTAATAGAAAGAGTATGTTTTCTTTTTAACTATATGTTTAACGAGTTTATGAGGTGTCCGTTGGACACTAGTTACCTGTCCCTTTAAGTGGGAGGGGTGTACTGGTATATAACGGAACCCCTCGCTCTACGTCAAGAGAGCACAGCACAACATAGGGCTATTAAATTGACACTGCACCAGTTCTTACTGTGGCACTTATACCCTCCCCTATGTATCTGTATTTTACCCACCTAATTAAATTGAAAGCTCTACGGGACAGGGACCTCTTTTCTCAATTACATGGTTCCAGCACGTGTATATTCATACTTATTTATATATTTGTTCATGTTTTGTCCCCCTTGTACAGCTTTTTGTATTTAAATATTGTACAGCACTGCTTCTCCAAGTGGTGCTATATAAATAAACATATACATACATACAACAATCTTCACAAACATTTATTAGAATGTTGCCAATGGAAAGTATAATCCCATTTACCTGTATGTAATGTATATTGTAATGGTGATGGATCATTGTCTCTACAGAAGGTACTTATCTTTACAGCAGGTTCCCTGGCTATAACACATTCTCCATGACATAGCCCAGATACTGCTGATTAAACATACCGTATACCATGTATTACTGGCCTAACCAAAGATATAGCACACCAGTGTGAAATAAGTAAAATAACTTCAGCAACCCTCCTTCTGCATGTAATGTTGGGAAATGTTTCTGTTAAATTCTACATTCTTCTTCCACTACATTACTCACTAGGACACACTGGGTGGCATCTCTGTCTAGGAGATGGTGCAGATTTAAAAGATTTAAAACTTCACCAAATGCCGAACCCCATGGTGTTCCCATTCCCAGGAATGCTTGTTTGTGGCAGGAGGAGGGATAAGGTCAACAGCATTATAGTTCTTATTTAATTATAATAAGGGTCTATAAGTCCATATATTATTGAGTTTATATATATAAAGGAAAATTCTCCTTTGAAATTTAACAAACAAAACTAAGAAATCTAACTCTGCACAACAAAGTATTCTTTCCTAATCATTAAACACAACAACCCCTCCCCCCATTATTCTGTAAGGGTGAGGTCACACAAGCTCGTTTTTCGCGTGTTCCGATGCGCATGTGTTTGTGCGTCCGTTCGTGTTTTGGTAACGCATGCGTTCACCATTTTTGGTGCGTTAAAGGGCATGTCCACCCTTTATAAAAAGTTTTTATACAAAGGAGAGAGGTAAGTAATGATCAGGGGACTTTCTGATGATATAATTATAGCGGTTGGGGCTGGGGGAACATGAACTATATTATATAAAAACGGATTTACACTAGGGGGAGGGAGACCAAAGCGGATGGGAGAGGGAGGGAGGGCTCTCCTGCGCATGCCTCAAACCTTGTCGAGGTTGAGGCAGACGCAGGAGCAGGACAGATTATACACTGCAGGACTTTGGAGGGGCATAGCAGGAGAACCATTTGGAGCAGAAATGTAAGGTAAGGATTTTATTAAACTGGGGCCAGTATGGTGTTAAATTTTAGTTTTGGGGGTGGACATGTCCTTTAACGCAAAACGCACACACAAACGCACAAGAATCGCGCGATTCCTGTGCATTGCAGTGTGGCCTCAGCCTAACAGAAGATTTCTATGTAAAATCCGTGATAAACCTTACCTGCGAGAGTAGCACTGACGCTCTCTAAAACTCACTCCTCCACCACAGGTGCGACTGCATTCCCCCCATTCTCCCCAGTTGTCCCAAAAGTCATTTTGTCTTTTGGATTTTCGAGCCTGTGAATAAAATTTCCAATCTTAGTGCTATTTAATAAACTACAAAAATAACAATGCATTCAAATAAACGAATACAGAGGTGAGAAAAAGCTGGATTTACGATCAGGCATAGTAGACATGTGCCTATAGTAGGCATAGGCACCATTGGTTGCAAGAGCAACTGCCTATCTCTCCGGGGAGTGGCAGCGCTATTCGGCTTAAAGGTATAATAACCTTTTTACAAATTTTTGCTTTGACTTTAATAAGAAAAATGCGGCGGTTGTGTGCGTTTTTGAAGATTAATGCATGCAGGTGCTGCAAGAAATGTGATATCAAATTAAGGAGGTTCTGTTTTTTTTGCGTGAGAATAATCATTTTCATTCTTTAAGAAGAAAAATGGATATATCGAGATCCACTTAGCATCACTAACAATCCCTATCCCCACCCTGTCAGTTAACATACCAAACAGTCTCATTATAAAGCTGGGTACACACAGTACTGACCTCTGATAAATGACAGGCAGAATCTTTCATTTTTTAAAGATGAGGGTACACACATGGTACACACCTCATGCAGGTGTAGAGAGATGTCCATTTACCTAGTTCATATCTTTACTTGGAGTTCAGGATACTGCACTTTTCTGGCTCTCCTCCTACAATGTGTTTTCCCCTCTGGAAACAACTCCAGCCATCACCCCCTCCCTGTGCGGGTACCACAAGTACTTGGCCCTCTTTTTTTCTCCATTAACACCTTTTGGACAACTCAGTAGTTCATTTGGATTCCATTTCCAGGCCATGGATGCATTAGTGCAAATTCTGCTTTCATGTTTTCTTGCTTCCTCAAAATGAATATGGACAGGAGCGAACTTGTTGTTTTCTCACCCTCAGGATCTCATTCATTTCTCGCTTCTCAAACGCCTGTCAGTCTCTCCACTGGCTGCCCATCACACAAATGTTTCAGTTCAAGCTGCTTACCCTCTCCTACAAAACACTAATACAGCCCCCCTATATATCTCAGAGCCAGGGGAGGACTGGGACCTTTTGGCCAAGGGGGCAAATACAAACAAGTGGCCCTTTTACGGTCGATTGCAACATTTTTGACCAAGCCCACTTTGCTAAGGTCACACACTTTGTTTAAGTTATGCCCATTTTTAATTAAACTATTTCCATTTTACATTGTGCCTGCACACATTTTCAAGTTTACCCCCTCTCTCCCTTACAAGTACTTGGGTGAGATCCTGAATCGCTAAGTCCTCACCCCTGGGTACACTTTCTATGTTAATAATTATACTTTCCCAACGTATCCTTTGTTCTTAATTAACTGGAGGGCTGAATAACACTGGCTCATGAACTAAAGTGCTAACTAACACCAGCTATAAACTGCAGCGCGGCGCAATTTTTTAGGCCACGCCCCTTTCTCCGCCCCAATTAGGACACACCCACTAAGTACTTAATGAGATGGCCAAAAAGACACAGACAGACAGATAGATAACCACAAACATAGACACACAGCCCGATAGTGATAAACAGACAGAAAGACAGTGAAATAGACAGACAGAGATAGAGATTTGGATAGAGAGACACAAATTAATGACACAAAGGCACAGTAAAATGGCAATATCATTATATACTGGTAGCAATCTGGTAATTTTAAACTTACTGTTGTGTTCAGTTGTAGTCAGTCGCTTGGCCATACCTTTGGCCAGGGAGACCTTCTTGTACCTTTTACATGACCTCTGCCCCTATCTATCTGTCCCTCTCTCTCTCTGTATATCTATCTATCTAACTCTGCTATCTATCTATCTATCTAACTCTGCTATCTATCTATCTAACTCTGCTATCATCTATCGTCCCTTCTCTCTGTATCTAATCTATCTAACTCTGCTATCTATGTATCTATCTAACTCTGCTATCTATCTAACTCTGCTAACTATCATCTATCTAAACTTGCTATCTATCTATCTAACTCTGCTATCTATCTAACATCTATCTATCTACTTGCATCATCATCATCTAACTCTATCATCTATTCTATCTACTATCTATCTATCTATCTAACTATGCTTATCTACTCTAGTCTATCTAACTCTGCTATCTATCTAACTCTGCCTATTCATCTATCTACTATCTATCTAACTCTGACTATCTATCTATCTAACTCTGCTATTATCTATCTAACTCTGCTATCTATCTATATATCTATCTATCTAACTCTGCTATATATCTATCTGTCACTCTCTCTTCTGCTATCTATCTATCAACTATCTGCTATATCTATCTATCTATCTATCTATCTATCTCTGCTATCTATCTATCTCTGACTATATATCTATCTATCTATCTATCCCTCTCTCTCTCTGCTAATACTATCTAACTCTGCTATCTATCTATCTATCTATCTATTATCTATCTAACTCTGCTATCTATCTATCTGTCCCTCTCTCTCTTGCTATCATCTATCTAAACACTGTATCTATCTATCTATCTAACTTGCTATCTATCATCTAACTCTGCTATCTATCTATCTATCTATATATCTATCTGTCTCTCTCTCTTGCTATATATCTATCTATCTAACTCTGCTATCTATCTATCTATCTATATAACTCTATCTATATCTATCTATCTATCCTCTCTCTCTCTGCCTTATATATATATCTAACTCTGACTATCATCTATCTATCTATTCTATCTATCTATCTATCAATCTATCTATTCTATTCCAACTCTGACTATCTATCTATCTGTCCCTCTCTCATCTGCTATCTATCTATACACTGCTATCTATCTATTAACTATCTATCTATCTATCTATCTATCTATCTATCTATCTATCTATCTAACTCTGCTATCTATCTATCTAACTCTATCTATCTATCTATCTAACTCTGCTATCTATCTAGTAGGAGAAGGCCGGGAGCGCAGAGGCCGTCTGTATGTTCTGCGCCATCGCGCGTGACGTCATCGCGCCGGCGCGCGCGACGTCATCGCGCCGGCATGCGCGTGACGTCATCGCGCCGGTGGAGTCCGCCGGGGAGTCCGGAACTAGGGGCACAAGTCAGTAAAACATTCGGGGCACTTTGCAAAACATCCGGGGCACGTGCCCCGAATGTTTTAACGTAGATACGCCACTGCTTGTCCCTATTCCCACCTAAATTTAAAACCCACAAGCTACCTAAATCAGGTAGAAAAGAACATCCCAGGCCAGCAGGTATCAGGTTAACAAATTTTTGTGGAGGAGGAGAGAGACATTGGTTATGAAGTGACAGGAAGTAGCTCCAGCAGGTCTCGTTAGTGAAGTTAATCACGGCGCACAAACCGATGGGTCTTTGCTTAGACATGAACACTGTGCTGACACTTCAAACAAGAAAATGGAAGAATGGGCAGTGGGATACAAGAAATAAGTCACTTATGTATTATGTTCTCCTCTCATCCACCGTAATCGCCACTTCCCACACCCATATTCTGTGCTCACGCTGCGCCTTTGCTCTGGAATTCCCTCCATCATCACAGAACATTAATATATATTGTACAATGATCGTACAATAATTTGTTCTATCAGGCCAGTTTACATTTTTTTTGTTGGACAATCTAAACGTACAATCCACGGATTGTACGATCAGATTTTAGCATCTATGGCCACCTATAGATAACACCCCTCCCATTGACCCTAAATGATCCTACCCACTAATTAAAATAATTTACTTACAGCCTACCAATTCACTTCCTCTAGACTGTAAGCATAATACATATTATATGTAATGGGTTGGACTGGATGGACATATGTCTTTATTCAACCTCAAATACTATACTATATTCCTTACACTTGTATGTATGACTGTATTATATATACTACATGTATGACTATGTAATTCTAAAGTGCCATGAAAGATGTTGAGGCTATATAAATCCATTTAGAAATGACTAGTTTCTGGGTTATATAGAAAAATGTAATGTTGACCATAATTCCTCTATAAATTCACCTTATCTAGATTTTTGAGGTAAATACTGTAACGGCTCCCTATAGAAAGGTGTTTTAGTGAAAGAATTCTGTCATGTAGCCTTTAACCCAGATACAGTAGTTTATGGAAATAATAATCATTTTGTTCTCCTTTCAGCCTCTAGACAAGTGAGGTCCATATAATACTACTCTATGGCAAATGACAAATTAATAAATAAAAAGGGATTAAAGGAGAAGTAAACCCCATTTTTTATACTATACAATCTGAAAACAACCCCCCTAAAAACACCAATAAGGTATAAAATACCACTCCAGTAAATTGTACTAAAGTAAATGTAAGCATATTAAGAACTGGATGAAGTATCTGTGTGTATGTGCAGTGTCAGACCACACCTCCTGACCTCAGTCACATGCTTCCTTGCTGCATCTGTCCTGTAAAACGATTGGCTAGAGATTATTAATGGGTGTGACCAACTGTAACACGTTTCTGCCATAGCTAAGGACTGAGCATGTGCAGAACATAATGGTCATTGACCAAACTGTGTGATACTAGAATGCTGTGACATAAAGCACAAACGATATGTTATTTAGGTAAATTTCCCAGCACCCGAATCAAAATGAAATGTAAGACACAGATTACTGGTTTTATATCAAGGTCTTCTGCCTTCTGGTTCGGTGTTGTTCTGTGGCTTTAGTTGTCCTTTAAGTTTGCATTGATGAATATGTGTTGTCTAAAGCAAATTATGCACTGAACTGATTAATAAGAAACTTTCTCACAAGGCTCCTATGGTAAATTATAAGGTTCACTAGGCCCCTAAAATGTATTTTATTCTTACAGGGCAACTTGGGAATGTGACTAACATCTTAGTACATTATTACATGTCTAGGTAATGAAGGGTATTACAGCGCAGTGTATGTGGTTCATCGCATAACTTTCCCCTTAAAGATCTCAGGATTCCTAAAAAAATGAATTAAATACCTTACAACACTGAAGTGCAGTACACTAATATTTGTACAATGGAGAGATTGCTATACAGCCCCCTATGACCATGGACATTAGTCACCGCGTCCCAATGCAGGACAAGTAAACTGATCCACTGTTTGCTCCTATTAGCTTTGGTTTAACATTCAGTGCAGTATCCATCCATCTATGGCAGATTCCTTATTCAATTTGCAGAGAAGAAGTGGTCCAAGCTACAGGCATTTGACCCAATAATTTATTGTATTTCATTCAGTTTTCCCACCTGTAGATAACCATTGGAAATTGTCGTTAAAGGAGAACTAAACCCAATTTTTTATACTCCAGAATCTGAAAACAAACCCCCTAAAAACCCCGATAAGTTATAAAATCCCACTCCAGTAAATTGTATTAAAGTATATGCAAGCCTGTTAAGAACTGGATGAATTATTTGTGTGTATGTGCAGTGTCAGACCACACCTCCTGACCTCAGTCACATGCTTCCTTGCTTTATCTGTCCTGTAAAAGGATTGGCTAGAGATTATTAATGGGTGTGACCAACTGTAACAAGGGTCTGCCATAGCTAAGGACTGAGCATGTGCAGAACATAATAGTCGTTGACCAAACTGTGTGATATTAGAATGCTGTGAAGTAAAGCACAAACCATATGTTATTTAGGTAAATTTCCCAGCGCCTGTATCAAAATGAGAGGTAAGACACAGATTACTGGTTTTATATCAAGGTGTTCAGCCTTCTGGTTCAGTTTTGTTCTGTGGCTTTAGTTGTCCTTTAACATCCTAGTTGATGTACGCATGATTAGCAGTGGGTTAACAGCAATATAGCTGTCAGGTTCCAACAATATGAGGAATTTTAATGCTAATTTTCTGTTAAAATAATGTCCACTGGTTGTTTTCTGAAAACATTCCAGTGAGATTATATATACCGGTAGCTTGTCACTCCTGCCCTGCGGGGGCCTAATCAGTGTTTACATCTTTTACTTGGAATTCACCAACTCACAGCTATTTTAGACACTGCATATGTATGGCTGGAAATATGTTCCTTAAGGCCTCAAATTCATTTAGATTTATAAATCCGGCCCAGAGCAACAAAAATCTACACTTTACCCCTCTATAATCAGCTGTGAAGGCGATTGAATTTAACTAAACCCATTGAAAGTACCCAGGGTGAGTAAGAGGTCCACTCCTGTTTTAGTAGTAGGGTTGCCAACCATTCAGTATTTAATCGTGTTGTCCCAGAATGATTTGCTCACATCATGGTAACTAAACCCCATTGCCAGGTGAGTATTACAGGACTTCATTTAGAGTAATTAATGATAAAATTGTAGAACAAAACAAACCAGGACAACATTTAATTCAACAGAGAAACCAAACAGCAGCTTTTATTGACTCTCCCAACACAAGTTGCACACAGGTGCACACAAGTAAAATGATACTCAGGGAATATCAGACTGGTTATGTAACATTTCTAAACAAAGACATTGTTTTACCATTCAGCAGACCCTCTCTTTACAGATTGTTGTTATGTTTACCACGGGGTGAATATCAAATGTAATGTTTAAAGGACATCTCCACCCTCATAAGAACATCTTTTAGAAAGAATGTCCTCTTTAAAATATGTTGATATATCATAGTTTGTCCTGTGAATTCATTACTGTATGCCTGATATGGTTCTGGATGTCTCATAGGAACTGAGCAATTTAGTGACCTGTACTGAGCCTGGGCATGCTCAGAAGAGGCAGACAGGGGATTAACATTCAATCATTGGCTGTGATGTCAACTGTCAAATCCATAACTGACATTTACTAACTGGAAGAACCAGGAAGCAGAAACAGGGAAACAGGACATTGTGCAGGATTTCATGTTAGACTTACATATTTCACATTTCAATCTATTACCGTTTAGGGTTTTGGGGTGATTTACCTGTATGTAAGTTTTCATTTTGGAGCTGGACTTGCCCTTTAAACCTTTGGAACACTAGAATAAACTGTAATAAAATCATCAGCTGATTTAAACTGTCATTTCAAGGTTAAAGGGGAAGTTCAGTGCAAACACATATGCTTTTCAGTAAAAAGAGCAGTATTTTTCCACCCCAATGACCTTAATCTGCCAATTCAGCATTGTGTCTGTGTATAAATAAATGCAACCAAAATACTGACTTCCTGATTGCAGGACCCCTAGTAGAGACCGTTATGGTCTTGCCCTTGACCCAGCGCCTGGGTTGATTCAGTTGCTCAGTAGAGATCTGAGCATGTTTGACCCATCCCAACAGCCAATCAGTAGAAATTACTGTTAGGAACATTCCAAGGATGTGGCGCATCCTGGGAAGAAGAAGGACCGTTAGAACCTGAAATGTCAGCTCACTAATGTCAACAGCAGGGAATAGCAAAGGGTATGAAATCAACAGATTTTTCAAAATGGAAGAGAATATGTAGAATAACTAAGTATGCATTACACAAACTAACAATTTAACAAATATTGATAATTTCCACTGAACTGTCCCTTTAACTCTACTCCCCAAAACAAAAATCCATTAAAGGTAGGAAAGCCCCACAAACCTAGAGCTCGCTAGGTTTAAAAACCTGAAATCGGCTGCTAAAATTACATACCAGACCTGGTTCCAGGGCCCTTCTGCTGTTTTTCCGCATGGTTCAGTAAAAGGGGCCAGACCGGCAGCCGCATCTGTGATTGGCTGAGACTCAGCTAATCATTGACACGGCAGCTGGTCTGACCCCTTTTGCTGCTTTTGTGTGGAAGAGCAGCAGTAGGCAGCCGAGGGAACGAGGTCTGGTAAGTACCTTTAGCAGCCGATTTCAGGGTTTTAAACTTAGCGTCTAGGGTTGGGGGGATTTCCTACCTACCGGATTTTTGTTTTTGGCTGAGATGTAATGCCTAACTCAAAGGTAGCCGGAGGGAGGGGGAGAGCTCTGCTGCACATGCCAAAAACCTCTTAGAGGAGCAGGAAGAGGATATGGATTACACACAGACAGGCTTCCTACTCTTTAGTTTCCCGGACTTTCATCAGGCCCTGCAGGTCAATGTCCATTGATTTGTATTGTAAAGAATCACCCCACCATTTGCAGGATTTTCACATGCAGGCCCCCTATACATGAGTGGATCTTTTAGTGTATTTAATTTTTAAAGGGTATCATCAATGAATAGACTTCATTTTTTTCAATTTAATTAAAGAATGGGAACTAACCTCCCGTTCTTCAATTAAACGATCAGGAAAAGACAGGGAAGTTAGAGTTCTTACCCTAGATCACGCTCCAGCGCTGGCTTCTTTCACATGTCCAGTCAGATGCACTGTATGCACATACGTTATGTGCATGCATGCACAGTGCAAGCTCCATCGGGACCTGTCAGAGGTTGAGCTTAAGTGTTTAGTGTTCCTTGCCTGCTCCTGAGACATACATAGCTCCTTTACCTCCTGTTCTTTAATTAAACTAAAACAAAAATAAAGTCTATGAGTGGTTATACCCTTTAAATCGGTATTAGAATTGATTTCTTGAGTGTCTGGGCTCAATGAACTAGTGGAACAGAACTGGACCTGCAGGGGTTCTATGCTGAAAGTTTTTACTGCAAATCTTTAATTAGGAATTGCCTATAAAGATAAGGTAATGCAACAATTAAATGAGTTTCTAGACTGTTAGTCAGAGGCCACACTAGCCAAGTACGGAAACGCACCTGAAAAGCACAATCGCAATGCAGAATGTTAGATTGTATGTATTTACACAAATATTCTGTTATCAGAGTGCGCGCAATCTGCACCAAAAATGGAGATTGCATACACTCCGTGCATACAGTGGGGCCTGTCACATCTGAATACACTGACATGCAACTCTCATGAGCGATTGGAAGTACTTAAGAATCTTGCCAGTGTGGCTTAGCCCTAAGACCAGACTGGACCAAACAGTAACATGCATTACCGTCCGTTTGCACTGCAATTTGCCCTATAGTCGAATCGAAGTGCATAATATCCGCAAAAAATGGTGATCACATGCACTCCCATTATAAACACGTGAGAAAAAACGCAAGTGTGTCCTAGCTCTAAGTCAGGACTCAGGAGAAATAAATATTTGGGCTAGGCCACACTTGCCCTAGTGTCAGTGTGTGAGAATCAGAGTAGCGCCTGTCAATGTGGGTGGCCACATATATAATATAGACCAGCATTATTTTACATACCAGTGGGCAAGGATAATCTGCAGATTTAGGAATTAGTCTACCCTGCTGTTGTGAAATATAAGGTTATTACAATTCAAGTGCCATGACCATATGTCAGAGGTCACTAGACTCATATTTCTATTATCCTTGTATTTTAAATTAGGAAGCGCATTATTATTTTATACAAGTTAAAGTAACACATCACATTGTGAACTTCTAATTATACATGGTTAGCAGATGCTAAATAAATCAAGGTTAAAGGGCAATAATGTACTTCAATTTTAAAAAGTAATAATAAAGTACACTACCTACCAAGAATGCTGGCTTCAGCACCACAGAAACCGTAACCAACAGAAACTGTATCTTCATTTTTCCTTAAAATATAACAATAATATAGTTATGACTAATGTGATGAGATAACATTTAATTTATAGTGCTTACAAAAAATTGAGAAAGGGGCTAAAATGTATTTATGATTTAAAACAAAAGATCCTTATCCCCTGAGATTAATTATCCCCTGCGCATGCCACTGTCCTCTCAGAGGATAAGGAGGAGGCAGAAACCTTTGATACATGAAGACAGCTCCTACTCTTCAGTTTCCAGGACTTTGGTCAACAAACACTGCAGGATAACAATATGGAGCAAAGGTGTAAGGTAAGGATTTCTTTAAAATACATAGTGGGGACAGTTGTATTTAAACAATGGAACCATTGTAATTGCAAAAAACAATATCCCGTTTTACAAATTGTAGTAATGTAATTTTACTAAAAAATATTATAAGTGTTTGGCACTTGTCTGTATGCTAGGCCACTCTGTCATGATTCTGATTGGGATTTGCACAATGTAGCCGGCCCCAATGGCTGCATTGCGCTCCTGTCCGTCATTAAAACGCATGCAAACACCATTTTTGGTGCATATTGAAACTATTGCGATTTAGGACTATTGTTTAAATTGCAAGCACAGCGTGCTCAGGGGCACAAAAGCTTTGCACAAATCACAATGAGTTTCTTGAGCTGGGTACACACCATACAATAATTTGGCCCGACCGACCGATATTTCAGTGCTTCGGTCGGTCGGGCCGAATTATAGCATGGCGGCTCCGACTGATCGCAGACCATTCCTTTGTCTGAATCGGACAAAAGCAAGATCGGACGGGTCTAAAAACCATGACTGATCGCGCGGGCCTCTATGGACCGCACGATCGGTCACGGCTAACTGTTGGACCAGCAGTCATTCTTCCTGGTCTACCGGACGAAAGTCTCGAACGGTCGGTCAGGAGGAAGAATTGTAATGTGTGTAACAGCCTTTAGTGTTTCTGAAAGATGAAATCCACATTAACATTCAGAAAGGAAAATACCTGATCTCCGCCAAAGCTTGGTATCTTGGCCACACTAACATGCACCCTGCAGGGCCGTCTCATGCCACAGTCTGATCACAGTCTCCCCAGCCTGCAGTCTTCTTTATTCTCGATTAAATAAGGGCCAAAGGATGCTTATTTGGTCTAAAGTCTTTTGTCTAAAAGAGGAAAAGTTACATTTACATAACAGATTATATTTATTACATTTACAGTACATGTAGCTTTGTTCTCAACTGTATTCATTTGAAGCTTATAGTTTTAAGTTAACAGTGGAACTTTTACTTGCTATTTACTGCTGAAAATTTTCAGAATAAAAAAAAATATTAATGGAAACTTCACCTTACTTATATGGTCACAACATTCTAATCTGTTTTGTACAACTTGGATTTGTGGGAAATGTTTCTGGGGTAGAACGTTTGATTACATACTCATGGATGACTTTTGTCTGTTTTGGAGATAAAGGAAGATTGTAAGATTGTTAAGTTTCCATTTCCACTGACAAACTAACCAGGCTGAAGGTTTAAGGGCTAGGTCCCACTACGCGTTTCTGTCCACTTTTCTATCTGCAATGACATTTTATTTTCAATGGAAATTACAGCAACCAGTTTCCACTGTGCAGTGTGGGCAACTTACAGTTAAATCTCTTGAAAAACAGCCAATTAGGAGCGCAATCATATTTCTCACAAGGAAACAAAAACAATAAACACACAACAAAAACACAACAAAAGCCCAAATTTCATTATTTGGTAGCTATTGCAATGGAAAATTTGGTGCCAATACGTGCAAACTGCATTTACAAAACAACAATGAGAAGAAACAAACGATTCAGGCTGCGGCCCTACTACAGCCCACGGTAATGAACGTGAAATGTACAAATGCAATGTAGCACATTTCACACGTTACCATGCCTTTGTGGTGAAATTTCGGTAATAATCCGTAACACAGCACGTGCGTTTCAGCAAACAAATTCTATCCCATGCGCTCCGAAAACAGATTGCAGCGCAAAAGCAACATTAAATCGCAACAGCTTCAGAGTCATTTTCTTTGTAGACAAAATTTTCGTTTATTTCCATACCCTAAGCAAGTAATCCCAGGCATTTTTATAATGTCTGTAGGCATGTTTCCATACATATATAGAGCATTTAGGGGATCTTGGTTTACGTTTAGAGACGAGGAATAAGCAGGATTTATTGTTGGGGAAATTATACCACAGAAACATAATGGGCCCAGATTCCTTTTGTTGTTTTATTTCTGTATTTTACAAACCACTAAACTGTGTCCACAATGGAACACTGGGTATGGACCATTGTGTTCTGTGTTTTTGTAATCCATAAAAAGGAGTAAATAAAACATGTTATGGTTTGTTGTTGAAGGGAATGTGCTATAAGTTACCGTGTTTTATGTACCATAGTTACCCTATATTATGTACTGTAGTTACCCTGTTTTATGTACTATAGTTACCCTATTTTATGTACTGTAGTTACCCTGTTTTATGTACTATGGTTACTGCTGTTTTATGTACTATAGTTACCCTGTTTTATGTACTGTAGTTACCCTGTTTTTATGTACTATAGTTACCCTATTTTATGTACTATGGTTACCCTGTTTTTGTACTGTAGTTACCCTGTTTTATGTACTGTAGTTACCCTGTTTTATGTACTATAGTTACCCTATTTTATGTACTATGGTTACCCTGTTTTATGTACTGTAGTTACCCTGTTTTATGTACTGTAGTTACCCTGTTTTATGTACTATAGTTACCCTATTTTATGTACTATGGTTACCCTGTTTTATGTACTGTAGTTACCCTGTTTTATGTACTATGGTTACTCTGTTTTAATGTACTATATTACCCTGTTTTTGTACTGTAGTTACCCTGTTTATAGTACTATAGTTACCCTATTTTATGTACTATGGTTACCCTGTTTTATGTACTGTAGTTACCCTGTTTTATGTACTATAGTTACCCTGTTTTATGTACTATAGTTACCCTATTTTGTGTACTGTAGTTACCGTTTTATGTACTGTAGTTACCCTGTTTTTTGTACTGTAGTTACCCTGTTTTTTGTAATGTAGTTACCCTGATTTATATACTGTAGTTACCCTGTTTTATGTACTGGAGTTATCCTGTTTTATGTACTGGAGTTACCCAGTTTTATGTAATGTAGTTACCCTGTTATATAATGTAGTTACCCTGTTTTATGTATTGTAGTTACCCTGTTTTATGTACTGTAGTTACCCTGTTTTATGTAATGTAGTTACCCTGTTTTATGTAATGTAGTTACCCTGTTTTTTGCAATGTAGTTACCCAGATTTATATACTGTAGTTACCCTTTTGTATATACTGTAGTTACCCTGTTTTATGTAATGTAGTTACCCTTTTTTGGTAATGTAATTACCCTGTTTTATGTACTGTAGTTACCCTGTTTTTTGTAATGAAGTTACCCAGATTTATATACTGTAGTTACCCTTGTTTTATGTAATGTAGTTACCCTGTTTTATGAAAATTAATGTAGTTACCCTGTTTTTGCAATGTAGTTTACCCAGATTTATATACGTAGTTACCTTTGTATATACTGTAGTTACCCTGTTTATGTAATGTAGTACCCTTTTTTGGTAATGTAATTACCCTGTTTTATGTACTGTAGTTACCCTGTTTTTTGTAATGAAGTTACCCAGATTTATATACTGTAGTTACCCTTTTGTATATACTGTAGTTACCCTGTTTTATGTAATGTAGTTACCCTTTTTTGGTAATGTAATTACCCTGTTTTTTGTAATGTAGTTACCCTGTTTTATGTAATGTAGTTACCCTGTTTTATGAACTGTAATTACCCTGTATTTTGTAATGTAGTTACCCAGTTTTATGTAATGTAATTACCGTTTTTGTAATGTAGTTACCCAGATTTATATACTGTAGTTATCCTGTTTTTTGTACTGTAGTTACATCCAACATATTTCTCTGGCTCCACCGTGTAGTGTTAAAAAAATCCTTACCTTACCCCTCTGCTCCATGTGGTTCCTACTGCAGTGTCTAGCCAAAGTCCCAGAAAGTGAAGAGCAGGAGCCTGTCTATGTGTAAAAAGGTTTCTGCCCCTTACCTTTCCTCTGAGAGGTTCCTGGCATGTGTAGTGGAGCACTCACCGCCCCCCCCCCCCCGATCCCTCTTTGCTGCCTGGTTCCCTACCCTGAAACCCTTTTTCCGTAGTGTAGAGGACCCTAGCCCACCTTCAAACGCCTTGTTTGTTTGCTAAAAAATCATCAGGAATGTACTTACATCGCTTTGTTCCCTCTGTGTTTTGCACTGCCAGCAGCTGCATCTGTGATTAGCTACCGCTCAGGTACATTCGGATTTCAGAGCCGAGTCAGACCCGGATCCCATCTCTATTTACAACCAATTGTGAGGAAGGTCTTTAACCCATTAGGTCCCCTAATGTCCACCCCCAAAACTATAATTTCCCCCACTACTGGCCCCACTATGTAATGTGTAAAAATCCTTACCTCACATCCCAGCTCCAAATGGTTCTCCTGGAATTCCCCACCAAAGTCCCAAAAACTGCCCACCAGGAGGATAGCAGAGTCCATATAGGATTCTGCCTCCTGTCTCTCCTCTGGGAGAATTATGTCCTGCGCACTGCAGCCCCCCCTCCCTCTCCCTCCCGTTTTGCAATCCCTCCCCCTACCATAAAACCCCTTTGGCATATAATAGCCATCCTTCCCCCAGACCCAAACGCTATAAAAGATTTTACAGGACCTCCCCCGATCTTTACTTACCTTACCTCCCTCCCGCGGCGTTCTGTGCAGCCGGCAGCCGCATCCGTGATTGGCTGCCTCTAAGCCAATCATGGACGCGGCTGCCGGTCTGGCCCACTGCTTGCAGTCTCATGCATTCAGAGGGCCTGTACAGTACGAAGAGGTAAGGTAAGTAAAGTTCAGGGGGAGTTCCTGTAAAATCTTTTATAGCGTTTGGGTCTGGGGGAAGGAAAGCTACTATATGGCAAAATTCTGAAAATGGGGTGGACATGCCCTTTAAACAGAAACCAAAGGAGATCTGCTATACATTACATATCCTGAATTTTCATCATGAAAACACATTCCAGACATTTCCTATAGAGCTCTATGCTAGCTTTATGGTTCCAAACATTATAATTGCTGTTCTTTCCATTTCTTCTTCTGCTTCTGTTTTAGTCCACTCGTTTATGGACTGTATCTCCTACCACAGTTTTTGAACTATAAAAGTCGGACATGCAGGACATAAGAATGTTTCTGTTGTATAAGCCATTAGAAGCATTTCTGAGATAACAGAAAATTTGTGCACATTTTTTTGCAAATAGATTTTTAGTCTCTTGATTACATTCACCTGTGTCTCTCTGACATACACACACAAACACACAAATTTGAACTCAAAGTTTGAAATTTACATGCACAATTGAACTTTAAACTTAAAGGGTATGTCCATCCTAAAAAAATGTTTTGGCCATATTGAATCTCTCTCTTGCCCACCCCCAATCGCCAATTTAGATCTGTAATAAAAGGTTCTGAATCATACTTACAGACCTTCACTCCTGCGGCTGTCTTCTCGCTGTCTTCTCTGTCTCTCTACTAACCGGAAGCAACAGAGAGGGACTGGACTGGCAGCCATGTCTGTGATTGGATGCTGGCTAACAGTAACTTTGTGTTTGAGAAATGCATGTCAAAGCATGAGGTTTGTACCGTGTTAGCCATAAGTAAGAAAACAGAAGTAGAGCTGTGATACCTTTTATTGGCTAACTAAATAAAAAAATTAAGCAAGCTTTCAGGAGTCCTAAGCCCCCTTCATCAGGCTGGATGTTACCAAATGCATGTGGCATTATTTGTGGTATTATTCCTTCTTTAAAAACATAACTTGAATAGTAAATGGTATCAGCAGCACATGCCGATCTTAAAACTAACATTTTTTCAATTCAGTGACTATAATTTTCCAATCCAGCGATTTCTCTGTGTATTAATATTATTCTATTACCGACTTCCTATTTGAAGGACCCCAAATACTGTCCATTATAGTCTCAGTCCTTGGTTTGATTTAGTTACTCAGTAGAGAACATTCCAAGAAAGTAGAAGAACCACAACCTGACATAGCAGCTCACTACTGACCACAACAAAACATAGCACCCTCAGAAGGCAAAAACTTTGAATGTATATCACTCTCTTTAACGAATGGACTATAGGCAGTCTTGGAGTTACAAACCAGCTTCTGTAGGTTTGTTCTTAAGTTGAATTTGCATGTAAGTTGGAAAAGGCACAAATACCTATTCTGCCAGAATGGGGACAATAATTATCCTTAAATATCTGGTTAATAATGGAGGTAATAAAGTACAAAATATATATCAGGGGTGTACTGTAAGAGTGAACATTCCCTTTAAATGCAACTTAGAATGGAATCAAGAGAGAAAAATATTATTCTCCCTCTTTACAAGGCACTGGTAAGGCCACATTTGGAATATGCGGTGCAGTTTTGGAATCCCATATACAAAAGGGACATCTTGGAAATTGAGGCAGTTCAGAGAAGGGCAACTAAATTAATAAGGGGAATGGAGGGGCTTGAATATGCAGGCAGATTAGACAAGTTAGGGCTGTTTACATTGGAGAAGCGGCGGTTGCGTGGGGACATGATAACCTTATACAAATATATTAATGGCCCATACAGTGAACTCTCTGGTGCATTGTTCACTAATAGGTCATATCAGAGGACTCGTGGACATCCTTTAAGGTTGGAAGAAAAGAAGTTTCATCTTCAAGTTAGGAGAGGTTTCTTTACAGTGAGAATGGTGAAACTGTGGAACTGTCTTCCAGCAGAGGTGGTAATGGCAAGTTCATTGAATAACTTTAAAAAAGGCCTGGATAAGTTTCTAAAACTAAAAAATATTGAGAATTACTGGTATTAATGCATATAGATCTGGTTGATCCAGGGATACTTTCCGATTGCCGTTTGGAGTCAGGAAGGAATTTTTTCCCCCCTTTTTTAGCTGGGGTTTTTTGCCTTCCTCTGGATCAACTGTTAGGTAGGGTTAAAAAAAAAAAAAAAAAAAAGGGAATAGGTTGGACTTGATGGACGAATGTCTTTATTCAACCTTAATTACTATGTGACTATGTGACTATGAGTCAGATGTTTGCAGCATTTTTAAAAATGGATTGTGGTGCCACAGCTTTGTGATCGGCTGTTTTCAACAGTTGCTTCTGGTACAGTGCAATATGGGAAAATGGGAGGGTTGGGGCCCATTGAACATTGTTGGGTAGCGAACCAGTGGTGGATCACCTGGCTGTACGCTCCTGCAGATCCCCATGCTGTACAGGATTTGCCCTTATGCCCCTTCATTTGCTCCAATTGTAAGTAAGAGATGTATATAAGTTGGATGTTAGTAACCCAGGGACTGCCTGTACAGTAATCCACGCTCAACTATTCATACCTGTGGCATATTTTATAAATAAATATAAAGCTTCAAATTTGGCAAAAAATAAAATATCAAATGTATGTAAAGTTGCAGCAAAGAATAAAAAATACTTTCTCACATTACTACAAGAGCTTATCACCATAATAACATCTAGAAGAGAGATCTGAGTTACTTTTCAAACACAGTGAATGAGAACCACACAAATTTGTAAAGCCAACATCTCCTTCAGAAATCTTGTCATCTGTAATTATGAAGAATTTAGTATATTATATTAGTATTCATGGGATTATTAACGGACACACACATCTAAATGATCCGATATGATCCAGTGTTCTAATATCTAATTTATTGTGGTTATTGTCCAAATGTATTGGTTAGTGCAAACTGGGAAAAACATGGTTAAATCATCCACAGACCTGGATATTAAGTGACTAGTTCAGTATAGTCTATGTATCAATATTAGATATAAAGCCCCATAGTTAATTATACAGCTTGTTGTAGATGTACATGGTAGATGAGATGATGTCTACAGTTATCACTGCAACCTATTGCGCTCTGATATTTAAATTAATCATTACATACATACTGATTTTAAATCAAACCTTAACACACACAGGGTAATGCAATAAAAGTTCTTATTGTTTAAAATGGTGCTAATTTTGCCCCAACCAATCGGATGTTAGCTTTCAAATGTTAAATAAGATATGATTGGTTGGGGCAAAATTAGCACCATTTTTAATTATAAGAACTTTAAATGTTTTATTATTTTATTGCCCCCTGTCCCCATGGATGCCATCTATATAAACTGTCTCCTTTCACAGCTTAATTCCAGAGCAAGCTCATATGAGAGATGCTAATGACGATTACTTCACTACCTTCCAGAGATTAGGTTTGCCAGGTTGGGCTCCACATTCCGGGTCTACAATCCTCCTAATTATCAAGTTATTGCTGGATTGTTACATTCTGTGTATAGTTTTCCATTTGGAAAACAACAAACAAATAATGTCAGCAGTGCAGGTCCCTCTAGGACATGAAAGGTGTAGTCATAGGGAAATGCCACACATTGTGGCATGGACTGATTCAAACATAATCTTTGTTGTTCTTCTTGGCAGCTTCAAAGTTTCATACCTCTGTTAACAAAATGTGCTAAAAGTCATCACATGACCATGATATATATAATAACAGAACAGACCACTGAATTGTAAAATACCTACATTTGGGGAAAGGGTTGATATATTTAGTTTCTTAAACATGCACCTCATTGGCTAATCACAGTTGTCCATTCAGGAAGATCTTTTAGTTGAGTGGTTGTTAATTCTGAGATGCAGGTCTCTCTCGCCCTGCTGGTCATCTCGTTAGCATACTACAGTCTCATGGGTGTCAGCTGATCCTGCCCATAGGCATTGAGGTTAGGAGTATTTTTATGTATTGATCAATCTTTGAGTTAAGCTAAGCAGACAAATGTTTAATTATAGGCATATCCCATTGCTTCTGATGGCCTATTATAAGTGATGTGAATGTTTTAAAATGGGCCAAACCCATTGCTGTCAGCTGCTGAATTAGTTGTTCAGGCCAGAAAATAACTGGTCATTTTTATTCACCTGAATGACTAATCCCCATACAAAGAATAGGGAGATTGATCAAGTGACTGTTTTTCTGAATCATTGCAAAGTCTGACCCTTTCCAATGGAATCCATGTAGTTTATGTCTAAAGTAAACATGTATATGGTCATGTTTAAGTCTTTCCATGCAGAAACAGTATTTCTTTTAGTCTATGGGCAACTTTACTGCTGGCCATACACTGAACTGATGTCACAGCCTTTCATTCCCACACCTCTTCTTCCTTCCCTGTAACTTTTTCCTGTTGGATCATGTTTTGTAATTGACAATGTGGCCGTAACACAGTCACAAAGTGATATGGCCGGATGGTTTTCTGAACTTCGCAGTAACCTTGGGAGGTAAGTATGCAGTGTATGGACAACTTAAGTCTTAAAACCTTGTATTCTAACTAGCTTATCGTCATTGCAAAATGGGGCCTGCTGCCCTACAATAGTGTGAATAATGATTTGAGGTGTTTTTTTCAATGGAAAGTTTACATTGCCATTGTCCACCCAGAAATCAGATTTGTAGCATTGTAGGTGCTCAATGTGTCAGTTGGTAGAGTTTCTGATTCAAACACACATTAAGGGCTAGGCCCCACTAGGCTGTTTTGGTAGCGCAGAGCTCAATGCACCCCAATAGAAGTGGATGTGGATGGCCCCACTATCCCTGCTGCCCTGCGATGCCGACACTATTCATGGCGCATGCGATCACTAAACTGCGATAGGGTTACATCAATCGCAGTGCAGGGTACTGCACATGAATCTTGTGCCGTTATTTCGCTGCGTGATGAGATGCGTGTGCACTGCCTAATGGGGCATTGCTCTTAATAATTAATTGTACTTTCATTTTTCCCCATTATGATACCACAATACTGTATAACAAAGGTCCCAGCTGGATACCTCATTAAACACAAGCATGTTATTTGCTTGCTTGGTGTGTGCATCGTACTTAAATAAGAATATCACTCCCTATTGAAGGATACTGTTCCTTAAATAAGATTACCCCAAGTAGGGGGAGCAGATTTCCTCCGGTGCTGCTCCAACTTGCAATGGCTATTAACTTGTATAAAATATCCCTCCTTAAACAACACTCCCTATCCTTAAATAATGATACCTTAATAACTATACTTAAATAGTGATCCTTAAATTAGAATACTAATCAATAAATTGTAGTCAGGAGCGCTATTTTACAACAAGAGTTGAAAAAACATTTTTCTGACTTCTGAACTCAGTAACTGCTGATTTATCTCCATTTCCTAACCAAAGATAGATTCGTGTAAAGTCAAGCCCTCTGGCTAATTGTGAACCTTCCTTCTCCCCATCCTAGTCAGACACGCTCAGTGTGCTAGCCATACACTATTGTTCTGACCAACGTCTCATAAACATAAAAATCTACCTGCTCAGTAGTTCTCACCTGTGACGTTCCCGCAACATTCCTCAGAACGTAAAACCGTTAAATTTGTAGCGTTGGTGGTAAACTGTATTAGGAGATCTGATTTGGGGAAGTCATGGGAACATTGCAGGTAAATTATTAAATTATGGGCAACTTTACTGACGGACTTGCATTATTGAAATATGTCTCTTATTTACACAGTTTTACATTGATCTAGAAACCTTGTAAGAAGCTGCAGGTAATATCGCACCAAATCAACAATATCATTTGACTTGCCATGATTATTGATCCTACAGATGCATTGGTTATTAGCACTATTACAATACCTTAAAGGAAAACTAAACCCATAATCTGAGACCCCCCCAGAACACCAATAAAATGTAAAATATGACTCTCCAGTAACTAGCATTAAGGGCTAGGCCACACTTGCGCTTAAAAGAGCTCTTTGGCGGCGTCTTCTTTCTTCCAGCCCCGGCGACACCAGCTCCGGTGAGGCCGCCGACCCCCGAGAAGTACCCTTGCGGCCGCCAGGGGTACTTGCACGCGTTTTGCGCTCGTGATTGCGCATGCATTTTGGTTATAATGGAAATCACAGGAACGTAAACACTTCCAATGCACATGCAATTGCGCATACGTTTCCATTTTTGGTGCGTTAACGCATGCATTTCCATAACGGAAAACGGCAAAATCACATGTGCAAAACGCATGCGCAAACGCACAAGAATCGCGCACATGGTTCTGGCGTGTTGCAGTGTGGCCTCAGCCTAAAGTAAATGCAAACTTCCCCAGAAGAACCTTTAGTTGTCCTATAAAAAACACATCTAAAGATTTAAGTCCTTTAATTTGATTTAGAAATAAACATTAGTATAAAGTCAATACTTCTATTGACATTGCAAGGCAGTCATTCATTTTTGTCAAAATTGCAAGACCTCACTGCAGGTGTGGAGTATTTAGTTTGGCTGGGACAAACATGATCTAAAGGGTCTATACTGGTCAGGGTTGCCAGATCAGAGAAAAGCTATGGAAATCTCTTAAAACAGGTGCAGTATGTGTTGTATAAATGCAATAGGTTTGCAATCAGTGCAACACTGCTAATGACATTTATTAAGCATGCTCCTATCAGAAGAGATGATCTGGCAACCCAGGTCCTGGTGCCTTTAAACACCCAGCTTTATCCAGTAAAAACAGGGCTTGGGAATTTAGGGGCTTTTCCGGGTGTTCCCAGAGCATCATGTGATAAGAACAGGGTTAGGTGGTCCAGGGCTGGGCAGGGTTTAAATAGCCTCCGCCTCCAAGCCACCAAGCCCCTGTTGATAGGAGGTCTCCAATAATCACATTATTAGTGACTAATTGGAACAACTATTAGAGACTATTGGAACAACCAGTTGAATGGCCGCTAAAGTCTATGTGGACCCTTGCACAAAACATGGTGTCAAAGGGCCCCCCACAACCCCTGACCTTCAATGCTAAGGGGGCCCTAAGGATGTAGGGCTCAGGGAACTGCCCTGTTTGCCCCATGGTTAAACAAACTAGTATTTAGGTGCAGCTGTGCCCCATCATTCTGTAATTATTTAATGTTAGCTGGTTTGTATTCCACTTCTAAAAGCCCAGACACAAAGCACATTTCGTTTTTGTGTTCATTGTTTTGCCAGGAAGGAAACTAAAACAGTCACAACAGTACCAGTAATAACACAATCCCCTGGTAGTTACGCCCCACGTTAACATGGTCACAGTCATTTACTTTTTATACATTCCATGTAAGAAGGCTTACGGTGATCTTATACATTTATGTTCAAAAGTAGTCACCATAAAAAAATTGTGTGAAATCACTTTCTGCACTGAGACGTGACCAATTAAATGCATGAAAAACTGAAAGTACAGGAAACTCATATCCTGGAAGCAGAGAGATACAATAATAAAAAAAAAATAATATACAAGAAAACATTGACTGTGTGACAAAGTAAGTCTAACGAGACCTGAGACATTCTTTGGAAACTGCATTTTATTGTTCTACATCTACATTTTTTGTGCATAAAAGAGAGTTGTGCATCAAACACATTAATATATTTTAGCAGTTACAGTAGCAACTGAACCAATATAAACATTTGGATAAAGCAATTCAACATTACCATTAGTGACAACTCAGGCTTGTTTTGTGCCTATGCAGAGTTCATTTAGAGTCACATGTGGTTTTTATTTGACACATGGCTGCCCTTTACAAATAGCTCTCTGTATTCTTCCTCTAAAAGGAAAAAACAAATTAATGGGAAAATCCCGAGATATCCAGGAAAACCAACAGAGACTTACTCAAAGGCCAATGAGCTCTATGGAAAACCGAGCGTGACAGTTTTACTGTAGCTCTTTTAGGAATTACCATAAAGTCTTACAAGAGGTTTAAAAGTATGTATATGTTTACATCTATTTATACAAAGGCAAAGCAGAGTCAATTTAATACACAATTAATACAATATAAATGATAAATGTTCTGTGCCTTAATTTAATTCAATTCAGTCACATGCAGTTCTGGTATTGGAACCTTGTTACTTTCTGCTTCATAAATTTGACAATGAAAACTAAGAAATTTCTTGTTAAAGTCTTACCTTAGGTCTGACCAGAGGGTGTTGGGTGCAGCTCCACTTATTATTATTATCCTGTGGCCCCTCCAATCCCAGGAGTAACAGCACCGTTTACTTCTGTTCTCCCTCACTAATTTGCTGTCAGTTTATTCTTCCCTGTCTGGCAGTTAATTCACTCAAAGTTCCAACGCACCCAGAGCAAGCAGGACAAGCTGGTGACTGACTTCTTAGCAGATAAAGGTGCTTGTGCACTATTTCCCCTTCCTTAGCAGCTCAATAGGTTTTGTTTTGGGTGGAGCACACAGGCTGGGTTTATTCTAACGCAGGATGAGCTTGAATGTAGTGAAACACTAGACAGATGTAATTTGGGACAGCCTACACACTGAGCACAGTGCACAGGAGGAAGTGTGTGATTGTGTGTGTGTAATTGAATCACAGCAAATATTGGGAATATTTCAAAACTGCTTCAAATTTTGTATTTGTTTTTTATCTGTAGAATCTGTAAAAAAAAAATTGTGAAGCGGCAAGAACCACACTGTGTGAATATTATGGCGTAGGATTTCACAGTTGCCTTCGCTGTATTCGGTTTTTACTCACAAGTCCCATATTTATTTTCTGCAAACCTAAGGAATTGGTACAGCCGACAGCTCTGAAATGCTGTGTGCAGAGCAAACATGGAATAAACAGCTTTGTTCGTTTGGTAGAATTCGTGGAGAATGGTACACTGGGAGTAGAAGTTTACAGAAATTCAACCCAAACAGACCAGTTTATGATGTTTGATCACCATCCTTCCGATTACAAGCTGGGTGTCATCAGGACCCTAAAGCACCAAATAGAAAACATCCCCACTAGCAAGGACAATAAAATTAAACACCTCAGAGGAGACCTTAAAACTTGTGCCCATAAAATACCACAAATACCTCTACTGAAAGTGGGAAGGTGGGAAGCAAGACAGGAGAAAGAACATGGTCTTCCCATATGTAGCGGGGATGTTTTAGAAATTAAGAAAAATTACCAGGAGACACCATATCTCTGTCTGCTTTAAACACAGCAATGCACTGAGGCAGCAACTGGTGCATCTAAAAGACCCAATACCAAAACCCAAGAAGAGCAACATCATATTCTGTATGCAGTGCAGTGCAGTGAAGCGCACTCTGATTAGTATGTGGAGATGAGATTTTTGCCTCAGGAATCAGCAGCCCTGACCTGTGAGTAGAAAGCAGAACTTGGACAAAAAAGTTTTTCCTCTATTGAAACTGGATGAGCGTGCACAGCTTGCTGTCTGCCTACAATAACTGTGCCTGTGATCTGATCTTGCATCTGCCTGCCATTACATATTCTGTGTTAAACTTGTATTACCTAAGCTATCTAGCTTTGTTTCTCAGTAAGGGTAACAAATATGTGATATCAGAATATCTGATTGGTTAATGTAATACATGTAAACCAAGCATTAAAAAATTGACCAATCAGAAAAGGATTAGGGTTTTCTGCTAAACTATATAAAGAGGTGCACTCCGCTGCGGACCTCAGATGCCACCGCAGTAGATGGCTGAAGAAAGAAGCGGCTGGCAACATCGGCTCCGCTGAGGCCAGCGGGTTCACTGTTGGCCGCAGTGAGCCTGCCTGGCATCGGCGACCTCAGTGGGGTTGGTGTCGCCAGCCCAAAGACGTCACGACAGATCAAAACGCCGGCAACATTGACCTTGTTGAGGCCGCCGGCGGCCACAGGGGTACTTCTCGGGGGTCGGTGGCCTCACCGGAGCTGGTGTCGCCGGGGCTGGAAGAAAGAAGACTCCGCCAAAGAGCTCTTTTAAGAGCCGCTCGCTGGGGGTCCCCGGTTCGAGCTGCGGGACCCCCACCAAAGGCACTTGTATGTGCCGCAAGGGCCCTTATAAGGGCTGGGGAGGTGGGTCCCGGCTCGAGCTGCGGGCCCCTTAAGCCCCAAAGGGCTGTTGTCAGAGCTGCAAGGGCACTTGTAAGTGCCGCAAAGGCCCTGATAGGGCTGGGGAGGGGGGTCCCGGCTCGAGCTGCGGACCCCTTAAGCCCCAAAAGGCACTTTTCAGTGTCCCCGCTGGAGGGTCCCTCCACCCCCCCAGCGGGCCCTTCCCTCCCCGCGAGAGTACGGGGTGAGGGGGCTGGGAGGGCCCACATCCACCACGGTCGCATCCACCGCAGGGGCGAGGACGGGGTGGGGTATCTATGATGTTTGGGGAAACACGACTCGAGGCCTAGCACTCGGATCTTCAGGAGAGGCTCAACGCAGAGGGCTTCCCAGAATCTGTAATCCGTGGATAAATATTATCTACACAGATGTGAACCAATAAAAAATAGAAAATTATCGCTTTACCATACTATAGAACTGAACAGAAAGAAGCAGGATCCCCATACAATTAGATTGAATTATACCCTTAAGCTAAAACTACCAGGTTAATCCCCCACTCCCCCCTCCCTCCACAAATAGACAAATGAAAGAACTACGGTTACATTTCATATCCCTAAGAGAATTACAAAGGAGCTTGCTCCGAAACAGGTAAGACAGAAATGTCTGACCTCCCCCCTATAACGGCTCTTATGAGCCGTGTACAAATTTTATTGAGAGTCTTACACTCTCTTTTTGTTTATGTTAAATTTTCTAATTTATGTGTTTTACATTTTTCTTTCAGATCTCCTCTCCTGCCATCGTCCGTCCGCCCGCGGCTATACTCGAGCAATCCACCCAAAACCAAGTAGCTTCCAACAGTATCCTCCTCAGAACTATTCAAGAAGACACTCACAATCTCCTCACCAAGCTCTCAAATTCAACGCTCTCCACCTACACCATCTTCAGCAAATGGGTAAGCATGCACCCCAAAAAAAAATTTACAGCATGACACCAGCTTTGTCTATCCTAACGCATTACACCAAGGGCTTGATTAGCCCTGCCAAACACCGAATAGCAACTAGACAATACGAGAGAGAACCACACCATGTGATCTGCCTTCAAGAGACCCACTTTGCGAGGGGACAGGAGACAAAATACTGGGGCAAACACTACACAACACACTACTACCTCTAATACAGCTAAAAAAGGTGGAGTAGCCATACTCATACATAAATCTATCCCGTCCACGCTAGAGTCTTGCTATCGAAACCCCGAAGGCTCGTATTTGATAGTCACAGGACAACTAATGCAAGCCAGAATAACAATAGTAAACATATACTCTCCTACAAAAGGGCAAAAGAATTTTTTTAACGAATTAGAAAATCGCCTCCTCGTCATGGACATAGCCAAACTAATTGTTACTGGGGACTTTAAACTCACTATATCCCAGAAAATGGATCTCTCCAAACCATCTACACATAAACAACCCACCACATCAGCAAAACCTCTACTCTCTTTCCTGAACACATTTAACATCTGGGACGCCTGGAGGATTAAACACCCCAAGGAAAGGAAGTTTACTTTTTTTTCACATCCCAATAAAGTCTACACAAGACTGGACTATATCTTTTTATCAGCCCAACTTCTTCCGCTATTAAACGACGATATATCCACAATAACGTGGTCAGACCATGCCCACATAATAGTACAGCATACAGGATTCCTAAAACCAAAGCCTAATTACCATTGGCGCTTGAACGAATCCCTCCTTTTGGAAGAAAACAACATTACATCACTGACCAACACCATTAAAGAATACTTTGAATTAAATGAGACAGAAAACATGGCATGTACACTCATCTGGGCAGCTCACAAAAGATTCATTAGAGGCCATATTATTAAGATTGCAACAGACGGAAGAAGGGCCCTCAGGGCAAAACTAAATACCCTACTCCACAAACTTAAAGGGTATGTCCACCTGTAAAACTAATTTTTAATATGCTGTTCCCCCATGTCCCCCAGCCCCAACCGCATAATTTTTTTTTTCAGAAAGCCCCCCAAACTCTTACTTACCTCCCCTCGTTCCTCCGCCGTACTGCCGGCCCTCTGCTTGCGAGAATGCAAACAGAGGGGCGGGACCGGCAGTCGCGCCTGTGATTGGCTGAGCGGCAGCCAATCACGGACGCGGCTGCCGGTCATTCAGTGCAGCGGAGGAAAGAGGAGAGGTAAGTAAGAGTTTGGGGAGCTTTTTGAAAAAAAAAAATTTGCGGTTGGGGCTGGGGGACATGGGGAGCAGCATATTAGGGATTTGTGCTGGGGAGGGATTTAGAACGAGGGAGAGAGGGGGGAGAAGGGCTGCAGTACGCATGGCAAATATCTACCGGAGGCCAGGTAGCAGGCAGAGCCCTGCTATCCTCCTGGTGGTTAGTTTTGGGACTTTGGGGGGGGGGGGCTACAGGAGAACCCTATGGAGCTGGGATGTGAGGTAAGGATTAAACTACACTACATGGTGGGGCCAGTAGTTGGGGGATTATAGTTTTGGGGGTGGACATGCCCTTTAAAAATCTTGAAAAAGAACACTAATTCCCATTCAGATAGTCTACTATTAGAACTGACTAGCCTTCAAGGAAAAATAAATCTACTGCTTTCCTCTAAATTAGAGAAGGAGATAAGGTTTATCCAACAATTCTACAACAAGCGGGATAAAGCAGACACTATGTTAGCACGTAAATTAAATAACAAAATGACCCAGGACAGATTCCTACCGCTACAGACTTCAGATGGTTCCCTTATACAAGATCCTATTCAAATCTTACACCAATTTACAGAATATTATACCAACCTGTACAACGGCACAACAGTAGACACCACAGGAATTACACAATCACATATAGATCAATATCTACAGCAAGCATCCCTCCCGAAACTTTCCAAAGAAAAACATCAACTCTCAATAGCCCAATAACTACTACAGAAATCAACAAAGTAATAAAGGCACTGAAGCCAGGCACTGAAGCCAGACAAAGCCCCAGGCCCCGATGGTTACACTATGGCATATTATAAAAAATTTGGAAAAATACTAATAGTTAAACGTCAGAAAATCTTTAACGCTATACTAGACGGGACCAAAAACATCCCCCCCCGGACCTACTACGAGCCAATATAATAGTAATACCAAAGGAAGGAAAGGATACAACACAATGCAGCAGTTACAGACCGATATCACTGATCAACACCGATATAAAAATATTCATAAAAATCTTGGCCACCAGAGTAAATCAAATTCTCCCAGAACTAATACACCCTGTTTGATAGAATAAATTGGCACTTTATGAAGTCTACTCTTATCTCGTTTGGTTTTGAGGGCCACTTCATGTCTGCTATTAACTCTTTATTCTACCCCCATAGCAATAGTCTCCAACATGGGATTCTCCTCCCGTTCTTTTCCAATCCTTAATGGCACGAGGCAGGGCTTTATCTCCATTAATATTTGTACTATGCATGGAACCGTTAGCTAGGACCATCTGCGCAGACTCACGGAATTCCAGTTGGTCATAAAGACTACAAAATCTCACTTTTTGCAGATGACACTCTCTTCACCCTTACCCGTCCACAAACCTCACTACCAAATCTCATTTTCGGAAACGTCTCGGGTTTTAAAACCAACCACTCGAAATCAGTCATACTCCTTATACACTTATCCCCCCCGCCCCCAACAACAAAACTACTCCAATTAAATTTCGATTTTCACTGGGTATCCTCACATTTTACTTATCTGGGAGTCAAGATGTGCTCGGATCCCACCTCACTATACGAAGCTAACTACACACCTATAATAAAATCTTTAACACAACAGCTTAAACAATGGACCCTCTATAACCTCTCTCTTTTTGGAAGAATTAACAGTATCAAAATGAGCTTCTTACCTAAACTCCTCTACTTATTCTGTTCGTTACCAATATCTTTTAAACCATCCGACTTCCGCCTACTACAATCTAAAATAACAAAATTCTTATGGTGCAAAAAAACCCCCAGAATAAGCCGAAAAACAATGCAACGTCCAAGGGAGATGGGAGGAGCTACTCTTCCAAGCCTCCAACATTACTTTATAGCTGCCCGACTATCTCAAACCCTTCAATGGAATAAAACTTTAGAAAGACCCAGATGAATAGAAATCAAACAAGCTCTCAACACATCTGCACCACTAAACTATATCCTATGAATCCCTAATATCAAATTAGCTACAGCGCATTGCAGCTCTAACCCATACATACAATACTCAATAAAACTTTGGTACAATACAATAACAACATACCAATTGTGCAACAAACCATCACTGCTGTCAACAATATTCCACAACCCAGAGTTCCCGCCAGGAAAAAGCACAACAGGCTGGTCGCACTGGATTAATAAAGGTATCACCAGTATAGGACACTTAATATCAGGAGGTAATTTGTTGCCTTGGGAAGTGGAGAGAATGCAATTTAAACTACCCTTAACGGAATGGTACCATTACCAACAAATCAAGCACTATACCCAAAAAATACTCAACACAACACAAAGCCTGGAAAAGTTTAAATTCGAATCTCTCCTTAGCAATCTACACCAGAACAGACATTTAATTTTGCAAATCTTAAACAACACCAGACACACACACAAAATAGCATTCATGACAAAATGGGAGCACTGACTGAACAGTACATTAGACAACTCACAATGGACAACCATATTCCAATCCCTCCGACAATGTTCATCTAACATTATCCAGGAGAAAAGTTTTTAAAATTCTCCATCATTGGTACCTGTCCCATAACAGACTGAGCCGCATATACCCAACGGCTTCCCCTTTGTGCTACAGAGGCTGTGGCAGGACAGCAGACCTAAAACATTGCTGGTGGGGTGTCCTGAGACACAAAAGATATGGTGACACTGCAAAACATTAATACATATAGTACTACGAACAGAGGTCTGTTTGGAACCCTGGACAGCGCTATTCCACAAACACATAACATTATCTATTGCCAAAAGTAAACTGATCCACAGTATATGCGCAGCAGCACGTAGACTCTCAGCGGGATCTTGGAAACAACCAGTCCCATATGGATCCCATGGTTCTTCTCATGTCTGACGATAGAGGCCTTCCAGCAAGGGATTCCACTCAAAGAATAGACAATTAAAAAGTTAGACAAGGGCCACTGAATAAAAATAGAGGAAGCGATGCCGCTGGCAGAGGACGGGGCAGGACTGGAACCTCAGGTTAGGAAATGTTTATTTCTATTCTTATTTTTATATAAATTATATGTTAATGTTATTGATATATGGTTTTATTCTGTTATAAAAAACGAGAGACTGAACTAAACAAATGTTGATAGAATGAAAATTGCTGTTCTTCTGGTGACATAAATGCAATGTAGTTTCTTTTTTTATTATCTCAAAGTGCTCGATCTATCTCAATAAAAATCTTTGGGGGGAAAAAAGAAAAGTATGGATGGATCTCAACAAACCTGCTTTTGATTTGGAAACTCTCTTCTTTGATTATAAATACGCTCTAGCATATCTTAAACCAAAACATGCCCAAAATCTAGTTTCAAAGGCCTTTTTCAAGGACAGCCTGCAAGGTGAGGAGGGTCTGTCCCCCGTAGTATTCTCAAGTTGCCCTTTGAAAATGAAAAAGACCTTCACCATTATACAGCAGTGTGCCATTAACCTTATCTATGATTCATGTTGTGTTTAGATCTCCTTGAATAAGTATTTAGAAATGATAGCAGAATTTCTCTTTAAGGTCAACAGGAGCAAACTTAAAGGGAAAGTTCAGTGCAAGTACATTTACTTTTAAGAAAAAAAAGAGCAGTATTTTTCCATCCTAATGACCTTATCCTTCCCATTCAGCTTTTTGTATGTGTATAAATAAATGCTTCCAAAATAATGACTTCCTGTTTGCAGGACCACTAATATAGGCTGTAATGGTCTTACCCTTAACCCAGCGCCTGGGTTGATTCAGTTGCTCAGTAGAGATCTGAGCATGTTTGACCCATCCAACAGCCAATCAGTAGAAATTACTGTTAGGAACATTCCAAGATAGTGTGCATTCTGGGAAGAAGGACCATTACAAAACTTAAAATATCAGCTCACTAATGTCAACAGCAGCAAATAGCAAGGGGTATAAATTCAACAGTTTTTTTTAAATGGAAGAGAATATTTAGAATAACCATGTATAATACAAACTAAGAATTTTAAAAAATATTTTTACGCTGAAAATTTTATATTTCACACTGAACTTTCCTTTTAACAGTATAAATGGGTTCCACAGTGATCAGAACATGTTCAGCATGGTATTTGTTTGTTGCTTAAGAATATTGTAAGAACAAATTGTAGACGAGCCACAGGCAGTGAACGTGAACTGCATCAAACTTTAATGTGTATTAGGCAACATGTTTCGGAGCCACATGCTCCTATGCAAGCTGATAAAGGAGCATGTGGCTCCAAAACGTTGCCTAATACACATTAAAGTTGATGCAGTTCACGTTCACTGCCTGTGGCCCGTCTACAATTTTACAATCTGCGACTATGTCCACTAAAGACGGAGTTGAGTAGACTTGCAGCCTGAAAAAAAAACCTCAAAATCCTGTGAGTATCTACATTCATTTACTGATGATTTGGACTATTACAGATGAAACAATTATCAAGAAACCAGGTTCTTTCCAGACGTATGATTTATGTCTTTTATATTGACTATTAATCTCATATATGGAATATCATAATAGTGATGTTGCTCTACCCTGTAAGGTCTATGTGCTTTGCCCCCCCTCCTAATCATTATACATCCAGAGTGCTTATTTTTACACAGATTAATTTAGCTTGAAGAGCCAAATTCCTGTTCTTTCTTTTTTTATTCTTCCAATTTTTTTGGACTGGATCTTTCAAGACTGAGAAACAAAATTTGTCACTGACATGCGGGACACATAGGAGATTCCTTCCAGCTAAGGAATCTGTGGAAGCATTACGGCATTATTGTCAATCAGACCCCACTTTTGCATTATTTATACCTTTCAACGATTTCCCTGAATGCACTTACCTGACCTGGTCCCTCGCCACCTGGGAGCCACCTCCTGCTCCTGTTTCGAGGAAAAACAGGGCTTCTGCGCTGACAAATGCTCCACTTCCGGGTTTCGGCTGTCAGGCGGTTGGGCATGATGTCACATTGCACCTTAACTGATACCCACAACCAGGAAGTGGAGCGGCAGAACAGAGGCTGGGCATGCCCTTTAAATTTAGTTTTATAACAAGGACATCTATTCTGTGGTTCTTCAGATGTTTGCAAACTACAACTCAACTCAATTTAACCATTATTCCCTGCTGCAAAAACATACCCCCACAACCCACAGATACAGATACACACACCCCCACCCAACCTACCCTTAAATTTCCAAGGCAACCATACATAAACAATAAAAAAAAAGTTTTATGGTCTGAAATACAAAAACATACCCCTAAACCCACACAGACACAGGTAAACACACCTACTGATGCACCCAGCACTCATCCCACGCTTTTGTTTCAATGGCAACTGTACCTAAACCATCCAAAAAGTAAGTTTACAGTCAAAAATGTATTTGAAACCCCACCCCACCTTTCTTACTCCGTGTGGCCTTTGGTCATCCTGCCAAGCTTCATGCTGGACTGCCCTGGCCACATCCTGGACCACCCAAGCCCTTTTCCATTCTGGGACAAAGCTCTGCAGTCTGACCATTTGGACAGGCCCCTTAAAATGGAGCTTTAAATCTCCACTGATCATTTTCACTATTTATTTGATGAAGTATTTGATGAAGTAGACAACCCATTCACCAAAACCATCTTTGATTAAAAAGGTTCATTTATTTATGGTCGTACAAGAGCCTAGACCAAAAGGATCCCTGCACAATGCCCGACCGCCTGGTTAACATCCATAATGGACAAGAATTGGTATTGTGTGGGGATCCTTCTGTCTTTACATAGCTTTATCCTCCAGGTTCATCTGTTAATGAAGGGAAAGTGGATTTCCCATGTCTGCTGCAACTCATTTTCTCACATTGTTGGTCCCCTCATCATTTTAAGCAACAACTGATATAAGATTGGTTCGGGCCTTGCTGGTGTTTTGCCTCCTTATATACGCCATACAGTAATCACTTCTTCTGAGAAGCCATCACTTCTTATGAGGATACTGAGAACCTTCCATATGGCATACATAAAACACAATTATTTCTCAAATACAGTTCAGAAAGTGCATATCAGAACATCATACTACATACAATGTGATTCCTAATTAAGGGTATGCCTGTTTAAAAGCTATAAAATCTCTTCTCATAAAAAGCCCTTAAAATACTGCTTGGAGAACTGATTGAAGAATTCCTCTCTCTCCCTGGGTAAAGCTCAGTGAGCATGTCTGAGCTCACTAAGATAGGGGCAGTAACTGCTTTGGGTAATAATTGCATAAAAAGCATACGATTATTTCATTAGCATAAAATGGGGTTTTTAGGACCATGTTTGGCAACAGGGAACATCATCTTAATTCATATTGAAGTTGTTTGCAAATTTAATTCTAATAATTTTTTTTTATTATTTATCATGGATGTCAAACATATGGCCCTCTAGGGATGTTTAAAAACTACAACTCCCAGCATTCCATGGCCGGAGAATGCAAGTTTCATATTGTTGGTCTAGTCCTTGCACCCAGGGAATGCATGGGTGTTGTAGTTTTTAAACATCTCAAGGGCAGCTGTAACTTAAACATCTGCCAGTCTGATATCCCTGATTTATATAATGCAATCACAATAGTTGAGAGATCAAACAGGTTTAGCTTTCAATTTAAATATCTAAATACTGGAAATAATTTGACAGAAGTAGAAATATGTGCCAACTGTTTCGGTCTGTCATGTTCTGTTTCTGTACAGTAAGTTATGACCTTCTTGTGTTAACTGAACTCAAATTCCACTGCCCTCTGATCAAGCTTTAATGAATGTTAGACTTCAATTTAATGTCAGTGGAACTAAAGTTGGCTATAGACAGGAGAATATAATTTTGCAACTATCGAAAGAATGATACTGGAACTTCAGAAAGTGAATGTAGCTTATGGCTAGAGACCATGGCCAGAGCTGAAACCCCCATGGCCCTCTGGATGCCTGGAATATTTAATAAGAAAAAATAGTTTTAATTACCCCAGGGCTTAAAAAGTACTTTTGCATATGATCACTAGAGTTAAATCAAGACTCCTTGGGAGGGTAGAACATCTGCACTGCTCAGCAGGACCTCACATGGCTCTAATTTGTTAAATATGCACTAATCCAAACTACAATTAAATGGAGTACTCTCAGTTCTATTTTCTGTAACTGAAACCAGTAGTTAACCCTGGGGCTCTACATTTCTGCTGCCTTTAGTTTACTTCCTTATTAAGACCTCACTAGTACATCAAAACACCATAAATGGCTTTGTTCTAAATGAATGTATTGGACAAAGATTTGGGGGGGGTTCTAGTGGATAACAGACTTAGCTGTAGCAAGCAGTGCCAGGCAGCAATGGCTAGAGCTAGCAATATATTATTTTGTATAAAGAGGGGTATAGATTCAAGAGGAAAAATATTATTCTTTCCTCTTTACAAAGATCTAATTTGGAATACGAGGTCCAGTTTTGGAATCCTGTAGATAAAAGGGACATTTTAAAAATGGAAACAGTTCAGAGAAAGGCAACTAAATTAAAAATGGGGATGGAGGAGCTTGACCATGCAGGCAGATTAGATAAGTTAGGGTTTACGTGTTGAAGAAGCGGTGATTAAAATAAAAAGAAATTTCATCTTTAGGTTAAAAAATGTTTCTTTACAGCGAGAATGGTAAAACTGTCTTGTGCGGTAATGGCAAGTTCATTTAGCAGCTTCAAGAGTGGGCTTCATAAGTATCTAAAATGCAAAAATATTGAAAATTACTGGTATTAATACATATACTGTAGTTCTGGTTGATACAGGGATCCTTTTCGATTGCCATTTGGAGTCAAGAAGGAATTCACATTGGGTTTTTTTTTTTTGCCTTCCCCTGGATCCATTGTTAGGTAGGGCTGATGTGTAGGCTAATAAGGTTGGACTTGATGGACGTGTGTCTTTATTCAACCTTCAATATGTAACTATGTGATTCGTCACTAGTTAGAAAAGTTTTGCTATTCTCATTTAAACAAATATTTAATTTCTGGTCCCACAATGTCTTCATGTTTTAAGACTGCTACAAACACCATTCCCCCAGTGTTGTAAAATACATGAGATCATTTCTTCTAGAGGTTTTGTATAATGCGAAGTATAGCACAGGGGAGGGCACTGGAATGGCAGGAAAGATGTAACCTTTCTATCACACACCACATACATTTGATTGAAATAGGAATGTCCTAATAGAAAATTTTATTTTTCTAACTGATAAGAGGTAAATTAACCCCCAAACCCAAAAAGATTCTATTGTTTAATACAATGTACCCGATATCTGCAAATAAAATCTAATTTTCTGCCACTGTCCTAATATTAACACATGTTAATTAATAGTCACTTATTTCAAAATCCTTACTCCAGACCAAGAATACATTTTGTACACGGTTGACTTCCATTGGGTGATGTTAAAAGGCTTTTACATGAACTATCACAATATTATTTTCCACTTCTATTAAATAGCTGCTGTATTTACAAAAAAATAAATAAAATTCTGTATTTTTAAAAAGTTAAACAAATAAAAAAAAAAAATTGCATTGAACTACCCGTATATACTCGAGTATAAGCCGAGGTTTTCAGGCTTTAAAAATAGCCTTCAAACCCGACCTCGGCTTATACTCGGGTCACTGTAAATTTTTCCAAAATCTGCTGCTGCTTACTTGCTCTCTATGTAACCAGGTACCGGTAAGTTAAATCTCTGGATCCTGCTGGCACTCTGCTGTCTCCATGCTGCACTAACGTCCGTACTTGGCGGCTGTCTAACTTACTGCCCGGCTCAGAGTAGTGACGTCACTACTTGGCACCGGGCAGTAAGTTAGACAGCCACCGAGTACAGATGTCAGTGCAGCGTGCAGACAGCAGAGTGCCAGCAGGATCCAGAGATTTAACTTACCGGTACCTGGTTACATAGAGAGCAAGTAAGCAGCAGCAGATTTTGGAAAAATTTACCTTACCCTGATTTACCACCACATGTGAGTACCACCTTGCTCCATGAACTGGGGGGGCTCTCTAAGGGGGAATGTTTTGGGGCCTTTCCTGGGGGGTGCTGTCCATAAAAAAGCCCCATTCCTTGGCACTAAAGGGGTTTGGAAACTACAACTCCCAGCTACTAAAGCATGTTGGGAGTTGTAGTTTCTGGAGTGCCAAGGAATGAGACTTTTTTATGGACGGCAGAGTTCCCATAATTTCAACCCTCGGCTTATACTCGAGTCAATCATGTTTTCATACTTTTTGAGGTAAAAATAGGTACCTCGGCTTATACTCGGGTCGGCTTATACTCAAGTATATATGGTATCTGCATTGAATGTTTCATAAAATAATAATTGAACAGAAAATTAACTTATAACTTTAAAAGTAACCGAAAAGATGGAAATATTTTAGTTTTCCTGACTAAAAGGAAATGTACAGCGTAAAACGATACTTTTCTTAATATTTTTTTTTTTTTTTTAATGATGATCAGAGTTAATCCATTTGAAATTTCCATCATTATCATTGGTCATATTTTCCACTTTTAAAAGATTTCCGTTTCAAATTTAGATATCTATTATGGAGGGATCTTAAATTCCTTTCCAGAACCTCTTTTGACCGTACGACCATCTGGTGACTTATGGAGGCTTGGACAATAGACATATAATCCTTATTAAATGTGATGAACAATCTCTTGGAATCCGCTCTCAATCCTTTTACGCAAGATCTCCATCTGAGGTTATCCAAAAATAATTAAAATGTGTAGCTCTGCTTAACAGCATACAGTAAGGGAATGTTGCCATGATTCATTATACTGTATAATGTGCTGTTTATTGAAATGGCAATGCATTTTGATACTGGTACTATAGAAATAGTACAAAGCTTGAAATGTAATCATTTAAGACATTAAGAGGCCATGAACATATACAAAAGCCCATTTTACCAGCACTTGTCTCTCTGGGGTTGAGTAGGTGCAGGATTAGAACATTCACCTTCTCTACTCAATACGATTCACAGAAGAGTAGCATACTTAAAACATCCCCTTTTATTAGTTGCTTTGAAAATAGATTACATTTCCTGACATTATACATGGCTTCCTTAATATCTTGCCAGAACATACATTGCAACGTTTTAGATCACCTTGATCCTTTGTCAAGCCAAAGAAATGGAGTATAAAAGGCCATGAACATATGCAGTATTACTACCAATCAACAAAAAAAAGTGTACATAGAAAAACTGACATATTGGAAAATATGTTAAAGTGAAAGGGCTTATTAATGTCAGATTATCTAGAAACATAACACCCTGAATCCTAGTTATAGAAACCATCGGTAAAATGAGATTTCGGAGCATGACAGCCACCACAGTTTGCATTATGTTTCATGTACACAAATACAGAGACAAAATGGAAGTCTTGACTTTTTATAACTGTCCAGCCCACTATGTTGTATGTTGATTTTACACAACGGACAATAAATAGGAAAAAAAAGTAATCCAATAAATCAGAACGGTACAGCTTAAAACTTTAGGCAACTATATAAAAAACTGTCAATTAAATGGTTAACAAATTTGAATAAGCGAAGAGTAAAATTAAATTATCTTTCAATTAAGCACGCATCAAGGTCCTTAAAGATTTTGTTCCACACTGGGTCTTGCTTCACAAAATTACAGTTTTAGTATCATTACCATTGTCCACTCACTTACTATATTTAAGACACTAGAAACAAGGTTTAAACCTTTTTTTCTGCGAGAAAGGAGATGACATGTTCACGAGAGGGTGATTTTTATCTTCCAATATTTCCTTCTTACCAAACAGGAACATGCAATTGTCAGGTTATTTTAGATTTTCCTTTAACCTTACAATATTTTAGGCATTGGGGATCTCTCAAACAACATAATGAATGCTTAAGTTGGTTGCACTTTCATATTGTTCCATCTTGCAATTTAGGAACAGTTTATAGATTTCACAGCTGTCTGCTCAGTTTCTGTGCTTGCCTCTCTTTAGCTTCAAAGGCAAATTTGGTGTCTTGCAATTGGCCAATAGCTTCCCTGGCCTCTTGCATGTCTTGTATGATCCGAGTGTACTTTTCAGCCATTTCCTTGTTCTCTCTGCGTATGTCTTGCACCAGCTGGTTGACCTCTTGTGTCTGTTTAGTACAGTGGGCCTTTAACTGTTCCACTTCAGCCAGCATAACTTCCATTGTCTTAACCAGAGAGTCCAGCTTCTCTTTAGACATTTTGGACCGGTAGCAATAACAAATGACAATTTAAAAGAAGATGACCTTGTTGTATGCTTTGCCCTTTGTCTGAGAACTCCTATTTATACTCTTTTGTATACTTCCTCATTACATCATCATTATAAAGCTGCTTTGTTAACATAATCCCAGATCCCTAGTCACAATGAAATAATCCAAAGGGATTGTAGCTTTCTGCTGACGGCTACACACATAAATTGAAGAGACAGACAAAAGATATTTATTATAATAAAATAAATTTGCTCCTAACACACTGCTCCCTGCAATTGTATTAAATTCAGTTGATTTAACAATAGTGTAAAGGATGTGCAGTTTATACAAGAGGACATGAAAGCTACAAAAAAAAGCAATATAATAGAAATAAACCTGAACATGATGATAGAAGTAACATTGTAATAGTAACAGAGTCGTACCATGAATGACCGTTTCTCATATTTTTTTTTTTTTGAGAAAATCTTTTCATATGAAAGAATATTGTTTACCACGGCAAACCAACCTGACTCCATCTGGAATAAGGAGGACATTTTCTTTAAAATCTTGCCTTTAAAGGGGACAAGCATTTGTAACAGCAATATTTAGATCACACCCAACCAATACTAGTGCAACAGGGGACACACCCAAAGCAGGTGCCAAAAATCCACATTTACAGCCTTACTTGTAGAACATACAGGGCAATGCACAGTTGGGTCTTGGTTCATTGACTTTCAACTTTGTAGGACTATAATGCCAACCATAAACTGGGTTAATGTGTGATGTGGTATCTTGGCCATTTTAATCCTGAGTCAATTTTAATTGGCTTGTTTGTAGACCATGTTTGTACCTGAACCTGACAGGGGTTAAATAACACTGCTTTTGGCAAACAAGGAATGGAGATCTGGGACAAAAGTCACTGAAAGAAGTAAAAACACGTAGAGGGGATGCCATATAAAGGTCATATTGTACACAAAAGTACTTTAAGTCCATGTTGCCTACAAAGACTTGGGCATAGTTACCGTCTGTTGTTGATGAGAAATGCAGGTAACATATACCATTATAGTTTAGTATAGTATTTGAAGTAGAACAAAGACATATGTCCATCTGGTCCAATCTACTCAGCAATACCCACATTTCCTGCCTAACTGTTGATCCAGAGGAAGGGAAAAAACCCACCAGAATTACGAACTACAAAAAAAAATCCTTTCTGACTCAATTGGCAATCGGAAATATCCCTGAATCAAGTCAACTTTATGTATCAATACCAGTAACATTGTTGTAGAAACACGTACAGCTTTTTTTCTTCTTTTTTTTTAACTATCCAATAAACCTGCCATCATCATATCCAAAGGTGATAGTTCCCACAGTAAAAAAAAAATCCGAACTTGAAGACTAAACTTCTTTTCTTCCAGTCTTAAGGGATGTCAGTGTGTCCTCTGACAAGTTTTGGTGAACAATGCCTCAGACAGTTTATTGTATGTATATATGTATTTATATACAGTAATCATATCCCCACGCAAGCACCTTTTCTCTAGTGTGCATAACTGTAACTTACCCATCTGCCTTCATATTCAAGCTCCCCCATTGTCTTCATTAATTTAGTTGCCCTTCTCTTTACACTTTCCATTTCCAAGATGTCCTTTTTGTACACAGGACTCCAAAACTGCACCGCATATTCCAAATAAGGCCTTACCAGTGCTATGTAAAGAGGTTTATGCGCAGAGATCTCCTTTGCTTTTGAAAGGTACATTTAAATGCATTAGACAACCATTTTTTGGTATGTTTTACCCACAATCCCTTAGAAAAAGCGGACAAAAAAGTTCAGCCAAATTTTCAGAAACGCATGAATAAAAGCAATGCTGCTCACAGAATTGCATTTTTAGTGTAATGACTAAGAAAACTCTGTTTTTCTACTCACGTCATCTCACAAAAGTTATTCGATGGACATTGTGGAATTCCTCCCTCTAACTACAGGCAGCACCTGCACTACTCCAAGCCAACTTGTTTTGACATGTGCACGTACCTAACATAACTTCACGACTGGCTTTCCTTGGAGAGGTGAGTTTGCTAAAAGCTGAAGGCTATCCCTCTGTCTAACTAAGTAATGGACATAAAATACACTATAGAAAATGGTGGAATTAAAAAAAAAAAAAACAAGTTGGCTGGAAAAATGTCAGCAATACATGGTATTAAACTACAGGGTAGCAAGCAGATTTCAGTCTTTTTAGATTTCCATATTGGTGTGGAAACCTCTGTATAGAAAGTTCTTTAAAAAAAAAGTGAATACTATGGTCAGGGGGTGTGGCCAATAGGTGCACATGCTCACTAAGCTCTTTGAAGACTTCATAGGTTTCCATGTACTGGCAACAACATGGAAGCCTTCTAAGTTAGTGTATATTTCTCATATGAACGTAAATGAAACTTACTGGAAAAGACTCACAATAAATAGATGCAAAATAAACTGGCTTTACTGCCACTAAAATCTTAGAACACAAGAATTACAAATCATACTGATCAGAAACTTTTTAAGCTAGAAAATTCTATTGTGTCTTGAAACTTTATTTATTTATTCTTTTTATGTACAGTTTAACACATTATCCATCCCCCCCCCCCCCAAATATTTACAAATGTTCCCTTCTTGTGTCTCACTGGGGTGTTCCAGTGTACTGGTCAACTAAAGAGGTATTAACAGAGATCATCTACCATAGTACTTAGCAAGGATCATGGAAGGAATACAACAAACACAAAAAATGATTGGATGGTAATTCGGCACTTTCTGTGTCCAACAGTAAAAACAAAACACAAAAGCTGTCGGTATTTTACTTTGGTCCAACTGACATTTCTTTGAAAGTTTCAAGCACAGAATAATATAAACACATGCCTGTCTGTGCAGTAAGTTTTAGGTATTTCAGTAGTAAACTTGCTCATATTAGAAGAGCATGGAAAAATCTACAAAAGCTTAAAATTACAGTATACAAAATGTAAATAAAAAAAAAACAAATTTAAATGCAAACATGCACTGCGCTTTATATTTTTACCTATCTGTAATGTGCGGTGGGCTCTGCTGGCACCCAAAGGGTTAAAGCACCATTTAATGTTGATTAAAACAAACCAATAACTTTTGTCTTATGATCTAGAGTCTGGCTGATGGAAAATATTGCACTTCTGTACAAGGGAAAGGTGAAAAAAAAAATTGCATTACAGAAAGGCAGCGTGATATAGTCAGAACCCAGTAGTGCTTTATTTTGGGAAGTTCGCACTTTGTAAGATATTGCTTCGTGTTACAGTATTGTTATGCTCATATAACTAGGAATCCAAGATTTGGTTGGATTTGGACAACCTTAAAGACTTTCACATCCGGTCACTTGTCGGCGGTGATTTCGCTGGTACAGCTTTTAAACTAGTAATAATAATATGCGATTCCAGCCTTGTCCATAGGATCCCAGCATGTAACTCTCCAGTGTAGAAAGAATCAGCAATACTTTGCATTAATTGGTTTAAGACTTTGGGTCCTTTATTTCCACAGTGTAAAAAAAAAAAGCAAAGTGCTTTTCTTTTATTTGCCAAGATACAGTCATGTGGTAAACAGTAGCCCAGGGTTTGTTTGTAAGGCTAAATATAAAACTGGTGGAATGCTAGTTGGTCCATAAAGGGCTGTACAAGGTTGTCCGTAGCAAAATAAAATACAAGTCCAAAAGTAATAGATATGGGCAAAGCTGGTAGTGCTTTTTTAAAGATGGCAAGCAGAAGCAATGTAAGGCAAAGGCCCTGCAAAGAGGAAAATACTCATCAGTTTATAATAATAGCTTTAATTGTGCCATTGATACATAGTCTACAGCCTATAGGTTGAAACGGTCAGAATCCCCGGAACATTTTTCAGTTATAATGATCTTAACTGTCATGAGAGTGAATGGAACACCATGAAGACACAAGAAAAAAAAAACTTGTTCACTTGTTAACCTATATAACAAGAAAGGGTTAAGTGGAGTTAAGAATTTGGAGCTTCGGTCCTCATTAAAATGTTTACGGTTTTAAAGGACAACTCCACCCTTATAAGAACATCTTTTAAAAACAATTGCCTCTTTAAAATATGTTGATATATCCTACTTTGTCCTATGAATTCATTACTGTATGCCTGCTATGCTTCTGGATACCTCATGGAAACTGAGCAATTTAGAAACCTGTACTGAGTCTGGGCATGCTCAGAAGAGGCAGACATGGGGTTAACATTCAGTCATTGGCTGTGATGTCAACTGTCAAATCTATAACTGACAGTTGCTAACTGGAAGAACCAGGAAGCAGAAACAGGGGAAACAGGACATTGTGCAGGATTTCACTTACACTTATATAATTCAGGTTTCAAACTATTACCGTTTAGGGTTTTGGGGGGTGATTTACCTGTATGTAATTTTTTATTTTGGGGCTGGACTTGCCCTTTAAATAGGAGCCATTTTAGATTTAATTATCATACATCTTTATTTCACCCATAATTCTGCCTTTATTATTCATTTCTATCCCAGTGCGTGCATACTGTGCTCTCCTTCAATTCAACACATACACAAAACACAACATATAATATGAATAAAGGAATTTGAAAAAGAAAACCCACCTAAAATGACTATACAAGTTGGGGTCTCATTTACTTAGCGCTACAAAACTCTTTTCTGGAGTCACACTAACCTATTCAGTTGCATAGGTTGGCTCTTCGATTTTTCTGAGTGACTACTAATATCCACCTTCTGTACCTTACAATGCAAACTAGCTCTTCTACTGGGTCACATTCCCCAGTTTTGACATTATTATTATGCACATTAATGGAGAGTTACCCAGAGCCACAAATGCTCTGGGTATCTGTATTCAATATGGGGTTTTGAACCGTGGATTAATCCCGAAAGGGAGGTTTTTTTGCAATAACTATGCAACAAAAAAAACCTCCCTTTCGGGATTAATCCACGGTCGAAAACCCCATATTGAATACAGATACCCAGAGCGATTGTGGCTCTAGGTAAATCTCCATTAATGTGCATAATAATAATGTCAAAACTGGGAATGTGACCCAGTAGAAGAGCTAGTTTGCATTGTAAGGTACAGAAGGTGGATATTAGTAGTCACTAAAAAAAAATCGAAGAGCCAATCCAATGCTGGCAATAATTAAGGAGGCCCTCTGAGGAAGTGGGATGCCCTAGCCTATTCATTTTGTGATCAAACACTGTATCTGCCGCAAAATAATCTGGCAAGGCGAGTGCCCTAACTTTACTATAACTTTGGGAGGTAGGATTTCTAGTGCAGGGTTGGTTGCAGTTTTTTGGGCTGCCCAATCCATAGAAATGAATAGAAAGAAAAAAAAAAAATAACGAAAACAAAAAATTTTAAGGCATTTTAGCTACCAGAATTCAGGGATTTGGTTAAGTATATAAAGAGTGGCATAGTTTAGTCAAATGAACATCAATAATAAAAGCACTAAACTTCCTTATTCCTACTCACAATCAGGATGGCCACAAAGCAAGCCAATGTTGTATTCCAGTCTCCGCTAGCTGTGGCTGAAGCCTTACCGACAAGTACACTGTAAAAAATAAAATCCCCCAGTCCAAGTTTCACGCCACCTGCAAAGAAAAACATTATTGTTATTTTATACTTGAATTTTCAAAGCTGCTCTGGTTTCTCTATGGGGCACTGTTAACAGTAATGGTAACTTGCAGAGAGCATGACACACAGGAGCAATTATTGCACATACGGTAATACATATTTCAATGCAGCAGGACTCACTGTTCATAAAGTAAATAGTAAAGTAGTTCTGACCCATAAAACTTTATAGAAATGATGAATCATTTACCTATCAAAGGGGTTCCTACCTAGAGATCAAACAGTAATATTCTACAGCAGGCAGCATAGGAGCACAAAGAAGAGCCAGTTCTTTCTAGTAATGCTCCAGTTATCTCTCCAATAATCTCCACTCCCTCCCCCTGTATGAAGTATACCATAATTTATTAGCTGGGACAGAGGCAATAAAGAAGTGATCATACAGAGTTCTGAACCAAAAAGATTTTTCTGATTTGCACTGTTAGATCTCTGTGTTGTGATGTAACTTTCTGTGCCGTAAGCCTGGAGAATGTCTTTACCAGTAAGCCTGTAAATTCCTTTGTACTCTCAACACTATAATGCATAAGCATTTTATCGCTTACTGTATTTTTACAGGTCAGAATGTCCAAGAGGTAGAGCATTTTTATTTTAGTTATTCTCATACATCTTTATTTCACCCATAATTCTGCCTTCTGTATTATTCATTTCTATCCCAGTGCATGCCTACTGTGCTCTCCTTCAATTCAACACATTCAAAACACAACAATTAGAAAGTATAATTTGAGACTTTCATTACTGCATCGCCAGTTGTATATTACCCAAAGCCCTAAAAAAAAAAAAAAAAAAAAAAAAAAAGACAGGGCCTGTATAGTTTATATTTGTTACTATTCTGAAGCAGAGCTTTAGGGCATTAGATTCTTAAACCATAAAAGTAGGAGACATCTGTTAAGTAAAAGAATATACCGTAAAGTGTTGCTTGTCTAACATTCTCCAAAGAGGCGTTTCAGTGCTGCACTAACAAACTCCTTTTCATTCCAGCAATAATGCTGAAGGCTGTGAGAAAGCCACAAAAAAAGGGATCTATTTACATACCCTATAGGGAAGGGATTTAAAGATGCACCCGATACTAGCACAAGCATTTAGGCATTGATCTAATGAGACAGCTTCTTTTAGGTTAGCAGTTAAACATGCACATGTACTGTATGTTTAATCATCCAATTGCAGTGCATGGTGTAGGACACCTGCCAAAAACATATGAAGCAGCTCTGCTTTATTTAGGACCAGCAAACCCGATTCAGAATCATCCCAGTGGCGTGCACACACCACACGTGGAATGCCACATGCACACACTGTACATTCTATTGGAATTCATTAATCTGTTCAGTAATCTGTTGCAGATAGAGGACACAAACACAAGTCTATCCAGCTTTTTTGATTGGCTTCCACATGCTCCTTTACAAACCAAACATATATAGATTAATTTTGCCTTCAGCAGGAACAAGGATATAAATGGACCAACTGAATGACCAGTCCTCTGACCTACGGATGTGTCTGATGGATTAAGGATCACTAATTTTCATACTTACGCTCCTCAGGGTCCTCAACCGGGGATGTAGTTCTAGGCATTGCCTGGACAGCAGCACGAGATTCAGGAGTTGAATTTATTTGCCCAATTCTTGAGTCCCTCTGTTCCTCCCACCGTGCATCAAATCCCCCATTATCATCCGATGTGGCAGATTCACTCCTTGGCTGGGTAGCTGCTTTTTAGAGACACAACATACAGAATTACATTTTAAACACAAAGGGGCCTATGTACCAAAAAGGTACAAAATGTATCTGTGCTGTTATTCTGCAGCAACCAATCAAATTTTATCCAACTGCAGTAGACCAGTAAAAACCCTATATCTGGTTGGTTGCTGCAAATTAATACCATGGGCAAACTTTTGCACCTCCGGTTTTTAACTAGAAGGTAAGAGCAATTTTACAGCCATATAAGGGAAATATATAAGCCATATAAGGGAAATAATGAGGGAATAGTGTGGTGATATGATCACAAACACATCAATCAAAGAAAAGGCTTGGATTCAAGCCTATGAGTAAGACTGATGCTATTTATATTGATGTGCTAAATGAAAGTTATTGTTTTTATATATCCGAAGCAAGGCTACTTTTTTAATACGGTGTGCACTGTGAAGCTTTTCCTCTGGTTGGCGTGGTTTACAAACCATGCAAACGGTTCGGGGCAGATAGCACCCGGACTACCGAGGTGAATAAATGAGTTACTCCTGCAAATTATTGTGATACAATGTTTATCAAGTGATGGGTTCAGTGTTTACACTCCCGATTTATGTAAGCACTAGAAATATAAAGTATATGCATCTTTCTTTTTTTATTAATGGACCCAGCTGTATAAGGATACAGTAATAAGGCAAAGTTAAGATATGTGCGATTTTATCACAAAACCTCCATACAAGACAGGTTGTGGAGAAACTTTCTGTACAGTTGTGTGCAAACTCAGGCCCTTCTAGACATTTAGTTCATGTAAACGAAAAGCAGAAATACATTTTTGCAGGGATTGGGTAATGAAGGCAGGAAATCTCAGACATTGGCATATAAAGCTGGGTATACAGTGCCAACAGAAAGACAACCTTTTATTGGGCACATGTGAGAAAAACATATAATCAACCAGCCGACAAACTATAGGAATGTTTGTACCTAATCAGTAAGCAATGGCAGTCAGCTTCCAATGGAATCTGTCTGCCATTCGCTACAAATCTGTAATATAACTTTACTGTATATGGAGACACAGCACGTAATTCAGTAGTCATCATCTCGTGTTTTTTTTTCTTGAAGGCTGCATGCTGGTGTAATCCTAGGCTATTAACATCTCTGTGTCTTGCTGGTTATTAACATTTATTTTTTTTCAAGAGAAGTCCTGGCAGCAAAAACTAGAAGTGTACATGGTCAACTTACCTTGCGCATCAGATGAAGTTTTCTTTGGGACACTTGGGTTCATGCCTGGATCTCCATCTGCCATTTTCACTAACCATATCATAGTAGCTGTGGACAACAGGACATAACATTTTAGCTCATCTTTCCATCACCGTGTTCCTATAATGTTGAAAATGAACTGAACTTGCCAAACTCAAGTCTACAAATAATTACCTTAAACCCATAGCTATGGTTGTATTTAAAAGACTAGAACCTATATGGAATAGCACACCGGAAGGACAGACCGATAATGTTCCGATTGTGCAAAGATAAATCTACTTCCCAAGAGAAATTCATACATTGTTTGGTATATGGCAGGAAGTGCAAATGAAAAAAAAAAAAAAAAGGTCCTTACTCACCAGCAAAATCCTGTTTTCAGCTGTATATTCACATATAAAAATTTCTGACAATTATATCATATTTTGTGATTTCTTAAGGGGATTTGAACACAAAGCAATGTATTTAAAACATGGCAAATAGCAGATGCTATCCTAAAGCTGCTTAGTACATTTGCACATGAACATTTGTTCGTTTTCTTTCTTGTATCTTTGGAAGCAAACCAAGTCTTTTCTTTGATGACTCCAATCACACATACTTACAAGAGTATATTAAAGCTGGAAAAAGAGTTTCATTTCTCTCCTGTGCCGTTTCCACCAGCATACGCAGGGGCCCCTTTGGACATAGGACAGCAACGAGATCTAAAACATAAAAGCAGAAATTGAATATAAAAATAACATCAACTCCACATCTTTGTTAAAAAAAAAAAAAAAGGGGGGGGGCTTATTTTATAACAGGAAAATATATATTTTTTTAATTTTATCTACTTACCATACACAGATATCACTGCAAGTATGAGCCAAGCCGTCCACTCAGGAAGGTATTTAATAAACACCAAGGCCATAAGAGCACTAATCATAATAAGGTAAGCTTGCTGCAGGAGGAGAGGCCCCTTCCAGTGAATGCATATCATTCCCACTACTCCGAAGTTCCAGATCATCAATGCCAGTGTGATGTAATCCATAGCTACATTATAGGTTTTGAACACCTCACTGAAAAGCAAGTGCAAATTACACAGTATTCAATATAAAATGTTTACCAGCATATGTATGGGTTTCATATATCAGGAATAGGTAACAGGGATACCATTTGGTAAATAACTATATAATTTTCTAAAACGATACTATATGTTCCTTTGCTTTAGGAATAACATTTTACTACTTTTATTGGCTTCAAGACCATTCATCTTTTGCATGTCCACTACACCTTTAAAACCTGAATGCTCATCTTCAGAGAAAATGTTCACCAACAATCAAAGGCTTTGAACTATCTGCTGTACCCTATACTTACCCAAGGTAGATAAAAGAGAAGAAAAAGAGCAACAAAAGCGAGGAAACAATGAGCCAGCCATGGATAACCTGCAAGGAGAAAACAGAAAATTATAGGTGGATTATGCTCTGGCTTCTCTAGGAATGATGAGAAATCTACAGCAGTAGCACAAAGTCTGAAAAATATAATTTACTTAAAGGCAAAACCTACATTTTCCTCTGAATATTTCTCATTGTTTCTCTGTCAAGTCAAACTTAACTTTATTTTTTCCTTTCTATTTTATTTTGTTCCAGAGATACATCCTTTTTTTATGTCCACACACCCTTACAATATATGAGCATGTGCGTACAGTATATGGGATCGTGGATGTCGATTGCAATTGCGGGTAAGTTTAAAGGGTTCCCCCTCCTGACTCCTGCTAGAATGTCCATCCCTCCACACACAAAACCTTACCTGCTTTAAAACACCCGATAAGCAGGACTTCGTTAACTTAAAATCTTCCAATTCGGCTCCCACACTGAGCTATTATACTCACAAGCTCCTCGCTCCACCGCCTCTTCCGGGTTCCTCAGTCAGTCTCCACTGAGGCTGCTGTGTTCTTTTTATGTTCTTGCGCAGCCGCAGTGGAGACTGCGGCGGGAAAGGCAGTCAGTGATTGGTCACTGTCACAGGCAACACTGACTGCCTTACCCGGAAGTGGAGAGACGCGGCGGTGTGGGAGCCGAATTGGAAGATTTGTGTGTGCAAGGGTAGAATTCCTTTTAATGGAAGAATTGGAGGTAAGACATAGCACCTTTACCTCCGTTCTTCAATAAAAGTAAGGAAAAACCAAATACAGTTTTTTATTGGAAATAACCTTTAAGGCTATTATGCCAAAAAGAAAACATCCATGTTTGATGTACTTTAAAGGAACTGTAAACCAAAAAAACAAGTGTTTGCCAATCGTTTCTATTATTCATAGGGAGGTTAGAACACTTATTCTCACCTCCCTGTGAATAATAGTTTGCTCAGGGGACACAGCCGAACTTACCTTACCTGGCGCTCCACTCGCAGGTCCTTCTGATCTGACAGCCGAGCTGTCCTGCTCTCCCAATTGCGTGCCTATCTTTTGTATTGGAGCGCATGCGCCCAAAGATAGACGCGTGGTCGGGAGACAGGGGCAACACGGCTGTCAGATCAGAAGGAGCGAGTGGAGCGGTAAGGTAAGTTCGGCTGTGTCCCCTGAGCAAACTATTATTCACAGGGAGGTGAAAATAAGCGTTCTCACCTCCCTGTGAATAATAGAAACGATTGGCAAACACTTGTTTTTTTTGAGTTTACAGTTCCTTTAATGCTCGTGACCTCGCTTCCTGAGAATCTATGGAATTAGATGTTACAGTTCCAATCTAAAAAAATTGCCATCCATAAGATAATACAGTAAATGTATAAATATTCAAACAATTATAGCCCATGCACAGATATATAATTAGGCTAAATTCCCACTAGGAAATGTAGAAAAACGCAAAAGGAAAAATGTTTTTTTTCCGGTGTTTGCATTTTCCATCTTATCCATATGGAAATGACTGCATTTCATGCATGCAGCAGTGCCTTTTATAGAAGACTATCACAACTGTGGAAATGCTATTACGGGTTTCCCTAAAGAGGAAAAATATCTATTCACTTTTTAGAATGCACATGTTTAAAAAATGGACTGTTTGTTCCCATAGTATAAACAAGACCTTAAAAGGGAATATTCCCCTCTCAAAGAAAAATCATATATAGGTACAATAACTACAATAGTTAGTGCAGCAAAATGTGAACTCCCCTTCCCTCTCAAAAGTTTTGGGGTTATTTACCTATTTACAACAGGGGTGAACGTGCCCTAATTTTTTTTTTTTTTAATCAATGCACTTAAAGATAGAAAATAGAAGTGATATTACATAAAGGCTTTTGCACACTGGGACTGGGCCCCCAAACCCCTGCGGTTTCCACAAATGTATACATCTCTATTTTTACTGCAGGCTCATTTGGCTTTCGGTTATAAAATGATAATACAGTGTCCTTTAGAGCAACATGATTCAGAAGAAATTAAACCCTGGGGTTAAAGGCATAGCTGCATAGTTCTGGAAATACTCTTGGCAATGGAAGATGGATTACATGCTGCTATTGAAACTATCTAACTTGTTAGAACAAGTATGTCAACTACCTGAGGGGGCAGAAAATCTGCAGCATTAGGCAATTTACTGTATAACTGTTCTACTAAACACTTAGTGCCTTACAAAGCACATTAAACTGGAATAATTAAAGGGTCACTATAGTCACTCAAACAACTTTACGTTCTCTGAAACTACAATTTGAAAGAAGTAAAATGGTGATACTCACATATTTATCTGTGCTTGCTTTGTCATTAAATTATTAATGTTTAGTGAGTGCTCCTAGTTGCCTCCACCCTCCCTTACTCACTGCCTTCTTGTAGTGTATGCGACACTTATAAGTTCTGCATAGTCTCACCATAGACCCTGCTCTGCTTACACATTTCACCCTTCCTTCCCCACTGCGTTGTTTTCTCTGCCAGTTCACTTCATTGTTGCAGAGAATGTGCTGGCAGGCAGCCAAAGATCCTAGTAAGAGGTCAGGGATGGGGAACATATAATTTCTGATTCTGGAGTGACAGGCCTTTCCCTGTAAATAGGAAAATTTATGATTTCTCATAATCTACAGCTCAGATTTAAAATCCCCCAAAAAGTTTTGGAGTAGTGGGATCTTGCTGTATCTAAATGTACATTTTTTGAAAATTCGATTATTTGATAGATACCCTTTAGACTTTACCCAAGAAAAAACAAATACAGCTTCTGACTGAGCTGATTAGCTCTGGTTTAATTTTCCTCTTTTTTTTTGTTGCTTTAAATGTTAGTGTTTTTTCTTTTGCCAGTGATGAAATGATGAATCTTATAGTAGTCATAATTGATGACATCATTGAGTAATTATTAAAAAAATAACAGTGTTCTCCCTAGGGTCTTTTAGCCGGGCGGCCCACCCGGCTACTTTTTCATGCCACCCGGCTGGAAAAAAATTCTTGAGAGAACACTTGTGATTTAAAAGAATTTAGAAGTAGGTTTAATAGGTGTATCAATAGGTCAGTAAAACTCCCGCCAAAACTGCTCAGTCCAGACCCCTTTTTTACACCTGCAAGAATATTTTTAGCACGTTCACTAGCTTTTCCAAGATCTCCAAGGCCACAAAAGGTTGTCACATGTGCTTGTGCTGCTATGTTACATGGGTTACCTGCAGATATTGACAAACTACAACTCCCTGCATTCTACAACCATGGAATGCTGGGAGTTAGTTTTCAAACATCTAGTGGGACAAAAGTTAGACATCCCTGACCTATATAATGAGCATGATGCAGTTCACATTTTCCCTTACCACCAAATTTCCCCGTCCTACCCCACCCGGCTAATTTTTCATGCCACCCGTCTACTTTTTCATGCCACCCGGCAGGAAAAAAATTCTGGGGAGAACACTGTGATCATTTCTGATGAGCGCTCTCCTTGTTTGGCCTGTGAGTTTAGGTGGACGGCCTTGTCTTGTAGGCCTTGTAGGTTTACATTTGTGCCATACTCCTTCCATTTCTGAATGATCGCTTGAAAAGTGTTCCGTGGGATGTTCAAGGCTTTGGAAATCTTTTTGTAGCCTAAGCCTGCTTTAAATGTCTCAATAACTTTATCCCTGACCTGTCTGATGTGTTCTTTGGACTTCATGGTATTGTTGCTCCCAAGATTCTCTTAGACAACCTCTGAGGCCGTCACAGAGCAGCTGTATTTGTACTGACATTAGAATACACACAGGTGCACTCTATTTTGCCTGATGAGTGCTAAGATGTCTATGGGCAACTGACTGCACTCAGACCAAAGGGGGCTGAATAATTACGCACACCTCACTTTGCAGTTATTGATTTGTTAAAAATGTTTGAAATCGTGTATGATTTTTGTTCCACTTCTCACGTGTACACCACTTTCAATAAAATTAAAAAAAATTAAATAAAGTAAGAGTTCCGCTATTTCTGGCAAATTTCTTTCTTGAGTTGGTAATTATTTTCAAATAACTACATCTTACAAAATAGAACAGGATGCTGTGATGTGTTTTTGTTAATGCCTGTGGCTGTTGGCCAAAACAGGTGGGAAGTAGTGCGGCAGTTAATTGACTATATTACCTATTTTTGAGATGAATAACTTCTACATGGTCTAATTATATTTATAAGTAGGGATGACTAATATGATGAAGTCTTTTTTTAAATGAATCACGAATAATAAAATGTGAATGCTTACCCTTAGACGTAATTGTGCATGCTGCTTCAGCGTGTTTTGTAAAATGTATGTGTACTGGAATTTGTACCTGACAAATTACTGGCTAAAATCTACTCCATTTGTCATACCTGAACCCGAAACTATTGAAGGCTCAATGTACTGTATGTAATTATAGGAGAAATACAAAGTTGGAGATTTGAACATAGAGGGAATAAGAAAAAGGAAAGACTTTAAGGGCAACTAAAGTAAAAAATGTATACAGCTGTAAATTAATTATTTGATGCATAGTGCATGCTGAACAATCTCAATCATAATGAGTATATTTCAGGCCTACCAGCAAAAATATTGAAATGGTCATTTGGCCAGAAATATCTGTTTGTGTGTACCAAGCCCTAGTTCTACTGCACTGCACATAAATACACAATAGGAAAACATGTGGTCTCCTGTGCAATCTGTTCTTTTTACCTCAGATCACTTAATACTGAATGTTTAATCTTACGTACTTCTCTTTTTATTCTATTCTGCAGCAGTAACAAACATTTTTGCTACTAAGTAAAATGGATCTAACTACCATTAGTGATCCCAGTTCAAATATCATTAGAAAGATGGATAGATAGATAGATAGATAGATAGATCATTAAGAAGATGGCTAATTAGATATAGATAGATAGATAGATAGATAGATCATTAGAAAGATAGATAGATAGATAGATAGATAGATAGATAGATAGATAGATAGATAGATAATTAGATGGATAGATAGATAGATCATTAGAAAGATATATAATTAGATAGATAGATAGATAGATAGATAGATAGATAGATGATATATAGACAATTAGTTAAATAGATACATAGTTAGATAGATAGTTGATCAGATAGTAGATTAATGGACAGATAGAAAGAAAGATAGATAGACAGATAGGTGATGAAGATTGATAGATAGACATACTGATAGATAGATAGATAGATAGATAGATAGATAGATAGATACCAGTAATTATTAAGAATGGCTGACAGATAGAAAGGTAGACGATTCAATTTGGTCGATAGACAGATATAAAATACATAAATAGATATTTAGAAATATAGAAAGAAAGGTCAGAAATAAATAACGGTATTAGTTTAATTTTCAAATACCAAATAGGGTTGCCAAACTTTTGACCCTTTAAACTGCATTTTCCACAGTCCCCTGAGAGCAATATTACTGAATAGTTCTGTCTACCAGGGAAATAGAAATGTATCACAAATGGTTAAACCAGTACATAATATTTGCAATACACTTTCTACTTTGTCCAATGCATCTGGTGTAATTCATTCCATGTCAGTACGAAAACCCTAAGGATGTGCCCCAAGCCATATCTGTATAAATATCTAACCATAGATACTGTTTCATATTACAGACAGATCATAGATTCCTTTCTAAAGTCCTCTGGCGATCAGTCTGACAAGGCAGGTGCAAAACTTGTTGTTATAAGACGGAAATCTTACAAAATAGCCCCCCAGAAAGATAATATTATTTACCCAAATATTACTGAGGGTTATACTTCCTCGCCATGCAGGTTATAATATCGCCCTATTCTCCTGGAACCTAACACAATCCTATTTGTTATTTACATCAGGTTTTATGTAGAGCCTATTCTATACTTACCTACCAACAGTCCCGGCATCTGCAAGGCAGTTCACAACTTTTAAGCATTCCATGCATGTGGTCGACCCATTCTCCCGATTGAAGGGCTGAGCGGTAAAATGTCAATTCAATTATTTACCGTCAGCAAGTGTAGACCAATAGTAGAGCTCCATATAAACTACTCCGTATGTTTTTATTATTATTATTATTGTGGATTTACATAGCGCCAACATCTTCCGTAAGCGCAGATGTTTCCAATGGTGCAAGGCATCAGAGCTAACCATATTGTTATTCATATAGCAATATATGTAGAGTCACTGGCTCATGAAAAGTGTCTTTATAAATGTAGGCGATGTATAGACAGCTGCTATTGCTCTCTATTGCCCCCTGAAGGCTATGCACCAAGCTGATAGCGGCTCTCTATGCAACGCAAATGGGGTTAACCCATTCCAAATCTGTAACCCGACCAAACAGCATTTTCCATCCTAAAAAGCCGCTATTGGCTTGGTGCATTGGTCGCCTGACATTCTTTTAGCACACTGCCGCAACCGCTATTAAAATTCTTTTAAAGCCACGTCATTTAAATAAGCAGGAAAGATGTTTCATAGACCATTGATCTCCTATAACAAACCATAACTTCTTCAATTCCTAATATCTTTCCAATCATTTTTATATTTCTTCTTAGTTTTTATCAGATTAATGGGAAACACTGACTGGGAGTTCCATTAAGTTCTGTTCTATTGTCGGGTCCTCACTGGGAACTTGGTGATTTTCTGACTGGATCATTCACCTTTATCCTGGGTAAATCTCCTTCAAAATTACGATTTATGAAGGTGAAGTATCCCCTGGATTATAGGCCAGAATCTGACAGTAAATATGATGCCTCACTTGACTTTCTGCATAATTCCCAATGAAAGGTTTATATATCGATAAAATCTTTCACTACACTAGCAGTCTGAGGGGTATAGGGAAATAAATCACAGTGAGCATGTCTGAGCTCACTGAGCTAGGGGAGGGGACTGTAACTGCAGAACATTTGACTGCATATCTATAATTAGGAATTACTTTGAAAGACAAGTAATCTATAGTGTTAATTAACATTGTCAAATCATAAGTGAGGGAAAATGTGTTTTAATGTGGCATTCCTGTTGTAAATAAAATGCAGATACTGTTGAATTGATCTTGGTCATGGTGTCTATAACAGGGAATTCTTGCATTACAGTTATCTCTATTAGCCCTGCACCACGGAACACCAATTATTCATTTGAGCAGCTGCCACAGAGGAAGAAGAGATGACCAAGAGCAACGGGGAAGATCCGAGATCTGGGAACAGGATGGAGCGTTTCCAGGAAGGGGTTCGCCAGCGTTCGCTGATGGCTAAGAAGAAAATGCAAAACATTACAAAAGATGATGTGAAAAGTTTCCTGCGGCGGAACGGTTTCGTCCTCTTTACTGTGGTGGCTGTCATAGTTGGTAAGTGTTTTAGTAATCTAAATGAATAAATGGAGATAGGGTGTAATGTATTGGGGGTTGTGTAATTCTGGAATCCATAGCAATCATCCATTTCCACTAGGTGCTGTTTTACTATGGGTTTACTGCATTGGTGCAAACCTTGTCCAATCAGTTTACGGTAAAGCCTCGTACACACATTTGATCATTTTATAATGATAACAATTCCCCATAGACCAGATCAGGCTGCTCTGCTACTATCTAGCAGCCCGTCTGTGTCAGGAATTTACATATCCTTAAGTTAATTACAGGTACAAAGCTTCGCAGCCAAGAATCGCTTCCTGTTTGGACTATTGGTTGGCATTGTGTATGATCCGACTGGTCAGATTCTCGCCCGTTCATGGACATTCGTTGGGCGCCATGTTGGAAACTTTAAGGGAGATTCAATTAAAGTTCTTATCCTTAAAGGAGAATTATACTTGTGCAGTAACTGACTGCTTTCTAGTAGTAACTGACAATTTTTAAGCCCATTCCCTCATTAACATATGTTCTCCAGTATCATTGATGGGAGAATGAATGTGGGAGGAGCCAGAAAGAAGTCTGTTACTGCATGAGTATAATTGTCCTTTAAAAATGGTGCTAATTTTGCCCCAACCAATCAGTTAAATAACATCTGATTGGTTGGAGCAAAATTAGCACCATTTTAACCATTTTAAAAAACTTTTATTGAACCTCCCTGTTAGTTTCTGTACTTTACAACTGGTCCCAACAACATATATCTGATGTGTAACTACATTTAGCCAGAACACATCACCTGCCATCCTTGGTATTGGGGACCCCCTGACTGTAAAAGCTTGTTGTAAAATGTACAAATGTTATTATACAACACCATATTATCTAGCTGTTTAATTAAAACTGACAACTCAAGGAAACAAGGGAAAGCTGAGATTTATAGTTCAACTACTGGAGTTGTTGGACTACAAGTTGGACATCCTTCTTTCAAGAAGAGGTCCAGTCTATCCTGAATCGTCCCAGGTCCCATCATCCCTTGCTACATGAGCCCTTCCTAGCACCATGCTAATGTAGAAAAGTCTGTATCAGTTCCATAATTTGAGCTCTTATCAATTTAGACAATAGATAAAACGATAAATTAAATGAAAACAGGATTTGCTTGAAAGGAAGTGCGAGATACAGATAATCCTGGAACAGAAGTAACGGGGACTAATACAGCAAAGGAATTCTAAAAATGCTGGGGATAGATTATCTTATTGTAGACTGATAAAAAAAAACATTGTTCTGTGTGTGCAGACACTGATCTGTACTGATCACGCTTGTTTGGACACGCCATGGAACATTGGACCCAAACATAATACATGTTTAAATGGCAATCATAGAGAGACCAATCGCGATTCTATCAAGAATTCATTTACACTGAATAACTTTTTATTAAATAGTGTAACCATTTAAGATTAGATCACGCAAATTAAGGTAATGCATTTGCAGCAATTAACAGGGAGATTCAATAAAATTTCTTATCGTTTAAAATGGTGCTAATTTAGCCCCAACCAATCAGAACTTATTTGACATTTGAAAACTAACATCTGATTGGTTGGGGCAAAATTAGCACCATTTTAAATGATAAGAACTTTTATTGAATAACCCTGTTAGTGTCTAGAGCGTGTTTAAAGGTGCCATACATTAGGCCGACATACAATCGACAATTCCATGGATTGGCCAAAAAAATTAACATTTTCCCCATCTTATTATGCGACATTAGATCGTAACATCGATTGTAATTACTATCAGTAAAAGTCGTTTTTTATGTCGATTGGTTAACTGATTGTAGTAATTTTTTTTAGTTCAGATTAAATGTAAATGTTATGTAAACCCACAATGGACGACATTAGACATTAATCACTAAACAAATTGAATGTGGAACAATATGGTCCATCTGCGTACAATTAACATTCTGCATCTGTCAGGGCCGGATTTATACTTTTTTCTCCCCTAGGCCAGCTAACTTGTACTGCCTGTACACCTGTACGTGGTCATCTATTGGCTGAAGCAGAGCTTTGTAAGTGGGGGAGGGACCTGCTCCCCTAGCAAATCGCCAATCGCTGCCCATTTCTGATTTAACAGAAACCAGTAAAGCTCTGCTGTGTGCCAACTAACGTGCATTGTGTACATTTAAAATGGAGGTGCAATGCTGCTTTACCCTTTTCTTTCTTTCTTTCTTTCTTTCTTTCTTTTTGCTGCCCTAGGCTATGGCCTAGGTTGCCTAGTGGGAAATCTGGCCCTGACATCTGTCTATAAAAGTATTGGTCGGTTAAAGGATAAGTGAACTGTAAAATCAAGTTGTGTTCATTTGGAAGCTGCAGCTTTGCCATATTTTTTTTTACCTATGCCCCTCCAGAGCCTAGCTTTGTGCCTTGGAAGTTGCTGACATCTTGTTACTGGTTTGCTGAATGTTAAGCTCCGCCCCTCTGAGATTTCCTCTGCTTTCTCCTGCTTGAGACTCAAACAGTAATGCCTGTGAGTTCCGTGCATCTCCTGCTTGAGCCTCAAACAGTAATGCCTGGGAGTTCCGTACACGTGCACGGAACTCACAAGCATTATGTTGAGGCTCAAGCAGGAGAAAGCAGAAAAAATTCAGAGGGCGGAGCTTAACATTCAGCAAACCAGTAACAAGATGTCAGCAACTTCCAAGGCACAAAGCTGGCTCTGGAGGGACGTAAAAAAAAAATATGGCAACAGTATTTTTAAAGCTGCAGCTTCCAAATGAACATAACTTGATTTTACAGTGCACTTATCCTTTAAGTAAAGCTTATATGTGTTGGGGCTTAGTACTGTATGTGGTGAGGTGCTGATACATATATTCGATCTGGAGGACCATAACTAGAGGGGCTGTGACACTGATGCACAACTTTGAGCTACAGGTCCGTGACCTAAGACTCCCAGTTGTTGCCCCCCTGGTAATGCAGCCCGTGCGGTCACACAGGTCGCCCATATCAAAGGCCGGCCCTGTAACCAGCTCACTAAATTGCTGAAGGGAGCACGAACAAATAGGTGTTAACGCACACCATAAAAAAAACATCGACCTCGAAAGGTCCAAATGAAGACCGGCAACCTTGCTCCGTGAAGTAAAAATAGAAACCCTTTATTTATGCAGGTTAAAAACACATTGCAGCTGCACAAACAACACTGCACTCACAGGCAATGGAAACACTAAAACAGCTCCACCCTATGTGTTTTGTGGACACCCGTCCACTTCCTCAGAAGGTAGACGGTTTATGGGAAGACGTTTATGAAAGCACCAGCGCTCCCACAGCAAGACGCTACCAGCGATCAGGTGTGATCTTACTTTTTTATATATGCACACTACCCCATAGTTTCCATGAGGCATATAGGAGTATAGCAGGCATAAGCTAATGATTACAGAGATCAAGTAGGATATGTAAAAAATATTTTAAAGAGGCCATTCTCTCTAAAATATGCAATTATGATGGTGGAGTTGTCCTTTAATGTCTAGAAACCCACGTCAAATTTATCTGCTGTTAAAAGGAGCAATTTATTTTCCAGATTAAGCTAAGTACGAGCCTGTTTAAGCATCAAAGACTGATAGACAGTGACAATAAAAAGCTTACCCAATATGGGTCAAAGCAAACTAGTGGTGATAGCATATGTTAGAGATATCAAAAGATTTATTTTATGAATATCACAGCAAATTGAAAAATGTTTTAGAGGACTTTTCAAACATCTTTTAAGCAAAAATTTAATTCGATATACAGTACAAATAACATTTGTATTTTCTGAGGGCAAAGGAATTAACTTCACCAATTGAAAACAGGCAATTAAAATGCTGCATTAGCAGGCCATACATGGCCAGATGTTCTTCCTATCAGATTTCTGATCGAGAAACAACAATCGTAAATCCAATCAGAAGAACCGCTCGAAGACTCTTCCATGTGAAATCTAGGGAATGAAGATGGGATGTGGTCAGCGAAAATTTTTCCACTTGGTCCAATCTTTGTTTTTTTGAAAGACAACAATATCGACCGGTCGATCAGAAAAAACAAGAACAGTTTTTGGCTTTTCGAGCGATCCTATTAATTCAATGCTTTACAAGCATCAAAATGTGCTATGGAGCATAGATAAATTAAAATAGTAAATACAATGTACACTACCTTGTAACACCTGTACTTGTACAGTACAACCAGCAGTATAGTCATAAAAATAATAACACTGATCATGATGGCTGTGTTGAGTATGGAGTTCAAGGCTCGTTGTCCAACAGTTTCGGTATCTTCTGTGAATGGGGTATAAATTCTAAAAGGAACAAGCAAGAATGGTGGTTAACTTAGAACAATAGGAGTATAGCAAGATGTGGGAAACTATTACATTTCTACAATTTGGATTATTCATCTGTAACATAGAAGTTGATTTAGAGCTTAGAGTTTATTTTGCTTACACGAGATAATGGTGGAAGAGACAATTTCCAGAAATAACATGTCTGTGTGGCTATTTTTCCCTATACAAGCTGTGTCAGAGGAAAAGCGTAACATTAAATTGTTATCATGACCAGTGATAGAGAAGCTCATAGCTTATGTCTCTTTACCCCACAGACAGCTGTGAATTCCAGATCTATTCAGATTGATCTCCTATTGCTTCTCCAATTTGTTAATGCTCACATTAATAAATTGCTATTTCTACCAAAATGTGATTCTGCATTTTAACCATTTTATGCACACCTTGTTAATGTTTTACAATTCCAATATCACATTTCAATTAGCCAATTTTTATTCACTTTCTGTAATTTTTTTCTGATTTTCCTAAAAATGATCTAATCAACCGTGGCCTACAAACAAGTTAATAAACGAAAGTTTGTAATCTTTTCTTAAAAACAAGCCCTTGATCATATAATATCAAATAATAATATAATACATTACTTTTTTAATACTGTTTTATTTTATAATGGGAGCTGCAGTGGTACATATCCTTCTAAAAATCACTCAGCTATGTCACTAAGCGACTCATTTCTTATATTTCCTATATCCTACTGCTCCTCCCATTCCAGTGTTCTTGCCAGGTGTTTATTAACAGGATCTGCTGAAGCTGCTTCCTGACACTTCATAGCCAATGTCTCTTTCCTCCTCCACTAAGATTTGTTTAACTGCATAGATGCTGGGCTAGGATGTTCCTTTCTACTGGATTTAAGTTACAGAAGGTAGCTTGGGGGGTTTAAATTAAGGTGTTAATAGGGACAAGGCTATAATTTAAAATGAAATTCGGAGGGGAATGAATCAGAATGTTATGTATTATAAGAAATAATGTGCCCCTTTACATTATAATACAAGGATACTACACTGTAAGGCGGATTATCTCTTAAATCATATCAATCAAAATTCCAATTCCTGTAGTTAGTTGAGTGACATCAACTGACCCTCTGTCCCAGGGGAGGAGCACGCTCAGTTTAAGGGCAACTAAACTGAGGGGAAAAAAAAAAAAACCTTTTCCTCATTTTTATCTTAAAGACAGGAAATACCTGCACAGACATAAAAAAACAGTTGAGAAGAGGAGCCTATTAATGCTTGCAAAGCTGGTCACGTGGCTAAAAACAAAGTGTTCAAGCAGGAAGTAATATTGTTGAACTTTTCAGCAATAACTTCTCACAAATTATCCCTAGAGATGTATGTATTCATTTATATTTTTTGTAAATCTTTTTGTATTATAATATTGTACAGCGCTGTGTCCCCAAGTGGCGCAATAAAAACTACCATGTACATAATGATTTGCAATAAGAGTACCATATACATACATACTCCTAACTAAAAAATTGGAAACCACAGTGTTACCCTAGGCCACACTAGCTCATATGGGACCGTGTTTTGCGTTTTGATCGCTTTAGCAATTGCGCAGAGCTATGCAACCCTTTGAAAGTACATATAATCACCATTTTTGTAAGTATCGCATGCGCTCCGTTAGGGCGCATCGCGTGCACGATGGCACGTCATTGCGATCATGCCAAGTCTGGCCACAGCCTTAAGGTTTAGATGCTATCAAGCCATATGGATCTTGTTAATAATGGATATTGGTAAAACAATACAGGTTATAGGTAAAATAAAGGCATGACAGGAAGTACATACTAAACGTCAGATCTAACTAAATACATAATCTCAGGTTTACCGTAAATAATTCATGATTTACTCTACAGCTTCCAAACTGATTACGCTATGATGTTTCATTAAAAGACAATTCTGAATTTTAATCTATCTGAAAAGGTTATACTTATTTACAGAATCTCAATATACTTGTTCATATGGCAACTTTGAAATGGTTGAACACATCCCACTTAAAGGGCATCTATAGTGGGAAAATGAACTTTTTTTTCTTTCTTTCCATGTGTTCTATAATTCCCTACAACCCCTAGAGTGTCTTCACTTTTTTCAGATTCCCTCTCTGTCCTGAGATACACCAGTTAGAAGAATACGTGATTGCATTCCTCTACTCCTACTTGGACTGTCAATCAAATCCCTGTGACTTGATCCCCCCTCCCTGCTCTGTAATAAACATAGAGATAACAGCATTAGCAGGGGGAGAAAGGTAGCTTTGATGTTAGATATAAGGCTGCACTTGACCCCCCTTTTTAATAGCTTTCACTGATTGATGATGGGTCACAAAATGAGAGATCGTAAACTGTACTGATCTCCTTCTTCCGTGTCTCCAGGACAGCTTACTTTCTATTGGCCACTGTGCATGGGTGTGTTTTTCAGGATGTTGAACTTTTAACTCCTACTGCACATAAAAAGCTTGTCGGTTAGCCGGAGCTGAGACATGGAGGAGGTAACAGAGGGGAGGGAGAAGGGGGGAATGCTGCACATAGATCTGACACCGTGGTTAAACAGAGTCAGTGACAGATATAGTTTTAAGGCAGCACAGAGTACATGAATTTAACTTTGCAAAGGGGCAATGTGTTTTTTTCACTATAGATGCCCTTTAAGCATAAACTACAGGCAAAGTATGTGTAAGAATATCACTCATACAGTGCTACATCAGTGCAACAGAACTTAGCAAGTAGTACACTATATAGTTCAGAGATGTCCAAACTGCAGCACTCAGCAAACTACAACTCCTAGCATTCCATGGCTGTATATTGCAGCTAGGGAATGCTGGAAGTAGTAGTTTGCAAACATCTGGAGGGCAATGGGTTGGACATCCCTAATTAAGTCACTGTGGGTTTCTACATGCTCGTGTCAAATGACTATTCGCATGTAATATACTGACATCTTCTGGTATAAAATGAAAATTGTATGTAATTTAAACCTACATTCTGTATTAAGTTACAACTCTCAATCTTCAGCCCCAAAAGGAAGCTATAGGCTAAATGCTTTAAGGGGCATGTCCAGTAAAAAAAACAACTTTAGGTAGAAATGTTCTGCATCCCGCCACCCCCACCCCCAAACCCCACTTTCGCATTAACAATAATTTCCAAATATGCCCCTGAGGGAACTGACCTGAGCCAGTCCCTTTTATTGCTATTTAATGTCAGCTGCTAATCTACTAATTGGAAGGAACAGCCTATAGTTCAGTAAACTACAGATCCAGGGCTGTGGAGTTGGTGTGGAGGTGACGGAAGCAGTAATTGAGTAACTAGAATTAGAGTTGGCAAAATGTACCAACTCCTAAGTTTAAAGTGTAATGAAAAAATACAGTTTGTTAAAATGTCCTATTCCTTATTCAGATAACAGTCATAGTTAGTAAATTCCTTCTCTGTTGTAAGAATAAAGCCTAGTGTATAATTGTTTCACTAGTGTAATGTTCAGCTTTTATAACAAGTTAAAGGGCATGTCCAAAAAACTGGTCAGTTACTTGCCCCCAATGGATATATTTTGCACTTAAAATATCTGGTAAGTAATGCAGGTATTAAAGGGAATGTCCTCCTGCATTACTTTGTTTCCCTGGTGCTCTGTTCCTGGCCCTCTGCTTGCTGGAAGTTGCAGGCAGGGGCTGGACCGGCAACGGCACCTGTGATTGGCTGAGAGGCAGGCAATTGCAAACTTGGCTGCCCACAACGCAGATCGCCGGTGGAACAAAGTAATGTAAGTAGTGCTCAATTTCTTTTTTTAACAAACAAACTGGGCGGTTGGGGGTGGACTAGGGTGCCCTACAATATATTTCAAGTTTTTAGAGGTAGGGCACCAGGCAGCTAAGAGGGAACCTGAGGAAGTGGGGTGAAAGGGCTCCCATGCACATGTCACAGTCCTTACTTAGATTAAGGAAGAAGCAGGAACCGGATGACTCAGACAGCTACTACTCTTCAGTTTTTCGAACTTTGAACAGGCAAGACCGCAGGAGAACCATAAGGAGCAGAGATGTAAGGTAAGGATTTTTGAACACTACACAGTGGGGCCAGTAGTTGGTTAAATTTTAGTTTTGGGGGTGGACATGCTGTTTAATGGTAATTCTTGTTCCCATTCTGGCTGAGTAAGCTGGCCCCTCCCTCCATGTAGTCAATCAAGTTGGTGACAACTGACCTCACAACCAATGATTGATTGCCGTTTCACCTGCTGCCTCCTCTGCACATGCTTAAGCTTATAAAAAGCTCATTGAGCAGAGGGAGGAGGAAGACCCATTTTCCAGAAAGGAATATAAGTTATCAATAAATATTTGGTTACAAATGCAGAAGATAAACTGATGTAAATTAAAGCTGGGGTTGCGGGCAGATAACAGAGAAGTCATCCGTTTTTTGTGTAAAGGATATGTACACTGAAAATTGTTTTTTTTTTAAATTATACTATAATTCTTCCCAACTATCAGTGTAACATTTTCTTGTTGATCTGTCCTCTATTGATTTCAATCTGAAATAGTTTTGCTGTAGCTGGAATGGTAACAGCTGGTACATGAACTGCATGGTGAGAAATTCCCTCTCCCAATGATGCCTCGTAAGGATTACTGATCATGCTTGCCCTCACAGAGAGTCTGATATTCTGGCAGGGAGCTGGAGGACTGAGCTTGAGCAAGACAAGTACTGGATTGAAGTCATGCAGCAACACAAGCACATTAGAGTAAGTGCTGCTTACATGCATTTATTTATAGACTAAAATGAAGCAGTCATTTTTTCAGTGTACAATTCCTTTAAAGGGTGGACATGCCCTTTAATTTTAGTGTAAAAACATGCAACAATTGTCACCAAAAATAAATTAATTTGATATATTATTACATTTGGCCATGACATAGTTGTATAGATTTTTAGACACAAACTTATTCGTGTTGGCAGTGACAGGCTTGGATGGCCAAGATCAGAAAGGTACTGTGTCAGATTCCTAGTTTATATCAATAAATATTGAAAATAGATTAGAAAATTAGCAAGAAAGGGGTTGGTGGAGCCATAAAGTGAGCAGTCGAAGAATTCATGGTCTGTCCTATGTACAGATCTAAGTAAAGGCACAGAGGTAATAGCAATTCACCTTCAAAACAGTAAAAGGGGAGGAAAGAAAACACAAAGTAGAACCCAGGTTCCCCCTATGAACCAATTTCCTATGTACAGGAGACTAAAACAATCCAACCTAAAACTATCCAATAAATGTTCAGTGGCTACTTGGTAAATAAGGTACTAATATTATTATCAACTAGCTGTACTACGCAGTGTAACAGCTTTGCATATGTTATGATTTTAGACATTATGTACTAAAATATTTAGCACTCCATAACCAAATACTTACAGCTGCCCATCCTTGCGTGTGTAAAAGCTGACAGACTTAATTGTTGCAACAACCACCACCATGCAAAGTGTGACGGGAACAAAGAGCATAATGACATGCTTTGCTCCATATTTCAACGTAAGTTCCTCATCTTCTTCCTCATCCTGTTCCAGCACTTGCTGGGAACTGCTCTGGGTCTGTCCATTGCTCTGGGATTCTGAACGCTCATGGTTTCTTCTCTCATTATTTTCACTCTGGAAAACACATCAAAATCAGTACATTAGCAAAGGGACTACTCAATCTCAGAGGTGCTGGATGTTTTTAAAATTTTGTTTAATAGGAGGCTAAAATGCAGTAAAAATTTATTATGGGCCTGTTAGATCCATCCATTGGCCATAGACCAAATTACCAGCTAGAAGTTACAAGGAAAAAAAGTTTAAGATGTAACTTAAATAGTGTATATGAGTAATGATATAGACAACTAGCCACCTGAATCAGAATAAGCAGGAAGAAGAAAACTAGAAGTGGATAAAAGTGGGCACACCTCCAAATATATAAAAATCTCCTTTATTATAAATAGCGGGAGTCACAGTTACAAATATATTCATAAAACACAAAAGAAACCCCAAACCATTAAAAACACTCCCTCAAAGTAGCTCATAATAGTATCACCTTAGTGGTAGATAGAATATACCGGTATATCTCAGAAGGATAATAGCATTCCACAGGGGCATATCACAATAGTGTATACATCGGTGTACGCTGAATAAGAGCCCAGGTAACTATTATCCTTCTGAGATATACCGGTATATTCTATCTACCACTAAGGTGATACTATTATGAGCTACTTTGAGGGAGTGTTTTTAATGGTTGGGGTTTCTTCTGTGTCTTATCAATATATTTGTAACTGTGACTCCTGCTATTTATAATAAAGGAGATTTTTATATATTTGGAGGTATGCCCACTTTTATCCACTTCTATTTTTCTTCTTTGCTGCTATTTAGTCTCTTTAGTGGATGGAGCACCCCCCTTTTTTGCATATACATTTGTTCCTGAACTTTGAATTTGGGTTTTTGGGACCAGTGCCCTTATAGAGCTCTATATTTATAAGAATAATTAGGAAGCATTCCATCCATACCAGCTTAGAGAAGATAAATTATAATAAACTGGCCTTTCAATCATAAATTTTATTAAAATTCAATAAACCGGCACAAAGAAAAAATAATGGACAAATAGATAAAAACACGTATTATAGGTCTCTGGACAAAGACATTAAGAGCCACTTAAAACAGCCCTTCTACGATCAGACTCTTTCCATTTATCACAGGAGAAAGGGAATATTGCATAATAACTTTCATTTCTGGCAAAGGGGAGATTTCGTTTTTAACAGGATTGGTTCCTAATATTCCCCACAGCAGACGCAGAATAAAACTTCCTCCTTACAAACCATGTTGCCGTCTCCCCTTAAAGCTGTACTAGCTCACACATGCACAATGGAAGTCATGGGCCTTGGAATCACCTGTCACAGCCATGACAGACTGCTCTACCAAAAAGAAACAGAGAGTGAAGAAGAAGAAGGGGCACCAAGCATCATAAAAAATATCTCTTTCCTGCAGCATCTGTCAACTAGGTACAGATATCTTGAGGTTTTGGGGTAGGGGGTCCTTAGAATCCATACAAAGAAGTAAAAAACAAATCAAACAGTTTAGTGAAAAACATCATACCAAAACCTGCTGTGTTCATACCCCCTAAACTAATGCTCGGTTGAACTATCTTTTGATTTTTGTTCAAGAGTATCAGTTTGGCACATTTGGACTTTGCAATTTTTGCAAACTTCTTGGATATGTACAAATGAGGTTAAAACAAGCAATTTTAGGCAATTTGCATAAAAGTTATGTGCTTTCCATTTCATAACCAATGATGGTTACAAACAATCTGGTATTACAGTATATATAGGCTTTGTGACTCTGCAGTTCTCCATCAGACTATGCAGAGCATTGAAAACTTGAAATGTTGATAAATGTAAGGTAACACAGAGCCATTTACAGCATATGTAACAAGTGAATCTCTGTTGGAAAAAGATTTGGGGGTTCTAGTAGATAACAGACTTAGCAATAACAAACAATACCAGACAGCAACGGCTAGAGCTAACAAGATATTCTTTGGTATAATGTGTCCCACACTCACGGTATATCTTTAGGGGTATCTACTACCCTCTTCCCCGGTACCGGCAGCAATCAAACTATGTTGGAAGGAGACACCAGGAGTGCAGTTTTGGAATCCCATATACAAAAGGGACATCTTGGAGACATAAATAGTTCAGCAAATAGCAATTAAATTAAAGGGCATGTCCACCCCCAAAACGAAAATTTAACCCACTGCTGGCCCCACTGTGTAGTGGTAAATAATCCTTACCCTTCTCCTCTTCTCCAAATGGTTGTCACACAGTGCTTGTTCAAAGTCCAGGAAAGTGAATAGTAGGAGCTGTCTTTGTGAGAAAACGTTTCTGTCCCTTTACTGTCCTTCTGTAGGACTCAGGCATGCGCAGGGGAGCCCTTTCCCCCTCCCTCCCACCCTTCGTATCCCTACATGCTGCAGTTAGTGCACCAAAAAATAAATAAACATGCTTCTGTAGTGTAGCTTCCCCCTCCAAACCCTAATCATATGGTTTATTTGTAAAAAATGTAGAAGATAACTAACTTACCAGCCTTCGTTGCTGCGGAGGTTTCAATATCCAGCAGCCACTTCTGCAATTGGCTGCCTCTCAGCCAATCACAAACAAACAATGTTACTTCCTTTGCGGAAGTAACATTACAGACAAAGGGTCGCAGGAACGAAGGCTGGTAAGTATGTTATCTCTCACTTTTTACAAATAACACATACAGTTATGGTTGGAAGGGAAGGAGGGAGGCTACACTACAGAAAACATTTAATTTCTGGTGGACATACGATTTAATAAGGGGAATGGAGGGGCTCAACTATGCAGACAGATCAGACAAAGTCTGTTTTAACTGGAGAATCGGTACTTGCGCTGGGATATGACTAGAACGTAATCTATTCCTTTTTTTCAGTTAAAATGCCTTTTAACTGAAAAAAAGGAATAGATTACGTACAAAAAAAAAATATTTAGATGTAAAAAGCATCAATATTTTTTAAGAAGCAGTTTAGAACTAAAGTTTGCTGTAAAAAAAAAAAGGCAGAATGGCGATAGGCTTCTTCTATTTAAAAATATAAAACCAAGACCAAATATAAACAAAACAAACAAAAATCCAACTAGCAACTATCTGTTCCATATGTGCAACATGATATAAACAAGGGTGTGTTATTTTTAATAAGATAACTTTATAGTGATTGCCCCATTCCATATCAAATCGAAACAGAAGACTATTGCCCCTCTCAGGGAAGGCTACAAAGGGCACGCTGGCATTAATTAGTGTATTTAATGTCATTATCTCATACTCACATGCTGCAATAACAGCAATGGAACAGATTCCTCTCCTTCCGACATAACTTTTGAGGAAGTTACAGCACTGCCTGCCACTTGTGCATAATTGTGATAAGGAACCTTATGAAGCCTGACTCTGCCAGAGGAAAGAGGCCTATAAAAACAGCCAAGTGAGCAATGATCTGTAGTTAAGTATTAACCATAAAGAGAAAGTTTGCAAATGTGAATAAACGCATATGCTGTCACACTGGATGATTTCACAGTGCCCTAGTTCAATAAAAATGACCTCGCTATCCAAGTTTCAAATGTCAGAGTGCTTAACTGCTCCATGCAATACAGCACAATAGCAAACATTTTGAAAGCGATTTTTCAATTTTAAAGCACCCCAAAAACCTAAGGAAAAAATCCCTCCCCTTAAAGGATAACTGTATTGCCTCAATGCATTTTTAAAAAAAATTGCTTTAAAAAGACTAAAAGGTGTGCAGCCCCCCCCATAGATTTTTTTTCCTAATTACGAGCCTCACTCTGCCTTCAATTAGCCATGCTGTGAGGGGGGCGTAACAATTCTGTCTGCCTCTAACTGTCACTCAAAGCTAGCATGCGAAAACATTCCTCCACCCACCCTTAATCAGCTTGATTATGTAGGCTGTATCCCAGCAACAGGACATTTCACAAAGTTTGTTTAACTGGCAGAGGAGAGAGGTTGTAACAGACATTCCAACCAGCCAATAATAAGTGTTATGTTAACCATGGCCATGGGCCTTCTAGGAGGCAGGCTTCTAGCACTAATCTTTGCTGTGTGATATCTAAGGGAGGGCCACATGGTTGTAAATGTTAGTAAGCGATTTCAGCTGCTGGAAGTGTGGACATGTCATTTTTTTATAGATGGTTGTCCTTTAAGGCTCAATGTTAATTTCTGTGTGAATTCCCCACCGTGGTAATGAGAAGACGGCTTGTTTAAAACACCTTACCACATCCACAGCCTGATGCAGCAATTACACCCTAACTGTATTAGATTAACCAATTTAGGTAGTGATTAGGTTTATAGTTTACACTAAACTTTTAGGTTTGTGTGTTTAGCCATCAGCACCTATGAATGTGGACAAATATCCAAAATACACATGTACAGAGACTGTAACATCTCAATTGTGACTATGCATTTAAAGGAGAACTAAAGTCTGGAATTTAAAGTCTAGAAAGGAGAACAGTGAAATGCACTTTATTATGTGACTCTAATGATGTCCCCTTGTCTGGATACTTTGTGCGATGTTGCCAGTTAACGTTCATGGGGAGCATTTTACTTCAGCAATTAGTTTTCTGTGGTTACACTGGCCTAATTAATTTAACGGACAGTTAACTGAATATATTCAGTAGAGGACAGGGAGGTTTAAAACGTCTGTTTAGAACCAACGAGCATGGTGCTCGCAGATAAGTAGCTGTAAGGGCTAGGCCAAACCACCGCGGGGTTTTTTGTTTGCGCATGCGTTTTTCCAATCATTGAAACCGCGGCAACAACCCGAAAATGCACGTTTTTGTGTGCGATGCAACTGTGTTCCACATTTTTTATCGCAGCCACAACGAAATTGCATGCAATTCCATGTGCGATGGCATTTCCTGCGCAGTGTGGCCATGCCCTAAAGGTTTAGTTTTAATGTACACAGGAAGGTCGAAATAATCTATCCTACCTCCCTGTGAATTAAAGATCCCCCTGGCCTCTAACGAATATATTCAGTTTAGTATCCCACTAAATCTATTCAGGAAATCTTTATTTCTATTCTAGATTTGAGTTTTCCCACCAAGGAAGCTGTAAAAGCCATAACAAAGCATTGTCATGTGATTATATGATTTGGTCAACAACAAAAGTCATCACTATGAGCCAGCACTGGGAGAGGAAATTTCACATCATGCAATTCACATACCAACTGTCCTCTTTCTAATCATTTTATTAGTTTAAAGGGTATTTCCATCCTTTTGTAGAGACATCCTGACCTCGCGAGATTTATATCACTGAAAGCTGTTCCCAAATGTACATACCAGCCTTCGTTCTTCTGCTGCCTTCTGCTTGTCTTCCGTGCACGGAAGCAAGCAGAAGGCAGCAGGGGGAACGAAGGCTGGTATGAATATTTGGGGACAGCTTTCATTGATATAAACCTCACAAGGTCAAGGTTTTCGGGGGTTCCCTACAAAATACTACATTTTTGTTTGGGGGTGGACATTCCCTTTAATCTAACAATGGGCAATTCACAGTTTCATTTTCTCACTTAAGTTCTCCAATTTTGGAGAACTGATTGACACAACATACCATATTAGCAGGGTGGCTTTCAGCAAAATCCTCTGTCACTTGCCCTTGCTGGATCTGTGTTAATGATGCTGATAGTTCAGTCATTCGGACACCAAATTAAAAAGACAGCCTTATCAACTATGAACAAACCTAATAAAAATAATATATAAAAACAGGGTTACATGTCGATAGACAAACGTATAATATATCTAATGTGTGCCTAGTGTTTGGCAAGCTTAAGGTGCAGAGAGTTTTGATGGCTATATTTGTACATGCCCCCTTCAGCAATTTAGTGAGCTGGTTATGAGCTTGAGCAAGCTCAGAGGAGGCAGCTAGGGAAATCAATCATTGGCTTTGACGTCAACTGTCATATCCATGACTGCCTGCTGATAACTGGAAAAAGGACGCAGAAAGAGGGACAACAGGATATTATGCAGCAAGTTAGAATCGGTTTGTATCCGTCAGCTTTTTAACTATTGCAGCTTTGGGGGTAATTGGTAAATTTTCCATTAACATTTCTGAGCAGCGGTGCTGGGATTTAGAATAATCTAAATATTTAGTGATTGGCATACACAAGCAGGAGCCAGAATTCAGTATATATAATATAAACATTTAGAAATAGAATATTTAACAAACCAAAAATTATTAGAAAAGTAATGTTGCAAACCAACCTAATTCCAGTATCTGGGACGGGAGCACCCTGGCAGGTTTTAGAAACTACAACTACCAGCATGACTTGTTAGTAGAATGTAGTAAAGCATGCTGGAAGTTGTAGTTTCCAAAAACATCCAGAGTGCCAAGGTTTAACATCACATTAATATACTGGGCAAGGAAAGGGACCGATAACCCCCAAACCGACAGACAATAAGATACGATGTAAATAACCCCCAAACCAACAGACAATAAGATACGATGTAAATAAACATGGAAGGGTGCATGTGTCCCACAAGGGGAACCTTTGTCTCTCATTCTGAACCATACACTAATATTCCCTTACTTACATGTAAACTCCTCAATTATCGGCTTCCGTAGGCTGCAGTCCGGCACATTACAATAAATAGAATCTTATTAGGGCAGCAACCACTTCCTGCGCTCGCAAAGGACCTTACTGACATCACAATCATGTGACCACTACGGTCCCTTATAGCGCCGCCCCTTTTCATAGCGAGTTCCGGTTTAAAAGCTTTCCCGGAAACAGGTACGGCATCCAGTGAAAAGATCGCCAGGCGGTGGGTGCCAGTGGACTGAAATGGACCCGGAAGAGGTGCAATTAAGGGATCTGGAATTGGGCAGAGTTTATGAAGATCTATTGGGAGATAGTGGTGGGGGGATCCAATACATACATAGGCTCCCCAGAATCTTTTTACCACGGTCAGTATTATAGGGAGATATCAGTGGGAAAGGAGCCAAGGCCATTGTAATTCCCTAGACAAGTCTGCACAGCTGGTGCTCCCATCTCTTGCATTAGTCTTTGCACAGATTAGAAAACCTGATGTTTCAGGTAAACTAATACTGGCCATACTACCTCCAGGAACATCTGGGCTATTCACAATCAAGGGAGGGAGTCTCAAATAGATGCAAATAATAGAAACATGTTATTATCTTAAGTTGCAGAAAGTATTTGAGAGCCGAAAGAGGCTTGTTCTGACAAAAAAAAACCCATCAATTTTGTAATGTCTGAACGTGGATAATGAGGACCACGGCACAGCTCCACAAATTTCCTCTGAGGAGACCTTGGCACTGAATGCCCAAGATGCTGCTATTGACCTTTAAGAGTGTACTGTGACCTTAGCAGGTAATGTCTCTGTCTTGCTGAGGTATGCCTGTTCAATGCCTAGTTTTAGCTATGATACCAGGTTGGACTTAGCTGGTTGGCATCCCCTTCTACTACCATTCAATAGAACTAATAGGGTGTCCTCTTAATGGAAGCGTTCTGGCTTGATCAGGTAGGTCCTGAGAGCTTTTTCCACATCTAAAGAGTGAGGAAATGTCTGGTTATCATCTGTTACTGCTGCTATGGTCGGGAGATTTATATCTTTAATATGGAACTGGGATGCCACTTTAGGTAGGAAAGTGTCATCTGGCCTCAAAATGACCCTATCTGGCAGGAATCTGATGAATGGTTCTGATGCCCTTAGTGCTCTGATCTCAGCAACTCTCCTTGCTGAAGTGATGGCAACTAGACAGACCCGTTTTCATAGTGCAGTCCTCAAGAGGCTCAAATGAAGTGGTTCTCTGAAGCCAAAATACTTACCCCATTGTATTATAAACAAAATAATCCTGGATAAGCAATAGTACTGTAGGTCTTTTCATGGAATAGGTGTATTGAAAACTCTGGTCCTACCTAATAAAGTAGGCACGACACCCCCCAACTTTCTTTAATGTATATGCTCTGCAGAGTCTTCCCATAGTTTTGCGTAACTACCTAGTAAAGGAGCAGACTATCAAACATGAACTTTCAGTATCATTTCTCTTCTCCAAGGGGTCAGAACCTAGCATTTTTGATCCATGCCTACTACTAGAGATGTTCAGCCGAGAAATGGATCCTTGATCAGTAAAACACTACCAAGTAATCTTGGGCCACTAGCAACACAAGTAAACTTGGGCCCAGCCAAAAAAGAAAAAGGGTTAGGTATTTCCCTGTTTAACTTTAAAGGGCATGTCCACCCTCTAAACAACAATCTCTCTATAGGTAAAATACTTGCCCATAAATATTTTCCTTAAACATTACCAAAAACGTGTAATTCTACTTAAAGAGCCCAAGCCCTTGCCAGCATGACACACCTCCTGCTGTTGAGAGCAGGTTTTCTGCTTGAAGAGTAGGCATCTTTAGGCACTGCCAGTGAATGGTGATTACTTTGTCACAGCTTTAAGTAAGTAACACACATCTTTGGTAAAGGTAAGTATAAAGAAAACTGCTTATGGTGGGGATCCTTTAAATATATTAAGATTGTTGTTTAGAGTGTGGATTACTGCCACTTATCTGGTAACCAGTTTAAAGGACCATAAACGGCATATGGTCCTGCCCTTCCATAGTGATCTAATGATTCTATTTTACATTTTGATTTCTGAGCTCCATCTATAAGCTTGTTTATTGTAAGCTCCTCCCTTCCACATGACCTCATAAGATAGGGATTTCTAGCAATGATGAGACAATGGCATTTGTTATGCTAGTATTCTTAAATTAATAAAAAGGAGATTTTGTTTACTCACCGTAAAATCTTTTTCTCTGAAGCCGAAGGGGGACCCAGGCACAGCAGGGGTTAAGTATTACACCTCCAGGAGCAGACACTTGAATAATTGAAGTTTTGATAGGCTCTGGTGCTCCTCCCCTTACCTTATATTCTGCAGCACCAGCAGCCTGCTTCAGTTTTGTCCCAAAGAGGGAGCGAAGGAGTTGCCATAATGACTTACAACTTTGTTAAAACATTCTTTAACTCTATTCTTAACTCAGATTCTTTAAATCTAAACAGATAGTGGTGGTTAATGGAACTACATCTATGTGGGCTTAAGTTCTAAGCGGCGTGCCTCTGGGTTCTGTACTGGGGCCGCTTTTGTTTAATCTGTTTATAAATTACTTAGAAGGGGGCATTGAGAGCAAGGTCTCAGTGTTTGCTCATGACACTAAACTATGCAGAGCTTTGGAAACTTCAAATGATGTGCAAGTGCTGCAAGCAGACCTAGATAGATTAGCAAAATGGGCAGCAGAATAGTAGATGAAATTCAATGTTGATAAATGTAAGGTGATGCATTTAGGATTTAATAATCCCTGTCCCACCTACACCATAAATAACTCTGTGTTAAGTGCATCTGTAATGGAAAAAGATTTGGGGGTTCTGGTAGATAACACACTTAGCTATAGCAAACAATGCCAGGTAGCAGCGGCTAGAGCTAGCAAGATATTGTCTTGCATAAAGGGGGGAATAGATTCAAGAGAGAAAAATATTATTCTCCCTCTTTACAAGGCACTGGAAAGGCCTCATTTAGAATATGTGGTGCAGTTTTGGAATCCCATATACAAAAGGGACATCTTGGAAATTAAAGCAGTTCAGAGAAGGGCAACTAAATTAATAAGGGGAATGGAGGAGCTTGAATATGCAGGCAGATTAAACAAGTTAGGGCTGTTTTCATTAGAGAAGCGACGTTTGTGTGGGGACATGATAACCTTATACAAATATATTTATGGCCCGTACAATGAACACTGGTGCATTGTTTACTAATAGGTCATATCAGAGGACTCATGGACATCCTTTAAAGGGCATGTCCACCCCCAAAACTATAATCCCCCCAACTACTGGCCCCACCATGTAGTGTAGTTTAATCCTTACCTCACATCCCAACTCCATCTGGTTCTCCTGTAGTCCCCCCCCAAAGTTCCAAAAACTGCCCACCAGGAGGCTAGCAGGTCCATATAGGACACTGCCTGCTACCTGGCCTCCCGGAGATTCCTGCCATGCGTGCTGCAGCCCTTCTCCCTCTCCCTCCCGTTCTACTATCCCTCCCCCTAGCACAAATCCCTCTTAATATTGTGCTCCCCCAGCCCCAACCGCATGTTTTTTTTTTTTAAAAAGGCTCCCCAAACTCTTACTTACTCTCCGCTTTCCTCCGCTGCACTGAATGACCGGCAGCCGCGTCCGTGATTGGCTGCCGCTCAGCCATCACAGACGCGACTCGCGGTCCCGCCCCTCTGCTTGCATTCTCGCAAGCAGAGGGCCGGCAGTGCGGCGGAGGATCGAGGGGAGGTAAGTAAGAGTTGGGGGGCTTTTAAAAAAAAAAACATGCGGTTGGGTGGGGGACATGGGGGAGCATGATATTAAATTTTTATTTTAGGGGTGGACATAGCCTTTAAGATTGGAAGAAAAAGTTTCATCTTCAGGTTAAGAAAGGTTTCTTTACAGTGAGAACTGTGGAACTGTCTTCCAGCAGATGTGGTAATGGCAAGTTCATTAAATAGCTTTAAAAAAGGCCTGGTTAAGTTTCTAAAACTAAAAAATATTGAGAATTACTGGTATTAATGCATATAGATCTGGTTGATCCAGGGATACTTTCCGATTGCCGTTTGGAGTCAGGAAGGATTTTTTTCCCCCTTTTTAGCTTTTAGCTGGGGGGTTTTGCCTTCCTCTGGATCAACTGTTAGGTAGAGTTAAAAAAAAAAAAAAAAAGGGGGTGAATAGGTTGGACTTGATGGACGTATGTCTTTATTCAAACTTAATTACTATGTTACTATGTAAACTGATATAAAAACACACACATATACATATATACATCTATATAACTAGAATAATAGCTTGGTAGTCATAACACATAGGGAGGGTAGTGCCTGGGACCCCTTCGGCTTCAGAGAAAAAGATTTTACGGTGAGTAAACAAAATCTCCTTTTTTCTTTCAGCCTTGGAGGACCCAGGCACAGCAGGGGACGTCACGAACAGTAAAGGGTGGACAGATGAATTTAATCCTCTGCTGCTTGCACCACAAGCCGACCCACGGTCCTCTGCTGAAGCAAACACATCCAACATGTAGAACTTCATGAATGTGTTGATAGAAGACCAAGTGGCTGCTCTGCAAATCTGGTCTATGGAGGCTCCCCGACGAGCTGCCCATGAAGCTCCCAGTGCCCTGGTGGAGTGAAATGCAACCCGCAAGGAAGGAGCAGCCCCCCCTTCAGCATAACAAATTGTGATGACACTCCGACACTCCAGAGGCGACGCTCTGGAGCATTCAGTGAATGCAACCTTTTTTCTTTCGGAGAAGCTGGCCGAGGCTATAGAGCTGGGAAGACCATATCAATTAGGTGAAAAGATGAAACAAAGGTCGGATGAAGCCGAAGAACTGCCTTGTCCCTGTGAAAGTAGAGACACAGCTGGCAGCCCTATCGGTGGAATCATCCCGACACCCTGCGAATTGAGGAAATGGCTAACGGAAAAAGTGTTTTCCAAGAGAAGGGATAGCGCTACCGATCTGAGAGGCTCAAAGGGAGGTCTTTGGAGAACTCTGAGAACCAGGGAAAGATCCCAAGGTTGTACGAACTGCCTGTGCGAAGGGTGAATGTGCGCCACCCCCTGTAAAAAGGTTTGCACATCCTTTCATGCCAGTTGCCGGTGAATAAAAATTAAGAGCTGCAATCTGAACCTTTAAGGCACTGAGGGACAGTCCCTTATCCATTCCTGTCTGTAGAAAGTGCAGGAGTCTAGATAGGACGAATTTCCCTGGAAGAGGTCCAATTTATGTATCTCTGCCATATTCGGTGGTAACTTTTGCAGAAGATAACTCATGTGTGGCCATCATGGTGGGAATGACCAATGAGGGAATGCCTCTCTTCCTCAGAATGGAGGATTCAATAGCCACATCATCAAATTTAGTCGTTGAAGATCTGGGTGGAAGAACGGACCCTGAGAAAGAAGGTCTGGACGGAGGGGTAGAGCCCATGGTTCGTCACGTGACATTCTTAGGTCTGTGAACCAAGCCTTTCTTGGCCACCTAGAAGCTATGAAAATGGTTGTGGTTCATTCCAACTTTATCTTTTTCAGTATATGCGGAATCATGGCTATTGGAGGAAATGCATACACTAACTGGAACCGCCATGGAACCACCAGAGTATCTATGAGGTGTGCTAGAGGATCTCGCATTCTCACATGATAGGGTAACCATGCGGTTGACATGTGACACCATGATGTCTATTTACAGAGTTCCCCACCGATGCGTCAGGTTCGTGAAAATCTCCTGATGGAGAGACCATTCCCCCGGATCCAGAATGTTGATCTGTTCCAAACTGTCCACATATAGCGTTGAAGTGGGTGCAGATGGAACATGGCATATGGCACTGCTTGGATGGCTGATACCATCTTCCCTACTAAGCGCATGGCTTGACTGATTGAGATCCGGGGCTTTGCCAGAGTCTGGCGGGCAATTAGCATGAGCGCTTGGATCTTCACGGAAGGAGAATTTGTTGTCGGGAAGTCATGAGGGGGCTGGGAATGAATATTTACTTGTGAGGGTTGATAATCCAACCGAAGGAGGTTAGGGTTTGAGCGCAAGTTTTTACATGTGTTGGGGCCAAGTCAATGGATGATGCGTTGGTCAGCAGATCGTCCAAGTAGGGCAGGAGGAAAATACCTTTCAGGCCGATGAAGGCTGCCTGACAAGCCATCAACTTGGTGAAAACCCGAGGGGCCCGTGCAAGTCCAAAGGGGAGGGCTGTGAACTGATAGTGACGCTTCCCCACTGTGAATCTCAGAAAGCAATGTGGCCCTGCCAAATGGTAACGTGTAGGTAGGCATCCTTTATGTCAAGTGATGCAAAGAAATCTCCCGGTTCTATGGCCAGAATGACTGAGCGGAATGATTCCATTTTAAAGTGTACTTTCCTGACATACACTTTTAGCTCTTTGAGGTCTAAGACCGGGCGGAATGTTCAGTCTTTATTGGGAACCAGGAAGAGGTTTGAGTAGAAATCCAGAAGTAGGTACTGGAACTATTACTTTGGACCGTAATAGTAGGGCAATTGGATGAGAAATGAACTATATTCGATATCCTTGAGAGATAACATCTGGAGTCCCCTGAAAGAATCTCAGCTGACCTCCCAACCAAAATGATGGGGGATAGTCATGTCAACTTTGATTTTCCGCCGGAAGAACACAAAAGATCCCCTCCTACACTTAAGGAGCAGTGTAGAGAGCCTAACGCTGGAATCGGAAGTTGCACCAAAGGAGGAAAGGCGCGAAAAGCCCCCCCTTGCTGGGCCTGGGTCCCCCAAGGCTGAAAGAGAAATAATATTTCTTACAAAAGTGGATTAAAAAACTGTACAACTTAAAAGGACAGTTCAGTGGAAATTATCAATATTTGTTAAAATTGTTAGTTTGTGTAATGCATACTTATTCTCTCCCATTTTGAAAAATCAGTTGATTTCATACCCTTTGCTGTTGACATTAGTGAGCTGCCATTTCAGGTTCTAACTGTCCTTTCCCAGGATGCACCACATCCATGGAATGCTCCTAACGGTCATTTTTACTGATTGGCTGTTGCATGGGTCAAAGATGCTCAGATCTGTACTGAGCAACTGAATCAACCCAGGCGCTAGGTCAAGGGCAAGACCATAACAGTCTCTACTAGGGGTCCTGCAAACAGGAAGTCAATATTTCAGTTGCATTTATTTATACACAGACAATGCTGACTGGGCAGGTTAAGGTCATTAGGATGAAAAAATACTGTTCTTTTTTTCTGAAAAGTACATGTATTTCCACTGAACTTCCTCTCCAGTATTCAGGCGAGAAGCTACATAGATGCATTTTTCTGAGTAAGAATACAACATACTGTATTCAATAAAAAAAATCACTTAGGGCTAGGCCACACTGCTGCGTTTTGTTTGCGATTTTTCAAAATTATTGAAAACGCGGCAACGCAAAAAAAGCGCGTTTTTCGATGCGTTTGCGTTCTGCATTTTTAATCGCAATTGCATGCGTTTTCCTATACTTATTGAAGAAATCGCAAACGCAACGAAAATCGCACATGAAATCGCATGCTATTGCGTTTGCGTTTCAGTGTGGCCTAGCCCTTACACATCTTTAACGTTTCATATGGGGGGAAAAAAAAAAAACACACTAAAAAAAATTTTTTTTTATTTTGGGACAACATAAGACTTCAAATTTGTGAATGCACACATTTTGTTTGGGTGCTCAGTTCTTAAATAAAGTACATAAAAGGTTGTCAATTTAGTAGTACAACAGAAAGTCATAAAATGAATTCTAGAACCACCCTGGAATTTCATGTGTATCCTTAGATTTGGAGCTTCGAATTGTAAACCTTTTAATTTAAAAGGGCTTAATTCCATAGTTTGTGAGGCACTGTTTATTTACATTAGGCAAAATAATTCATATTGGTATGGCAAACCTGAAGCACTACAGCTTCACAAATAAAAAAAAAATACAGCTTGCAGATATATTTACATCAGAACGGCTCGTAAAAGGATGCAAGATGGCTAATCCTGGTTTACTAGATATGCCATGATGGAAAATTCAGTGTCACAATGAAAGCTATGGACAAATCCAAATATGAGGATCATTATCAATACTGTAGAAATAGAAATCTGCAAGAAGGCAGTTTTTCTAAAAACTCATTTTAACGCTGCTTCATTTTTTGGTTTGTAATTTTGCTGTACCGATTTCGTTTGCAGATTTCTCCAGTGTTGCCTGTTTTACATTGGAGAGATCAATACAAACCCTGAACCAAGCAAAGACATTTATGCATGGGGGAACCTGCAATCACATTTAGGGCAGCAGATAATGATCAATACCTGCTACACATTAAGAAAATGTTTAAGTGCAAACAAGATTGCAAAAAAACTGGAGATTTTAATATATACAAATGCACATTTGAAAAACATTGTTACTGAAGGGACCATTGTAGAACAGCAGCAATTTAAACGGTTAAAGTAAAACACTGTCTTGCTATGTATAGAACGTCCATTGATGTGTGAGAGGCAGGGAACGTCACAGAGCAGGGGATGGTGGGAGACAACATTCTTTACATAAAAATACCAATCTGCTCATCTGATGACAAAGCTTTAAAATATTTAGCTTTGCTGAATCTTGGGACTTCAACATATTGCATCGTCAATGTGCTGTGAACAGTAATGGTCCAGCAGGCAGCAGAGATAATGATGCAAAAACTTTCTTCTTTTTTGAAAGGTCACTGTTCAGTTTTATTTCACAAGACCAATCTTCTTAGCTTCTGTTTCATATATTAATAGCCTCCACATTTTCACTATGAATACTTCTGCTTCTTCATCCAGCACCTTATAAGGAAGAAAAGTCAGGTTTAATACATTTTGTAGTAGAACAGGTTTAATAAAAGCAGTAATTTAGACATCGGTTTTAATTAATTTACAGTATAATTCTGCTCTTCCAAAAATGCAAAGCACTACTGACTATGAGAATTTTTTTATTGTTTATATTGCAAGTTTATTTTTAAAAAGGAAAGCCGTGGTCTCTAAACAAGTTATGGTTACGTATGACTTCAGTCTCACACTTAAAATAAGTCCTGGATCACTTCTTTACATGGAACATGTTATTGGTTTCAACAATGACTTCCTGAACTTTAGATTGTTGCAATTTGACCATTGTGCTCTGCCTGCACTGATTTACCATGCAACCTCACCCGTCAATCTTTATCAAAAGAAAACACTGCGTGTGCATAAGCCAAAAAGGAGATTCAATAAAAGTTCTTAGTGTTAAAAATGGTGCTAATTTTGCTTCAAACCAATTAGCTTTCAAATGTTAAATAAGATCTGATTGGTTGGGGCAAAATTAGCACAATTTAAACAATAATTTTATTGAATCTCCCTGTTGCAAGTGTGCTACTATCGATATCATAAAAAAGAACAGTAAGTGCTCTATTAAAAGACAACAATATCAGAAAAAAATAACATCATCCCCATTACATGTCCACACTTCCAGCAGCTGAAATCACTTACTCACATTTACAACCATGCAGCAAACATGAGTGCTAAAATTCCACCTCCTAGACGGCCCAGGGCCATGGTTAACATAACACTTGTCATTAGCTGGTGGGGATGCCTGTTACAACCTCTCTCCTCCTCCTCTGCCAGTCAAACAAACTTAAGTGTCCTGTTGCTAGAATACAGTCTATATAAATCAAGCTGATCAAGAATGGGTGGAGGAGTGTTTTCTTGCATGCTAGCTTTGAGTGACAGAGGCAGACAATCGTTACACCCCCTTCACAGCATGGCTAATTGAAGGCAGAGAGGTTAGAAATCAGGGGGAAAAATGTATGGGGAGGGCTGCATACCTTTACTCTTTCTTAAGCAATTATAAAAAAAAAAATGCATTGAGGCAATAGTTATCCTTTAATCAAAGCAGTTTAAAGGAGGACAAAAGCCCAAGCATCCCTTGGGAAAATGCAAAATATGGAGTGTTTTTTTTTTTTTTTGTTAGCAGTAAAAATTGCGAAAAGAATTTGGGGTCTTCTGTTCTCCTTCTGTTAAGTTGCCTCTACAGAGATTTTAGCTGGATACACACATCCTTTGTCCTGACTGGCCATTCGTCACTAGCAAGTAGTTGGCCGTGATGAAGCATTGTTGGTTACGGCAAAAATAGGACGTGCTCTTACACAGCACTTCATGTGACTGTCACGATTCCTTGTTTGTCCTGTGTAAAATTCTTTAACTTTACAAGCCTAAAATGTAAGATCCAGAAAAGCTAGAGCATCCTCTTAAGCTCGTCTTTATAACATTATGAGAGAGCTCTTTTAAATAGAAGGCACTTGCATGGAGACCAGTTACCCTTTAGTAAACTCTGTGTGCTGTATTAACAACAAACATTATCCATACAAACATGGAATCATTTTATCTTGCAGAATGGATAAACATGATTTTTTTTTTTTTAAACAACCCCCCCATCTTATTAGCTTCGGAAATCTCCAATGATGTGAACCCATCTAATAAGATTAATTTGAGCCATCCTTCTTGCCCTCAAGTCTGTAGATGGTTGGAACATTTGGAAACATGTAAAATCACAAGAAACTTACCATTGCTACATCGTCCAGTATGCCCTGTGGGGTACTGTGAGCCATCACCTGATCGCAATAGAAAAAGGAATACGTCAGAACTGCCTTTGAAAAATACATTTCCACATTTGCAAGTAACTTTCCTTTCCTAGATATGGAACTACAGGCCTACTATCATTTGAAGAAAGGCTACAGCATAAAATATGTCTACTTACTTTGGAACAGACAAAATCAACTAATGTTGCCTCTTCTTCGCCTATATATTCTATAATCTTCTTATTGATCCATGGTCGAATTCGCCTTTCCATTAATGTCTAAGGGAGAGGAGAAAAAAAGTTTAATTGTGAGACTGAAGTCTTATGTAACTAACCTGTAAAAATAAATGGTTAGTATAATACTTCTGGACTAATAATAAAGCATTTATTTAATGGGACAACAAAGTTTTGTTGTCTTGCAAAACAAAAAGTCGCCACAAACGCATCTATTTAACGAAATCTAAAAACTTCAGTAAAGTAGTAAGTAAACTTACAGTATCCACAATAGACCAGTCCAAAGGATAGGCAAATAGCTCTGGCTTAGCTGTGGGAATTTTTTCAATAAGACTCTTGATGTGCTTCCGTTTCTCCTCTGTGTTAACATTATTTTTAGCTGATGTTTTGTCATCATCCCCATAGTCTAAAGGCACCAGCTTTCTTTTCCGGGGCACCTCATCACTATCTTCATCCTCAAATTTGTTAAAAACACTGTCTACTGGCAGCTTCTTTCTCTTTGTAGCATTTGGTTGACTGGGACTATTTGGAGCACCTGAATGAGCAAAAGTTAATAAATATACTGTAAAACACAAATTTCAATGTACCTTAAAGGCAATTGCAGATGTGTGTGTGTGTGGTGTGTGTGTGTATAATAATATTAAGATATATATATCTATTATATGTATATGCAGTAAAAAAAAAACATTAATTTACTGTAAATCTCAGAAACCATAGCTGACAGATGACTAATTAAAGAGATTTAATTAACACTTTAGGGTATATACATAGGATCAAAGTTGATTTTTGTGAACTTTTCCTTTAATGTAAAAACGACTAAAAATAGAAAACTTGTGATAACTTGATACTTTAAAAAAAATTACTTTGCCTCATCTATAAACAGATGTGTGCAATACATTAAGAGATGCACACACAGTGCCTATAACTGCTTTTATTGTGAAATGTTTTAAGTTTAAGAATTCTCTGTTCACCATGTCACAATAAAAGCACAGACTATAAGCTGTTGGCAGTTAACAGCCAGCCAAGAGAGAGCGCCACTGTTATAGAATTTAGTGATCAAAGGCTCATCTGCTTGTTTGGACTAAATGATTATGTGCCATTTTTGATTCAAATAAGTGCAACAGGCTTTTAACCTATTTTACATATTGTCACTGTCTCTCAATAGAAACATTAGTTGAGTGGAGTGTTATGAAAATTACAAACAATTGTTTTATCAGAAATAGGCTAGATTTACCCAATTTTAAATTAAGTTCTATTTTCGGTCTGTATTCTTCTTGTGGTTGCTGTTCTGGTGAGTTTTCATGAGGAATAATAATACCACATGGAGACTCATCCCCTGGGGAGTTTGGGGTGGCATTAGGACTACCAGACGAAACAGAAGGTGCAGAACTAATTGGCCGCATTGTTGGTTTTAGACAAGGTTTTGGTTCAGGTTCCTCTTCTTCAAAAGGTTCCTCTATTTTCTCCTCTTTCATGGGTTTCTCTTCTTCTTCATCTTCAGATTCCGGTTGTGTTTTGATTTGGGGTGGATGGCGTCTTCTTTCTGCTTCCTGTTCCATCTGTAACAGATAATTAAATAATAAATCTGGTTAGATAACCAACTATTACAGAGACCAATAGATTTCAGCATTTCTAATTCTGAATAGAGATTTCCTCACAACACAATACAATTATTGTATAATAAAGAGTATCAAATGGTCATACTATTGCAAAGCTAGTAACAAAAACAAAGAGAAAATGGCATGAAATATTAAAGTAACAGACCCTCTGCAGTTCTGCATCTGGATCTGGGTGGCCCTCTGCTAAAAGTCGTTGTCTTATCTCCTCGAGTTCCTCCTTCTCCCTTTTCCGATCTCGATCATCTGCTTCTAATTCCTTTTCACGGTCTCTTAACCTCTTCTGAAGTGCACTGCCCCTGGAATATGTACATTTAAAAAATGTTAATAAAGTCATTAATGGGTATCTCCATTTCTTCGATATAACCTGCAGGAGCCAGGAGAGAAGGTAAGGTACTTACCCGATCGCTCGCCCCTTTGCTGTGTAGTCTGACAGGTCCCGACAGACTGTCTTCTGTGCGCATTGCACTTGTGCATAAAAGACAGAGTCCATCAGGACCTGTCAGACTATGCAGTGGAGGAGCGATCAGGTAAGTAACCTACCTTCTTTCACAGCTTCTGAACGTTTTAGGGAGGTCAGACACAGCTCCTTTACCTCCTGTTCTTCAATAAAACTAAATGGCAATTTTTTTTTATCCCAATGGAGATACCCTTTAAATGGTATGCAGTAAAACCAAGGCATAACGAAGATTTGGGTTAGATTAAATCTTTTAGGATAAAAATTTCCTTCCTAATTGTCCTAGAAGTTATTAACCATAAAATCCTTTTCTACGAAGTAAATCCTACAGGCACCATCCTAGGAGATGGGACACTTGAAAAACAAAAAGGAGGAGAAGAATGCAAGTTGCTTTCCCTGTGTATTACCACTCACAACCAGAACCCCCCTCAGTTTCATCCTCTTTTTTTTTTTTTTTGAACAAACAAAATAATTGAAGCTTAAAAATGTGAACTGAGAATGCAAACAAACATCCTGTGATGTAAAGGACTATGTTCCCCAATTGGCTTTAGCCTGGTGGAACAGGCTGTGACCCAGAAAGGAGGGGATTAATTAGCCATAGAGAATATAAACTTGATCCACCCTAGGAATTACCTGGACAAAACCCTGACGTATGGGACCCACAAAAAACAAATACAGCCTGACAAATTTGAATGTCATTGGTACCAAGAAGTAAAAGTAAAAATAGATGTTGGACAAAGAAAGAAGATTTTTACCTTACACGCAGTCCACCGCTTCAGCAGTAAGAATTCACAACCACTTCCTGTTGAGAGTAAATATAGCGAGCATTAACGTGCATGTGCGCTATAGTTAATCTGAACCTGGAAGCGGTTGGAACTTGTCACTGCTGCAGTGATAGAAAAAAAATTCTGTTTTGGGGTGGAGATAGCCTTTTAAGGGTGAAACTGCAATTTTTATTAAAATGACATGGCAAATCTTCCAGCCCAAAATATTTCTTCAGGTCAGGGGCAATCTATGGTCTTAAGCAGAGATGTACTGTAGATACCTGGTACAGGGTGAAAACTACCAGCTGAAAGCATACTACATTTTGACGTTCAAAACAACATTTTGGCCTTAATTTCTCTAAGTTTTTCTCTAAATTTCTCATCAAAACATTTGGTCTGTTCTGCAATAACACCAAAACAAAACCCAGCTTCTGTGAATAACTGTTGCATTCATTACGTGTGAATTAAATTTTGTACTGCCTACCTGTAATATTTCGGATCATCTCTGTCATCATCATAATCTTCTAAAAATTCTTTTAACCTTTTTCCCTCTTTTGCCTGTTGGAAAAAAGCAATAGGTTTGAATAATATGGATCTGAATGTGTAAAAAAAGAAATAAACCTATTTATTATTCTCATTCATCCAGGTCATGGTATATCTGTGGTATTCAGTTAAACAAACTGGATTTAAAGTTTAGTTCTTGAAGACCATAGATAAATAACCCCTATTGTGCTTTTAATAAAAACATACCATGTCCCTCCGTCTTTCTTCCTCTCGCTCAGACTCCTTTTCATATTCTCTTGCTTTTTTCCTTTCCCTGATCTCCCAGTTTTTAAGGCGCTTAAGGAAGAAAAAAAAAAAGGGGGGGGATTATTTATTTTTTTAATTTATTTCATATATATTACACTCAGAGGACACTCACTGTATACTTTTATAATAAAGTGTCACTGGGGTCAATATAAAATACGGTAGAGATGTCCAGTGATATACATTACTTTAATAGAAATCATAACATCCAATGGCATAATACAAGGGATTGTAACGGGTGCATTGTTTCTTATAATACATAAGGCTTATTTAAAAAAAAAGTTATTTTTGTGTGTGTGTTTGTTCCTTGGAGACACACAGCCCTCCCTCTCCCTGTATTAATGTTTTAAAGGATTACCGTATATACTCGAGTATAAGCCGAGGTTTTTAGGTTTAAAATTAACCTAAAAACCTTGACTCGGCTTATACTCGAGTCACAAGGAACTTACCTGCAATCCAGAGGCAGCCGCGAGTCCGGCCGGCAGTTCCCAGTAGTTCTTCGCGGTTGCGCGATGACGTCATCACGCACGCTGGCGGGATGACGTCATCGCGCAGCCGCGAAGCAGTAATGGGAACTGCCGGCCGAACTCGCGGCTGCCTCTGGATTGCAGAGAGAGGAAGACTGAAGACCAGGTACGGGTAAGTGAGCTGGGGGGTACTGGGGGACAGTATGCCTGCACACCCACATTACCTTTTTACTTAGGTGGTTGGAAACACAACTCCCAGCAACCAGCATGCTGGGAGTTGTAGTTTCCAAACATCTACAGTGGAAAGGTATTAGGGTTACTGAATACCCTCGGCTTATACTCGGGTCAATCATCTTTTCTAATTTTTGAGGCAAAAATGGGTGCCTCGGCTTATACTCGAGTCGGCTTATACTCAAGTATAATACGGTAATCACTATTTCTTTATTGCAAAATGAAGGAAGAACCGAACAGCATTGCGTTCCCTTTCTATTACTACTATACATTACTCACTGACTGTTATGAAGCAGATAAGGAGCGCATTCCAGCGATTAAAAGAATTTATCTTGAGTGTATAGTGTAGTGAGAGAAAGGGAGAGAGATGCTGTTCACTTCTTCCTTTAGGCACTTTACATTATAGAAATCGCGGCAACGCAAGCGCACGAAAATCGCATCGGAAACGAAAGGCTAGGCCCTTACTTTACTGGGCTTCCTATTTAAAACATTAATACAGGGAGAGCTGTTGGGAGGTGCAGTAGAATATAATATATAAGATGTAATATAAAACTATAAATCCCTTTATCCATGGAAATTTACTTACCTCTTGATAGGCAGCTTCTTTTTCTCGCAGCTTTCTTTCTAGTTTTCTTCTTTCATAAGCTTCTTCCTCATCTTCCTCTCTATCTCGCTTCTTGTCCTTCTCTCTTTCCCTTTCTCTGTCACGCTCTCGTTCCCTTTCACGGTCCCTCTCCCGCTCCCTCTCTCGATCACGATCTCTGCTTTTTTCTCTACAAAAATAGGAGATTTTAGATATATAAAACTTAGATTTATTAGTAGTAAACAGCTCATTTTCCTTCTTATTTGCCTTTTCTTTTTGCAATATTCAGATATCCAAATAGTCAAAGACTGAAAAACTTACCACCTCTACATCATCTCAGTCTAGTTTCCCTGCCCATCTTGATATTGCGAGTTTGCTAGTTATTTGTAATTATTCTGTGGATTTCTATAAGTGAAGGTCTTAATGGCCATCTATAGTGAAAAAAACACATCGCCCCTTTGCAAAGTTAAATTCATGTACTCTGTGCTGCATTAATCCTATCTGTCAGTGACTCTGTTTAACCATGGTGCCAAATCTGTGTGCAGCCCTCCCCCTTCTCCCTCCCCTCTGTTACCTCCTCCATGTCTCAACTCCGTCTAACCAACAAGCTTATGTGCAGTAGGAGTTAAAAGTTCAACATCCCGAAAAACACACCCACACACAGTGGCCAATAGAAAGCAAGCTGTCCTGGAGACACGGAAGAAGGAGAACAGTACAGTTTACGATCTCTCTTTGTGACCCATCATCAATCAGTGAAGTCTATCAAGAAGGGGGGTCAAGTGCAGCCTTATATCTACCATGAAAGCTACCTCTCTCCCCCTGCTAATGCTGTTATCTATGTTTATAACAGAGCAGGGATTTGATTGACAGTCCAAGTAGGAGTAGAGGAATGCAATCACGTATTCTTCTAACTGGTGTATCTCAGAACAGAGAGGGAATCTGAAGTGAAGACACTCTGGGGGTTGTGGAGAATTATAGAAAACATGGAAAGAAAGAAAGAAAGTTCATTTTCCCACTATAGATGCCCTTTAAAGTACAAAAAGGTGGAACAGTCATCTATTTTTTCTACAGCCTAAATGTCCAGCTCAAACTCAAAAGCACTCTTCCTCAATGTAAACGTGTGCCCCCCAAATGTTTTATAGAAAAGTCAAATCCCATTTTTACATTTAGCAAAGAATCTTAAGCAGCATGCAAAATATCTTTTAAATTTTTAGTCCACAAAAGTTGTGCAAGCAATAAACCATAAATGTACCTTGATCGGCTCCTGTCTTTACTGTGGTCTCTTCCCCGGTCTCTGTCTTTGTCCCGATCTCTGTCTCTGTCCCTATCTCTGTCTCGATCTCTATCTTTGTTCCTTTCACGGTCACGCTCCCTTTCCTTCTCTTTCTCTCGTTCTTTTTCCCTTTCTCGTTCACGTTCCCTCCTCTCTCGTTCTCTTTCTCGCTCACGTTCTCGACGCTCCTTTTCAATCTCTTGCCTTTCCTTTTCTTTTTTGCCTTTCTCCTCCTCCAATTTCTAAAAAACCAATAAGACACATAAGTTAATGGGAAAAACTTAAAACAAGAAAGATAAAAGGCAATGTTTGGCAAAAAATAAGTCACATGACTAGATTTTGTGCAAGAAGTATGCAGTCAAAAAGACTAGCAATCTCCAACCATGATTTCTAGAGGAGTTCGCAGAATTTAAAGCAGCATTCCAAATTTCCGGAATGGTAAAACAGTTACCATAAGAAAACCTATGCAACAACTCAAGCCCTACAATTAAAGGGCATGTCCACCCCCAAAATAATATTTTTATTGTACAGACAGAGAACCCCCAAAACTAGAAACCATAATACTAACACTTTCCTGAGACCCTAAGGAGAGGCGGCAGTCATTAGGCTGAATAACTTCTAGAAGAACTTCAGGGCAGTGAATACTATAGTTACTGGGTTGACGTCTCTCAACCTGTATAAGAAATAATATTTTGGGGGGTGACATGGCCTTTAATGTAATACGTATAACATCTAAGGGGCGGGGGGATGAATTTAAAAAAAAAAAAAAAAAAAAAGAAAAAATTTTAAAATTGAACTTTAAGGGGCCAGAATCAGAAGTGGACCTTTTGGTAGAGTATAAATATTCTAATTGTGCAGTGTGATTAATATAAAATTACGAAATGCTGCTTTAAAATATGGAAAGTGTAAAACTAACAGGCTACCTCTGTGTACAAAGTGTGGGGCAAAGCTTTGCTGGGAGCATCAGGTGGTGTAGGAATAAATAATGGCAACAGCGTTTGCCTACAATAGGTTTGGAAACAATGAAAAACTTACAAAGCGTTGGTTTACTCTTCAAAGATTGATGTTAAATTGTGACAGTCATGAAGGTTGGAAATCACTCGACTGAGACATGAAAAACTACTGGGATATCCATTGGATCCATTGCGATGGCAAAAAATAGCAATTATTTTAATATAGAAGAAAAAAAATGTCTACGACCCAGTGTACCTTAAACACATTGGAAATAAAACATCCACAGATCATATATTCATCCTCATTAGCAATCGGTTTGATTTAACTTACAGATGCTGTGCTAGGACATGGACCGCCAACACGGGATTAACTTTGCCTATAAGCTATGATTCTGGGAGGAAGAGCAAGTACATTGTTGGAAAACAGACAAGACCAGTTCAGTCTCACATTTGCCTAAACAGCACATGTTTAATACTGTATGGCATATTATGTTTCTCTTTTTTAAAATAAACACATTAAGTCCCTCAAAGCTTATGTTAAAACAATAAACACAAAGCCTCCCCCCACTGGAATAAAACTTAATGTACAATTCATCAAAAGCAACTGTGCAATACTTTATTTGGAAATAAAAAAAACTTATAAAACCATCTTACCTGCCCACCAACTGCACTTCACTTCCAGAGGATGACCAACAGTTTAAGAGTACAGAGTGGAATTGTACAATGAAATGCACACAGCAAAAGTATAGCAGACAGCTTAGCACATTCTTAGAATTGGACACACTGACAGACTACAGAAACAGACACTGAGAAGCAGAAAGAAACTATATTTAAAAAGATGTGTGGGCATAAAATATTGATTCAAAAACCATTAGATATTTACTTTTAGACTGGGTGAAAACTTTTTTGTGCTATTTTAAACTTACCTCATTTCAAAGACTTTACAATGAAATTTGCATCTGCACGGCATAGAAACTACTATCAGTCAATTATAAAAGCTACAGGTTTTTGTTTTCAAATTTAGGAGAATTTAAGAGCACAAACAGCTGTAATATAAATAATTGGACTGTTCGAACAAATCAGGGGAAAGTTTCTATAATCTGCATTTCCAATATGAAGCAGCCACAAAAGCTTGACTTAACCAACATAACAAATATATCAAATTATTGCAATTTGCAAACAGTTGTTAGATAAAAATAAGGAAAATTAAGATAGGACAGAGTAAATGATGATGTTGGTAGTAGAAGAGGCTTACCTGACAGTCTTCAGATACATCAGTGCTGTAAATGGACACCCCCTACAATACTGATTCCAACAGCCATAAGTAGGCTGCAGTGTTATTTTAGAAAAAAAAAACTACCAAACATGCAAAGGTTCACTGTGCTCATCTGTCCAGGTTTAACCAAATAGTACTGGACCATAAAATGAGTTATACTAAAATAAGACTTTAAAATGTATAATTTTTAAATTTTCAAAGTCACAGGACTGTTTTGTGTGTTTATTTTGTATGCAATACTTAAGACTGAAATTGTATATTTATCAAATACATGTGTGTGATTTAAGAGTAGCTATTAAACAGAATGCACATCTGACAATCCAGAAGGTATTTGCAAATGATTTTTTCAGCCAAGGCAATATACATAGCACTAAAACGTTAACTACAACATACACCAGGCTAAATATTATAAGTAGCTATCAAAAAACTTTTCAACCCACAGTTCTGCATTCAAATATTTTTTAAAAAGTGTGAAAGTAATGAAAGATTTAGTCAACTGTTGTAATTTGCCTATTTCAGATTGTTTGACCAAAATCTAAACCCAATACAGTTTAATTGACGTTGACACACTGTTGGAACTAAATATATTGCTTAGCTTTATATTACTGGCTTGTTTGGTAGTAAGCAAAGAATTACAAAATATTCAGGGAAACAGGATTTTGTGGACCAAGATTTTTCTTTTAAGATTGTTTGTTCTTCCAGCAGAAAAAAATCCAAGTAAGCTTGCAGAAAAATGCAGCAACAGCCTGGTACACAACATAGTTGTAAATATGTTGTTTTGATTGACAGTGTTTTTCTAACTTGCATGATAGTTACTTAAGGAAAGTAGCAACAAAATTGCAACTTGGAAGACTTAATAATCCCCAATATAAAAAGATGTTAATTTACTGAAATAAACCACTCTCGAGCATTTAAAAAAAAAAAATACTGAACTTTAACAAAAAAAAAAAAAGAAGCATTAACTGAATGTTTAATTGGGCCAGTATCAATATAACACTGATTCTAAAAGAAGCAATGAAATGCAATAAGCGTACAAAGTAATGAATAGCAATCCCTTTAAACCATTCTTTAACCAAATATACTTTTCATTTGAAAAAGCCAGTTGCCCCATTGCATATCTTTAGAGGGGGTGTCCTACAAATATAATAAAAACAGGAGCATACTTACATTGTATTCCATGTTACTTTCCAAGCTGAGAGTTTCATCTTGCATTAGTCACCATATGATCTCTATCATAATGGTGGGGGTCAATGAATAGATTAGCTTTAAAGGGAATTTACAATTCTTCCATGCATCTTAACTGTGGTATTTGAGGACCCCCTAAGCTACTTATTTTTATGGTGTAAGTGCAAATTAATTTCCCACTCCTTAAGAGCTTTTCTACAGTTAGTGACACTACATTTCTTTACTTCGATTTCTCATTACATGGATAAAAAAACTTTTGTAGGGCACAACCCAACATTTTATAAATGTATTGCTGACAGAGCTTTAAAAACACACAATATAATATGCCTCCAAAACCCTCCTTGTCAGCATAAGAATCCCTACTAATAAAATATACAACTCCAACAAGGACTGGTGACCAAGTTGCCAATGGACATTAACCAAAAAAAGGTTTGTTTAGAGTCATTACAAACAACCCCCATTTAATTATACACTGATCCTTCAAAGGAGCAGTTTTATAGCTCAGTGTCCCTCTTAAGTGTGTTATAATGCAAAATTCCTGCTTTACTAGATGGCTGAATGCTGGGCAAGGAGAAGCTAATATAGATTTTAATAAATCCTACAACTTACAAGAGCCTAACCTGCTTAAGAACAACCAAGACGGTTAAGATTAACACCTGTATTCCCACATACACTACTAAACCCTTCCCCATGAGAAGACAATATGTGGGACTCTTGTTTATGCTACAACTATTTTTTCACTCTGTAAAAAACTTTAATGGAAAAAATAAAATAAACAAAATTACCTTGTGTGTATCTCTGAATTTACTGATTTCACGGGATATCAAGTCTCTCTTGTCTTCTTCCATTTCTATTGCGTTTATATCCTCCTGCAGTTGTATACTGTTCTGATACAGATAAATTTACAGTTGTTTAATATAAACAGCATTAGTAATAAAAAAAAATGTATTACCAAACAATTATTATTCTACTAGCACAAGCAGCTTCTTGACAGCACACAAAAATGCGGACCTTTAAAGTTTTCAGTGATAGCCAAGAAAAAGATTAAAAGAAGATTAGCCTTCAGTTAGGCTAATCATACCAATACATAAAAGCCACTTACTGACAATTCTTCCTTTTTTTCTTTCTTTTTCTTTCTAGGGTGTGAATCTGAGTCCAGAGATGGAGCATTCAGCTCACTAGAATACTCTTTAATCAAGACTTCAATTGCTCCTTTTATCATTGTATCCCTATTCTTTGTGTCTTCGTCAACATCATCCTCATCATCTGCTGTTAATTCAGGCTTTGCACTCTGTAAAAAGCAGCCATAAAATAAATGACTATGATGCCTTTAATTAACCCCTAAGTTGTAAAAATTTCCTTAGTTTCTACCAAAAATATCCGGTAACGTTTTCTAGCATTGCAATGCTACAAATTTGTAAAATGCTTAAAAATAAAGAGACTGTTCTGAATTTGGGTCAATCGTTTGAAAGTTAAATGCATTTAGTTACGAGTCAGAGATTTCAAGATAATGGCTAGATCTGTAGTTCTTGCTCACTCAGAGAAAGTGTGAAATTTACACTGTTGGATACGAAGCTTCTTTAGTTTGGAAAATTGTGGCCCAGTTACGTTTGATTTGTTTGTGTCATTTTTGCATTCTTTCATCTGTGGGAATGTTTAAAGGGTATCTCCACTGAGGAAAAAGCATTTTTTTTTTTTTTTGGTTTATTTTAAAGTACACCATCCCCCAACCCTCCTCCTACCTTTTTTCCCCCCAGAATTCCCTTTCGTTTGATTGCAGCAGCATGGGAAAGTTGTGCAGGTTCATGGGGGTGTGTCTTCCCCTGTGCTGAGAGTGCTGTCACTCAATGTGCATCATCATGGTAGCAGACACACCCACTTGGCTGCAGTAAGAAATCCTTTCCTCCCTGACTCTCTAAGTTAATTTTTACAGCTAATCATGCAGAGAGAGACAGGGGAGGAAAAAGATAGTACCGGATTACTCCTCCATTAATTAGTGAGGTCAGCAAGCTGGTGTGTGTGTGTGTGTGTGCGTGCGACCGACCAGACAGCAGTCCCGACACTAAAGGAAAACGCGCGTCGGACATTTCCCAGACAGGCAGTCACTGAAAGTGGCGGACCTGCACCATCCACAGCGTTCGGGGGGAACTCATTGGATTTCTTCTAAACTACTGCTGAAAGACACAGGATACTGCAGGTACCACCTTACACATTTCTATCCTTACAACCCAGGTGACTTATCAGTGGAGATACCCTTTAAAGCTGCAGACTCGACCCCCCACAAAATTCTAGACTCTTCTTCTAATTGTTAAAAGATATTTCATACGTTTTTTAATTATCTAAATAATTAAGAATTTTAGATAATCATTATTAATATTTTATAAAATAAAAAGCAACTATTTGGACTCACTCCATTGGAAGCCCTTTTGTTTGCCTTCCACTCATCCAGTTGTGCTTTTGTCTTGGCATCAACCTTTACAAGTAGCTTCTTCTCCCCAATCTGCAGATCATGGAGAAGTCGTAGAGCACGCAGTGTAGATTCGGGCTCCTTGTACTCGCAAAACCCAAAAGCTGCACAAAAGGGAATCAATATATTGGTCATCAATATTCCTTCTTATGGAAATGAAAGTTTTGAAATCCAAAAATTGTATGGATCCATACAATGAACCAAATGTGTAAACCAGAGATTGATGAGAGATGTTGCTTTAAATCTCCGCAGAGCAAACAATTCCCATTCCATTATAGGGGAAGGTTCCAGCTTATCACAGTAAAAAAAGCCCCTAACACTTTAAAATAATATATATATATATTCCTATTTGAAAGGCCAAATACCCAACAGCTTAAGCTTGGTGTGCAGGAATTCTACTCACCCTTAAAATTTGCATGTGTCACCACACAGACGCTTGCACTCATAATATATAAAATAACTTTATTTGCCATTGTACCGGATGCACTGGAAATCTCATATTAAAATGCAGCAACTTCCATTACATTTCTCTCAGAGAAGTGCCAGCATGAAATGATACCCACACATAAGTCATGCAATACAAGAATGCCTAATATTTTGTAAAATGAGCACATTTCCAACTTTATTCCACTGCAGTTACAAATACATTGAAAAATCTAAATTAATTATTTGCCTGTAAATCCATTTATCTTTACAGTGTTTCAAATAAATGTTAATGGACATATGCGGTACACCAAAGAGAAATCAAATCTAAAATTAGCACACATTCCTAATACATACCTTGGAGTTTCCCAGATGCTCCTTGCACTCTCTTCCAGCTTAAAACCAAACCACATTTCTAGAAAGAAAAATACCCAGGTAGAAATATTTAGTGTATTCAAAAAACTATATTTATAATAGGTAAAAATAGCTTCACAACGGATAACAAAAGGATATCAATTTCCCTCAGAAAAGAATAAGCAGAAATAATAGCCAAACTATTTTTGACATCAGGAGCCAGTCTGAAAACTTTAGGGCACATTCTATAAAAACCTCAAGTTCTCAAAACTCTCCAGGGTGTAACAGTATCATTGGGGCTCTGCTTTTCTTCCTGGTCAGTAAAGGCTGTGACAGTAGTAGCCTATAAACTGAGGATTGAGGCACCATGGTCTTTAAAACCACATTACTATACCAAATTAAAATTATAATTTTACTTACAGCCAAAAGTTGCCTGATGAGCATGTCCGAAGCCTTTTCAGAAATGTTTCCAACAAAAACCGTTGTAGTTGGGCCATTATTTTCATCCATTTCTTTATTCCTAAGACCAAGCATGTCTTTCCGAGGCCCCATGTGTTTTCCAACCATAGAAACAGTTGGGACTAAGACCTATTTATAGAAAAAAAATTAAAGGAATTAATAATTTAATTTAAGGGGACACCAAACTTTAAATTTTAACTATAAAATTAACAAGGTTGTTCAATAAAAGTTCCTATTGTTAAAAATGGTGCTAATTTTTCCCCAATCAGATGTTAGCTTTCAAATGTTAAATAAGATCTGATTGATTGGGGCAAAATTAGCACCATATTTAACGTTAAGAATTTTTATTGAATCTCCTCGTATGTCTATTTCTTTTGGAGGTAAGAGACTAAAACAGGAACTGGGCCCCATCAGCTACGTAGCTGCACAAGCAGCCCTGACAACTCACTTCTCCCAAAACAGCACAGAATGGAAAGTAGGAGTATTATTTACTGCCTTTTATAGAAATACAGAATGGATTTAATTTTTTTTTTTTTTTTTTTTAAACTTGTTTATTATTCAGCATCGTTTTCAGCAATGTGACAGTTTACATACATTGTACACAATCTATTCAACAAACAGTGTTATCCATCAGTTTTTGTTTTTGTTTTCTTTGTTTTTTTCACTACTGAAATGTAACACGTATGTATCCTTTAAGTTGACATCCAGAGAGGCCTCTAATACAGAAGGTACAACTTGATATATCCACCAGCTAAGAGGAACTTTGGCATAATGCCAGTCGATCTATTATTCTTTGGAGACAGCAAGGGGGTGCGCCTGGGAGTCTCATGGCCATTGAGGCCTCATTCGCAGTTGTGCGCCTTATTGTCGGAGCTGAAACTTCAGTCAACCCGCACATCTGAAATCTTTTTCAGTTCCTCAGCATTCGCACAGGGATTTCTCACACTTTGAACGGCTTCAGCCTAGCGCACAGCAGTCGAAGTCAGCATTCGTTCTTTCTGCCACCAGGTGGGTTGCAACAGCTGCACCTTTGGCCTTGAATTTGCCCAAATCCATGCTTCTATGGTGTCTCCCTTGGATGATTCTTGTAACATCTTTGACCAATCTTCTATATGCCATTGTCCTGTCTGTGAGAGAAATCACCACTTCTCCTGGACCATTCTCTTGATTTCCACACATGTTTGGTTAACACACCAGTAAATTCTAGAAGAGATCTGTCAGTATCACAAGTCCATTTTAATACTTCCCTAATTTGGTGTTATATACTAATTGGTGCTTATTATGACTTGATCTGCTCGTTGACATCACCAAGGGGGGGGGTGGGTTTTTCAATACCTGACGAAAATACTTGAAATGAACCTCGTTTTATAGTGAAGTAGTCCTTAAGGTTAATAATGTGTCAGGCATGAAAATCACAAAAAAACAAAAAAAATTTAATACTGTATACAAAAACAATAATGTCATTTTAGTTGCTTTGCTTCTTAAAAAGTCCTTGTAAGATTTCATTCAACTCAAACACAACTTACAAAAGTAACTTGTTTCCCTGAACATCCTTTACAAGCATTGGGATTGCCAACAATTTTTGACAACACTGTTAAAAAGACTTTCCATCATACCTTCAAAATAAAACCATAAATCACAATTCCAGTAAAATGTGAGAAGGTTAATTGCTGGAAAGCGTCAGCAATATTACTTCCTGCTTCGAACACTTCTGTTTTCAGCGCTGTAACCAGCCTCTGTCCTGCCATTAATGGCTCACGTCTCAACTGTCCAGTTTTTCTCCACCCAGGTATTTCCTGATTTCCCCAGCATCATTAGTACTTAACTGAGCATGGTGCTTCTCCCGGAGCAGATGGTGTGGGCGCAAATGTCAGGTGATGGTCACTCTACCTACTGGAAGCATAAGTTTGTAATATCACCGACCCATGTAATTTTTCACAGGCTCCAGCCAGAGATGTGTGTTTCCATTTTAAGGAAAATACTGCAGGCTTTCATTTAACCTCCACTTGTTTGAGACCACTTGCCCTTTAATAATACAAAAGAAAATAGACAGACAAGCAAATTAGCATGCACAGACAGAAAACAATTGTCGTAGGACAGAAAAGAGGGGAGCCAGAAGTTCTGAAAAGCACTCACCTACTAGAAGCCTGAGCAATATCTAAATAAGAATTAGATGTTTACATTTCAAACATGGTAGATAATATTAGGAATTTTTGCACCAATGGTTTCTATAGTGTGACAAACTTCAAATCATAACTAAGGGCTAGACCACACTAGAGCATTTATTTAACGCTGGCCAGTTGTTGTTTGCGCAATAAATAAAAAAAAACCACATCTAGTGTTTTCCAATTGGTCAGAAATCACAATGCGCTTTGCTTTTCGGAGCCGCTATGTGTGATCATCATTTTTTGTCTGGCATAGTGTGGCCTCCTTATATCCTCCCCTCTACAAAAAATTGTGTTAACAGACCCCTAAACCTAGAGATCATTTATCTTACACGCGTCAAAGGAATTCCCTGCAAAAGTTAGTTACCCTGCTGAGAAAAAATGTTGTATGTTGTGCAAAAAACCCCTAAACCTAGCTTCGTTTTATTTCCAATGAGTAAATCTGCCTCCCAGCAAGAGATCTTATCTTACGGTTCAAGATCCACACCTGCTTCTGGTCATTTCACTCCCTCTCCAATGTGGCTGCGGTGTCTTTTTGTGTTCCCCGAGACAACCGCCAGTGGAGACTGCTCTTGGGAATCGCAGTAAGGATTGGCCATGATGTCACTGTCACGGCCTGACACTGACTGCTTTAACCGGAAGTGGAAGAGCGGATGCAGAAGCCGCGGGCGTGGACAGTGGGCTTTGTAAGTATGAGATCTCTTGCTGGAAGCGATTACTCATTGAAACAAAACGAACTCTAGATTTAGGGGGTTGCACAACATACTTATTTTTTCTAGAGGGGTGGACATTCCTTTAACAAGTAATCAAAATATACTTAACGAGGGTATAAATTTCATTTCAGATTTCATCTCACCATAGTACAACATACAGTGGTTTAACAAAGCATTCGGCCCCCTTGAAGTTTTTGCACTTTTGTCACACAATTTATTGGATTCCACTGAAAGACCAATACAAGTGGTGTAAACGTGAAAGTGGAACAAAAATCACATGATCCAAATATTTTTAACAAATCATAACTGCAAAGTGGTGTGGTAATTTATTCAGCCCCCTTTGGTCTGAGTGCAGTCAATTCCCATAGACATTGCCTGATGAGTGCTAATGACTAATACCAATGTAATCTAATGTCAGTACAAATACAGCCTGCGCTGGACAGCCTTCAGAGGAAGAGATCTTGGGGAGCAACACCACCATGAAGTCCAAAGAACACACCAGACAGGTCAGGGATAAAGTTACTGAGAAATTTAAAGTAGGCTTAGCTACAAAAAGATTTCCAAAGCCTTGAACATCCCATGGAGCACTTTTCAAGCGATCATTCAAATGGAAGGGTATGACACAACTGTAAACCTACCAAGACACGACGTCCACCTAACTCACAGCGCCGAACAAGGAGAGCGCTGATCAGAAATGCAGTCAGAGGCCCATGGTGACTTGGACGAGTGCAGAGATCTACAGCTAGGTGGGGAATCTGTCCATAGGACAACTATTAGTCGTGCACTGCACAAAGTTGCCCTTTATGGAAGAGTGGCAAGAAGAAAGTCCATTGTTAACAGAAAAGCATAAGAAGTCCCGTTTCAGTTCGACCCAAGCCATGTGGGGGACACAGCAAAGTGAGAGAAGGTGCTTTGGTCAGGTGAGACCAAAATGGAACTCTGGGATGCTTCTCTTCAGCAGGGACAGGGAGCTGGTCAAAGTTGATGGGAAGATGGATGGAGCCATATACAGGACATATCTTGGGAAGAAAACCTCTTGGAGTCAGCAAAAGACTAAGACTGTTCACCTTCCAGCAGGACAACGACCCTAACATAAAGCCAGGGCAACATGAATGGAAGGTTTAAAACAAAACATATCCATGTGTTAGAATGCCCAGTCAAAGTCCAGATCTAAACCCAATGAGAATCTGTGGCAAGATCTGAAAACTGCTGTTCACAAACGCTATCCATCTAATCTAAACTGAGCTGGAGCTGTTTTGCAAAGAAGAATGGGCAAGATTTCAGTCTCTAGATGTGCAAAGCTGTAAGCGGTTAGAGAGCATCATACCTAAAGACTGGCAGCTATAATTGCAGCAAAAGGTGGTGGTCTACAAAGGTATTGACTCAGGGGCTGAAAGAATTAATTACAACACACCCCCCTTTGCAGTTATGATTGATTTGTTAAAAATGTTTGGAATCTATGATTTTCGTTCCACTCTACGTGTACCCACTTTGTATTGGTCTTTCACGTGGAATTCCAATAAAATTGATTCATGTTTGTGGCAGTAATGTGACAAAATGTGGAAAACTTCAAGGGGGGCCGAATACTTTGCAACCACTGTAAACATATATTTTGCACAAGGCACAAAATGTTATTCAATATTTGTATTGTTAGTACAAGACAGGAGCTACAGGAAGTGTTTAGCATTTTAGTACTAACAGATAAAGGGTATGTCCACCCTTTGGAAAAAAATTAGTATGAAAAGCAGGACACCAAGAGTCCGTTCTGGTTATAGTGTTTAAAGGGTATGTCCAGCAAAAAAAGTAAGTATGTGTTCTAAATTATTTACTGAGAACAGGAGGTAATGCACTATCGCTTACCTCCGTTCTTCATAAATGTTCCAGGGGAGGAGACCACTTACTCGCGGACCCGCTCCATCGCCTCTCCAGTTCTTTTGCACTGTGCAAGGGTGAGGACCTAAGACACTAAGTCCTCACCTCTGGATATTTTACAGGAAATCTGCACACTTGCTTAAAGTGTTCTTCAGCCGCTGCGGTCTGATCCTCCCCTCTGGCACTTGATGACTGCAGTTTGTGCAAGGAGGCGTGTGCCCATTGGCTGCCTCGCTGACTGTCACTGACAGTGCCAGGGGGAGGATTGAACCACAGCGCCGAAGGAAATTTCAAGCAAGTAGTGCAGGGCTTCTGTAAAGTATCCAGAGGTGAGAGACTTAGCATTTTAGGTCCTCACCCTGGTTACTTTACAAAAAATGGATGGACAACTGGGAGCAGAGCACACTGGTAAGCAAACAGTTAGTTACAGACGTTTTTGTTTTTGCAATTAAACATCACGTTTATTTCTAGCATTTTAAAACCTTATAAATAGCAGAGACAATGGCCTTAAACGTTTCGAGCCTTACCAAGGCTATGTGTTTGGAGTCTAGATTTTCAGAGAGTTGATCTAATATATTGTTTTTATATATATGTATACGTTGGCTAATATTGACTCAGTACTGGACTTAGCATTTAGCACCACTTAGGTGCACCAAGGGGGTTCTTTGCCATTTGTTTATATGCCAAATTGGAGTACAATTGTCCTTTAATAATTGAAATGAGCAGAATTCTCCATAGCCAAAGTGTGATCCACACACTTTTCCCGAACTAGAGTGCAGAGAGATAGATTCAAACTCCTGCTGTCAATCACTGCTCGGCACTCGCAATCGTAAGTGCGAGAGCAGCAGGTAGCCAGCTACATTCATTGGCGAACCAGATCAAAGGTAATGTGGTGAGGAGAACAGCTCAGTAGTTCTCCAGCAGTAAAGGTAAGGGAAGATGGTGGGAAGGAGTCGGGTGGATGGGTGAAGAGGATATGTGTTACCAAAATCAAAACCCCCAGTATGACTGACACCGGGTGTCAATCCAGTATGGCTATCATTCATTGGTAATCTCTATCTCCTTTCTCTCTTCTTGGTCTATCTATTTCTCTGTCTATTGAGAAATTTTGACAGTTTGGTTGCTAAAAAATCGGATGTGGTTTCCTCTGGCATGGCCCCAGTAGGGAATTTGTGGGGGAAAAGGGGGCTTGCCTAAAAATTCGGCTGGCGTGCAGCACACTTGTTCCCCAGATTTTTTCAAATCTAGCGCTCAAGGGTATTAAAAATTAGAGGAAACATTGCCGTCATACGTTAATTCGAGGAACAGGGTGGCTTACTCTACCTTTTAAACACTGCATAGGTAGAACAAAAAAAAGCAACTTAGGTAGCCTATTTATAGGATTCCTTTAGTTAGTTTTTGAAAATGCAACACTTACATTGGTCATACAAATTTAATAGATTCAATGAAAGACATATTAAATCACCTTAGCAGTTTTACCTAGGGATGTTCATGCCAAGCCCATTCACGATGGAAAAAAAAAAAAAAAAAGAGCATGCGCGTTCTCTGATGTCGCAGGAAGTATGGAGAGAAAATGGGTAATATTACTGAAAATAGGGTACGACAAGTTAGCTAACAAATATATCGCACGTGAGACCAGTTATATACCCCCCAATTGAGGACACAGCCATTGTCTATAAATCTCCCACTGTTATCACTGGAACATCACAGTAGACTTGCCCAATGCTCTACCCCCCTCCCCACCAGCTAAAATGACCAGTGTGGTGAAGTGGGTAACACATGCACAAAATTTGCATGGACTGCAGATTCCATTGAAATTTGTTAGAATTGTGTAAAGGATAGTACACCTGGTTTATTTAATTGCCAATTACTGGAAACTATCAATGTACCATTTTTTTTTTTATCTGTCCTCAATTAAGCACTGCTTACATGTATTTATTATAGATTGAATTCATTTTTCAGTGTATTATCCTTTAAGGAGCATGCCCCCCCCCAACTAAAATTTGGCCCGTGCTGGCCCCACAGTGTGGGGTTAAAAAAAAAAAACTTACATTACACATTAAACTTACATTAAACCTCCTTACATTACATTATCCTTATGGTTCTCCTGCAGTGCCTATCCAAAGTTTAAAAAGTAGGAGCCTTCTGTGAGTCACCCAGTCCCTGCTTCTTCTTGGTCTCTTTTGGCATGCGCAGAGGGAGCCCCCTCCCCCCCCCTCCATCTGGCTGCTTGGTGCCCTAACCTATAAAAAAATCTGTAGAGAGAGCACCCCAGCCCACCCAATAGCAAGTTAGTTTTGTAAACATGCTCCAGAAATATACTTACGCTCATTCGCTTCTCTTGGCTCTCTGCAGAGCCGGTAGCATGTCTGTGATGACTGCCTCTCAGCTAATCAGACGCGGCTGCGCGTCTGGTCCGTTTGTAACTTCCAGCAAATAGAGAGCCAAGGGAATAAGAGTGTAAGTATATTTCTGGTGCTTGTTTTACAAAACTAACTTGGTGGTTGGGGTGGGCTGGGGTGCATACACACGGAAAAAGTTTTTTTTCTGGGTAGAGATACCCTTTAAGGTACAATGGGGAAGTAGGGATAACAGTAACACAGCATAATATATGTCGGTAAATCTAATCCATTAGAACAACTAAATGCATGTGCATAATGTTAATCAAAGGCAATAACATATGGTTAAGTGCCAATAGATCCAGAGCAGGCCCACAGATCCATCAAACGCGAACACGTTTCGCATAGCAACAATAGGCTTCTTCCGCGAAACCCTGTACACAAGCTGCTTAGCACATTCACATGACCCACACCTACGTACCTCACGCCGGATTGGAAAATCAGGCAAGAGGGATGCATAAGCATAGATTCAGCTAATAATAGTTAAAGCTGTCCATACACACTAAGTACTAGCAAGATGATAACTGATAATGTTCGATGTAAAGTGGATCGGGTTATACAGTTAAAGGGATCCTTACGCATAATCAACACCTTATTTACTGTTTGACAAGCCCACCATATATATTCCAGCTAACAAGAAAAGTTATCAGTGACCAGAAAACCCTAAAGGTTACTCCACCCCCCCCACAAGAAAATTCATATAATGTAAGGCCACCTCCCTAACCCTACACACTAATTTAAAGCACCTAAATAGGCCCCTAAATGTACTTACTCGACCTTGTTCCCGCACAGGGAACAGATGAAGTGGCTGGGCCAGCTGCCGCGTCTGTGATTGGCTGAGACTCGGCTAAACTCTGATGTGGATGCCGTTTGGCAAAAGGAGCGGAGGGAATAAGGTCGGGTAGTACATCAAAAGGCTGACTTAGATGATTTAACGTAACTTAGGGTTGGGGGGCTGCCTTACCTTTTATGAAGTTTTTTTTTCTTAAAAACACCAATGCAGCACGGAGGGATCCATTGTTTGAATTTTCATCAGGTACTGCCGGACAAACCATAAGGGGCAGAAGAGAAAGGTAAGTATCTTTTAATATTACACAGTGAGGCAAATTTTAGTTAGGGTGGACATGCCCTTTAACTTTTTTTTTAATCATGTTTTTGAATGAAGCTTAGATTTTAAAAATACAGACAGGGAGATCAATATAAGTTCTTATCGTTTAAAATGGTGTAATTTTGCCCCAACAATCAGATCTCTATTTAACATTGTAAGCTTAATCTGATTGGTTGGGGCAAAATTAGCACCATTCTAAACGATAAGAACTTTTATTGAATAACGTGAGAATATTTTACCAAAATAAGTGCTAATTTTAGGGCATCACCACTTTTCTTAAGTTAATAATTGAATTAGTTTTAGTAATAAGCAAATCCATGTACCATTAACCTCCAATTCCTTGGCACTCCAGATGTTTGGAAACTACAACTCCAACATGTTGCTTTGTGGTTGGGAGTTGCAGTTCTAAACACGTGGGAGTGGCAAGGTTCAGTAATATTTTAATTAAGCTTACCATTCATTTACAATTCTCCTGCCCTTAATAGTAAAGGGCCCTCTGACCCCATATAGTAAAGGGCCCTTTGATCCCAATTGTTAAAAATGTCACCTGAGAGTTGTAGTTTCAAAGCTGTCATTTGCACCTGAACTAGCAGCTGTTTTTGCCCCAAACCGAGGAGAGACCCATCAGATTTACAGCATCCAGATGAGCAGTGACGTGCTGAGTGAGTCCAGCAGCCAGACTACAGGAAACAGGAAGTGTAAAGGCAATCAGCTCTGTAACTTTCTATGCAGGTTAACACAGTGCCACCTGGTTAATATCCAGCAATTGCAGAATTTGGGTCTAAATTAGGACTAACCCTAGTATCGAGGTTAGGTTTTCAGGCTAACTTTAAAGCCTGAAAAATTGACTTATAACTCAAGTATATATATATGAAATCATGATGCTATATAAAGCTCCAATTTCACAACAGGGCCAAAGATTTGCAACATGTCAATTGGTAAAAGTAAAAGATTATTCTGAAAATAATTGTTAAAATTGCCCATACTGGAAACTCAATTCTTCACTGTACCATTTTCCCATTTTTGTGGACCTAGTAATGTATAGAGCAATTATCAAAGGTTGATGGGTGCGACCAGAACTGTTACCATCAGTCGATACCCAGAATAGAGAAAATAGCGGTCCTTTATTTCTTTAGATATCCAATTGGAAACATCTTACATTTCAGCTTCAATCCAGTGCCTTATTATTATTTTAAATTCTTCTGTGTGTGCAGTTTTGCTGCAACTGTAATGGTCACAGTTGGCATGTGTGAATTGCAACTTTAGGGCAATGTTATAGTCTGTCTTTGGACTTGACAGAATCAATGATCAAATATCAAATCTATCAAATGTCTAATTAGTGTTGGGGCAGCATTGTATCCAAGAAGAGTAGGTATTTCTACCATTGTGCAGTTAAACTCATTAAGAGTAGGACACTGCCGCATTCTCACACACTAACAATCACTCTTATGATCTGTTAGCGCATGAGCAGTGCATGTCAATGTAGGTGGGCCAAATTGCCTGAGCTGTGCTGCATCCATTTTGGAGTGCATGCAATCACCGTTTTTTGGCGGTGGCTGTCCTAAGATGGTGGACAAATGCGCAGATTGATTCGCAAACAGACGGTAAAGTGCGTGAATGTCCAGCATAATGTGGGTCAGCTTATAGTTTATGTTCTGCATGTCTTTCTTCTGACAGCTCTTCAACATGTACAAATCACAAATTAATTGCCCGAGATGTATGGTAAAACAGGAGGCAGCAATAGTGACATCTAACTACCTAACTATCAACTCATGTTAAAATCTCCTTTTAGAGATTTTAGAACCTTGAAAACACGTGTGATCGGTGGCCTGACCATGCTGCGCAATTGTGTACCAAACTACCATTTCGGCCAATCATCATTTAATGTATGGCCGCTCGGTTTTGCCGACTGAGCACCCATTCACTAAAAGGCATGTCTATCCCTCAAATAAAAACTTATATAGAGGTATATCACCCTAGCTGTAATAGTTTGAAATCTGAAGTCTAACCTGAAATCCTGCACAAATGTCCTGTCGGCCCTATTTCTGCTTCCTGGTTATTCCAGTAGCAACTGTCAATTATGGATTTGACTCACAGCCAATGAATGATGCTAATCCCCTAGTTGTCTCTTCTGAGCATGCTCAGGCTCATTATAGGGCACTAAATTGCTCAGTTTCATGAGACATTCATTCAGAGGACAATGTAGGATAATAAACATTTTAAAGAGGTCATTCTTTTTAAAATATTTCATTATGATGGTGGGGTTGTCTTAAACAATGGCCAAAACAGCCATTCGTACACAATCGTTCAAGTGTGTACATACATATTGTTATTCAGAGTCAGACAGTTTGATGCCTTGAAAACACAACAATCAAAATTTAGTGAGTGCATACCATGACACTTGCTGGTTTGGACTCCCCTAAGCAGCAGCTGTAGGTTGTCAATAGAGGCTTGTTTAGCATTTGCACATAGCATACAATGAAATACAAACAAACTAAATTTATCTCAGGCATTATTAAATGATTGGGCACAACAAAATATTTATTAGTAAATAAAAACTTTGCAAATAGGTTAATTGTTTTTATTCCACAAAAGCAGTCAATACACTAATACATTTTAGATTCTTATTATTTTAGATTTCACATTCAATTGTTAAAATTTATCTAGTAACTTAACCACTGACGTTTTATATTCCTGGTACTGGTAAATTAAAGGTCAACTCACCCTCATAAGAACATCTTTAGAAAGAATGGCCTCTTTAAAGGGACTGTAAACTCCCCAACCCAAAAAATGACTATTTGCCATTCGTTTCTATTATTCACAGGGAGGTGAGAACGCTTATTCTTCACCTCCCTGTGAAAATAGGACGCTCAGGGGACCTGGAACTTACCTTACCCGCCGCTCCACTCGCAGCTGCTCCTTCACTGAACAGCTGTTCTCCCCGATTGTGCGCCCTATCTTTTGTTTGGCGCGCATGTGCCTAAGATAGGGCGCGCGGTCGGGACAGAGCAGGCTGTCAGTGAAGGAGCGGCTGCGAGTGGAGCAGGGTAAGGGAAGTTCCAGGTCCCCCGAGCGTCCTATTATACAGGGAGGTGAGAATAACGTTCTCACCTCCCTGTGAATAGAAACGGATGGCACATAGTTATTTTTGGGGGTTAGTGTTCCTTTAAAATATGTTGATATATCATAGTTTGTCTATGAATTCACTACTGTACTGAGCCTGGGCATGCTCAGAAGAGGCAGACAGGGGATTAACATTCAGTCATTGGCTGGGATGTCAACTGTCAAATCCATAATTGACTGTTGCTAACTGAAGAACCAGGAAGCAAAAACTGGGGAAACCGGACATTGTGAAGGATTCAGTTAGACTATATATTTTAGATTTCAAAACTATTACCGTTTAGGGTTTTGGGGGGTGATTTACCTGTATGTAGGTTTTCATTTTGGGGCTGGACTTGCCCTTTAAGTTTGAGATTGAATTTCAATCACAAATTGATCAGTCAAAGTTATCTGAATATTGAGGGAAATGACAGAAGGTTGGTATCCCAATGCATGGCCAGAATAACAGCAAATTAAAAATGTAATTGTCTTACCATAAAAGTGGTTCTTTGGATGCTGTTCCAACTAGTCAGAGGCATATTTAAAAACCTGCGGTATTGCAAACTTGTAATTGTACGCCAGCGATCTTACAGCAATGGTATAGTAATGATGTATGTACAGGTGAAATAAGTTACCGCAATTGTATGTATGGGCGATAGATTTACGACCAATCATAGATTTATCATAATTTAAATGATAGTTAAAGGCACGGAATAGAAAAATAGCATACCGAGCCTTATCAATATGGCTCTCAGTGTGGCTGCGCTCATACTGCTTCAACAAAACCTATACTAAAGCTGGACATACACTTAAAATTTCTGTGATTTTTCCTGGTCCAGATTTTAAGTAATGTTACCAGCTGTGATGGACCATTGGAAACAGAAAAGAACCTGCAACAAGATTGTAAGCTCTACGGGGCAGGGACCTCCTTTCCTCTTTTGGCAATGCTCGTAGCAACTCTATTATAAATTTATATATTTAGTACTGAATTACCGGTATCTATGTATTTTTTCCCTGTATGACTTTTTGATTTTGTACAGGGCTGTGTCCCAAGTGGTGCTTTATAAATAAACTATACATACAATCATCAAACATATACCATTCCCAGATCACCCAAACACTACAAAAAACAAAAAAAAAAAAAAGCTCAAGATATAATGCATTTTCTGACATAAGTAGTTAAGAACATTATTAAGTGGCATGCTAACCATACACATAAAACCATACACTAAACTTTAGTGTACTCAAGTATTCCCTGCAATTACTTGTCGCTGCCCCTGTCAGCTAACTGAACTAGGCTCAGTTTGCCTCTCACTATGTATCCAGAACCTTAACAGTTATCAATGCAAACTAAAAAAAACATTGCTAGAACCCCCTTAAAGGTTATGTCCACCCTAAAAAAAAAACAAAAAAAACAACTTGTCCTTATTGAAGATCTCCCTTGCCAAAAAACCAACCGCCGATTAGATCTGTAATAAAAGGTTCTGAATCATACTTATTATTCTTATTGAGGTTAAGGGAGCAGCAGAGGGAACAGATGACTCAATGACGGCTCCTACTCAGTTTTTCCAACTTGAACAGGCACTGCAGGAGAACCATAACTACACAGGGGGCCAGTATAGGGGGTGGGCATGCCCTTTAAAGATGCCCTGAAGTCGATTTATTCAAGAATTGACATTATTGTTATTATACAGTATAAAAATGTGATTTCACACAACAGAAACTGGCTCGCAAAAGAAAATATATTTCTGTAAATAAAAATGAATTAATGCTTAAAGGAGAACTATCATGTGTATAAAGCTTTCTTTTAAATATACTTAAAATGAAAGTACTGGACAGGGATATAGGCCTGGTAATTCTTACCTCCAATATTGTTTCTGTGAGGAGAATCAGCCCAAAGAAAACTGATTTTGCCAGTTTCCTCCTGGTTCAGCACTTTTTTGAAGGATTAGTCCATGATTAACCAGGCAAAAAAAACGGTTATTTCTGTAGCTCCTTAAACATGAGTATAATTAATTATCCTACCTCCCTGCCATAGGTACTTTCCATTTTTAAAAAGTTACATTTAGAGTATAGTCACTACTAAAGGAGCTTGTATTTTTTATTAAAAAAAGTAACCCTGTTGAGTGATCTTATTTAGATTAGAAATGTAAACGGTAATGCATTTTATAATTGCATCCTTTGGTTTATGGTCTGCTTTGATCATAAGAAACCCTTTCATGTATATTGTATGCAAAACTGTTACTCTGTGCTACAAGAACAATGTAGTAATACTCTACTTTAGGACAACACCTTGATATACTAGTTAAATCCACATCAACTGTGTCATGATGATCCTCTATTTACATTATCAACAAAGTGTAACCATATGTGTTTACCTTTACAGCAAGAAGATAAATAGGATACTGCAACATTGGCTTAGAAAAGATCGCAATATGGTGCCCAAACAGTAAAAGTATTACTATTTTTTTAGATTCTGACAGCTATGAAAATATTGACAATATGCAGTGCAGATAAGGCCCCTAAACACTGTACGGGATCGATCGGCTGTGCCCAAACAGAAGCTGATCGCATCTGCTTCATCTATTATGGGAGTTCCTTCCTAAAATAAAGAAAGCAGATACCAGCCATCAAAATATACCGTTGGACATCTTTTGTTTGCCCCATGCCTTGCAGATGTTATAATCTATTTCTTTGCTATGAAAATAATAACATTTGTTACACCCTTTTAAAAAAAAAAAATCTAACAATATATCACATATTTTGGCATTTCTGGCAAACTCTTTTGGCGTGAGGAGGGCTTTTGAATTTTGCAGGTTATCAGCTCTTCTTAACATGGGTTCAGACAAAATTCTTATCTGCACATGATCAGGAATTATCTTGTACCGCAGCCCAGCCATAGTGGTTAAAGGGTATGTCCACCTTAAATATAATTTTAATATGTTATTCCCCCATGTTTCCCAGCCCCAACCGCTATATTTTTTTAGAAAGCCCCCCAAACTCTACTTACTCCCCTCTTTCTTCGCCGCGCTCCCGGCCCTCTGCTTGCGAGAAAATGCAAGCAGAGGGCGGGACCGGCAGTCACGTCTGTGATTGGCTGAGCGGCAGCCAATACGGATGCGGCTGCCGGTCATTCAGTGCAGCGGAGGAAAGAGGAGAGGTAAGTAAGAGTTTGGGGAGCTTTCTAAAATAAAAAATATGCGGTTGGGCTGGGAGACATGGGGAGATCTGTATTAAAGGGGTTATGCTAGGGGGAGGGATAGTAGAACGGGAGGGAGAGGGAGAGGGGAGAAGGGCTGCGTAGTACCATGGCAATATCTACCGGAGGCAAGGTAGCAGGCAGAGTCCTATATGGACTCTGCTAGCCTCCTGGTGGGCAGTTTTTGGGACTTTGGGGGGGGACTACAGGAGAGAACCCTATGGAGCTGGGATGTGAGGTAAGGATTCAACTACACTACATGGTGGGGCCAGTAGTTGGGGGGATTATAGTTTGGGGGTGGAAATGCCCTTAAGTAAAGCTAGGTACACAATAAAAGAATAAACTGACAATTCTGTCAGACCCAAAAGGATTTGCCAATTACCAGTCTGGATACAAAATGTTAAAACATTTGATCATACAGCAGTCAAAACCATTGTGGTCAGTCCGGACTTTGGATACATGCAAAATCTGGCATATACAGACAAAATATATTAAACTTGCTGTGTTGTTTTGCAACAAGGCTTGCAATTGGGTAACCAGTTTAAACTAATGGCTGGTCGAACAAGGAACTTTTCTGAAAACTGGAATTCAAATACAGCTGCAATTAGTATTACGGTTAAAGGACAATTATACTCAACTTCCCTCCGCTCTCCTCTTGGTCAGTACTTTACCCAGGGTGAGGACCTGAACCGCTAGGTCCTCACCCCGGGTTTGCGTAACTTGCAGCACAGCCTTAATGAAATGTGCTCTGGTAGGTCCGCCCCCTCCTCTCCTTGCGCGATGAGGCCAATAGGAAGGCACGCTCGTTGCAGAGCGTGCCTTCCTATTGGCCTCGTCGCCGATGGGGAGGAGGGGGTGGAGCCTACCAGAGCAGCAATTCAGTAAGGCTGTGCTGCAAGTTACGCGAAAGGTGAGTATAATTGTCCTTTAACACTATCTAGTAATTTATTCAAAACAAGTTATAGTTAAAGGGTATGTCCACCCTTAAAAATCATTTTTAATATGATGTTCCCCATGTCTCCCAGCCCCAACCGCATGAATGATTTTTTCAGAAAGCCCCCCAAACTCTTACTTACCTCCCCTCGTTCCTCCGCCGCACTGCCGGCCCTCTGCTTGCGAGAATGCAAGCAGAGGGGCGGGACCAGCAGTCGCGTCTGTGATTGGCTGAGCGGCAGCCAATCACGGACGCGGCTGCTGGTATTCAGTGCAGCGAGAAAGAGGAGAGGTAAGTAAGAGTTTGGGGAGCTTTTGAAAATAAAAAATATGCGGTTGGGGCTGGGAGACATGGGGGAACAAACATATAAAGGGGGATTTATGCTAGGGGAGGGATAGTAGAAGGAGGGGAGGAGGGAGAGGGAGGGGGAGAAGGGCTGCAGTACGCATGGCAATATCTACCGGAGGCAGGTAGCAGGCAGAGCCCTGCTATCCTCCTGGTGGTTAGTTTTGTGACTTTGGGGGGGGGGGTCTACAGGAGAACCCTTGGAGCTGGGATGTGAGGTAAGGATTAAACTACACACACATGGTGGGGCCAGTAGTTGGGGGGATTATAGTTTTGGGGGTGGACATGCCCTTTAAGGAATTATTTTAAAAATGCAGTCCTATGACAACAATGCAAAATTAAAGGGCATGTCCACCCCCCAAAACTAAAATGTAACCCCATACTGGCCCCACTCTGTAGTTTAATAAAATCTTACCTTACATTTCTGCTCCAAATGGTTCTCTGTATGCCCCTCCAAAGTCCAGGAAACGCAGTGTAGGAGCTCTGTGCGACTCATCCTGCTGCTGTGAATGCCTCAACCTTGACAAGGTTTGAGGATGCGCAGGAGAGTCCTCCCCCCCCTCCCTCTCCCTCCGTTTTGTGTCCCTCCCCCTAGCTCTAAACCCTTGTCATAATGTAGGTATAGGTCCCCCAGCCCCAACCGCTATAATAGAATTATAGAGAGTCCCCCGTATATACTTACCTTACCACTCTCCCCCGGCGTTCTGAGCAGTTCCGTGCAAGCAGAGGGCCAGGAGAGTGCGGAGGAGAGAGAGAGGTAAGGGAAGTAAAAATCGGGGCACTTCTCAAAAAATTTATTATGGCGGTTGGGGGTGGGGGACTAATAACTACATTATATTGAAAGTATAAAAAAGGGGTGGACATGCCCTTTAAACCTTTGATTTGGATAGAAAATCCTAATTGAACAACAAGGAAACAATAACAGAGTTATGGTAATCCTTAGGAAAACTGCTTTTCTAATTATAGTAAGCACAGAACAAAAGGAATCTGACACATCCCACCAAAGGTCACAGGGCACAATGTCAAATTAACGGCTTTAAAATGAAGTGAATAAAAAAGCTAATATAATTATAGGTTTACAGAGTGTGCTAAAACGTGTTTACAAACAAATACCTTTCTATTTGCTGAAACTAGTATGGAAATAACGGTAAAACAAATAAAAATAATGTAGAGGGGGGGAAAAATGTAAAGTTTACATTTTTACAGAACTGCAAAAATCACCGACAAAAAATAAATCTGGAATACGGGTAAGGCTGCAGGCTGGCAAGTTACTACTAATCACTGGTTACGGTCATTAACTTGTATTAATAATGGACACCTTTCAGAGCTACCCGGTCTCAGTTACTGCAATTGTAGAGAATAGGCTGAAGCAGAGCAGAAGCCTGGCAGTTCTAAAAACAGAAGTCCGCAAATGAATATTAAGCTTGTAGACACGCGATTGCAGGGCCTTCTGAGAGAGAATATGCAGGTCTATGGGCGCTGGGCCAGACTTGTGATCAAACGTCCTAAGACCTACTGATACTCGCCCAAAATCCTCTCCCATGCGTGAGTTGCGGGCCAGCCCAATGATCACACATGTATACTTAGCTTTAGACTATTTGGACTCTTTTTGGTAGGTATACTCACTTCTACCTTCCGAACCAGTGGACTGGTGGCACTATTATGCATAGGTATATTCCCACTTAAAAGGAGAATGAACCTACACATTTTAAAGCTACAATCCACCAATTTTTAAAAAAGTTTTAAATCTACATTTGGGTGGATATAGGAGAGCATTCTCCTAATTCCATTACTACATAAGAAGCTATCAGGGGTTGTGAAAAAGATACTACCTGTGCAGAAGTTCACAGCTCTCATGTTTCTTCCCCCACTCACTCTGTGATGTAGGCCCATGCACACCCATATTACAGATAGGAACTGCCAGAACAGGGGGAGATTTCCGGCGGGAGGAGCTGTCAGCCATTGCATGAATGGTATCTTTTGAAGTCTTTTTCAGCTTCTCAGTAAAGGAGTGAGGTAGAAGTACTCCCTTCTACCTCCCAACTTTTAGCTTAGTTCCTTAAATCACCACTTAATAGGGACCTGAAGCACTGTATTTTTAAACAGTGTACAATTATGGATACATGCTTCGCCTGATTGTAATTCTCTCCAAGCCAAATTAACTATAGCAATTTCGGTGTCCATAAGTTTAATTTTTCAGTTAATTCTTTTAGGCTGGCCATACACCAATTTATGGGATGCAAGATTGGGCAAAATAGTGCATCTGATCAATCGTGAAGTAGCGAGTGATACCACCTTGCAACAACAATCTAAATGCTAAAATCTGCTGGTGAAATGGTACATTGATTGTTTCTCCGACCAATTTTTTCAAGTAGCGATTATGCAGCAGCAAATCGATTGTGGGAAAATGAGGCTGATTAGTCCAATCACCTTCAGTTCGATAAACAGCTCAATATCAAAGTGCAGTCTTGAACTTCAGTGTGAATGGAAATCAAGTCAAGTTTGACAGATTCAATCGAGTAATTAAATCTGTGATGACAGTACAAGAAGCAATATCATGATATAGATGCTAATTAGGCCATCTGTGATATAGCAATTTCAGTGGAAGTCCAACTTTGTATTTAAAATCCAGTAAGACTTTACCACATGTATTTAGTATTAAGTCAGAAATTTACACATTCATGTTCTAAACAGATTTGTTAACAATTTTGCAACATTCTACAGGAGTGAAATATTTAACAGTTTCCAGTCAGAGTCAGAAAAATCTAGGAGCAGAAAACTTATTATCTAAATCTTATTTTCAAAAATGTAACTATGCACCATAAAATCCAGCAAGTGTATTGGTAAATTCTGAAAGATTCTATTAATGATACGGTAATACACTAGTCAACACAAATACTTTTGCCCTGTTGTTTTTATTAATTTATCATTTTTTGTACTATGACTTTAAATATTTTAGACTTAAATTAATTTATATTACATGATTGACTTTTTTATATATATCAGAATCATAAAAGTAGTTTTAGTGATGCTTTAAAAACTTCTACAATGAAAACAAAACAACAACTTAAGTTTTAAAAATTACACGGCACCACCCAAAATAATAATCAGTGTATGGGAAATTGCTCAGATATACAGTAGCACAATCACTTTAATTAGGCCAGAGGATCCAGTTCTACTCTTGCACAAAATGCAAAAAAAATTATTCTGTATTCCCTTATAGGAGGAGAAACTGTTCAGAAAAACACCCTGGACTTCACATGACAAGGTCTCCCAAAAGAGGGTAAAGTCCAAACTGCCACATAACACTGAGTTGTCAGCAAGTTCCTGACCTGAGCCAGAAGTGCAGTCAAGAAATTAGACACAAATAGTCATATCTCTAGCTTTTTACCTAGAGATATACCATTAATAGCAGCTGATGTTTACAGAACAACCCTCTGTAACCTCTGCTGAACAGGTTAATTAAGGCCAAATAGTATAATCACATAATGCAAAAAAATATATAATTATTATTCAAAATGGTAAGATCCCACACTCACGCTCTCTATGTTCCAGACCCCGGTGCTACTGTAATAGCCATGTAGTTGACAGGCACTCATGGGGATTTTTTTAATGAAAACTAAAATAATCTTATAATAAATAAAGACTGTATTCTGAATAAATCGAACACCAAACTCAATATCTTATAAAGTGTCATAAGTATGTCTGTAAGGGCTATAAGTCAAAGAAGACAACGTAAATTACATTTCTTCACATAGCGCAGTTTAGGGATTCAACTATATTGCATTTTTTTATGCCAGAAAACAAATATTGTCAGAATACTAAACAACAAAACAATTTTCTGGAACTCTTTTATTGTAAAATAATTATAGGTATTCATCATTTTCCTTTGCCAGGGAGGAAGGGAATCTGATTCCTGGCTGCTAACATGAAGAGTAAGCAGTTAAAGTTTACTCTACCTAACAGCTCGTGCTTGTTGCTTTGCATCCCTAACGAGACTACCTTTCCCAATCTCTAACATAAGTGAGAGTCACACCAGTGCATTGCAGCCTCCCCCATGCTTAGTAAATGCACTTAATATTAAAAGGTTTTTAAAATCCACTGTCAAACTATAATTTAGGTAATTCCCTATAAAGACCGAACTGCTATATTTTAAATGGAAACATATACTTTAAAACCATAGCAATCATTGATGCTCCTTTCTTCATGTTCTAAATTCTCCATTGTTGCTTAGAAGAAAAGAGAAGAAGAACACACAAACATGTAAATTTTAAGGCAACTTATTTATATTTCCAAGGTAAAATATATTGCCGTTTAGGTCCTCATTACATTGGAAATCATCTCAATACATTTTAGTATTATTCTGCCCTAAACTAAAACACCTATATTTTTCATGCGGAATATAAATTTTAAAGTGAGTGATTAAAAAAATTAGGTTTTGCAACTTTTTATGTCAAATTAACTGTAGATCCATTTCTGTGATCCATTAACTGTAGATACATTTCTTGGTAACGCACTGCAAAAAACATATCTATTATAATTTCCCAAAAATAATGCAAGGAGAACAGGAGTTCAGTTCCTAAGAATATTATTATTTGTTCACCCAAGCCTTAAAACTTACCATTTGGAATAGTAGTATTTTCCTAACCACAGAACCCAGAATTTTATGATTAGAAAAGCATTTTCACAAACCCCAACTTTAAATAAAAGGACAATTAACCACCAATCCTAACCCACCCCCTTTAAAAGTAACCAGAGTTAGGTCACACTGTCCAATAATTTGGCCTGACAGACTTTCAGTGTATCAGTCGGTAAGTATTACCGTCCTTTAATGATATCTAAGAGAACATTTTAAAATCTGCAATTAACAAAAGCATTTACAGAAGAGGCACACGAATTGTGTGGATATTATGAGCCAGTAAGCCAAATCTGACTTTTCCAGCAGTGAGAAAATATGATAATCTTTAATCATTAATGAAAATAACTTCTAAAAACTTGTTGGCAAAGGTAAATCTAGGCACATTGGCAACCGGATCAACATGAAATAAACATTTACTCTAATTATCAAAGGAGCCAAAGATATATAGTAAATAAACTACCTTTGTACTACTATCTGTCTGGATAAGGGTGGCATGGCAGGAGGAGGTGGGTCATGTGACAGCAGTGAACCACAGAATGAGACTGATGGAATAGTGGTTTCTGGGAACAGCATGGACATCAAAAAATTAGAAGGAATTTATTTTTGTTAAAATACTATCTAGTTATTACACAAATTCTGATACCTGTATTCATTAGCAGAATAGTAAAAACAAAAAATATATATCACCAAGATACATTCTTTTGCAGCAATGTTAGAAGGCTTTCTTGTTTCAAAAGAACTAAAGTTATAAATGTAAATGAGCCTTTAAAAGTTTGCTCAGTAATTACTTTGAGAGGGAATTTCTGTCATTCAATTCTCACATACCAACTGTCACCATTCCAATTACAGCAAAACTGCACATAACAGAAGAGTGTATGATAATAAAGCAGGGTACCAAAGGATGGCTGTGACAAATCACTGTGGAACGGCCAAAAGTAGCTGCAGCCAACAGCTTGCTGCATTCGATCATACAGTCCAATAGGAAACACATGATTGTACGTGATTGGCCGTGGCCGCTGGCACCCAAACCATACGTTTTCGGCCGATCCATACATGGTAATTTCCAGCCTTATGCACTTGATTGACAGCTGATATGTAAAATGGTTCACATAGGATTCTAAAGAAAGTGGGGGGTGGAAACAACAAACAAAAGAAAAAACACAAGATACCTTTTAATTGCCACCTCTAACCTACTAACTTGTAACAACAGCATTGTGAATTCACTGTAAATTCTATTTTGTCCTGGCATTTCCATATTTCTGAAGCCTCCTTCCTTGTGAGTAACAATTGGTTTTCTGGCCCTTTCCAGAGAGTTCACCAATCGGTTACTTGACAGCTCCAATAAGGGAAGGATGTAAGTGAAATCAATGAGCTGCTCTGGGCCCATAAACCACTTTGTAAAAGGCAAAACAGAAAATATAAAAAGATGGTTTTACCACATCAGCAATATGTTAGATCCATTATAGAATCGTAGCTTAGTTCTCCTTAAATGCCAAGAAAATATAACGTAAACCATCCATTATACATTAGGACTAAGACAGACTTGGGAGCTACTATCCCATCAGCCTTTAGGCGTATACTGGGAGCATACTAATCCCTCAACAGCCACTAAGGTATGTGCACCACAAAACATCAACACGTCACGTGACGAAACCATGGGTTACCGCCCTCCCAAGTGTACTACTCCTTACCAGTCCGATAACCCCCAGCTCCTCCTTGTGTCCAGTGGACGCAGTTAAGGATACCGTAGACGTATAGGCGGACACTCACCTTAAGAGGGGCTATTCTGTCCTTTCAACCCCCAGTCAACGGAGCCACTTTCCAGGTCCCTTACCTGCCAGTCCACAACCTAACCACAGAGCACCTCACTGGTCGTAGCTAGAGTAGAGCCACCCAATCACAGCACTCCTCCTTCTGCTCCAGCTCAACCTCTAGTTGGTTTCGCAACCTTTCAGTCATACAGGTACTCCCCGCCCACTTCCTGGTTTCCCTTACCAAATATTCTAATGGCCCCGCCCCTTCTATTTAATATTGGTCTAACTCTTCTAATGGGAGAATCTGATTGGTTTAAGGCGCAGCCCGTCAAAAGTTAGAAACCGGGGGTGGGTATTTCCGTTGATTGAGTCTGCGGTTGGTTGCGCAGCAGTTTTTACAGTAAGTGGATGGATGCGAGGGCGATGACAAGTAGCCAAGTTAAGCAAGGTGACAGTATTCAGCTTTAGTCTAGTGATGTCGAACCTTAAGGCATGCCGGGAGTTGTAGTTTCCAAAACATCTGGAGTGCCAAGGTTCGACGTCACTGCTACAGACTGCACTAGTCTATAGTTCAGGGTTTGATCCCCACCAAGGTATTGGAATAATTGAGTTTCTGTTACTTTAGGGTATTTTTGAGGGGGCTAGTGGCCCACCTTTCGGAAGGAGAACTGAGGCTACTGAGATGTGGGTGGGGGGCTAGTGATATTATCTGCTCCTATTCGCTTAACTTCCCATTCATTCACTTGTCATTAAAGGACAACTAAAGCCTCAAGACAATGACTGAATGACAATGCAGAGCAACTTGACATAAAACAAGTAATCTGCAACTTACCTCATTTTGATGTGGACACAGGGAAATTTACCTTACTAACATGCTTTTATGCTTTAACCCAGCATTCCGGTATCATGCCTGTTTAGTCAGTGACCATTATCTAATTTGCACACGCTCAGTCCTAAGCTACCGCTGAACTTGTTACAGGTGGTCACACCCACTATTAGTCTCCACAATCCTTGTGCAGGATTAAGCATGGGACTGAGTTCAGTTGGTGTGGCCAGATAATATACATACTCATACGGGGAGATTCAATAATAATCGCGTTACTTACCATTCCTGCGATAATACAATACCAGACGTAAATGAGATTACATCTGGTATTGCACCGCGGGATCGGGCTAAGGTAAGAAGCGCAACTTTAAAGCCACACTCACAGTCAGTTAAGTTTTGGATCGGTTAGCACAGTGCTATTTCCAAAAACATTTTAGAAATGGCGCTGTGCTCTAAAATCCATCTAAACCCACATTAACCCGAAATACTTCGGCCATATGAATCTCCCCCATAGTTTTTTCATCCAGTTCTTCAGAGGCTTACATTTATTAATGCAATTTATTAAATTAGTAATTTATGTTTTTTTTGCAGAGCTGTTTTTAGATTCTGAAGTCAAAAAATTAGGGTTTAATGCTCCTTTAATCTTGCTCACCTTAGGCTGTGTAAACACCTTGCAATTTGTCAGCCCCGATCGACCGATATTTCAGTTTATTGGTCAATTGGGACAAAAAAATGGTATGCTTTTGGGCAGCCCCGATGTCCAACTGTTGTTTGCCCAAATAGGCTACCACATCCATTTATATGGTCACCTCCATTCTCGGCTACTTTTGCCTCGACCGACAATGCTTGGTCCCCTCCAACTGCTCACTAGTGGTGAACGGTCAGTCTGGAGGAAGGATCAAGAAGTGTACCCAGCTTTATCCCTTAGCAAAAAATAGGAAAAAGATCCTTCAATCTAAACTTTATTTAGTTCAGTGATACTCGTGCTGGGTGCTACCAGAACTGCCGCCAGCAGTGAAATATCAGTGCTGCCATGTGCTTATAGAAAACAAAAATGATGATGATTAAAGATGTGACATCCTGTTCCTCACAGCATTTGCAACTCCATTTATTTATTTAGGCAATATCACTGTTTCAATTCAACTACCTCATAGAGCCAGGATTGTGTTTGTTTAACTTGAATGATTTTGCACATCCACTATTACTTTTCATGTTTTCATATTACCATTAGAAGCTATTTTAAAGGGCATATCCACCACCCCAAACTAAAATTTAACCCACTACTGGCCCCTCTGTGAAGTTTAAAAAAAATCCTTACCTTACATCCCTGCTCCATATGGTTCTCCTGAAGTGCTTCTCCAAAGTTAGGAAACTGAACAGTACGATCGTCTTCCTGTCCAAACGGTTTCTGCTTCTAACCTGTCCTCTTAGTTGCTTCTGACATGTAAGGAGCCCTGTCCCCTCCCTCCCACCATCTGTATCCATCCTCGCCCACCGATATTCTAGCATAAAAACCTTTTAATATAAGGTAGCTCCACCCTGCCCAACCTCAACCGTCGCATTAGTTCTTAAAAAAACTAATCTGCATCATACTGGTCCGGCCCCTGTTTGCAACTTCCTGCAAAAGGGAGCCGCCAGGAGAGCGCAGCGTAAGTGAAGGGCTGTAAGTATAATTTGGATTTGTTTTTTAAAGAACTAACACAGCGTTTGGGTCTGGGAAGGGGGGGGGGGCTAGCTTATATTAAAAGTTAAGTTTTATGGTGGATTTTGCTTCAACAAATCTGATCATAACTTGTGGCTGGTGCCAGTTTTGTTTAAAGGGGAAGTTCAGTGCAAATACATGTACTTTTAAGGTGGGTAAAAAAGCAGTATTTTTTTTCATCCTAATGACCTTATCCTGCCCATTTTGTCTGTGTAATATAAATCCTTCCAAAATGCTGACTTCCTGTTTGCAGGACCCCAATAGAAACCGTGGTGGTCTTGCCCTTGACCCAGGGTGCTTTTTGGGAAGAAGGACTATTACAAGACCTGAAATGATGGCTTACTAATGTCAACAGCAGGAAATAGCAAAGGGTATAAGTTCAATGATTTTTAAAATGGAAGAGAATGTGTAGAAACTACGGTAGGTATACATAATATAAACTAAGAATTTTAAAAAATTTTCCACTGAACTTTCCCTTTCAGTAGAGATTGACGCTATTTGACATTCTCTGGTATTATTTATGTTCTTGACTACCACAAGGTTAAAGGACAACAATCAAAAAAAACAACATCACCCCCTTACATGTCCACACTTCCAGCAGACTGAAATCACTTACTCACATTTACAGCTGTGCTGCCCTCCCTTAGATATCACACAGCAAAGATGAGTGTTAAAAGCCCACCTCCTAGACAGCCCAGGGCCATGATTAACATAACACTTGTCATATGGCTGGTGGGAATGTTTTTACAACCTCTCTCTTCCTCCTCTGCCAGTTAAACAAACTTGAAATGTCCTGTTGCTAGGATACAGCCTACATAAACAAGCTGATCAATGGGGGGTGGAGGAGTGTTTTCTCCCGCTAGCTTTGAATGACAGTTAGAGGCAGACAGAATTGTTACGCCCCCTTCACAGCATGGCTAATTGGAGGGCAGAGAGAGGCTTGAAATCAGGAAAAAATGTATGAGGAGGGATACATACCATTACTCTTTATAAAAAAAAAATGCATTGAGGCAATACAGTTATCCTTTAAGATATCTTGGATATAAAATAATACCTTTTATTGGCTAAACTAAAATTATTGCTAGCTTTGAAAACACTAAAGGTTCTTACACACGTCAGATAATTTCGCATGATGTGCCCAACGAACGTTCAGCAACTTGTTCTGCCAACGCCGCCTGTACAGTACATCAACGATAGTGGATAGTCAGGGAGACTCAATAAAAGTTCTTATCGTATAAAATGGTGCTTATTTTGCCTCAACCAATCAGAAACTTATTTAACATTTGAAAACTAAAATCTGATTGGTGGGGCAAAATTAGTACCATTTTTAAGATAGAACTTATTGAATAACCCGAGTGTTCGTTGGTAAAGGGTGTTACGTGATGTTCGGAATATCGTGATCTCTAAATGTTGCACATGTGCATTTCATTCAATATTTACATCTCACTTACCGATTATCTGCCGACTATGTACAAACATGTAACAATTGTCAGAGCAAATCCGCCCGACTGACCGTCAGAAGCCAAAAATAGTCGTGGATCGTTGGTCTAAGAAGCTTGTTTAAAGCTTCATTTTCGCACAAATGTTGCACGATGGGTCGTTGTCGGGCAAATTTTCTGCCATGTGAACGAAGCTACAGGCTTCTTCTTAGGCATGATACCATGAGGTTGTAAGAAAAAGTGTGGATGTTCCGATTGTTCATCATTAACTGTCATTTTCACACCCAGTGAACACTTGGCTATGTTACCACCATATTTGAACGTTTTTGTCTTTATTTGGTCTTTAATTGAAAAAATGTGATGCTGTGACATAAACTGGAACTGTGGTCTCATACAAGGGAATTATGCTTTCTAGGATGATATTTCCATCTGCCGTAAATCCAAAGATAAAGGCATTCAAAATTTCACTTCCTAGTTTCACTCTCTCTCCCCATTATTTCTTCCTGGTTTACATATTCCTCTTTACTGGAGATGTAAGCATCCTTGAAGTCTATGGGTATGGTGCCAAATAAATATTGGGCTCATGCAGAAGCAATGATCTTGAGAAGAATAGAAGGAGGAGCAGCCACAAACACATTTTATTCAACTGATTCCCATGAGGAATCATTAGACTTTCTTTCTTTATTGGGATTGTCTATAATAGTTTAAATCTAAAATTATTGTCAATAATCTTTTCCCAAAGAACAGATCCACTTTCCCCAAGAAAATTGACTCCACTTCCAACTATTTAAAAATATACTGAAGCTGTAAAACCATCACATATGTTACTAAGGCTGACCATACTGTTGCTGAAAATGGGGTCTATGATGACAAAACAGCCAACCAGTAATAGCATTCCATTGAAAACCAAATATTAAAGTGGAAGTTCGGTGCAAATACATATACTTTTCAGAAAAAAGAGCAGTATTTTTCATCCCAATGACCTTATTCTGCCAATTCAGGATTTTGTCTGTGTATAAATAAATGCAACCGAAATACGACCCCTAGTAGAGCCATTATGGTATTTCCCTTGACCCAGCGCCGGGTTGATTCAGTTGCTCAGTAGAGATCTGAGCATCTTTGACCCACCCAACAGCCAATCAGTAGAAATTACTCTTAGGAACATTCCAAAGATGTGGTGCATCCTGGGAAGAAGAAGAACCGTTATAACCTGAAATGTCAGCTCACTAATGTCAACAGCAGGGAACAGCAAAGGGTATGAAATCAACTGATTTTTCAAAATGAAGAGAATATGGAATAACTAAGTATGCACTATGCAAACTAACAATTTAACAAATATTGATAATTTCCACTGAACTTAATAACTTGCTTAAAATGATAATTACCGTCGGTGGGTAGAAAAATCTAGGACTACTTAACCTATGTGATACAATACTGATGCATCTCAGCCTGTAAGACGATTTTTCAGCCTATGCACTCAGTGCTCAGGGAGTGATTGATTAATTGTACTATCAGCTAAATGATGTTTGATGAGATTTCAGCAGAAATCTCATAAAGAATCGACCAAGGATACTGCTCAATGCTGCAAAAATAGGTAGTCACGGGTGTAACTACCAGGAGAGCAGCCCCGTCTTCTTTCTTCTCTATGACAGATACAGCCAACCCCCAGAAAACCACTGTTATGAAGCAGAGAAGCAGGCTCATTATATTTGTTGGGGGGCCTAGTGACAGTTATGCCACTGAAAGCCATCCATCCACCTCAGCTAAACATTTCCACTCGATTAACCCCAAAACAAACACACCTTAATTTATACCTACCCCAAAACTAAACTACACCTTAATTTATACCTACCCCAAAACATTCAAGATTCTAGCAATCAAGGTAGTGGAAGGAAAAATTTTTGCCCAATTTGATCAAAGTGATTGAACTTGACAAAAGATAAAAACCAGTGAAAAGTCAGTTTACTGAATCACTTAGGGCTCGTTCACACTGGAAACTGACAGTAAAGCACAGCATGTGTTTGTCAGTTTGTATCCATTTTTTCATACATTTGTATCCATTTTTAACAATGTGTATTCCATAGATTTCTATAGAAAATTCAAGAAAAAAAACAGACAAATGTTGCATGCAGTACGTTTTTTAAAGGGACTGGAACGAAACGGATTAACGCAGCAGGTGTGAACGATATTTTGAAATCCTGTGGGGGTTTTACTGTCTGTCCCTTTTTTTAAACGCACTGCGTTTGAAAAACAGATACAAACTAATGTAGTGTAAACGAGACCTTACTAATTTTAGGAGAGCAAGTGGTGTAAGGGTTACAGTTGGGAAACAATAATTATCTTTGTGTCTATGGTTGGCTTTAAAATGTAGTATACCAAAAAAATACTTGAATAATATAAATAAATATATGTAAGCAGCATTTGCTGCATGCCTTTAATACAGATACATGTTTCTCAGGCTCAGTATCTCTATCTTAACTAACTCCTTCTTTTACTTTACTGTTACTTGACTGTAAGCTGATCATTCTCTGCAGCCCGCACTAGGAGAGGGAATTACCCAGCATGCAATTCACACCAACCAGTTGTCACTATTCCAGTTACAGCCAAACTGCACACAGCAGAAGAGTTTATGATAACAGAGCACTTGATTGACAGCTGAAATGTCCAAATTTATAGATATCTGGAAAATAACGGGACAGAGAAAAAATGGTACTGTTGAGAAGAAATATAGTTTCCAGTAATGGGCATTTAAAGGACAAATATTGCCACCCATGTCCCTTCACCACCTCACCCTCCCAGGGTGGGTGAGGCCCTAAACTACTAGGTCCTCACCCCACTGGGAACAACGTTCCCTCCACTTCTGAAATCTGGCTCCTGAGATGCCCTCTTTACTGTTCCAGTTACAGCCAAACTGCACACAGCAGAAGAGTTTATGATAACAGAGCACTTGATTGACAGCTATAATGTCCAAATTTTCTAAAGATATCTGGAAAATAACGTGACAGAAAAAACGGTACTGTTATAGTTGAGAAGAAATATAGTTTCCAGTAATGGGCATTTAAAGGACAAATATTGCCACCCATGTCCCTTCACCACCTCTCCCACCCAGGGTGGGTGAGGACCTAAACTACTAAGTCCTCACCCCACTGGGAACAACGTTCCCTCCACTTCTGAAATCCGGCTCCTGAGATGCCCTCTTTACGTCCGAGTTTTCAACCAATGGTTGAAAGCCGGGACTATAGCAGTGGAGCCCTGCAAACTGCTCATGAAGCCTAATTTACTGGACTGGTTCTAGGTGATAAGGTAAGACCCAGGTTGAGGACCACACAGTTTAGGTCCTCACCCTGGGTACTATTTACTGGGGAAGGGGGAATTTGTGTGGCGATAACTGTCCCTTAAAAAAATCCCTTTAAATCACTGTTCACATGTACTGGCAATGTTAACAGAAAGGTGTGACAACAATTACACCTCTAGAAAAATAGTCTTGTTTTATAGTACTATTGTAACAGAATGTAACAGAAAGGTCTATGGGTTAGTTTCTGTTTTTTTTCTCATTTCTAGACCTACCGGTAGGTAATTCATTAACAGCCAGTTTCAGATGACAACACCTACAATCCACTGTATACTGCTAGGATGTCGAAACCTGGCAGACTGACAGGAGAGGGTTGGTGAAGAGATAAAGAGGATTAGGAAAACCAGAAAATTCTCTGGCAGTGACCATACAAGGCAACAGCCTTCAGTAGGATTCAAATATCTTTAAGAAGCCAGTGAAACTAGAGAGAATATTACAATTTGATATTTTTGTGGGATAACAAAAGTGACTTGATAAAAACTGTTGTATTTAGAACAATTATTTTGTCAGAAGGTCTTTTTTCCCCCCCATACGTTTTTCTCTGTTTGTCCACTGTCAGACAATTATTAAAGGGGAACTATAAACCGCCACTAATTAACATACCCAGGGTGAAGACCAAAACGTCAAGGAGTACATTAGTTCACTTCCCAATACATTCCCAAAGTCCTCTACCCTCAGTAAACTTCTGTCCCATCTATGGTAGGACTCCCTCCTTGCAGAGCATATCTACCTTTACCTTTCAGTAAGTGTCCTGTACAATCTAATGTCCTCATCCTGGGTACATTAAATGGGACCAGGGTGGTTTTTAACTTCAGTGTTTCCAAATATTATTATTATTACACACAGGCAGTTTATTACCAAATGTAGTAGTTAATGCTTACCTCTAGCTAGACCAGCTTATATTGAGAGGACCAGGCAAAGCCAATCAATAAGTACACTTTTCTGGCACAGAATAGGTCAATTCTCTTTTGTGATATTGTGTAGGCATTCCATTTTTATAACGCTCTGAGAAAGCAGACTGACTGGCAACATTACATATGGAAAGGGTAGTTGTTTCTTGTTCCCCAGAAAACGCTCATCATTTACCTAGGGTTTCCTAGGCTGGTCCATGAGGAAGACAGGCCTGGTGCAAGGATCTTTTTTCTTGATAGCAGGTAATTGACATTTTAACTTTTTTGTATATTTCTTAACATGCCCATACCACCCAACTGTCCTGTTTCCACCAGGACAGTCCCATTTGAGTGGCCTGTCCTGGACTGCCAAGCCTTTTCTTTAAATAGGCATGGCAAATACAGTAGGTCCTTACTATACTATAGCGTGTGCTCTATAGCATACTGTAGTAAATGCTGGAAGCAGCTGTGAACTGTCAGAGGTGGCAGTAATTGTACGACATAGCTCCTTTACATCCCATTCTTTAAATAAAGCAAAAAATAATAGATTCATTTTTTGAGTGTACTATTCCTTTAAGCTCCCCCAGTCCCCTTTTTATTAGCCCTTTTTTGAACCCTTTCCATTTCCAAGATGTCCTTTTTATGTTTGTTATCCACCAAACTCCAAGATTCTTTTATAAGCAGCAGAAGGATTTTTAAGACCAAATTGCATCACCTTACATTTACCAACATTGAATCTTATGTGCTACTTAGCAGCCTAATGTGACAATCTATCTAGATCCAGCTGTAACAATTGCACATCCTCTGTAGCTTTTAATAGTCAAAGTTGTGCTTTCTTTACAATTTTTATTTGGTCCAATCAATCTCCCTACCTGATTTTTGTGTAAGCTCATCCAGTAGTGTTACAAGACCCCAACTGATCGTTTTAAGATTTATAACTCAAGATCAGGTGTTTGTAATGATCGGCTATGCTATAAAACCCTGTTACTCCTGACACAACCAATTTTTTTTTTGTTAATTCATTTTTTCTTAAGTTTCTTTGTATTTGAAATATTCATACACGTTAGAAACTTTTGATTTTAGTTGTAACAAACATAAAATATTATTTAACATAACATAGATGAACTGAGTATCCTTATATAAACAATAAAAATTTCAATCAATATATTTTTGTATTTTCACTTGACAGTATAAATTCCTTGCTTGCGTTGGTCCAGCCGCCACCATCCGAGGAGTCCTGCCATGTGTCGGGACTAAATTTGTCCCCTGGGTGTTATTTGTAATATCCATACATCCCATGTTTTGTTCAATTTTCTGAGGTTGTTTGTTAGATACTCTATATCATAGATCCACCATACGTTAGCTATTAGTTTATTCAAGTCCTCTTCTTTCCAGGAGTTAGCGATTAGGCTTCTGGCTGCTGCACATATGTGTTTTACTAAATAATTTGCATATTTATTCAAATTTTGAATAGGGTGGTTGAATAGTGCCATATAGGGTGACAGTTTAATGGGTGTAGATAAAATATCCCTCAGTAGGTCCGAACATATGAAAAATTGTTCCACCTCTGGGCACAGCCACCAACAATGTACTGGTCTGCTATACTGTATTTCTGCACTCCCTAAAACATTTGTCTGATATAGCTGGGTTGATTTTATGTAGGAAGACCGGGGTGACATACTAGTCTTAGAGAATATTTTTAGGATTTCTCCTTTGTTATAATAATTGATGAACAAGTTGCTGTGTTTTTGAAGGTAGACACCCACTGGGATTCCTCCAACACTTGACATAATCTCGTCTCCCATTTTTGTGTTGGGGAGTGCTTTGTTGGTTGTTTGTCGTGCCATATTATTTGATATAGTGAGGATATTGTATTGTTTGTGGAGTGAGCTTGGGTTGTGAGTATTTACATTTTTGTGGGTCTGGTATTTCTGTGGTTGCTTAGTATCTTTCTAGCATAATTTGATATTCTTATATAGGAATACCATTGTGTATGTGGTATTTTGAATTTTTGTGTTGCTTCTTCCCATGGTATTAGGGTTCCATGTTGGTTATAGATATCTGTTATTTTGGTTATTCCTTTGGCTTTCCAGGATAAGATTTCCTTGTTAGGGATGTTTAGTGAAAAGTAGGGTGTGTGGAAGATTGGAAGGTAGGGGGAGGGGGTTTGGATTAGTTCATATTGGCGGTTACAGAGGTCCCATAAGTATTGGGAGTCATGGATTGTGGTGAATTGGGTGTTTTTTGTAGGGTGGTCTGTCTGTGGGTTGAATCCATAAGATTGAGGAGGAGTGTAGTGGCGCTAGCAATTTATTTTCGAGGTCTACCCAGGCCACCCTATCTGGGCCCCATAACCATTGAAGGCATTGTGAGAGTCTAGCTGCTTAATAGTATGAAAACAAGATGGGGGCTGGAAAGCCTCCCTTGTCCCTGTGTCTTGCTAGTGTTGTGTATTTTATGCGTGAGCTCCCATTCTTCCATATAAATTTATTTATTGCGGTTTGCAGCTTCTGTAAGTCTTTTTTTTTTGGATTATGGGGAGGGCTCTAAATATATATAGGATTTTTGGTAAAATGAGTCCATTGTTGAAGAAGTTGAATCAGGTTGGAGATGATGGAGGTGTAGTTGTTTAGTATTAGATTTTCCCTACTCTTACTGAGATATATGCCCAGGTATTTTAATGAGTCTTGAGTCCATTTGAAGTGGAATGACGATTGTAAGTTGTCTTATAGGGAATGTGGGATGAACACTTTGAGGGCTCTAGATTTATTGTGATTAACTTTGAATCCGGATATTTGTCCTAATTGGTCTAATATCTGATAGATAGGGTAGAGATATTAGTGGTTGTGTTAGAAAGAGCAAAGTGTCGTCGGCGAATAGAGATAGTTTTGTCTTTCCTATCTTGATGCCATGGATGCTTGGATTGTTGCGAAGGCTTTCTGCCAACGGTTCCATACATAATACAAATAACAGGTGACAGGGCATCCCTGTCTCATCCCGTTCCTTATATCTATATATTTGGAATGGTATCACATGTTTCTTATTCTGGCTTTTGGCTTATTATAGAGAGACAAGATAGCCTGGATAAGTGATGCTGGGAAACCGAATCTCTTGAGCACCAGTTGTAGGTATGTCCAGTCGATGGCTTTTCATCTCGAGAAAAGGAGCATTTCAGGGTTTCCCTCCAACAGTGCTGACTGAAGTGCCACTATTGCCTTTCTGATACTGTTGGCTGGCATCCGGGTATGAACCCCATCTTGTCGAAGTTTATTATTGTGGGTAAGATTAGTTTGATTCTGTTAGCTATTATTTTGGTATAAATTTTGAGGTCCACATTAATCAATGATATGGGTCTATAGTTTATTAATTGGGTAGTATCTCTATCAGGTTTTGGGATGACTACTATATTGGTTTCTAGCATGTCTGGAGGGAAGGTGTCTGTTCCTTGCAATATATATATAATACAAGTTTGAGTAGGTGGGCTGTCAGTGTTTTTGAAAATTTCCTATAGTATAAAGCTGTAAAACCATCAGGACCTGGCGATTTCCTAATCTTGAATTCCTTGACTACGCTCTGGATTTCTTCTTCAGTTATGATAGAAAACTTCTGATAGTTTTAAAGCTGTTTCTGTAGGTATAGTGGGTAGGTTCAGATTCTGTAAATATTGTGTTATTTGGTTTGGGGTTGATTCAGTGTGTTTAATCGTATGGCCATTGTATAATTGTTGATAATATTCTGTGAAGTGGTTTGCTATCTATTGTGGGTCGTGATGTAGGTAACCTAATTTGCGCCTGATAGGATGGTATGTGTTGGCTGTCATTTTATGGTTGAGTTTCTGACACAACCAATTTTAAATCTGTACAATGTTGGTTGAGAACCAGGATTGGGCTGCAATTGACTTTTGCCAACTAGACCTACGAGGGCAGTTATATCCTGAAACTCACTGCTACATTTAATGAGTTGTATTACCTGGTGTATAATCACAATAATTGTTTTAATATGATTTCCCTTTGTAATGTATAACTATAGGTTCAGAAATTACATGTTAATAAAATCTTTAGCTCATGATTCATAATAATTTAATTGTACTTCCTTATTTTCCAGTGCACATTGGTAATATAATTCCTGTACATCACGTTGGTTTCGTAACACCATTTGTCATATTGTGTTATACATGTACACATCATAAATGTTCATATTGTGTTTCTTTTGCTGAGCTGTAGATAATGATTATCTAGCAGCTGACATGTGGCTTACCATGGACAGGCATTGTATCTGATTTCCTCATTCCCATTAAACAGAAACATTGTGCATGACCATGCCAGCAAACCAGCTCATTCTAAAGCTATGCTGCTCACTACAAAGAATTCACACGTATCCACCTAAAACATTTATATAACAACTAGACTTTAAGCCTGTTACAATAACAGGCGCTAAAAGCCCAGAGTGCCTCCATCCTCCATGTCCCAAGGCCACAGTTCCCTCTTAGTGTCCCAAACCCAGGGTCCCCCCTCTGTCCCAGACCCAGGGCCCCCCTCTGCCCCAGACCTAGGGTCCCCGTCTGTCCCAGAACCAGTGCCCCTCCTCTGTCCCAGACCCAGGGCCCCTCCTCTGCCCCAGACCCAGGCCCCCCCTCTGTCCCGACCAGGGTCCCCCTGTCCCAGACCCAGCCCCCCTCTCTCCCAGTCCCAGGGTCCCCCCTCTTCCCAGACCAGGTCCCACCCCCTCTGTCCCAGACCCCCTTCTGTCACATCCAGAGTCCCGGACCCAGGGTCCCACTCTGTCCCGACCCAGGGTCCCCCTCTGTCCCACCCCTCTGTCCCAGACCCAGGGCCCCCCTCTCTGTCCAGACCCGGGCCCCCATCTGTCCCAGACCCAGGCCCCTCCTTGTCCCAGACCCAGGGCCCCCTCTGTCCCAGACCCAGGGCCCCTCCTCTGTCCCAGACCCAGGGCCCCCACTCTGTCCCAGACCCAGGTCACACCACCTCTGTCCCAGACCCAGGCCCCCCCTCTGTCACAGATCCAGAGTCCCCTGTCTGTCCCAGACCCAGGGCCCCTCCTCTGTCCCAGACCCAAGGCCGCCCTCTGTCCCAGACCCAGGGTCCCCCACTCTGTCCCAGACCCAGGGCCCCTCCCTCTGTCCCAGACCCAGGGCCCCCCTCTGTCCCAGGGCCCCTCCTCTGCCCCAGACCCAGGGCCCCCCTGTCCCAGACCCAGGCCCCCCCACTCTGTCCCAGACCCAGGGCCCACCTCTGTCCCAGACCCCCCCTCTGTCCCAGACCCAGGGCCCACCTCTGTCCCAGACCCCCACCTCTGTCCCAGACCCCCCCTCTGTCCCAGACCCAGGGTCCCCCCTTTGTCCCAGACCCAGGTCCCCCCTCTGTCCCAGACCAGGGTCCCCATCTGTCCCAACCCAGCCCCCCTCTGTCCCAGACCTAGGGCCCCCCTCTGTCCCAGACCCAGTCCCCTTCTGTCCCAGACCCAGGCCCCCCTCTGTCCCAGACCCAGCTACCCCTCTGTCCCAGCCCCCCCTCTGCCAGACCCGGGCCCCCTGTCTGTCCAGACCCAGGGCCCTCCTCTGCCCCAGACCCAGGGCCCCCCACATGTCCCAGACCCGGCCCCCCCCCTCTGTCACAGACCCAGGGCTCCTCCTCTGCCCCAGATCCAGCCCCCCCTGTCCCAGACCCAGGGCTTCTTCTCTGCCCCAGATCCAGACCCCCCCTGTCCCAGACCAGGGTCCCCCACTTTGTCCCAGACCCAGGGTCCCCCACTTTGTCCCAGACCCAGGGCCCCCCCTCTGTCCCAGACCCAGGGCCCCCCCTTTGTCCCAGACCCAGCCCCCCCCTCTGTCCCCACCCCCCCCCCTTTGACCCAGACCCCCCTCTCGTCCCAGACCCAGCCCCTCTGTCCCAGACCCAGCCCCCCTCTGTCCCAGACCCAGGGCCCCCCCTCTGTCCCAGACCCAGGGCCCCCCCTCTGTCCCAGACCCAGGTCCCCCCCCTCTGTCCCGACCCCCCTCTGTCCCAGCCCCCCCTCTGCGCCAGCCCAGGGCCCCTCCTTTGCCCCAGACCCCCCGGTCCCACCCCCTCTGTCCCAGACCCTCCCCCCCTCTGTCACTCTGTTTTACAGCCAGCCCTGACACCTTTGGTTAATAGGAGGTTAATTTAGCATGGTGTCATGTCAGTGAGCAGTTCTGACTCCCCCCACCCTCACCCAGACATTGATGTCTAGTGCAACCCTCTCCCTCACAACCCCCCACAGACACATGATTAATATCATTGGGGTCCAGGACAAACACCCTACCAGCTACCCCCTGCCTCACTGTCCCCCACCCAGAGATCTTAGAACATACCTGGTGTGTGTACAGTTTATTGGTGTCAGACCCAGTAATGCAGCATGGACAGGAATTTTCACACTGTGAAGAGTTAACTTAAGAAATCAACCCACCCAGAGCAGCCAGCAGTCTGTAGTCTGTGGTCCCGCCCCTTAATGCAAACTTGTGATCCGATTGGCTGTTCTGCTCTGAAGGGAAAAGAAGCAGCCAATCAGGTAGATTGCAGCCACACACACAGAGACACAGGGACGCACACTTGCATTTTATTATATAGGATGACAATAATCTGATTTGGTAAATATTTTAGGAAGGGACCATAAGTATTCTAATGAGGGTGAACAGGCCCGGATTTACCATGAGACACAGTAGGCACTTGCCTAGGCATGGCTGTTAATTTTCCTCTTACCCCTCCACCTCCTATATAGTCCACTTTGTTACCAAAAATGAGGAAATGGGTGTGGTTTGGGGGTGTGATCTGTGTTTAGGGGTGGGGCTAATGAGGCCAGGCTTTTTGTGCCTACAGGCTCCTGCGGTGTAAATCTGTCCCTGAAGATGAACATATGCTACAGATGTTCCAGATAAAATAGGCATAGCCCAGTTAAATTATTGTTGCATTGTTACCGATGCTGGCATTTGATCATTTAATACACATACTTTAAATATGAAAGCGAAAATACAGAAATGTAGCTGGCAAAATAAAGGTTACATTATAAAGACTTTATACATGAAATGCCATATCTAAAATGAGGTCAATATACACAAATGATTGTCATCTGCTGTTCCACTTCTCCTGCCCATAGACTGTTACATAGACTGTTACATAGATTGTTACATAGGCTGTTATATAGATTGTTACATAGACTGTTACATAGATTGTTACATAGATTGTTACATAGATTGTTATATAGATTGTTACATAGGCTGTTACATAGATTGTAATATAGATTGTTACATAGATTGTTATATAGATTGTTACATAGATTGTTTTATAGATTGTTGCATAGACTGTTACATAGACTGTTACATAGACTGTTACATAGGCTGTTACATAGACTGTTACATAGATTGTTACATAGACTGCTACATAGATTGTTACATAGACTGTTACATTGTTAATTGAGTTGTGAGTGAGAAGCAACAGTTTTCAAAAATGTATCCAGTCTGTCCTGTGATTGACAGCAGCATAGAGATCTGTATCAACATTAACCTAACCCTGCAGCTGCCTGAGGTGATTCCTGAGACTGGGTTTATATTCAGTACTTACTGTACCTACTACACTGTGATGGAGCTTAGTGAGCAGGAATAGGGACATTAGGAAATCCTGGGGGTGGTTGTATAGCTGACTGTCAACATTGTATTAGGCTCCCCCTCTAATGTAGTAGAGGGTAATGGAAATTTTCCGTATTTCCCGATAGGTCCCAATATCGACAATATTCAGCAAATTATGTCAGATCCGCAGACAGTGTCACAGTTCAGACTTTAAAATGTAATGTAGTGCAAATGTGGATTTCTCAGTAAAACGTAGGGTTAAGCGGGATACACACAGAAAATTTTTTGTCCCGACCTTTTGGTCGGTCACGAAAAATGTCTCCAATGGACTGCATGATTGCAAATTTACCTAAAGGTCATATGGCACGTTCATCTGATCCAGGCAAACAGGCGATCAAAAACATTCGCCACTGAGGTCACCTTTTTTACATGTAATACATGTAAATATTAGACAGTTGGCCTAAAAAATCTGTTTGTTTGTACCCAGCCTTAATGAATATACTTTAAAACAAAAGTAAAGGTTATATCTGTATTGGCCAATTGTGATGATAATCAGGTAGAGACTGTAAAGCGCCATGGAATATATAAACTCACAATAATAATAAATATATATTATATGATCCATATATTATAGAATACATGGATGTATTTGGTCGTGAACCTCCTTCAGTCCTTGTTCAGTGGTAACCCATTTAGGAACCCCCCCTTGAAAATCCTGTGCTTGCCCCTGATCTGGCAAACACACAAAAGCACTTCATGTATAAAAGTGCAGAAATCTGTTTTCTGTATTTCTAAAATCGATGTGATTTTTCTGCCTTACTGGGGAAAAATAATGTAACTACTACTGTAGGTCATATAAAGCTGTATCTTACAGAACTTATCCAGCCGGGGATGTTACAGTATATTAGGTAACATAGCAGGGGGGGAGTTTCAAAGTAATTACTGCCTGTAAAACTATCCATACACTGTACTTATGATAATGCTTTTTACACCTTCCAGGTCATTCAAACAGATTCAAACACCCCCTGGAAACTTTTCAGCATTTAAATAAATAAAGAAAACCCCATGGGCATTTTTGTTTAAAAAAAAAAGAAAAAAATGTCAGCCCACAAAAGTACCTACAAATGCATTATTTATTGCATCTCAGACCTGGTGAATTATTTTGTAGGTATGCAAAAAAAAAAAACTTTTGATTTTTAAAAATTGACTTTTTTTAAAATATAGTTTATTGAGTAATATTTTTTTAATGTACACAGTTCATATTTGGGATCCTGCTATATTATCATGTTACTTTGCCACTCGTCTTTCATCATTTACACCTTCTGCTTTACAGTGAAATCATCTATATAAATCCTGTTCTTAGCCTGCATGTTGAGTAGTTTGAAAATGTTCATGTGATACTGTAACTTGCATATCATCAGTAGAGATGGCCCAACTTTCTGAAGTTCAGTTCGTTTCTTAACTCAGAAGTTCAGAAACGAACCCATTAAAGTCAATGGGGAGCTAATAATTCGAAAAGTTTGGATGATTTACAGATAAACTAACAATGGTAACTAGCTGTAAATTGCTGTGGCACCTGGGAAATGGTCTGAAACAAGCACCTGTCACCAAAACCTGTTTAAACACTTCTTACTTCATGATTGGACAATTGTTGGGTTTGCACAAGCTACATTCAAGGGTTATGGCCAATTCGAAGGTTATCGAAATCGAATAATACATTTGAGGGTTTCCGAACAATACATTCTAGGGTTAGTGAAAATGAACATTACATTCGAGGGTTACCGAACGATACATTCTAGGGTGAGTGAAAACGAACATTACATTTGAGGGTTACCGAACGATACATTCTAGGGTGAGTGAAAACGAAAATTACATTCGAGAGTTACCAAAAACTAATGATACATTCGAGGGTTAGCAAAAACAAACATTACATTCGAGGGCTACCGAACGATACATTGTGGGGTTAGTGAAAACAAACATTACATTCGAGGGTTACCGAACGATACATTCTAGGGTTAGTGAAAATGAACATTACATTCGAGGGTTACCATAAACTAATGATACATTTGTAGGTTAGCAAAAACAAACATTACATTCGAGGGTTACCAAACAATACATTCTAGGGTTAGCGAAAATGAACATTACCTTCGAGGGTTACCGAACGATACATTCTAGGGTTAGTGAAAATGAACATTACATTCGAGGGTTACCGAACGATACATTGTGGGGTTAGTGAAAACGAACATTACATTCGAGGGTTACCGAACGATACATTCTAGGGTTAGCGAAAAAAAACGAACATTACATTGCGGGTTACCGAACGATACATTCTAGGGTTAGCGAAAATGAACATTCAAGGGTTACCGAACGATACATTCTAGGGTTAGTGAAAACGAACATTACATTCGAGGGTTACCAAAAACTAATGATACATTCGAGGGTTAGCAAAAACAAACAATACATTCGAGGGCTACCGAACGTAAATTGGGGGGTTAGCGAAAACGAACATTACATTCGAGGTTACCGAACGATACATTCTAGGGTTAGCGAAAACGAACATTACATTCGAGGGTTACTAAACAATACATTCTAGGGTTAGTGAAAAGAACATTACATTCGAGGGTACCAAAAACTATGATACATTTGTAGGTTAGCAAAAACAAACATTACATTCGAGGGTTACCAAACAATACATTCTAGGGTTAGCGAAAATGAACATTACCTTCGAGGGTACCGAATGATCTATCTAGGGTTAGTGAAATGAAAATTACATTCGAGGGTTACCGAACGATACATTGTGGGGTTAGTGAAAACGAACATTACATTCGAGGCTTACTGAACGATACATTTTAGGGTTAGTGTGAAAAAACGAAATTACATTCGAGGGTTACCGAACGATACATTCTAGGGTTAGCGAAAATGAAGATTACATTCGAGGGTTACCGAACGATACATTCTAGGGTTAGCTAAAACGAACAATACATTCGAGGGTTACCGAACGATACATTCTGGGTTAGCGAAAAGGAACATTACATTCGAGGGTTACCCAACAATATATTTCTAGGGTTATTGAAAACGAACATTACATTCGGGTTACCGAACGATACTTCTAGCTGTGTGGTGAAAACGAACATACATTCGAGAGTTACCGAACGATACATTTTGGGTTATTGAAAAGGAACATTACATCGAGGGTTTCCAAACAAAACATTTTAGCGTTATTGAAAAGGAACATTACATTCGAGGGTTAGAACTATACATTTTAGGGTAGTGAAAACGAACATTACATTCGAGGGTTACCAAAATATACATTTAGGGTTAGCGAAAACGAAAAATACATTCAAGGGTTACCGAACGATAATTTAGGGTTAGCGAAAACGAACATACATTCGAGGTTACCGAATGATACATTCTAGGGTTAGCGAAAACGAACAATACATTCAAGGGTTACCGAATGATACATTCTAGGGTTAGCAAAACGAAAAAATACATTCAAGGGTTACCGAATGATACATTCTAGGGTTAGCGAAAACGAACATACATTCGAGGGTTACCGAACGATACATTCTAGGGTTAGCGAAAACGAACAATACATTCAAGGGTTACCAAATGATACATTCTAGGGTTAGCGGAAAACGAACAATACATCAAGGGTTACCGAACGATACATTCTAGGGTTAGCGAAAAGAACAATACATTCAAGGGTTACCGAATGATACATTCTAGGGTTAGCGAAAACGAAAAAATACATTCAAGGGTTACCGAATGATACACCTAGGGTTAGCGAAAACGAACATTACATTCGAGGGTTACCGAAAAATACATTTTAGGGTTATTGAAAAGAAACATTACATTCGAGGGTACCGAACGATACATTTTAGGGTTAGTGAGAACGAACATTACATTCGAGGGTTACCGAACGATACATTCTAGGGTTAGTGAAAACGAACATTACATTCGAGGGTTACCGAACGAACATTCTAGGGTTAGTGAAAACAAACATTACATTTGAGGGTTACGAACGATACATTCTAGGGTTAGTGAAAACGAACATTACATTCGAGGGTTAACGAAGATACATTCTAGGGTTAGGGAAAACGACATACATTCAAGGGTTACGAACCATACATTCAGGGTTAGTGAAGTGAAAAGAACATCATTCGAGGGTTACCGAACGATACATTCTAGGGTTAGTGAAATGAACATTACATTCGAGTGTTACCGAACGATACATTCTAGGGTTAGTGAAAAGAACATTAATTCGAGGGTTACTAAACGACACCTTCTAGGGTTAGCGAAAAGGAACTATACATTTGAGGGTTCGATGATTATTGAAAATACAGCCACTAGTGATAAATAAACAACCCTTGCTAGTGTTAAATAACACCTGATAGTGTTAATTACTATTGCAGGTGAAAACTACAAAATACACCTCTGGGTTTTCCATATAGAGGCTTCAAAAACATGCTGCACATTCTTCATTAGGCTTTTATATTTTTGCTTAGTTTACCTTTAAAAATAATGTTTGTTTGGCATTTTCCTTGTCTTCGCATATCATCAGACAGATATCTGCAATATTCTTTATTATCTAATTAAAATAACATCTCGAATTCAATATGCAGAGCGTAATGAAATCAAGGCCTCGGAAATCCAATTCATAGCATCCTGGCATCTGAATAGCCTTTATTTACAGTGCTAGAGGTTACCATGTCATATAGTAGAAAGCTGACAGTGTGAGGCAAACGCTAAACCACTTCCTAAAATAAAGGGAAGTAATGTTCAGAGATGTCTGTGAAGGTTTGTGTGTGTTTTGTATATTAAACCAAGAGCAAGTTCCACTTTTTCACAAAGATTGCAAATTACTGTAGCAGGGGACCAAGGGTATAAATAGAAGCTACTGGGTTTCCAATACATTTTTTATGACTTCATCAAATGACCTCAGTGGATCCTATGTGATTATCCAATTTGAGCATGCAGCGTGATGTTTATGCATTGCAGACCACAGCATTGCAGTCCCAGGTTGGACCCTGGGGGGGGATTTACCTTACAGTAAAGGTTAGAGATATTTTTGCAGGGTAATATAATGATTTATAAAAATCAATATTAATATTATTAATAATATGAATATAATTAATAATAATATTAGGCCTGGAAAAATTTGTTTTCTTTTGTGGGAAACTGAGGTTTGGTTGGGCTGTGTGGTAAGAGTAGCATGTCAGTTGTGGGTTGGGTACTGAATATGGTTTTGGTCTTGTCTCCAAATTCTATTGCATCGGACTGTGTGTTGCTTTTCTTATATTGGCTAGAATTATATCATTCCTTTCAGGCATGACATCCAGGGCCGCCATCTTGGGGGCAAAGGGAAAGGGGTACTCCTGTATGGGGCCCAGACTTGGAAGGGGCCCAGAGAGTGGAGGAAGGGGGAAAAAAATTGTTTTCTATCAATACTGCATTCAGCCACTAGGTGGCTCCATTCCTAGATGGAGAAGACAATAGGGCGTGTGTGTCTGCTGCATGGCCCATGACTTAGTCAGTAGGTGGTTTACTGTTATGTGGCTCTGCCCCCTCTCGCCCTCCTCTGGACTTGTAGCTCTCTGTGTGGATCCTCCATAGCAGAGCAGGATGGAGTAACTACGTTATACTGAACCCATTTCTGTTGTGAGAGTCCATGAGGGGGACATTGTTACCCTCTGTCTACTGCTGTGTACAGGGACTGCTTTTGGGGGACTGCTGGTGCATGCCCTGATTGCATTCTGCTACCAAGGCATGCACTGCACATGGGGTAGGTAATGCCTAATAGGGTACTGGGCTATTACCTACCCCATGGGGGAGCATGGCAGCTCCACACCATCTCTATCCTGCCTATCTTGCCTAAATATCTCCATCTCTGTGTCACATGCAGTATGGCAGCTCCACACCATCTCTTATCCTGCCTATGCACATATCTTCATCTCTGTGCCACATAGCATGCTCCATGCCATCTCGATGTTGCCATATAATATCTCCATCTCGTCACATAGCAGTATGGCAGCTCCACACTGAGATGGAGATATGGATATAAGCAGGATAGAGATGGTGTCACATAGCAATATAGCAACCCCTATCCTGCCTATATCCAAATTTGTATCTCTGTGTCACATACAGCATGGCAGCTCCACACCATCTTTATTACAGGATATAGACAGGATAGAGATGGTGTGGAGCTGCCATGCTGCAATCTGACACAGAGGTAGAAATATGGATATAGGCAGGACAGAGTGGTGGAGCTGCCATGCTGTGTGGCAATAGTGGCAGCCTTTTCCAGACAGTGCATAAATGGGTAGGTGTAAGGATTTGAGCATGGAGAATGGGGTGAATATATCAATAGTCAATACAAATGAAATACGTTTTAAGCAACACTTGATGCAGAATATAACAATGGGTCTAATATAGGATCCAGTCTGTGTTGGCTTGGCTTAAAGGTATGTTATATTTACCAGTCTGTGCCCTCGGGCATGAGGGCATCTTAAGGTGGTACTAAACACGGGTACATTTATATTTACCAGTCTGTGTGTGCATCGGGGAGGTGGAGCATGTCTAGCGCCCGTTAATATAACAGGCTTAATGTCTAGTTGGGAGGTATGCACGTGTCTGAGTTGGTTATTATGGGGGGCCCAGAAATTTACCCAGTTGGGCCCAGAAAGTCTGATGGCAGCCCTGATGACATCTTTAATCTGAAAGACCACAACAGAAACAATAGGAAAGGCATGGAAAACTTCCGGGGAGCAAAGCTTCTGTACCGTTGTTGTATGATGTAATAGTAATTAAGGAAACAACCCATAAAAACAACTATTTGCCATTCGTTCTATTATTACACGGGAGGTGAGAACGCTTATTCTCACCAGAATGCTTATCTCACCTCCCTGTGAATAATATACGCTTGGGGGACCTGGAAATTACCTTAACGCCGCTCCATTCGCAGCCGCTTCTTCACTGAACAGCTGTTCTCTCCCGATGCGCACCTATCTTTTAGATTGCACGCATGCGCCTAAGATAGGGCGCGCGGTCAGGACAGAGCGGCTGTTAGTGAAGGAGCGGTGCGAGTGGAGCGGCGGTAAGGTAAGTTCTAGTCCCCCGAGCGTAATTATTCACAGGGAGGTGAGAATAAGCGTTCTCACCTCCCTGTGAATAATAGAAAAGAATGGCAAATAGTTGTTTTTCTCGATTATGGGAGTTTAGTGTCCCTTTAAAGGGCATGTCCACCCTTCTTAGATTTTTTCATATAATATTCTCCCTGTCCCCCATCCCCAACCGCTTTATTTTTAAGTTCAGAAAGTGAACTGAGCGGCAGCCAATCACGGACGCGGCTGCCGGGAGTTCAGTGCGGCGGAGGAAAGAGGGAAGGTAAGTAATATTTGGGGCGCTTTCTGAACTTAAAACTATAGCGGTTGGGAATGGGGGGACAGGGAGAATATTATATATAAAGGTTTTCACGTAGGGGAGGGAATCTAAACGGAGGGAGGGGAAGGGAGGGGGAAAAGGGCTGCAGTGCGCATGCCAAACTTCTCCGAGGGGAGGACAGGAGGCGAGTCCAATACTCCTGGTGGGCGTTTTTTTTTACTTTAGGGGGGGGGTGGGTAGCGAAGAAGAACCAGATGGAGCTGGGATGTAAGGTAAGGATTAAAACTACACTACACAATGGGGCCAGTAGTGGGGGGGTTATAGTTTTGGGGGTGGACATGCCCTTTAAAGGCATACTAACCCAATATTATATTCCTTTTTCATTTCTTATTTGTAATATCAACAAAAAATACATGCATTTCAATATGCATTTACAATATATTTGATTTACATCTTTTCCATCTTTACCAAATTAATTCTGCCTGTCAATTTCTGTAGTATATACTCACGCTCTTTATAGGATGAACAGTCAGGTGGCCTGCAAATCAGCAATTGTTTACCAGCCTACTAATGTTGGTTGCTGCTTTTTTGCAACATTATTCATCAGTCCCTTGTGGTGGTGGCTGAGTGGTTTCAGGCACCACAGGGCTATAATCTTTGGTTCTGGTAAGAGGCATTTAGAATACCCCCAGTATATGACAGGTAGCAGAATAGGTGACAGGCTATTTCCCCAAAATCTGCCATATTTAATTGCCTCCCCCTTTATCTGTACATGAGTTTTGCTCTGCTTATTTCTAAATTTCCTATAGTCATCATTGTGTATAATTCTGTCCTTGTCACCAGCAATGAACAATAAGCAAGCCAAATAATCTTGGCAATAACAATTTTACAATGTTCTCTCTAAGTGCAAATGTGATATTTCACAGACAGATTTGTGATTACAGTCACATATTGTACAGCCATTTGGCTGAAGGAATATTCGTACATTTGTTTACAATTTAAATTTGTGTTCCCGTTGTCTGTTTCACCAGTAGAGTCTTTATGTATGTTTGATTTTTCATGGGGTGTTAATGCCTAGAAGTTGGCTGCTGTGATTTCTAAGTAGGTCTTGGTTTAAATCCCCTCAGTGCATTTGATGTATGATCAGCATGTGCATCAATCAGAAATTAGTGGACCAGATTAAAAGGTGGCCACACCACTTGTAAAGCTCAACACACGTGCGATTTGGCATGAAGTGTTATGCGTGGCTGTTTTAGGCGATAATCGTGCTGTGTATGGGTACTTTGTGTGCCAAAATGACTTTGGGTCGGGGCTCGTTTGTCTGCTAGCCCATTGTATTATCTTATCTGTTGACTTTCCCAGACATTGCCCAGACAGATATTTCTTTAAGATTGATGTACAAATGGTCAAAAAGTGATATATTATATTGTAAGCTCTTCGGGGCAGGGAACTCATTCCTAATGTCAAGGCATGCTGCACTTATATCAATTTGATATCCATAATTTGTGTATGTGTTTTTAGCCTATGTATGAAATTGTATTTAATTTTTATTTATCTGTATAATTGCTTGCACTTATCCTTGTTGTATACTCTGTATTTTATAATGTACAGCGCTGGTCCCAAGTGTGCTTTATAAATTAAATTAACATACCGTATATATCGAAAGCCGACAATATATAGCCGAGTACTATTTTTACCTGAAAAATAGGAAAACCTGATGACCCGAGTATAAGCCGAGGGTGATGTGAAAATAGGACACAGAATTCCCATACAAATGTTTGGAAACTAAAATCCAGCATACTTTTGTTGGGGAGTTGTAGTTTCCAAACATCTATATGGGTTTGATGTTAGGTTAAAAGCTCAAAGTTCTGCTGTTAAGTTAAAAGCTCCAACACACACTTTTAAGGGGACTTAAATAACAAGATTAGGCATATTCTCTGCTGGTGGCTGTGGACATGTTATGATCCAAAAGCAAAATGTTTTGGAGAAGATCATTTCCTAGACATCCTGCCTACCTAGGCTATAAAAACATTGGCCAACATCTTGAGTCTGAATCCTTACCGGCATCGCTCAGCACTCCGAATCCGGCTGCCGCACGCATAGTTAGCACTGTGTATTTGCCGGCTGACGTCACTACTCGGCGCCTCTCATCGCCCGGCGCCGAGTAGTGACGTCAGCCGGCAAATACACAGTGCTAACTATGCGTGCGGCAGCGGGATCGGAGTGCTGAGCGATGCGGTAAGGATTCAGACTCAGAGTGTTGGCCAATGTGTTTATAGCCTAGGGTAGGCAGGATGTCTAGGAAATGATCTTTCCAGAAAACATTTTGCTGAGTGATGCCGGTAAGAACTTGACTCGAGTATAAGCGAGGCAAGGTTTTTAGGTTTATTTTAAAACCTAAAAACCTCGACTATATCGAGTATAGTACGGTACATACATAATAATACATATAAGGCACTTAAAGCCTCTAGTTTTGACTAAAGGGGAGGCCACACTGTAGTGTATCCAAGCACTAGAGAAACGCTGATTCATTGACAGTTGATAAAAGTCCATGCTAAGGGCTAGGCCAACACTATGCCGATTTGATGTGTCTGGAATGCAATTTTTTTTCTGAGCATGCAATCGTGGCAATGACCCGAAAATGTGCAATTTCAGTTGCAATGCGATTGTGCATCCATTTGCGAATCGCAAACGCATGCGATCTGCATTTTGAATGCGCAATGCATGCATTTCCCAAACCTAAAGAAGAACAGAACAGGACGAGAAAACTTACAGGAAAATTTTTTTCTTTATTAGTAACATAGTAACATAGTATTAAGGTTGAATAAAGACATACGTCCATTAAGTCCAACCTATTCACCTCTTTTTTTTTTTTTTTTTTAACCCTACCTAACAGTTGATCCAGAGGAAGGCACAAAAAAACCCCAGCTAAAAAGAAAATTCCTTCCTGACTCCAAAGGCAATCGGAAAGTATCCCTGGATAAACCGCATAGATAGGCATGAAGACATTCTAGGGTTAGCGAAAACGAACATTACATTCGAGGGTTACCGAAAAATACATTTTAGGGTTATTGAAAAGAAACATTACATTCGAGGGTTACCGAACGATACATTTTAGGGTTAGTGAGAACGAACATTACATTCGAGGGTTACCGAACGATACATTCTAGGGTTAGTGAAAACGAACATTACATTCGAGGGTTACCGAACGATACATTCTAGGGTTAGTGAAAACGAACATTACATTCGAGGGTTACCGAACGATACATTCTAGGGTTAGTGAAAATGAACATTACATTCGAGTGTTACCGAACGATACATTCTAGGGTTAGTGAAAATGAACATTACATTCGAGACCGTGTAGTTTGAGGTACTTCACTGTATGAGGGGTGATATATATATATATCTATATATTTACATTAATCTACAAAACACAAGATATCCCCCTCTGTATTAAGTCCCTTAGGTATTCCAGTGTGAATTGGAAGATCCATTTTGTCTCCGCTTTCAGAAATGGAGTTAAACGGTCTCTACTTCTTTTATTAGTAAATATTTGCTGCATGTCCTGCACCTTTATATCATTATCTCTTCCTAGATTGCTCTTGCATAATATTATATGTCGGGCTATTGGGCTTTTGTTATTTCTAATTTTTATGTACAAAAGGTGCTCTCTTTAAACTTTAGTGGACATGTAGTGCATCGTATACATTTGTACACATGAGGAGATATACCTTATAGTCTGTGCTACAATGTATGTAGTGTTTTTTTTTTTTTTAAACTTGTTTATTATTCAGCATCGTTTTCAGCAATGTGACAGTTTACATACATTGTACATAATCTATTCAATAAACAGTGTTATCCATCAGTTTTTGTTTTTGTTTTCTTTGTTTTTTTTTTTTATACATTGCATATAATAATTCCAACTTTTGAACTGTTAACTGGGGGAATTAGAGACATATTTTGTGTTGTTCGTATTATGATTAATTCTTCAAACTATACCTAGTTATCCCTAGGATTTCCGCTCCCACCTCCATCGTCCATTCTCAAGTGGTACACTGTTGCTAAAGCTTCATTCAAATCTGTGGAGTCCCTAGAAATTCAAACCACATACCCCATATTCTATTAAATTTATCTAAGTTCCCTTGGTCCAGGTATATAACTCTATTGTACGCCAGAGAGTCCGTCACCAGGTTTTCCCATTGTTTAACACTTAATACATTAGAGTTCATCCAGTTCAGTACTAACACCTTCCTTGCATAGAATAAGGTTTCTTTTAAAAAGGTGATATGGTATCTGGCCCAGTTATCCTCTAATTTAAGACTCAGTAGGCAAAGTGCTGGGTCTGTTGGGATGAGTTGTTGTGTTATTTCTGATAGTTTGTTTATAATTTGGTTCCAGTATACTTGTACTGCTGGGCATGTCCACACCATGTGCCAGAAATCTGCCGGGGATGTTCGGCATCTGGGGCATTCAGGGGAGTTTCTGGGGGATATTCTTGACATACGTTGGGGTGTCAGGTATGTCTGGTGAAGAATATTAAACTGGATCAATTTATTATTTGCTGATTTAGTGGCCTGTGTGTGGGAGCGAGCTATTTCATCCCATGATTCCTCTGTAACATCTTGCATATACCTGGACCATTTGGAGATGATTGATGTCTTAGCTACTCTGGAACTATACATCGTCAGGTACATATAAATCTGGGAAACCAAACTTTTTTCACCTTTATTTCTCATAAGTTGTATTATTGGGTGTGGATTCATCTGTATATGTGTGGATCCAAATTCTCCTCTTACACAATGTCGAAGCTGCCAGTATCTGAACAAAAATGAGTTTGGCAATTGCAGTTTAGATTGAAGATATTCAAATGAGACAAACTCATCCCTGTATATTATTTGTGAGAAATATCGGAGACCTTTTCTCTCCCATATTCCGGCTCCTGTAAATGTGGACAGTTCCTTGTATCTAGGGTTATACCATAGTGGTGTTACTTCTGAGGGGTTTTGTATTTGAAGTAATTTATTTATTTCCTGCCAGATTTTATATTGCTGTATGTGCAACGGAGTACCTCCCCCAATTATTTGATATGTTGGGGAGTCTAGGAAGGTTATAGGGAGTGAGGTGAGATAGGATTGCAGAAGCCCCTCAGCATCATACATTGTTGGTGGTGGTGTATCCTGAGGGTCTGGGGGGGGGGGGTATTACCCATGCTATAAAATATTTAAGTTGTCCGGCCAAGTAGTAGTGGAAAAAGTTGGGCAGGGCTAGGCCAGCTTGCTGTTTGGGTAATTGTAATATTTTGAGACGGACTCTGGTCCTGCCAGAAGCCCAGAGAAAAGATAATATGATGCTGTCTAGTTGTTTGAAAAATTGTTTGGGTATATATACCATACTGTGTTGTAGTATATACAGAATTTTGGGGAGTAATATAATTTTAATTAAGGTTATTTTCCCCCATAGATTGATAGGGAATTGTTTCCAGCTTTGTGTCTTCAGTTTTGCTATTTCCAGTAGAGGGAGGACATTGTGTTGCATGAATTCTTGAGGTGATTTTGTGATGGTGATACCTAGGTACTTGAAGTGTGTAACTATTGGTACTAATTCTTTAAACATCGTAGGAACATCTAAGTTCTCGTCTAATGGGAAAATACATGACTTGTCCCAATTGATGTACAGTCCAGAGGGGGGACCAAATTCTGTAATTGATTTGTATGTTTCTCGTAAGGATTCATTGGGGTCTGCCAGGTACAGTATTAGATCATCTGCGTACATGCTCAACAGTGAAGTTTGGTTTTTTAGTTGTAGTCCCTGTATGTTTTGATTATTTCTTAGTATCAGGGCCAGTGGTTCTATTGCTATTGCAAATAGGTATGGGGATAGGGGGCATCCCTGTCTCGTGCCTCTGGCTAGTGTGAAGTATGTAGATGATTTGCCATTGGCTCGAATTGCAGCTTGAGGGTGGGCATATAGTAGCTTAACCCATTTTATATATTGGGGGCCGAATCCAAATCTTTGGAGGCATTCCCATATATATGGCCATTCTATGGAATCGAATGCTCTTCTGGCGTCTAATGACAGTAGTAAACGGGTTCCTGAATTGTCGTGGTTAACTAAACAGTTTATCAAGGTTTTCCGTATGTTTATGGAGGTGGACTTCCCTGGGATGAATCCCGTCTGGTCCGGGTGGATGATTTTTGTGATTACACTTTGTATTCTGGTTGCTAATATTTTAGCTAATATTTTGTAATCTATATTTAATAGGGATATTGGTCTATATGATACGCAGTCTATGGGGTTTTTCCCGGGTTTAGGGATGAGGATAATATGAGCCTCGTACATAGATGGTGGAAGCTTGTTTTTATCAAATGCATTTTGGTAATTGCATAGTACCAACGTGACAATTTAACCTGTTTGTCGTCCCCTCCGCCCCCCCCCCCCCCACACACACACAAATAAAACTCAGTGAGTATACCCCCCCCCCCCCCCCACACACACACAAATAAAACTCAGTGAGTATACCCTAGTTCCCTTCAAAACCATGCAGGGCAGATGGAGACATCAGCACAGTAAACTGAGTAAAATGACACTCCTCACCTCCTTAACATGCTATGGCAGCCACGGAACAGAGAAGGAAAGAGCACATGCACAGCAGTTTCTTACTTACTGCACTCCCCATCCTTATTTGCTGGAATGTGCAGAAGCAGAGAGAGGGAGACACTGATGTTCACTTGACCTCACTCTGCTACAGATAGCCACTACTTGACCTCTCTCTGCTACAGATAGCCACTACACTTTCTCAAGGGCTGGATTTTAAAAAGTGGAGAAGACTGGATAGTTTCTGGTATAAAAACCTCTGGTGAACTCTGCTGTGTATGAGTGCCCAGAGAGAGGGTTCTAAATGCCACCTCTGGCACCCGTGCCAAAGGTTGTTATCGCTGCTTTATACATTAGTAGTCCTTTAGAAAAACCTCTAGGAGCCAATCTATCATTGACATTAACTGAAACCCCTCAAAAAAGTTAGTAAGGTGCAAACTTCTAAACACACTTGACTAAATGGATCCTAGGATTTGTCTAGTACTGGTTTATATAGTCTATATTTTAACAGAATTTGCATATAATCATTACATACATTTTAATTGAACTTTGACTATACTAAAATGATATAAAAAATATTTTGCACTAAAAAGCGACAATAATGAAAATTAGGATGGTGAAAAAACATTTAAATGTAAAGACAAGCTTCTGGCTCTTTCTAGCACCCCAGTGTGCCCAAGCACGCCGTTTGAAAGACAGTGATATAACTAACAAGTATGCACATAGTATTAGACATTTTACCGGTCACTAATTTAATTGGCTGGCTGTACTGCACAAACGGCAATGTGTTTGTTGTATTGTGTTGCCTCAGGGTGGCTGTACAAGAAAGATTTTTACAGCACTTCAGCTATATTGTTGCTATAGACCACATATGTGTATTTATTGTTACCCAAGTCAGGGGTACCTTGGTGCATAGTGTGGATGCTTTATTTGACTAATCTGCAACCTGGGAATTTCTCTTTTCAGTTAATTTCCATCTAGCAAAAGGTGCCTCAAAAGTTTGTGTGTTATCCACCCATCAGTGCTGTGCATTCTTACACAGGACAAAGCATCAAACACATGACAGGTGCAATTTATAACAGCATTGTTATTTATGTAAAAATGCATGCATACCTGCAATATATGATTCCAATTTAATCTTTCTTTGTTTTCCACACTTAACTTCTAATCTGTATCCATCTTTTAATTAAAGCCATTAGGCTGGGTACAGACAGGGCTATTTGTACTGACCAATCGATTGTTGCGAGCAAGCTCGGCCGAGACAAATGACTGTCCGTTGCCGCAATAGTGGCTGTGACCAATCATGCGGTCCCTTAGGGAACTGCACGATCGCCCATGATTTACCAACGGACCAGATCGCCCGTTCGACTGATTCAGTTCAGTACTGACACCACTATCTAAATGTCACAAAGCTTAAGGGACTCTTGGTACATCATAATTCCATCTTGACATTAAAAAGTCATATTTAACTCATACAAAAGCCCATTTTATTTATAACTTACAGTTGGTGCAGGTGCCATTAAACTCATTGGTACAGGAATCATTGGAGTACCTGTAAAAGTAGATAGAAAAGTGTTGCAGAAACAGAATTTAGGTTTGAAATTTTGTAAGAAGATGCACATTTCTAACTATTATTGTTTGCTAGGTAACCAACACTGCACTATTGTAATATTAAAAAATAATTTAAGGGTCAAAACGGTATTTTGTTACTTACCGGTACTGTAAAACCCTTTTCTCCAAAGCCACCTGAGTGACTCAGGGATCATGGGTTTAAATCTCCCAGCTCTAACGCCCAGTACAGACGTGCTGTCGCACGAATGATCCTTTACACAAGGCAATGAAAGGCAATTCTCAACCCTAACAGCCGTTCGCCGTGAAACAACTCTGCTGTCAAACAATGTAGAACAGTTCACAAAACCCAACATGCAAGGGTTTGTGCGGATGTTCAAGACCCTTTACAGGGTACTACCAAAAGCAGAAATGGGACTTAAGAGGTGTAGCTGTAGATTTATCACCTTAATATTCTACTTATCACCAAGAAACACCTTACCAAAATCCTACACCTGACTAATTACTCCTCAGCACATCCCCAGATTTTAATAATCCTACCAGCCTCAATTCACAGTAAATGTTTGCACTATTTCATTTAAACATGAGCACTACTGTAAAAAAGCTAAAAATAATTGTCCCGGGGCCAATTTCAAAAGTATATAAACCTAGTGAGTCTAGTTTTGGGGGGTGTTTTCTGCTAGTAGACAAATTTGAGTGGACAGCTCTTTAATCTCAAGAAATTGGTCAAACGTTTTCCTTCACTCCTTGGATCAACAGATTCCGGTTTGTTTTAGAGAAATTCATAAATAAAATGGATTGGCAAATAAATATTTTTGTTTATAATTGTGTTCATAACAATGCAAAATGGCACATCGATCACTAATCCCTGATTAGAAATGAATGATGAAAGTGTGTGCAACTCTGCTCTTCATAAGGAAGAAGGGGAAGGGCAGAGTTCCATGCCAAATGTTGGGTCAAATTGCCCTGTTTAGCTAAAAATGCTACTAACCCTGTTTGCAACAGTTACCGAAATACCATCTCATCTATTGTGAATACATGTGAAAATTGGTGTAAGCTTTCTGAATAGACTGCACTAGAACATAATGCACCCAGAGCATACTGTATCCCTGTTCTGCAATTTAATTTGAAATACAGTAGTGTTTTTCTTATGTCACAAAAAAAAATGGATGAAAGGTGTTTATCTAGGCCACCGACACAACCAAATTCTGGGTTTTATTTTCAACTGATGCAGAGATGAATCAATAAAAAGGCATTCCATGAGAATTCTTTAAAATTCTGTATTGCCTCAATGCATTTTTTTTTATTTGCTTTAAAACAAGTAAAAGTATGCAGCCCTCCCCATACATTTATTTACTGATTTCAAGCCTCTCTCTGCTCCAATTAGCCATACTGTGAAGGGGGCGTAACAATTCTGTCTGCCTCTAAATGTCACTCAAGCTACATGTGAGAAACACCACCCACCCATGATCAGCTTTTTATGTAGGCTGTATCCAAGCAATTTCAAGTTTGCTTGACTGGCAGAGGAGAGAGGTTGTAACAACTTCCCACCAGCCAATGACAAGTGTTATGTTAAAGGGTATTTCCACCCTTATTTATATTTTTTAATATTGCCTTCTCCCTGGTCCCCAGCCGCATGGTTTTTATTTTTAGAAAGCCCCCCAAACTTTTACTTATCTCCCCTCTTCCTTCCGCCGCGCTGCCGGCCCTCTGCTTGCGGGAATGCAAGCAGAGGGCGGGACCGGCAGTCGCGCCTGTGATTGGCTGAGCGGCAGCCAATCACGGACACGGCTGCCGGTCATTCAGTGCAGCGAGGAAGAGGAGAGGTAAGTAAGAGTTTTGGGGAGCTTTCTAAATCAAAAACCATGCGGTTGGGGCTGGGAGACCAGGGGGATTACTATATTACAGGGGTTTTATGCTAGGGGGAGGGATAGTAGAACAGGAGAGAGAGGGAGGGGGAGGAAAGAGCTGCAGTACGCAGGGCAAAAATCTACCTGAGGCCAGGTAGCAGGCAGAGCCCTGCTAGCCTCCTGGTGGGCAGTTTTTGGGACTTGGGGGGGGGGGTAGGAACCCTATGGAGCTGGGATGTAGGTAGGATTACACTACACTACATATGGGGCCAGTAGTTGGGGGGATTATAGTTTTGGGGGTGGACATGCCCTGGGCCATCTAGAAGGCGGGCTTTTAGCACTCATCTTTGTTGTGTGATATCTAAAGTAGGGCAGCACAGCTTAAAATGTGAGAAAGCCATTTCAGCTGCTGGAAGTGTGGACATGTAATGGGGGTGATTTTTTTGGTATTGTCCTTTAAGCAAGATAAAGTGCTGCTCTGTGTGTTCCTACCTTAGGTTTGGTGTACAAATTTTAGAATTTATTCACTTTACTGCCCAATATTTTTTTTTTTTTTTTAACTCGCTTTATTTTTGAATACAAGGACAATGAAACATAAAACATTTGAATACAGTGCTTACAGCGATAATAAAATTACTGTGGATATGCAAACAGTGTACACTGTAATACAAAATACAAATAAAGATAAACCTTTCTGTGGCTTTGTTTGGCTGTTTTGTTGCTTAGATTATTGCTAGTTGTTACTCCTGTATATTTTTTTTTTTTTTTTTTTTTATAGTTATCAAATTTCAGGTTGGGGGTGGTGGGTGGTTGGTTGTAGTGTAGTGTGTTGTGTCGTGTCGTGTCCCGAGCCTGCTGGATTCTAGGGGGACGACAGGACTGCCCGGAGCGTTAGTTTGCTGGTCTTGATGTAAGGGAAGATTCAGCCATTGAGACCAGATCTTTTTAAATTTCTCTTCTCACAGTTCTATGTTTGTAGATCAGGCTGTGGAAGGGCAGGATGTTATTGATTAGATCTATCCAGGTATTTATTTGAGGAGGATTTGGGGCCATCCCCTTAAGGACTATGGTCTTTCTTGCCCAGAAGAGAGATTCTCTGACAAATGTTAATTGTGAGGGTTTCTTATTTCGATCGTGTTTATTCCCAGTAACAGAGAGTTTCGGATCCATAGGAACTGGCCAGGGGAAAGATTGGTTAATAAGTGTGTGACTGCATACCAGAAATTTTTGTACCTGTGTACAGTCCCAAATTAGATGCCAGAAATCTGCCGCTTGTTGGTTACATTTGGGGCATCTATCTGTTGTTGTAGGTGTTTCCTGTTTAGTTTTTTGGGGGTGAGGTAGGCCTGTGGGTTATGTATAATTGAATTAGTTTATTGTTTGCCGAAGGGGCTGCCAAAGCATGTGCAGCTCCGATCTCATCCCAGTCCCCCCCATCCATATTGGAGATTGATTTATTCCATAGCTGTATTATCGACTCTCTCTGTTGGACGGAGTTCACAGCATCAGCCTGGTGTAAATCCGTGAGGTGAGGCCTTGTAGGCCTTGAGTTTTTGAGAATCCCGATGATGGATTGTTAGTGAGTTGGGTTATTTAGTGGGGAACTGTGTGTGGATACAGTGTCTCAGCTGTATATCTATAGAAATATGAACGCGGTAGCTCATATTCAACTTTCAATTCTTCAAAACTCTTGATATGGTTCCTGTTATGATTTGGTCAAATTGCTTTATTCCTCTTCCTTCCCAGTCACCTGCTGAGATAAATGCTGCGAGGTGTGGGATAACTTTGGTTGTTCCAAAAGGGGTTTCGTTAGGTATACCTGAGAATTTAGCAATTCATTTATTTCCTTCCAGATCCTGCTCATCTGGTTGTGTATACTGCCCAATATTTAATATACACGGGTGCACTTCCAAATTGAACACATCCATAAAAATACGCAGCACTCGGGTCCTGCATTTAAACATAGCTTTTATTTATATATACATTATAAAAGATTGCCGCGTTATGGTAGTTGAAACACCGTCAATCTTTTATAAGGTAAGGAACATATAAATAAAAGCATGTTTAAATGCAAAAAAAAAGATTTTGTTTCTTGATGTCATACATTATCTGTAATCAGGGTAAATTAATTAAGACATTTATAGAAAAAAAACAGATTTCAATGCTATCCTGCAATATTTTCATGTCACTAGGTCCATCCCTAGGAGCCAATATTATAGAACAGCATGTACTTCAGGACGAGATATTGACACTAGACTCAGGAGGAGAGGATACCCTACTTCATTATTGGATGAAGAAAGGGAGAAAATTAGGACCCCCATACTATGGTTGAACATATGAGTGGAGGAGATTTTTTCCAATAGAATTACATTTGCAACACAGTATACGGTGGCCCAGTGAAAAAGTTGGCAGAATACTGCGAAACATTGGCATATAAGGGATACATACCCACAATACCTGAGTTTCCGTATAATCCTCTAATAGTCTAATAAGAAACCTAAGAGTCTTAGGAATTGTCTCGTTCGAGCAGAAAACCTATTACTAAAAACATAACATTTTTGGGACAACCACAGAATGGTATGTTTCAGTGTAGGGACTGTGTTCAAAAACAGTGACCTTATTGACAAAACACAGCATTGAACATCCAGATACAGGCAAGGTATAGCACAAAAAGGCCACTTATACATGTAACACGGACTTCATCAGATCATTTATTTGATGTATGCATACTACCTTGCCTTACCTAACACTTCCAGAAGTGGGACCTACAATGACGATCTAAAATTCCTTGTTTTGGCACAGGTGGGCAGGATGCCCAGAGGAGGGATCGGATAGTTAAATTGAGAAAACTGAAGTTTTTTGAATACATAAGATTGATACATTGTGGCCTAGAGTCTTAAATAAAGATTAGGATCTATATGTGTATTTATAATGTACCTTTAAATTTATGCCTTTAAATTAAGGACATGTAACTGGGGCAAATCATTTTTTAACTATAACACAGTAATTAGGATTAATTACCACCAATGTTAAATCTGCTTCTTCTCTGACCTTCCTATCCCTTGTTTTTTAGCTCTGGAAGTTACTTTTTAAAGTACAGCTAGTCAGTAAAGAACTGTCAATCACCCAGCCCCTCCCCCTGGCACACTACCAGGGAGATCAATAAAGATCTATTCGTTTTAAAATGGTGCTAATTTTGCCCCAACCAATCAGATCTTATTTAACATTTGAAAGCCAACATCTGATTGGTTGGGGCAAAATTAGCACCATTTTTAACGATAAGAACTTTTATTGAATAACCCTGTACATGTAGAAACTATCGATTCTTAAAAGTGAAGCTTATTTCTCTGTCACTGCATGGCTAATGATTCAGCATTAAGACCAGAAATTTTACAGCATCCAGTGCTGCTTACCTTTCAATAGCAAAGCGTTTTACGTTCACTTTCACGATAACACAAAATCACTGGGTGAATGCTATTGGTTGAAGTGAGGCACAGATCATCTCCACTGCACTGCTCCACACTATCTGTGCCTCAGTTTAGGGAGGGGTAGAAACATGCATAGTAACTAGGAGTGAGCTGAACAGGACTGAGAGATCTAGTGACAGGGAGCACTGAGAGCAACAAGGATCTAGTTCCTGAGAGCACTAAAAATATAGAAATGGATAAGGAAGTCATTTTTTCAGTTTAGTGTCCCTTTAAAGTTACCTGTTAGAATCACATGATGTTGTTTTGGAGCACGTGAACAACTGATGTGGTCATGTGAGTGATTTGAAATTGTGATAAAGTTGAACATGTGTTTTCATTGATTGTTTGTTCAGCTTGAAAAAGGACTGGAGTGTTCCAAAATGTTGCTGTATGAGGAATACATGTTCATTTGACTGGATTATCGAAATAAAACTTTTTGATGCAAGGAGTGGTAATATTAGCGGCACTCGGAGCTGCCCTTATACGAGAAATATATCAATAACTTGAGAGCAGAGCACTCCTGGGACTTGTGATCAAAGCTTTATTATGCGAGTATCATATCGAAGCGTTTCGACCATGAACCAGGCCATTCACAGGATATATTTTTTTATATATAATAATAAAAATACACTGCAAGCTGTTACATCCTTATATTTTGGGCTAGATAAGGGAATTATTTCCTACTATACACAAGACACCTTATGACATACTGACAACAATTATTGCCAATAACACAACTAAAGACAATTTTCTGCAGAACAAGAGCATTTATTCTAGTAAAGGTGGGGGTAAGACGTAGCCAAGATAAAAAACAAAAAGTAGCTTGCCATAAACTATACAATATTGCTTTATACAACAAATTTGATCAGAAAACTCACTAAAACATCAATCAGAGCAAAATATAAAAGATGTTAAGGAATTGTTCACTCAAAAAGTGAACTATTCCTTTAATGTTTGATTGAAGACCAGGGTTAAGGAGATATGCCTCATCTCCCGTTCTTCAATCAATTCCCCAGGAGCGGTGCACAAAGTTAGCAGAAACTTACCAACGTGATCCGCACAGCGACTGGTCCCGACCACTTCCTGGTTAGAGTTACTATAGCGCGCATACCAGATAATGCACACTATAGTTACCCTGAACAGGAAGCGGGCGGGAATTTCTACTGCTGCTGCGGAGGATCGCGTGTAAGGTAAGTTTCTGCTATCTTCGTCCGTCGCTCCTGGGCAATTGATTTAAGAAAGGGAGGTGAGACTACTACTATTTGAGTGAACTATTCCTTTAATAGAAATATCATCACTTTATATATTTATAATGGGCGGGCAAAATGTTTTAGCGCTAAAAACAATATGTTATTAAACCTACCAGAGGTGGTGGAAAACCTGGAAACTGAGGGGTGGGATCCCTGGTGGAAGAGTTGGAATGCCCATTGGTGGACGGTTCAAATGTGGTGGGTAGGACATTTTGTGCAATAGCAACCTAGAAAATAAAATAAAGTGTTTATTAATAATACAGAATTGATGACAAAAAACACTGTGCATGCAGTAATGTCCAAAATCTATTTCACATTAAACAGATCGCTAAAATTTGGTTTAATCATCAACCTATATCTTCTGCAATACAGTGGCAACAGAAGTTGCATCAGTTTCATTTACTTTGCAAGAGAACGGTAATTGAAAGCATTTTAGTGTGTATAGCACAATGACCTAAAACACATTAATTAATAATCAGCACATAAAATTTCTATTCTTTTAGGTAATTTGGGCATAATGCTTTTACACATGGTTTGACATTTAGACCTAATTATCTCCTGGCCCAATATTTCGGTCGATAAGGCTCAAATATTGTAGGAGCAACAAATGGCAAGAGTGGCACTCCAAATAACTTTTATTAATACAGACCACACAACATCTCCCAACGTTTCGGGGGGGGGGGGGGGGGGGTTTGTAAATGTGCCCTCTTCCCAGGTGATGAGGATTATAGTACCATATTGTATATTGTATATATATTGTACCATATGACAAATTTTTTTTTCAAAAAGTTAAGTTTGTAATTCCAGTCGACTGCACTAGAATTCTAAAAGATCACGCCTTTATTTTTACTCAAAAAAAAAAAAATTTAAAGGGCATGTCCACCCTTTTTAACAACTTTCAGCCTCTAATAAAAACCCTCCCCCAGCCCCAACCGCCATAAAAATAATTTAAGAAAGTGACCAGATCTTTACTTACCTTCCCTCTCTCCTCCGACGCCCGGCCTTCTGCTTGCAAGACGCTGGGAGGCAGCCAATCACGGACCGGCTGCCAGCTTCTCAAATGCCGGCGAGAGAGGGAAGTACAATTATGGGGACTTTCTTAAAATTATGTTTTTGCGGTTGGGGCTGGGCGAACCTATTCTATTACATGGGCAAGGGGTTTTATGGTAGGGGAGGGATAGCAAAACGGAGAGTGAGAGGGAGTGAGGGGGAGAAGGGCTGCAGTACGCATGCCAAACTTCTCCCGGAGGCCAGTAGAGCAGAGTCCTATTGGACTCTGCTATCCTCCTGGTGGGCAGTTTTTGGGACTTGGGGGGGGCGGAACTCCAGGAGAACCTTATGGAGCTGGGATGTGAGGTAAGGATTTTAGTACACTACATGGTTGGGCCTTTAGTGGGGGGATTATAGTTTTGGGGTGGACATGCCCTTTAAAGTAAATAAACTGCCACAAGGCCTTCAACAGTTCTTAGGCATGGTAGACACCGACCAATAGGTAGTGTCAGGAGAAAATTAAAGGGAATGTACACTGTAGAAACAACTTTATCATAATAGATAGCTGTGGCTTTAAATATAAAGGTAATTTTTTTTGTCCTATTACCCTTCCATATCCTACCTTAGTGCTTGAATCTTGCTGGCTTCCTCCTCCACTGTAATCAAGCTTTTAGTTGCAACATCCACTGGTCTAAAATGCTGCAGCCGTGTGATATATGCAACGTCAATACGCTTGAGACGTTGTGCATACATTGATGCTGTGCGCATCTCACGGCCACGGCATTACCTTTAAAGACAGACAATATTCTAGACCCACCAATTTAGTGCTCCATTGGAGACTAATCTTTCAATCACACAATTTTACCAAAAAAAAAAAAACAGCCTGGAGTGATTGGTGAGTTAGACCCCTACATCTGTATATAACCCTTCCTGTGTTTTTTTTAAGAGCGAAAAAAAAAAAAGACTGGTTACACACCATCCAATAATTCGGCCAACCAACCAGCATTTCAGTGTACCACCCGATGGACACAAAATATTGTTTTTTTTTTTATGAAAGCCACGATAGATTATCTGAATTGGAGGATACCACGTGAGATCTCTTTGAACAGCACATTTGGCCCCCGAGAGCTGTTGTCAGTGGCTACTTTTGCGTGTTCGACAAGGATCTGTCCGACCACTTGCTAGTGACAAACAGTCGGAACTAAGAAATCCTACGGTGTGTACCCAGCTTAAGTTAACCTACCTAGATAAACCACACCAAAGTTTGACCCTGCTATCCATAAACAAAAAAGGTAATAAAGCCTAGAGGCTAAGACTCGCACCAACCACAACATTCTTACAATTATGGTGGGTCACCTGTGCTTTACCCAAAAACAAAAACTCTTGGGTAGCCTAACCGATTCAGGGCTTTAAAAATCCCCTCCTGTTGGAGGAATTTTAAAGAACACAGATTAGAGAATTTAAATACAAGACAGAGGTAACGGAGGTTATACAGTTTCAATTGTGAATGTCATAGTTACTTCCCAACAAATTCTTATAGTACAGAAACTTAAGGTAGGGGGGTTGTCAGAGTGGCCCACAGCACCTGTGAGCGGATGGGGTTTAGGCACCAGCAGTGGCGGGGCCACTGGGGCTGTAAGGGAATGGGCCAAGGGGGCCTGCAACTGGAGGGACCATGGGTCCATGAGTGGGAGGGACCAGGGGGGCTGCAAGGGGAGGAGACAGGGCAGATTGACTGACAGGTTTCAGAGCAGGAAGCGCAGGGGACCTGGTTGATGCTGCCATAACACACAAAAATATAATACTTCAAAAATATACAATGAAAATAAATAGCAAAAACTCTCAGGAGCAATTCCTATAATTTACCTAAAGTCATTTTTGGACCACAGTTTCTCTGTTGATCTTGCGGTCGATTAACCAATTTTGCCTTTAAAAGGGAAGTTAAGGCAAATACATGCATACTTTTCAGAAAAAAGCGCAGTATTTTTTCATCCCAATGACCTAAATCTGCCATTTAACATTTTGTCTGTATATTAATAAATGCACAAGATACAGACTCTGTTTGGACCACTAGTACAGACCGTTATGGTCATTGCCCTTGACCCAGTGCCTGGGTTGATTCAGTTGCTCAGTAGAGATCTGAGCATCTTTGACCCATCCAACAGCCAATCAGTAGAAATTACTGTTAGCACCATTAAATGGATGTGGTGGCATCCTGGAAAGAAGGAGGACCGTTAGAACCTGAAATGGCAGCTCACTAATGCCAACAGGGAACAGCAAAGGGTATGAATAAACTGATTTTTCAAGGAAGAGACTTTCTAATGTAAGGGCATTATTATTTTAAAGGGGAATTTCAGTGCAAATCATAATACTTTTCAGAAAAAAAAGCGCAGTTTTTTTCACCCCAATGACATTAATCTGCCAATTCAGCATTCTGTGTATAAATAACTGCAACTGAAATACTGACTTCCTGTTTGCAGGAACACTAGTATTCCTGGTCCTTCTAACTCGGCTTGGACAGGAAATTGTAAGCAATAAACTCCTATTCCCCTTACTTCTCCGAGTCTTTTCCGGTCCTCGCTTGGTGCTGAAAGTATGCTGTCTCACCCCCGTTTGTAGGGACGGTGACCCTTTACTCTAATGGCCGGGCTGCTTTGTCCCATTCTGGGATTCCTACACAGCCTCTTCAATTATCCGCTCCAGCCATATAATTGGGTCTACCGCGGTTGTTTCGGGTGCCGGTACTTCTTGTATGACGTCACTATACAGTACTCGTGACGTCATCGCACAAGCTTTGAATTTGCGCGCCGATCTCCCTGTACCACCCTGCACAGTGTGGCTACCACCGGCTCACTCAATTTCTTGTCTTCCTTGCTGACAGTTGCTGCTCCACTTGCCTTTTCTTTGAATTTTGGGTACTTTTCACTGGATCTACCAATATCAGTCACCATTTTTGTTTTTGTATACTAAGACGCTTTTTAATTATAAGGTCATTATGAGCTCCAGAGGCACCAATCTCTGTCTACATCCAGGGTTTAGGGGGTAAGCATCTGTTTCGTGGAGTATGCCCTAATTTATGTGTGTTTGTCCTTAATGTTGTTCATTTTACATTTTCTAGGGATTCTCTCGCAATGAAAGTAGGGGAAACAAAGAAAATCTAGACGTAGCACTAACACCGGTTTATAATCAAGACCGTTATGGTCTTGCCCTTACCCAGCACCTGGGTATTCATTGCTCAGTAGAGATATATCATCTTTGACCCATCTAACGCCAATCAGTAAGAAATTACCGTTAGGAACATTCCAAGGATGTGGTGCATCCTGGAAAAAGGAGAACCGTTAGAGACCTAAATGTCAGCTCACTATGTCAACACAGGGAACAGCAAAAGGGTATGAAATCAAGTGATTTTTCAAAATGGGGGAGAGTGTAGAATAACTCGAATGGTATTACACAAACTAACATTTAACAATATTGATCATTTCCACTGAACTGACATTAATATGGATCAATTATTATATTATTCAGCCATCAATACCGAAAATGGTTTGTTGGGTTAATTTTTTGCCAGGTATTGGACAATGCAATATTGCTCCACCTATGGCCACATTACACAAACACTGCATACATTAAGTTTGATTTTATAATTTCAATCATCGTGTCAGATTGACAATCAGTGTCTCACGAAAATGAATCAATGGCAGAACCCACCTGAGACTTTATTCCTGATGATCCCACATGTCGCAGGTTTCTCCCCACTGACTAGAATTGGGTTCTAAATTCGAATCAATTATCCACCATCCAATGGTCTAGGGCTAAATGACGTGTTTCCCTTCTAAAGGCGCCCATTGGTTGAATCCGTCCAATCCCGTTGTGATATTATCACAACCCTAATAGTTCGACCAGGGATATCCCGGGCCGAGGGCGAACAGGAACTCATCTTTTCTCATGAACATCCATTGGTTTTTAAGGGGTGAATAACCGGTCCCAACCCTAAAAACCCGACTGCCTAAATATATGATTTACGTCTCCCCGCCCTTTATGCCCGGTCCCACAGACAGACAACCACAAGGCCTTGAGTCACTTACCCGCCCAGCTGGGCAGGGCCGCTTCTCTTTCTCGTTGCCTAGTAATTACCTTGCAACAAGTCCGGTCTAATCCCTGTTTGTTACAGATTGTAACTGTTCCTTGTTCTTCTTACGGCGCTCAACTCCACTAGGCCTCACTCACGCCGCAGCACCGCTTGCAATCCCACATGCAACTAGGGAACAAGGGGGCGGGGATACGACGCCGTGTAGGTACTCGGAAGGGCGGGGCAATGCAAGCGACATTTTGAAGGCGGAATAATGGAAACTGTTCTAGCGAAGGGCAGGAAGCGGAAATAGCTGTTAAGTGGCAGTGTTAGCGGAACTATTGTAGTGTGAGCTTACAACGAAAAGGGATGGGAAAGTTATCACGTTCACATAACTAATTAAAGTGAATCGAATCAAACTGCTGGAGGTCGCCATCATTGTAGGGAAAGGGGCATGTTTCATTTGACTTAATATAATACTTTCCTTATTTCCCTTCACAAAGTACAACGTTTATGTATTTTATTTCTTATAGTGCTACAATATTCCGCAGCCTATACAATTATTTACTCAATTCACATCAGAGCCTGCCCCGAAGAGCTTACAACTAATCACTTAATGTACACATGACACCTATCATCTGTAGGAATGTGGGGAAACTGAGTGCCCGAGAAACCCACGGGGAGAAATACAATCTCCTTGCAGATGCGTCTAAGGGTGGAATGGAACTCAGAACTTAAGTGCTGCCAAGCATCAGTGCCAACAACTGAGCCACCGTGCTGCCCACTTATTGGAATGGCACAGAGCTGTGCTATAATCAGGTTCAGTTCATTATCCTCCTCCCTTAGCTCAGCACTAGGGATGTTCTGAGTTTTAAACCTAAAGCTGGTTTTGGGGTCGATACTACCCGTTTCAGCACCATAATTTTAGTCAGATGAAACTACTGCCAATCGAAACAACCGTTATGTTGACGTGGAACAACCATTAGGACAACCTAAATTCCATAGATTTGTATGCCAGTTTTTTGAAAGGGTGCATGTTTCACAGGTTTTACTGTTTCCAATGTGATCTGTGCATAGTCCATTATTGGAGCGCATGTGATCCATAAAAAAATGGTGATTGCATGCGCTCTTTAAACGACGCAGAGCCTCAATGTGGCCACCCCATTGACATGCACGGTGCTCTGATTCTCACGAAATCTGTTAGTGTGGCTAGCCCTAAGTATTACAGATGTAAGGTAAAGGACTGACAGTCTGCATGCAGCTAATGGGAAGACACACTTCTTTGCAGAGTGTGCTAGGTTAAGTACCCAGGGGTGAGGACTACAGGGAGATTCTATAAAGTTCTTATGTTAATATCTGCAAACAAGGAATGTTGCAAGTTACTGGTATTGATACATAAAGTACGTTGATCCAGGAAATTTCCGATTGCCACTTGGAGTCAGGAAGGAATTTTTTTTCCCCTTCATAAATTTGGGGGGTTTTTTTTTGCCTTCTTCTGGATCAACAGTTCGGCAGGAAATAAGGATATTGCCAGATGGGTTGGACTGGATGGACATATGTCTTTATTCAACCTCAAATACTACTATACTATACTAATTATAATTTAACTTTGAAACTCAACTCTATTGGTTGGGGCAAAATTAGCACCATTTTAAACTATAAGAACTTTTATTTAATAACCCTGTTAGTGTTTTAGGTCCTCCGGGCACTATTAGCTATGGAAGAGAAGGAGCAAGGGGGGTTGAGCATAATTTATTATTATTAATTAATTAAAAGAACCCTCACTCATTATTTTCTACATTAAGCCTAATTTAAGAAAGCAGATCTATCCATCAAGTTTAAAAAAAAAAACAAGAAAATGTATTCTTGATATTCTTAAAAACGCCTACTTTTAAATCATAATTAAAGTGAGAAGTTTTAACAGAAACTGCTGATTAAGAATGTGAAATTTAATTCTCAAATATTTTTATATATGAATTTATTTTAATTAATTGAGTGCAGGACATATTTAACATTTTGGACACACCTGGAGGAGTTTGTATGTTCTCGCCGTGTTTTCTGTGGTTTTCCTCGGGGCATTCTGGTTCCCCCACAATCATAAACCATACTGAAAGATTGTATGTTCAAATAAATGTGGTTAGATTGCAATCTCTTTGGGGTAGGACCTGATGTAAATGAATACATGTAATTGTAAAGCTATAGAAGATGTTAGCGCTATATAATCCAAAATATAATCATTTTGGTAAACTAACTAATTTATTTCCTTATTATCACTGAGAGGCCTTTGTTTTTACCAATATTGTAAAAATGCAGAACAAAAGCCCTGTTCTGCCAGCACAGTTCCGAGGTTTGCACCACTTAACAATTCACATAAACAAAGTGTTTAAAATGATTAGTTCAGCAAAAATATAACACTTTCTTAATCAATGTATATTCTAATGGTGACAGGAGAGACGCAGGAGCACCAATGAATTGCGGTTTTGTAAGTACTGGTATTTTTGCTTGGGCGATATAGACAGGAGCAAGTGCTCTATTAGAATGATACATTTGATTAGTGTTATATTTTTATGTGAACTAATGTTTGTATGGCACTGTAGCTGCTATCAAAGTGTTACTTTTCTGCCCACTAAGGGAAGTGTTGACCCATAAGCCCATTGCACAAGTCTTGAGGGCGTCCATTATATGTCCCTCTACACCCTCTTAAGTGTTGGCAGAGTATGTAATGAGGATGGATATACAAGACTACTATTACCATAAGCTGGGTACACACAGTTCAGATGTATAGCAGATAACAGATTCCTTGGAACAGATCATCGGCTATGAATTGGATAGCTTGTCGCTATCAGACTCCTTTGGGGCGAATACATTTTTGGTGCGGCCGAGAGATTTGGTTTCTCTACCGGTAATGTATGTCCCCAGCTTATATATGGCTGGCTGTGACCAATAAATATATTGGTCAGCTGTGACCAAAATTTCTATAGGTCACAGCCAGTACCCTATACTGGATCATAGGGAGCTCTGTGTGCCACTAGAACTTTCTTCCAGATCTAAAGTGTATTTCTAGATTTGTAAATGAGAAACAGGGACTTGTGGGTAGTTTCCCATGTTAGCTCTCAGGAAAGCTATACCTATTAAAAGGTACATTCCTCAAGCTAAATGCCAATCCAGAGAGCCTACACAACATGCCACTTTGGCTTTATTGAGCTATCATCAGTATAGTGCAGACCTCTGGTTCTTCCAACTTAAAGCGCCTATAACAGATGTCATAATAAATGAATAAATAGGAAGGAATAGATATTACACTCCCCTTCAGAATATGCAAATAAGGACAGATTTGTAGTAAATGGCAACATGATCTGCAATGTGTGTACCCAGCTTTTCATTGTGTCCCCAAGACAAACTATCACTACTTTCTAGTACAAATACAATATAATACAAGCCAAGGTTTAAGCTGGTACCCACGTAACGATAAAGCCCGATACCGTCGGATCTGACGGTATTGGGGCTTTATCGTTACGTGCGTACTTAGTTTTGGCGAACGAGCAGTTCGGCCGAACGCTCGTTCGGGAAAGACTGAAAATTTCCATCAGTCACACTTGTCTCCCTATAGAGGAGTCTTGGCCGCAGCCGAGGGAAACACACAGTCCTGAGTGTTCTCCCTTGATGTGCCATAGGAGAAACATTCGGGACTGTGTGTATGCAGATCTTTTGAAAGATGACATACAGGATCTTGCAGGTCTGTCTCTTTTCACTGACCTGTACTGTTTTGTACCCAGCTTACTAGTGATCGCTGGGCGGCCCAAACGATCACCCTTGGCGTCTTTTTAATATCTGACTCGCGCAATGGATGACGGGATTGGAGTCTCTCCGTTCTTCGTCCGCTAAGAAGGGCGAGCATTTTGAACTACATATCCCAGATTGCCTTAAACACGCCCCCGCTATACGTCAGCATGGCGTAGTGGTGTCTCGGTAAATAAGCCCCGAAGTTCAGTCGTCAGCTGATCTGTTCCTAACCGCTAAGGAAGCCCAATAATTGATTCGGGGGTCTAAACCGGTGGTATTCTCGGAGACCGGCTTCTTATCACCCGGGGACCGTTTGGTCTCTGTCTTCACTGATAATATTTGGACTTCTGAGCGGGCCCGGGAAGAACTGTTGGTGTTCTGAGTCACTGCCCGGCTGCCGGCTTCCGTAGTAAACAATGGTGTACAGTGGGGGCCTCGTTATCACCTTACAGCTCATCTTACAACTCAATAGTAAGGTCCAGCAGATCCCTCCCAACTGGTACCAGGGATAGTCTATCCACTGCTGACATTGATGGGTATTGTCCTATTTAGAATCTCCTTATTAATGATCTGACCATTTCCCACTGGAGGGGAATTACCCACTGTTCCCCATAGAACAGAACCAACAGCCGTCCCAAATTATCTGTGAAGGGATAACCGAAACCTGTAAGGCCCATTGCCTTTCATGGGCTGTGTTAGAATAGGCTCTGCAGTGAAGACTCGGAACACACATCACTGTCTTTGGATCTAATCCTTGAAAGCTAACTGCAGGAAGATACATTTTTCTTTTTACCACCACTTTGGGTTTTTGTCACGATTTGGTATTTCCATTTCTTGGTCTTTTGCAGAATACAACATTTTTTAAATATTTCTCTGCCTTGAAGATGGCTGCTGTGATAAAATTATTATTTAGAATTCTTTGTATTCCCAGAATCAGAGGAAAAACAACCATTTATCCGTGTTCTATACATGCTGAGTGAATATCATCGGCTAGAAAACCAATGATAGCCTGAACACTGGTGTCCGGATTCCGTGTCCTGTGTAAAAGTCTTGAAATCCAACTGTGCTTGACTGCTCTATTTCTAAGTTTTGAAGTTATTCGGCTCGCTTTGCTTTCTTTCCCATCCACATTCTTCCAAATAATTTAGGATCTGTAATAAAAGTGAATATCTAGAAGACGGTTATATAGATGAGGTTTTTTATGAAGGTGCTGGCTAACCTTCTAGAGATTCTTTAGATGTCATAAGATAATCATCTCAGGGGGCAACATTTCGTTTTAAGCACTAGTATTTGTTTTAAATCCCTTTTCTTTTTTGGATTTGTCTACTTTTCGTGTTATTACATGTTGTGAAATATTTATTTTTTTACTCTGAAACCTGGGTTTTGAAAGCCATTTAATATTAGGTTGAACCTATGCAGATTGAATTTATCACCTTGGCAGCTGTGGTCCTTCATTTCGGCGTTCTAATGAATATCTGCATAACTGCCATTTTTGTACAATTCTATACTGTTCTTAATAACATTCTACTGACCCTTATAGTAGACTTTGTGATCTGAGTATCCTATTTGCATCCGAGAAGTAATTCTACTTCTACTAATGAGAGATGAGTACCCAAGGGTCAACCACTGATGTGTCTGACTCACTGCTCTTGATTTGCCAGGAGAACTTTGCCTGGTCTGGCATGCTGAGCTGTGTTTTGAATGTGATGAGTGTATACTTTACAGTGCCAGCAGTGCGAGGGTGAGCTTCCATAAACAAGAAACTTCAGAACCATGAGAGGATCCGAATTCCTCCCGGGTTTGTACCTTACTGTTTCCTCTTGCAAAGGAGGAAATGGCAGCTCCACAATGAGCAATACAACAGGCTCAGGATGCGGGCAGCTGTTTGTGTCCTGTCCTGTTAAAATTGACCTCTGCGGTGACTGTCAAAAAGTACTCACTCAGGGGTTAACAAGAGGAAACATCAGTACAGTATATATCCAGTCTTAAAGGGTCCCAGAGCCTCAACATCGTGTGGATAAGAATCTGTAAGAAAGAAGATGACTGAGAAGTTGTCAGTTTTCTTTTAGTTGACGAGAATGAGCTAATTCAGGTATGCTTAAGGAATTTATTTGCAAACAATAGGCAAGAGTATTTCCATCTTTAAAGAATGCATATAATACTATATTCTTACTCTCAGTATTTAAAGGGAAAAGCTCAGACCAACACTGAATGAGAAGGCAGATCACCCTTGACATAGAAGAAATAATCTATCTCATGTCTCATTATGATGCAGGTGTTGGGAAATTTTACCTCACTATTAAATCAGAGAACCAGCAGACCAAGTTGCAATAAATGTGTTTGTACTAAACTATAGGCTACTGTTTTCAGTCTCATTGGACCTTACTCAAGCATAACATTTTAATTACTAAAACAGGGTTTTGTTTCATTTCCCAAAATTCCAACATTACATAGTTAATCACTGAATGTTGTTCACACCCACTAATGTCTCTGCCAATCCGTTACAGTCTAAATAGGCAACAAAGCACATGGCTGAGGTCAAGGTTGTGGTGACAATCACATAATAATCTTATTCATTCTTTACGTTACTCAGCATTGGATTTTACAGTTTATTTGTGTTTTTTGGAGGAGATGTTTCAGGTTATTGAATAACACATATGAGTTATTTCTCCTTTAAATATAAGAATGTTGATCAATTATTATTTTAACGTTCTTAAAAGTTTATTGATTTGTGTCAAGAAAAAATGTCCATCCCACTGCCTCACTTTATGGTCTCAGCACAAGCTGGCAATATAGTGTTTCATATTTTTAGTTTAAACGGAGAACAGCTAAGATAGTGATGATGAGTAAGTATTCTGCTTACCCACTATTATACATTGACCACATGAGTTGTGATTTACAGTTTTATATGCTGTAAGGTGCACTGCGTTTTTATAAATCTATATTTCCTTGGAGACTATTTCCCTTGTATCTATTTGTCTGAGGAGTGTGTTTATAATGAGAGATTGCAATAATGGCAGAAGCAACATGATTAAAGTATGCTAAGATTAAGGGCATTCCACCCCACAAACTAAAATTCAACCCATACTAGCCTCACTTTACTTAAAAAATCCTTACCATACATCCTGCTCCTTATGGTTCTCCTGCAATCCTGTCCAAAGTTCCAGGAAAGTGGAGTGTAAGTGGCTGTCTTCCTGGTCCAGACATTTCTTGCCTTCTGTCTCTCTCTCCCCAGGAGGGATGGTGACATGCGCGCAGGAGCTTTCATCCCCCTCCTTCCTCCCAATCCCGACTCTTTAAATATCTCCCCTAACTAAACCGTTATTTGTAAGGCATACCCTCTCACCCCAACCGCTAAGTTTAAAAGTGTAAAAAAACTTTCCAAACTGTAGTTACAGCTCCTGGCTGCAGCGTCTTCTCCATAGCATACTGTATACCTGTTCTGCAATTTAATTTGAAATACAGTAGTGTTTTTCTTATGTCACAAAAAAAATGGATGAAAGGTGTTTATCTATGCCACCGACACAACCAAATTCTGGGTTTTATTTTCAAGCTGATGCAGAGATGAATCAATAAAAAGGCATTCCATGAGAATTCTTTAAAAAATTCTGTATTGCCTCAATGCATTTTTTTTTATTTGCTTTAAAACAAGTAAAAGTATGCAGCCCTCCCCATACATTTATTTACTGATTTCAAGCCTCTCTCTGCCTCCAATTAGCCATACTGTGAAGGGGGCGTAACAATTCTGTCTGCCTCTAAATGTCACTCAAAGCTAGCATGTGAGAAAACACCACCCACCCATGATCAGCTTGATTATGTAGGCTGTATCCAAGCAATTTCAAGTTTGCTTGACTGGCAGAGGAGAGAGGTTGTAACAGACATTCCCACCAGCCAATTACAATTGTTATTTACAGAAAGGTATTTATTTCCATTCCATTTTTCCATCCATGCCCTTATTTTCGCACCGCTTATATTTTATATTTTTTAAATATTGATTGCCTGTCTCTTCCTTCCCTTATATTTTTTAATATACTATGCCTTCCTCCACTGTCCCCCTGGTCCCCCAGCCGCATGGTTTTTATTTTAGAAAGCCCCCCAAACTTTTACTTATCTCCCCTCTTTCCTTCGCCGCGCTGCCGGCCCTCTGCTGCGGGGAATGCAAGCAGAGGGGCGGGACCGGCAGTCGCGCCTGTGATTGGCTGAGCGGCAGCCAATCACGGACACACGGCTGCCGGTCATTCAGTGCAGCGGAGGAAAGAGGAGAGGTAAGTAAGAGTTTGGGAGCTTTCTAAAATCAAAAACCATGCGGTTGGGGCTGGGAGACCAGGGGGATTACATATTACAGGGGTTTTATGCTAGGGGGAGGGATAGTAGAACGGAGAGAGAGAGGAGGGGGAGGGAGAAGAGCTGCAGTACGCAGGGCAAAAATCTACCTGAGGCCAGGTAGCAGGCAGAGCCCTGCTAGCCTCCTGGTGGGCAGTTTTTGGGACTTGGGGGGGGGGGGCTAGGAGAACCCTATGGAGCGGGATGTGAGGTAAGGATTACACTACACTACATGATGGGGCCAGTAGTTGGGGGGGGGATTATAGTTTGGGGTGGACAGCCCTGGGCCATCTAGAAGGCGGGCTTTTAGCACTCATCTTTGTTGTGTGAATCTAAAGTAGGGCAGCACAGCTTAAAATTGTGAGAAGCCATTTCAGCTGCTGGAGTAGTGTGGACATGTATGGGGGTGATTTTTTTGGTATTGTCCTTTAAGCAAGATAAAGTGTGCTCTGTGTGTTCCTACCTTAGGTTTGGTGTACAATTTTAGAATTTATTCACTTTACTGCCCAATATTTTTTTTTTTTTTTAACTCGCTTTATTTTTGAATACAAAGGAAATGAACATAAAACATTGATTGAATACAGTGCTTACAGCGATAATAAATTACTGTGGATATGCAAACAGTGTACACTGTAATACAAAATACAATAAAGATAAACCTTTCTGTGGCTTGTGTTGGCTGTTTTGTTGCTTAGATTATTGCTAGTTGTTACTCCTGTATATTTTTTTTTTTTTTTTTTTTTATAGTTATCAAATTTCAGGTTGGGGGTGGTGGGTGGTTGGTTGTAGTGTAGTGTGTTGTGTCGTGTCGTGTCCCGAGCCTGCTGGATTCTAGGGGGACGGACAGGACTGCCCGGGAGCGTTAGTTTGCTGGTCTTGATGTAAGGGAAGATTCAAGCCATTGAGACCAGATCTTTTTAAATTTCTTCTCACAGTTTCTATGTTTGTAGATCAGGCTGTGGAAGGGCAGGATGTTATTGATTAGATCTATCCAGGTATTTATTTGAGGAGGATTTGGGGCCATCCACTTAAGGACTATGGTCTTTCTTGCCCAGAAGAGAGATTCTCTGACAAATGTTAATTGTGAGGGGTTTTCTATTTCGATCGTGTTTATTCCCAGTAAACAGAGTTTCGGATCCATAGGAACTGGCCAGGGGAGAAGATTGGTTAATAAGTGTGTGACTGCATACCAGAAATTTTGTACCTGTGTACAGTCCCAAATTAGATGCCAGAAATCTGCCGCTTGTTGGTTACATTTGGGGCATCTATCTGTTGTTGTAGGTGTTATCCTGTTTAGTTTTTTGGGGGTGAGGTAGGCCTGGTGGGTTATGTATAATTGAATTAGTTTATTGTTTGCCGAAGGGGCTGCCAAAGCATGTGCAGCTCCGATCTCATCCCAGTCCCCCCCATCCATATTGGAGATTGATTTATTCCATAGCTGTATTATCGACTCTCTCTGTTGGACGGAGTTCACAGCAATCAGCCTGGTGTAAATCCGTGAGGTGAGGCCTTGTAGGCCTTGAGTTTTGAGAATCCCGATGATGGGATGTTTAGTGAGTTGGAGTATTTTAGTGGGGAACTGTGTGTGGATACAGTGTCTCAGCTGTAAGTATCTATAGAAATATGAACGCGGTAGCTCATATTCAACTTTCAATTCTTCAAAACTCTTGATATGGGTTCCTGTTATGATTTGGTCAAATTGCTTTATTCCTCTTCCTTCCCAGTCACCTGCTGAGATAAATGCTGCGAGGTGTGGATAACTTTGGTTGTTCCATAAAGGGGTTTCGTTAGGTATACCTGAGAATTTTAGCAATTCATTTATTTCCTTCCAGATCCTGCTCATCTGGTTGTGTATACTGCCCAATATTTAATATACCGGGTGCACTTCCAAATTGAACACATCCATAGAAAATAGCAGCACTCGGGTCCTGCATTTAAACATAGCTTTTATTTATATATACATTATAAAAGATTGACGCGTTATGGGTCAGTTGAAACACGTCAATCTTTTATAAGGTAAGGAACATATAAATAAAAGCTATGTTTAAATGCAAAAAAAAAAAGAGTTTTGTTTCTTGATGTCATACATTATCTGTAATCAGGGTAAATTAATTAAGACATTTATAGAAAAAAAAACAGATTTCAATGCTATCCTGCAATATTTTCATGTCACTAGGTCCATCCCTAGGAGCCAATATTATAGAACAGCATGTATTGTTCAGGACGAGATATTGACACTAGACTCAGGAGGAGAGGATACCCTACTTCATTATTGGATGAAGAAAGGGAGAAAATTAGGGACCCCCATACTATGGTTGAACATATGAGTGGGAGGAGATGTTTCCAATAGAATTACATTTGCAACACAGTATACGGTGGCCAGTGAAAAAGTTGGCAGAATACTGCAGAAACATTGGCATATAAGGGATACATACCCACAAATACCTGAGTTTCCGTATAATCCTCTAATAGTCTATAAGAAACCTAAGAGTCTTAGGAATTGTCTCGTTCGAGCAGAAACACCTATTACTAAAAACATAACATTTTTGGGACAACCACAGAATGGTATGTTTCAGTGTAGGGACTGTGTTCAAAAACAGTGACCTTATTGACAAAACAGCATTGAACATCCAGATACAGGCAAGGTATATGCACAAAAAGGCCACTTATACATGTAACACGGACTTCATCAGATCATTTATTTGATGTATGCATACTACCTTGCCTGTACCTAAACACTTCCAAGAAGTGGGACCTACAGCTGACGATCTAAAATTCCTTGTTTTGGCACAGGTGGGCAGGATGCCCAGAGGAGGGGATCGGATAGTTAAATTGAGAAAACGTGAAGTTTTTTGAATACATAAGATTGATACATTGTGGCCTAGAGTCTTAAATAAAGATTAGGATCTATATGTGTATTTATAATGTACCTTTAAATTTATGCCTTTAAATTAAAGGACATGTAAACTGTGGCAAATCATTTTTTAACTAATAACACAGTAATTAGGATTAATTACCACCAATGTTAAATCTGCTTCTTCTCTGACCTTCCTATCCCTTGTTTTTTAGCTCTGGAAGTTACTTTTTAAAGTACAGCTAGTCAGTAAAGAACTGTCAATCACCCAGCCCCTCCCCCTGGCACACTACCAGGGAGATTCAATAAAAGATCTTATCGTTTTAAAATGGTGCTAATTTTGCCCCAACCAATCAGATCTTATTTAACATTTGAAAGCCAACATCTGATTGGTTGGGGCAAAATTAGCACCATTTTTAACGATAAGAACTTTTATTGAATAACCCTGTACATGTAGAAACTATCGATTCTATAAAAGTGAAGCTTATTTCTCTGTCACTGCATGGCTAATTGATTCAGCATTAAGACCAGAAATTTACAGCATCCAGTGCTGCTTACCTTTCAATAGCAAAGCAGTTTTACGTTCACTTTCACGATAACACAAAATCACTGGGTGAATGCTATTGGTTGAAGTGAGGCACAGATCATCTCCACTGCACATGCTCCACACTATCTGTGCCTCAGTTTAGGGAGGGGGTAGAGGAGACATGCATAGTAACTAGGAGTGAGCTGAACAGGACATGAGGAGATCTAGTGACAGGGAGCACTGAGAGCAACAAGGATCTAGTTCCTGAGAGCACTAAAAATATAGAAATGGATAAAGGTAAGTCATTTTTTCAGTTTAGTGTCCCTTTAAAGTTACCTGTTAGAATCACATGATGTTGTTTGGAGCACGTGAACAACTGATGTGGTCATGTGATGATTTGAAATGTGATAAAGTTGAACATGTGTTCATTGATTGTTTGTTCAGCTTGAAAAAGGAACTGGAGTGTTCCAAAATGTTGCTGTATGAGGAATACATGTTCATTTGACTGGATTATCGAATAAAAACTTTTTGATGCAAAGGAGTGGTAATATATAGCGGCACTCGGAGCTGCCCTTATACGAGAAATATATCAATAACTTGAGAGCAGGAGCACTCCTGGGACTTGTGATCAAAGCTTTATTATGCGAGTATCATATCGAAGCGTTTCGACCATGAACCAGGCCATTCACAGGATATATTTTTTTATATAATAATAATAAAAAATACACTGCAAGCTGTTACATCCTTATATTTTGGGCTAGATAAGGGAATTATTTCCTACTATACACAAGACACCTTATGACATAACTGAGCAACAATTATTGCCAATAACACAACTAAAGACAAGTTTCTGCAGAACAAGAGCATTTATTCTAGTAAAGGTGGGGGTAAAGACGTAGCCAAGATAAAAAAACAAAAAGTAGCTTGCCATAAACTATACAATATTGCTTTATACAACAAAATTTGATCAGAAAACTCACTAAAACATCAATCAGAGCAAAATATAAAAGATGTTAAAGGAATTGTTCACTCAAAAAGTGAACTATTCCTTTAATGTATTGATTGAAGACCAGGGGGTTAAGGAGATATGCCTCATCTCCCGTTCTTCAATCAATTCCCCAGGAGCGGTGCACAAAGTTAGCAGAAACTTACCTTACACGTGATCCGCAGCAGCGACTGGTCCCGACCACTTCCTGGTTTAGAGTTACTATAGCGCGCATACCAGATAATGCACACTATAGTTACCCTGAACAGGAAGCGGGCGGGAATTTCTACTGCTGCTGCAGGAGGATCGCGTGTAAGGTAAGTTTCTGCTATCTTCGTCCGTCGCTCCTGGGCAATTGATTTAAGAAAGGGAGGTGAGACATAACTACTATTTGAGTGAACTATTCCTTTAATAGAAATATCATCACTTTATATTTATAATGGGCGGGCAAAATGTTTTAGCGCTAAAAACAATATGTTAATTAAACCTACCAGGAGGTGGTGGAAAACCTGGAAACTGAGGGGGTGGGATCCCTGGTGGAAGAGTTGGAATGCCCATTGGTGGACGGTTCAAATGTGGTGGGTAAGACATTTTGTGCAATAGCAACCTAGAAAATAAAATAAAGTGTTATATTAATAATACAGAAATTGATGACAAAAAACACTTGCATGCAGTAATGTCCAAAAATCTATTTCACATTAAACAGATCGCTAAAATATTTAGGTTTAATCATCAACCTATATCTTCTGCAATACAGTGGCAACAGAAGTGTGCATCAGTTTCATTTACTTTGCAAAGAGACGGTAATTGAAAGCATTTTAGTGTGTATAGCAACAATGACCTAAAAACACATTAATTAATAATCAGCACATAAAATTTCTATTCTTTTAGGTAATTTGGGGCATAATGCTTTTACACATGGTTTGACATTTAGACCTAATTAATCTCCTGGCCCAATATTTCGGTCGATAAGGCTCAAATATTGTAGGAGCAACAAATGGCAAGAGTGGCACTCCAAATAACTTTTATTAATACAGACCACACAACATCTCCCAACGTTTCGGGGGGGGGGGGGGGGGTTTGTAAATGTGCCCTCTTCCTCAGGTGATGAGGATTATAGTACCATATTGTATATTGTATATATATTGTACCATATGACAAAATTATTTTTTCCAAAAAGTTAAGTTTGTAAATTCCAGTCGACTGCACTAGAATTCTAAAAGATCACTAGCCTTTATTTTTTACTCAAAAAAAAAAAAAATTTAAAGGGCATGTCCACCCTTTTTAACAACTTTCAGCCTCTAATAAAATACCCTCCCCCAGCCCCAACCGCCATAAAAATAATTTAAGAAAGTGACCAGATCTTTACTTACCTTCCCTCTCTCCTCCGACGCCCGGCCTTCTGCTTGCAAGACGCTGGGAGGCAGCCAATCACGGACGCGGCTGCCAGTTTCTCAGAATGCCGGCGGAGAGAGGGAAGTACAATTATGGGGACTTTCTTAAAATTATGTTTTTGCGGTTGGGGCTGGGGGAACCTATTCTATTACATGGGCAAGGGGTTTTATGGTAGGGGGAGGGATAGCAAAACGGGAGTGAGAGGGAGTGAGGGGGAGAAGGGCTGCAGTACGCATGCCAAACTTCTCCCGGAGGCCAGGTAAGAGGCAGAGTCCTATATGGACTCTGCTATCCTCCTGGTGGGCAGTTTTTGGGACTTGGGGGGGCGGAACTACAGGAGAACCTTATGGAGCTGGGATGTGAGGTAAGGATTTTAGTACACTACATGGTTGGGCCTTTAGTGGGGGGGATTATAGTTTTGGGGGTGGACATGCCCTTTAAAGTAAATAAAACTGCACCAAAGGCCTTCAACAGTTACTTAGGCATGGTAGACACCGACCAATAGGTAGTGTCAGGAGAAAATTAAAGGGAATGTACACTGTAGAAACAACTTTATCATAATAGATAGCTGTGGCTTTAAATATAAAGGTGAATTTTATTTGTCCTATTACCCTTCCATATCCTACCTTTAGTGCTTGAATCTTGCTGGCTTCCTCCTCCACTGTAATCAAGCTTTTAGTTGCAACATCCACTAGGTCTAAGAATGCTGCAGCCGTGTGATATATGCAACGTCAATACGCTTGAGACGTTGTGCATACATTGATGCTGTGCGCATCTCACGGCCACGGCATTACATTTAAAGACAGACAATATTCTAGACCCACCAATTTAGTGCTCCATTGGAGACTAATCTTTCAATCACACAATTTTACCAAAAAAAAAAAACAGCCTGGAGTGATTGGTAGAGTTAGACCCCTACATCTGTATATAACCCTTCCTTGTTTTTTTTAAGAGCGAAAAAAAAAAAAAGACTGGTTACACACCATCCAATAATTCGGGCCAACCAACCAGCATTTCAGTGTACCACCCGATGGACACAAAATATTGTTTTTTTTTTTATGAAAGCCACGATAGATATCTGAATTGGAGGATAACCACGTGAGATTCTCTTTGAACAGCACATTTGGCCCCCGAGAGCTGTTGTCAGTGGCTACTTTTGCGTGTTCGACAAGGATCTGTCCGACCACTTGCTAGTGACAAACAGTCGGAACTAAGAAATCCTACGGTGTGTACCCAGCTTAAGTTAACCTACCTAGATAAACCACACCAAAGTTTGACCCTGCTATCCATAAACAAAAAAGGTAATAAAGCCTAGAGTGCTAAGACTCGCACCAACCACAACATTCTTACAATTATGGTGGGTCACCTGTGCTTTACCCAAAAAACAAAAACTCTTGGGTAGCCTAACCGATTCAGGGCTTTAAAAATCCCCTCCTGTTGGAGGAATTTTATGAAGAACACAGATTAGAGAATTTAAATACAAGACAGAGGTAACGGAGGTTATACAGTTTCAATTGTGAATGTCATAGTTACTTCCCAAACAAATTCTTATAGTACAGAAACTTAAGGTAGGGGGGGTTGTCAGAGTGGCCCACAGCACCTGTGAGCGGATGGGGTTTAGGCACCAGCGAGTGGGCGGGGCCACATGGGGCTGTAAGGGAATGGGCCAAGGGGGGCCTGCAACTGGAGGGACCATGGGGTCCATGAGTGGGAGGGACCAGGGGGGCTGCAAAGGGGAGGAGACAGGGCAGATTGACTGACAGGTTTCAGAGCAGGAAGCGCAGGGGACCTGGTGATGCTGCCATAACACACAAAAATATAAATATCTTCAAAAATATACAATGAAAATAAATAGCAAAAACTCTCAGGAGAGCAATTCCTATAAATTTACCTAAAGTCATTTTTGGACCACAGTTTCTCTGTTGATCTTGCGGTCAGATTAACCAATTTTGCCTTTAAAAGGGAAGTTAAGTGCAAATACATGCATACTTTTCAGAAAAAAAGCGCAGTATTTTTTCATCCCAATGACCTAAATCTGCCAATTTAACATTTTGTCTGCAGGACCACTAGTACAGACCGTTATGGTCATGCCCTTGACCCAGTGCCTGGGTTGATTCAGTTGCTCAGTAGAGATCTGAGCATCTTTGACCCATCCAACAGCCAATCAGTAGAAATTACTGTTAGCAACATTAAATGGATGTGGTGCATCCTGGAAAGAAGGAGGACCGTTAGAACCTGAAATGGCAGCTCACTAATGCCAACAGCAGGGAACAGCAAAGGGTATGAAATAAACTGATTTTTCAAGGAAGGAGACTTTCTAATGTAAGGGCATTATTATTTTAAAGGGGAATTTCAGTGCAAATACATAATACTTTTCAGAAAAAAAAGCGCAGTATTTTTTCACCCCAATGACATTAATCTGCCAATTCAGCATTCTGTGTATAAATAACTGCAACTGAAATACTGACTTCCTGTTTGCAGGAACACTAGTATTCCTGGTCCTTCTAAACTCAGGCTTGGACAGGAAATATGTAAGCAATAAAACTCCTATTCCCCCTTACTTCTCCAGTCCTTTTCCGGTCCTCGCTTGGTGCAGGAAAGTATGCTGTCTCACCCCGTTTGTAGGGACGGGTGACCCTTTACTCTAATGGCCGGGCTGCTTTGATCCCATTCTGGGATTCCTACACAGCCTCTTCAATTATCCGCTCCAGCCATATTATTGGGTCTATTCGCGGTTGTTTCGGGGTGCCGGTACTTCCGTGTATGACGTCACTATACAGTACTCGTGACGTCATCGCACAAGCTTTGAAATTTGCGCGCCGATCTCCCTGTACCCTGCACAGTGTGGCTACCGGCTCACTCAATTCTGTGCATTCCTTGCTGACAGTTGCTGCTCCACTTGCCTTTTCTTTGAATTTTGGGTACTTTTCACTGGATCTACCAATATCAGTCACCATTTTTTGGTTTTGTATACTTAAGCTTTTTATTATAAGGTCATTATGAGCTCCAGAGGGCACCAATCTCTGTCTACATCCAGGTTTAGGGGGTAAGCATCTGTTCGTGAGTATGCCCTAATTTAAATGTGTGTTTGTCCTTAATGTTGTTCATTTTACATTTTCTAGGGATTCATCTCGCCATGAAAGTAAGGGGAAACAAAGAAAAATCTAGACGTTAATGCACTACCGGTTATAATCAAGACCGTTATGGTCTTGCCCTTAACCCAGCACCTGGGTTGATTCATTTGCTCAGTAGAGATATGAGCATCTTTGACCCATCTAACAGCCAATCAGTAGAAATTACCGTTAGGAACATTCCAAGGATGTGGTGCATCCTGGGAAAAAGGAGAACCGTTAGAGCCTGAAATGTCAGCTCACTAATGTCAACAGCAGGGAACAGCAAAGGGTATGAAATCAAGTGATTTTTCAAAATGGGGGAGAAGATGTAGAATAACTACGAATGGTATTACACAAACTAACAATTTAACAAATATTGATCATTTCCACTGAACTGACCATTTAATATGGATCAATTATTATATTTCAGCCAGTCCAATACCGAAAATGGTTTTGTTGGGTTAATTTTTTGCCAGGTATTGGACAATCATATTGCTCCACCTATGGCCACCATTACACAAACACTGCATACATTAAGTTTGATTTTATAATTTCAATCATCGTGTCAGATTGAACAATCAAGTGTCTACTGAAAATGAATCAATGGCAGAACCCACCTGAGACTTTATTTCCTGATGATCCCACATGTGCGCAGGTTTCTCCCACTGAACTAGAATTGGTTCTAAATTCGAAATCAATTATCACCATCCAATGGTCTAGGGCTAAATGACGTGTTTCCCTTCTAAAGGCGCCATTGGTTGAATCCGTCCCAATCCCCGTTGTGATATTATCACAACCCTAATAGTTCGACCAGGGATATCCCGGGCCGGAGGGCGAACAGGAACTCATCTTTTCTCAGTGGGAACATCCATTGGTTTTTAAGGGGTGAATAACCGGTCCCAACCCTAAAAACCCAGCTGCCTAGAATATATGGATTTACGTCTCCCCGCCCTTTATCCCGGTCCCACAGACAGACAACCACAAGGCCTTGAGTCACTTACCCGCCCAGCTGGGCAGCGGCCGCTTCTCTTTCTCGTTGCCTAGTAATTAACTTGCAACAAGTCCGGTCTAATCCCTGTTTGTTACAGATTGTAACTGTTCCTTGTTCTTCTTACGGGCGCTCAACTCCCACTAGGCCTCACTCACGCCGCAGCACCCGCTTGCAATACCCAGCATGCAACTAGGGAACAAAGGGGGCGGGGATACGACGCCGTGTAGGTAACTCGGAAGGGCGGGGCAATGCAAGCGACATTTTGAAGGCGGAAATAAATGGAAACTGTTCTAGCGAAGGGCAGGAAGCGGAAATAAGCTGTTAAGTGGCAGTGTTAGCGGAACTAGTTGTAGTGTGAGCTTACAACGAAAAGGGATGGGAAAGTTATCACTGTTCACATAACTAATTAAAGTGAATCGAATCAAACTGCTGGAGGTCGCCATCATTGTAGGGAAAGGGGCAATGTTTCATTTGAGCTTAATAGAATACTTTCCTTATTTCCCTTCACAAAAGTACAACGTGTATGTATTTTATTTCTTATATAGTGCTACATATTCCGCAGCGCTATACAATTATTTACTCAATTCACATCAGGCCCTGCCCCGAAGAGCTTACAAACTAATCACTTAATGTACACATGACACCTATCAGTATGTTATGAATGTGGGGGAAACTGGAGTGCCCGGAGGAAACCCACGGGGAGAAAATACAATCTCCTTGCAGATGCGTCTAAGGGTGGAATGGAACTCAGAACTTAAGTGCTGCAAAGCATCAGTGCCAACAACTGAGCCACCGTGCTGCCCACTTATTGGAATGGCACAGAGCTGTGCTATAATCAGGTTCAGTTCATTATCCTCCTCCCTGTAGCTCAGCACTAGGGATGTTCTAGAGTTTTAACCTAAAGCTGGTTTTGGGTCGATACTACCCGTTTCAGCACCATAAGTTTAGTCAGATGAAACTACTGCCAATCGAAACAACCGGTTATGTTGACGTGGAACAACCATTAGGACAACCTAAATTCCATAGATTTGTATGCCAGTTTTGTGAAAAGGGTGCATGTTTCACAGGTTTTACTGTTTCCAATGTGATCTGTGCAATAGTCCATTATTGGAGCGCATGTGATCCATAAAAAAATGGTGATTGCATGCGCTCTTTAAACGACGCAGAGCCTGCAATGTGGCCACCCACATTGACATGCACTGTGCTCTGATTCTCACAAAATCTTGTTAGTGTGGCTAGCCCTAAGTATTACAGATGTAAGGTAAAGGACTGACAGTCTGCTATGCAGCTAATGGGAAGACACACTTCTTTGCAGAGTGTGCTAGGTTAAGTACCCAGGGGTGAGGACTAGCAGGGAGATTCTATAAAAGTTCTTATTGTTAATATCTGCAAACAAGGAATGTTGCAAGTTACTGGTATTGATACATAAAGTACAGTTGATCCAGGGAAATTTCCGATTGCCACTTGGAGTCAGGAAGGAATTTTTTTTCCCCTTCATAAATTTGGTGGGGTTTTTTTTTGCCTTCTTCTGGATCAACAGTTCGGCAGGAAATAAGGATATTGCCAGATGGGTTGGACTGGATGGACATATGTCTTTATTCAACCTCAAATACTATACTATACTATACTAATATATAATTTAACATTTGAAAGCTAACATCCTATTGGTTGGGGCAAAATTAGCACCATTTTAAACTATAAGAACTTTTATTTAATAACCCTGTTAGTGTTTTAGGTCCTCCTGGGCACTATGTAGCTATGGAAGAAGAGGAGCAAGGGGGGGTTGAGCATAATTATTAATTATTATTAATTATTAAAAGAACCCTCACTCATTATTTTCTACATTAAGCCTAATTTAAGAAAAGCAGATCTATCCATCAAGTTAAAAAAAAAAAGTTAAAAAAAAAAAACAGAAGAATGTATTCATTGATATTCTTAAAAACGCCTATCTTTAAAATGCAATTAAAGTGAGAAGTTTTAACAGAAACTGCTGATTAAAGAAATGTGAAATTTAATTTCTCAAAATATTTTTATATATGAATTTATTTTAATTAATTGAGTGCAGGACATATTTAACATTTTGGACACACCTGGAGGAGTTTGTATGTTCTCGCCGTGTTTCTGTGGGTTTCCTCGGGGCATTCTGGTTCCCCCACAATCATAAAGACATACTGAAAGATTGTATGTGTCAAATAAATGTGGTTAGATTGCAATCTCTTTGGGGTAGGACCTGATGTAAATGAATACATGTAATTGTAAAGCGCTATAGAAGATGTTAGCGCTATATAAATCCAAAATAATAATCATTTTGGTAAACTAACTAATTTATTTCCTTATTATCACTGAGAGGCCTTTTTTTTTTACAATATTGTAAAAATGCAGAACAAAAGCCCTGTTCTGCCAGCACAGTTCCAGAGGTTTGCACCACTTAACAATTCACATAAACAAAGTGTTAAAATGATTAGTTCAGCAAAAATATAACACTTTCTTAATCAAATGTATAATTCTAATGGTGACAGGAGAGACGCAGGAGCACCAATGAATTGCGGTTTGGTAAGTACTGTGATTTTTGCTTGGGGCGATATAGACAGGAGCAAGTGCTCTATTAGAATGATACATTTGATTAAGTGTTATATTTTATGTGAACTAATGTTTGTATGGCACTGTAAGCTGCTATCAAAGTGTTACTTTTCTGCCCACTAAGGGAAGTGTTGACCCATAAGCCCATTGCACAAGTCTTGGAGGGCGTCCATTAATATGTCCCATCTACACCTCTTATAGTGTTGCAGAGTATGTAATGATGGATGGATATACAAGACTACTATTACCCATAAAGCTGGGTACACACAGTTCAGATGTATAGCAGATAACAGATTCCTTGGAACAGATCATCGGCTATGAAATTGGATAGCTTGTCGCTATCAGACTCCTTTGGGGCGAAATACATTTTTGGGTGCGGCCGAGAGATTTGGTTTCTCTTACCGGTAATGTATGTCCCCAGCTTATATATGGCTGGCTGTGACCAATAAATATATTGGTCAGCTGTGACCAAAAATTTCTATAGGTCACAGCCAGTACCCTATACTGGATCATAGGGAGCTCTGTGTGGCCACTAGAACTTTCTTCCAGATCTAAAGTGTATTTCTAGATTTGTAAATGAGAAACAGGGACTTGTGGGTAGTTTCCATGTTAGCTCTCAGGAAAGCTATACCTATTAAAAGGTACATTCCTCAAGCTAAATGCCAATCCAGAGAGCCTACACAACATGTCACTTTTGGCTTTATTGAGCTATCATCAGTATAGTGCAGACCTCTGGTTCTTCCAACTTAAAGCGCCTATAGACAGATGTCAATAATAAATGAATAAAATAGGAAGAGAATAAGATATTACACTCCCCTTCAGAATATGCAAATAAGGACAGATTTGTAGTAAATGGCAACATGATCTGCAATGTGTGTACCCAGCTTTTCATTGTGTCCCCAAGACACAACTATCACTACTTTCTAGTACAAATACAATATAATACAAGCCAAGGTTTAAGCTGGGTACACACAGTAACGATAAAGGCCCGATACCGTCGGATCTGACGGTATTGGGGCTTTATCGTTACTGTGCGTATCTTAGTTTGGCGAACGAGCAGGTCGGCCGAACGCTCGTTCGGGAAAGACTGAAAATTTCCATCAGTCACACTTGTCTCCCTATAGAGGAGTCTGCCGCAGCCGAGGGAAACACACAGTCCTGAGTGTTCTCCCTATGATGTGCATAGGGAGAACATTCGGGACTGTGTGTATGCAGATCTTTTGAAAGATGACATACAGGATCTTGCAGGTCTGTCATCTTTCACTGACCTGTACTGTTTGTACCCAGCTTACTAGTGATCGCTGGGCGGCCCAAACGATCACCCTTGGCGTCTTTTTAATATCTGACTCGCGCAATGGATGACGGGAGTTGGAGTCTCTCCGTTCTTCGTCCGCTAAGAAAGGGCGAGCATTTTGAACTACATATCCCAGATTGCCTTAAACACGCCCCCGCTAATACGTCAGCATTGCGTAGTGGTGTCTCGGTAAATAAGCCCCGAAGTTCAGTCGATCAGCTGATCTGTCCTAACCGCTAAGGAAGCCCAAATAATTGATTCGGGGGTCTAAACCGGTGGTATTCTCGGAGACCGGCTTCTTATCACCCGGGGACCGTTTGGTCTCTGTCTTCACTGATAATAGTTGGACTTCTGAGCGGGGGCCGGGAAGAACTGTTGGTGTTCTGAGTCACTGCCGGCTGCCGGCTTCCGTAGTAAACAATAGGTGTCTACAGTGGGGCCTCGTTATCAACCTTACAGCTCATCTTACAACCTCAATAGTAAGGTCCAGCAGGATCCCTCCCAACTGGTACCAGGGATAGTCTATCCACTGCTGACATTGATGGGTATTGTCCTATTTAGAATCTCCTTATTAATGATCTGAACATTTCCCACTGGAGGGGAATTACCCACTGTTACCCCATAGAAACAGAACCAACAGCCGATTCCCAAATTATCTGTGAAGGGATAAACCGAAACCTGTAAGGCCCATTGCCTTTCATGGGCTTGTCTAGAATAAGGCTCTGCAGTGAAGACTCGGAACACCATCACTGTCTTTGGATCTAATTCCTTGAAAGCTAACTGCAGGAAGATACATTTTTCTTTTTACCACCACTTTGGGTTTTGTCACGATTTGGTATTTCCATTTCTTGGTCTTTTGCAGAATACAACATTTTTTAAATATTTCTCTGCCTTGGAAGATGCTGCTGTGATGAAAATTATTATTTAGAATTCTTTGTATTCCCAGAATCAAGAGGAAAAACAACCATTTATCCGTGTTCTATACATGGACTGAGTGAATATCATCGGCTAGAAAACCAATGATAGCCTGAAACACTGGTGTCCGGATTCCGTGTCCTGTGTAAAAGTCTTGAAATCCAACTGTGCTTGACTGCTCTATTTCTAAGTTTTATGAAGTATATTCTGCTCGCTTTGCTTTCTTTTCCCATCCAACATTCTTCCAAATAATTTAGGATCTGTACTAAAAAGTGAATATCTAGAAGACGGTTATATAGATGAGGTTTTTTTATGAAGGTGCTGGCTAACCTTCTAGAGATTCTTTAGATGTCATAAGATAATCATCTCAGGTGGCAACAATTATCGTTTTAAGCACTAGTAATTTGTTTTAAATCCCTTTTCTTTTTGGATTTGTCTACTTTTCGTGTTATTAACATTGTGTGAAATATTTATTTTTTTTACTCTGAAACCTGGAGTTTTGAAAGCCAAATTTAATATTAGGTGAACCTATGCAGATTGAATTTATCACCTTTGGCAGCTGTGGTCCTTCATTTCTGCATGTCTTAATGAATATTCTGCATAAAGCTGTCCATTTTTGTACAATGCTATACTGTTCTTAATAACATTCTACTTGACCCTTATAGTAGACTTTGGTGATCTGAGTATCCTTATTTGCATCCGAGAAGTAATTCTACTTCTACTAATGAGAGATGAGTACCCAAGGGTCAACCACTGATAAGTGTCTGATCACTGCTCTGATGTGCCAGGAGAACTTTGCCTGTGCTGGCAATGCTGAGGCTGTGTTTGAATGTGATGAGTGTAATACTTTACAGTGCCAGCAGTGCGAGGGTGAGCTTCATAAACAAGAAAGACTTCAGAACCATGAGAGGATCCGAATTCCTCCCGGGTTTGTACCTTACTGTTCCTCTTGCAAAGGAGGAAATGGCAGCTCCACAATGAGCAATACAACAGGCTCCAGGATGCGGGCAGCTGTTAGGTGTCTGTCCTGTAAAATTGACCTCTGCGGTGACTGTCAAAAACGTACTCACTCAGGGGGTAACAAGAGGAAACATCAGTTTACAGTATATCCAGTCTTAAAGGGTCCAGAGCCTCAACATAGTGTGGATAAAGAATCTGTAAGAAAGAAGATGACTGAGAATGTTGTCAGTTTTCTTTTAGTTGACGAGAATGAGCTAATTCAGGTATGCTTAAGGAATTTATTTGCAAACAAATATGCAAGAGTATTTCCATCTTTAAAGAATGCATATAATACTATATTTCTTACTCCAGTGATTTAAAGGGAAAAGCCTCAGAACAACCCTGAATGAGAAGGCAGATCACCTTGACATAGAAGAAATAATCTATCTCATGTCTCATTATGATGCAGGTGTTGGGAAATTTTACCTCACTATTAAATCAGAGAACCAGGCAGACCAAGTTGCAATAAATGTGTTTGTACTAAACTATAGGCTACATGTTTCAGTCTCATTGGACCTTACTCAAGCATAACATTTTAAATTACTAAAACAGGGTTTGTGTTCTATTTCCCAAAATTCCAACATTACATAGTTTAATCACTGAATGTTGTTCACACCCACTAATAGTCTCTAGCCAATCCTGTTACAGTCTAAATTAGGCAACAAAGCACATGGCTGAGGTCAAGAGGTGTGTGTACATACACATAATAATCTTATTCATTCATTTACGTCAATCCTATTGGGATTTTACAGTTTATTGATTGTTTTTGGAGGAGATGTTTTCAGGTTATTGAATAACACATATGAGGTTATTTCTCCTTTAAATATAAGAAATGTTGATCTAAATATTATTTTACCGTTCTTAAAAGTTTATTGATTTGTGTACAAGAAAAAATGTCCATCCCACTGCCTCACTTTATGGTCTCAGCACAAGCTGGCAATATAGTGTTTCATAATTTTTTAGTTTAACGGAGAACAGCTAAAGATAGTGATGATGAGTAAGTAATTCTGCTTACCCACTATTTATACATTGACCACATGAGTTGATGATTTACAGTTTTATTATGCTGTAAGGTGCACTGCGTTTTTATAAATCTATATTTCCCTTGGAGACTAAGTTCCCTTGTATACTTATTTGTCTGAGGAGTGTGTTTTATAATGATGAGATTGCAATAATGGCAGAAGCAACATGATATAAAGTATGCTAAGATTAAAGGGCATGTCCACCCCACAAACTAAAATTCAACCCCATACTAGCCTCACTTTACTTAAAAAAATCCTTACCATACAATCCTGCTCCTTATGGTTCTCCTGCAATCCATGTCCAAAGTCCAGGAAAGTGGAGTGTAGTGGCTGTCTTCCTGTCCAGACATTTCTGCCTTCTGTCTCTCCTCCAGGAGGGATGGTGACATGCGCGCAGGAGCCTTTTCATCCCCCTCCTTCCCTCCCAATCCCGCTCTTTAAATATCTCCCCTAACTTAAAACCAGTTATTTGTAAGGCATACCCTCTCACCCCAACCGCTAAGTTAAAAGTGTAAAAAAACTTTTCCAAACTGTAGTTACAGCTCCTGGCTGCCAGCGTCTTCTCCATTGCTGGCAGCCACGGCTGTGATTGGCTGCCGGTCCGGCCCCCTGCTAGAAGATGCAGTGGCCAGAGCGACGCTGGAACCAGGAGTTGTAGGTAGAGATAGGAATCGATTTTTGCTCTTTTAACTTAGCGCTTGGGGGTGGGCGGGTATGCCCTATGATATAAATAAATGTTACTATAGAGGGGGGGAGATGCCCTTTAAGATCCTATATTCATATCAGTATTTACCACGATCTTATTGAAAAAATGTTAATTCACATTTCCATTTGCCTGAACTTACAGGTAAAGGATGAAGAGGAATTTTTGAAGAAATTGAACTGCAAACCAGATGATCTCTTAAAGGTTATTTCAGTTTTTGGAAACACAGGAGATGGCAAATCACACACTTTAAATCACACTTTCTTTTATGGAAGGGAAGTATTTAAGACTTCTCCTGCCCAGGAATCCTGCACAATTGGAGTATGGGCAGCACTGGACCCAGTACATAAGGTTGTTGTAATCGACACAGAAGGATTGCTTGGTGCCACAGTTAATCTTAGTAAAAGAACACGTTTACTGCTTAAAGTATTAGCCATTTCAGATATAGTTATCTACAGAACTCATGCTGATCGACTGCACAATGACTTGTTTAAGTTCCTTGGTGATGCATCTGAAGCTTACTTGAAACACTTCACGAAGGAATTGAAAGCCACCACTGCAAGATGTGGGTTAGATGTTCCCCTGTCAACACTAGGTCCTGGTGTTGTCATCTTCCACGAGACAGTGCATACAAAGCTGTTGGGGTCAGGTAAGAAACCAGTACAGAAACATTTGTTTATTCTGGGCTTTCCTTTAGATGCAAAAAAACAATTTTAAAGGGAAACACCTCATTTGCATCCGCAACACTGTTTTTGTAAAAGCGCCTAGTTAAAGGTGTCTCTCTCTGAAGACCAACTAGAGTAACAATTCAGTTTTGTAAGTCTTAGTGGCTCACATCCAACATCAAGTACAAATAGCGGAGGCAGGCTACCAATATCCAGATTAAAATGTTACAAATATTTTTCTACAAGTTTAAAAACAAGAATGTAAACTGACTACAGACACATAGCAATCAAATATAAACTTTCTATTGGGTTTCTGCAATTAAATAACATCTGATTACTACAAAGCAAACTCTTAAACCTTTTATTCTGTTGTCCCCTTAGACCAAATCTAACATTAGATAATGAGTTTCAGCAATGCCTCTCTTTGTATGTTCATATGAAATTATTTAACCATACTGACTTCCATTTTGTCTCTCTGGTTTATTAGCCAGTGCAGTGGTGAGAGGTTTTGCTAGTGATAGTTTGAGACCGGTGACCAACACTCGGGAGATTTACTAAGGGCCGCAAATGCTTTTTCCTTCACACTGCAGCCTGGATTTAATGTCATGTTTGCAGTTTGGGTAAATTTCATAGTGACCTTAACCCTTGCATGAGTTTAATGGCAACTCATGTTGTTTTGCAGCAAATGGGATTGTAAATTGCTTGCAAAGCCTGCATCAAAAAAGAGAAGCAGCTGTGGCTTTAACTATATAAACTATATAAACTATATAAACGATTAATTTGTTCTATAGTATATACATTGCCCCATCAACGTCTGTGATGAGCATGTACACCATAGCACAAAAGGAAAATACAAATTAATAGGGCAAATCCACTCCTCAAATTAAAAGTTGTTTTGTAGGTAAATCACCACTGACAAACAACAAAACTGCAAATGTTCAAAGCTGAGAGGTGTAAGGCTAAACTGAAATATTGCCTGGTGTTCTGTTACCTCTCTTTCTGCTTCCTGGTTCTTCTGGCTAGCCGCTGAAAGTTGTGGATGTGACAGTTGACAATTAAAGGGCATGTCCACCCCAAAATTTAACTTTTGATATGTGGTAGGGCATGCTCCCCCAGCCCCAACCGCATTAATATAATTGTTAGAAAGTCCCCCGATTCTTACTTACCTGCCCTCTCTCCCCTGCTGCAGTGTTCAGGCCCTCTGCTTGCATGGAATTGAAAGCAGGGGGCGGGACCGGCAGCCGCGTCTGTGATTGGCTGAGAGGCAGGGAGGGCTGCACTGAGCATGCCTCAACTTTGATGAGGTTGAGGAAGTCTCAGGCACAGCATGAGTCACACACTGCTCCTACACAGCAGTTTCCTGGACTTTGGAGGGGCACAGCAGGGGAACTATTTTGAGCAGGAATGTAAGGTAAGGATTGTTTTAAACTACTTGATGTGGCCAGCAAGGGGTTAAATTTTAGTTTTGGGGGTGGACATGCCCTTTAATGACTGAATGCTATTTCCGTCTGAGCATGTGTAAGCTTGTATAAGAGCTTAGACACCGAGACCTTTTGAGAGGCATAGGGAAGGGGGAGGCTGCATAACAGGTCAGCTCCTACTTCTGTCCGCTTTCTATCATAGTTTTGTATTTATTTTCTAAATTAAATTTAGGCAATTCACAATTTAAAAAGCATTTGCTGTTACTCCTCTTCTTCCCAAGCTCATTTGTTGTTGTATCATCAGTTAATTGATTGGTTGTGACCTTTATGGTGAAAAATAATAGAAATTAAAATCTAGCTGCATATTTTAATGATGAGTTACTTACATGATTCGGTACTTACAATATTCAGATTATACAGAGGCATATTAAATGCATTGCTCAGCCTTGTAAATACTTTGTATTTCTCGCTCTACCTTTTTTAGGTAGCCAGTCCCACATCAATTGAAACCCCTATATAGAGTTCCCTGGTGAAATTTTTTTTATACATGTCAAGATTTGTCCAGCCCTGATAATTATATATACCACTTTAAACGAGAAGGCAGCACATTGCCATCTTGAGCAAGTTACTCAACCTAAGTTATTCTAGCTAGAGAACATTTTCTTTTACTACATCTCAAAAATATTGTAACTATCTGTTTTTTTTTCTATATCTTTGCATGCAGAATATAAATAATTAAAGGGCATATCTGCGGTAAAATCTATATTTACCTGCAGGACCCTCCAAAATCTTTAGATTGTTATACTTCAATACCTCCCGACAGTCCCTGAAACTCTTTCTACCTCCCAAACTCTGCCGGGTTCTTCCCCTGGTGCCGGCTTCCTGGTTGCAGCCATCCGTCACCGATGTGATGGTGACATCACAGCCAATGACAGTTGCATAATTTCGCACCTTACAGAGCTCATTAAGCTTGCAGATGAGGTAAGAACTGGGAGACCAGTGCCAGCAGAGACCAGAAAGAAAAGGTGAGCAAGGATAACAATCTTAGGGTTCAGGGGGTTCATGAAGCTTAGTAGATTTTATTGGTGGGGGGGACATGCCTCTTAAATACATGAGGACACCTGATTAAATTTCACTTTATTGGAGAGAAAATAGTGTTAGGACGTGGGTTTTGTATCAAAAATAAAACAATGTCTTTCACTCAGTCGTTGGCGTTTGGTGCAGGTTCAGTTTAATAGGAAAAGCAAAATATAAGAAAAGAAACAGCAATTCACACTATGGACAGTGTGTAAACTCCCAAACACAACAGGGTTTGTTTCAAACTGCAGTCAGACTGATCGCTCTGACTTCAGGAGTCTCTGAATAATCACTTGCACTAACTTTTACAGCTGGGGTGGATTTCCCAGCACCCTTAGCTTTTAAAGACACATAACATAAATAACAAAATACAGATAGTTCTTATCTATAAATAAACATTTCTGTACATCACATGTATAAAAGAGATTGTACAATGTTTGTAAGATCAATCAAGACTGTTACAACAGAATATAGTATAAAGTAATAAAACATCTTAAACACTCCTGCTGCAGGTTTTACAAATAACCAATTACACTCAGACTATGCAATCAGATTCCACCCTGTTACTTTACACAGCATAACAGCAGACAGGTATTCTTAATGCTCTATGGCTACTTGTTTTATTCAACCATATCATAGGGGTAGGAAAGTCTAGTCACCTTGTCTGTAGGAAAAACAGTAAATAGATAAAGAGGTTCGCTGGCCAGCAATAGAGGAAAGACAGAGGACACACAGATCACATAAACAGACAAGATCACTATCCACTCCTAACAAATAGAGAAAACAAAATAAATGATTTATGAAATTAGCCAGTGAGTACAAGGGGTTGGCTCCCATAATCCATTTGTATTGGTGGAAATCTGTTCACTTTACTGGAAGCTGCAGCCTTGTCCCCTAGAAGCTGCCATACAATCATGTTAAAGCTTCGAGATCCTGCCTCACAGAACAGGGATTTAAGCATAGTTTTTCGTAAACTAATTTTAACACTCCCGTCCCCGACAAATACACATTCATTTGCTTTTAATAGAAACAATGGATGTAAGAAACTCAATATTAACATTTTAGTAAAAAAGAAATGTAAGTCTGTGGAATCAAGCCTGCAACCTCATGTGCTCTGCCTTGCTAAAAGCAGAGCGAGCACTAAACCACTATCCCACCAGAATTAATAGAATTGCAGTGGTGTAATGGGGCAAAGAGGTAGGATTGATAATTCCTACCTCCAAACATCCAACATGAAGAAAACTTCTGCCAGGCTTCCGCTATCCCACCAGGGCTAATTAATAGAATTGCAGTACATTTGGAAACTTTTCCTAGGACCATAATGGAAAAAAATGGCAGTAAAATAATCTATTTGGTATTTGTTTATGGTAGGCTGTTCTTTGCACTGCTCATGCTGGCTGGAAAATAAATTGCAATGGCTTTAGAAAATAATATGCCCATAGAGACCATGAATAATGAGGTCAGGGGGCATGGTGAAAAGGGGCTCTTACTCAGTGAAGACCAAATGGGCTGTGAGTTTTGCTGGCAACATTGACTCCTTTTTAGTTACAAACTTCTTATATGTACGTTAATGCAATTTACTAGAGCAGTATCTAATGTTCACATTAGGATTGAAAAAAAAGTTGAGTTCTCCTTTAATACAGTAAGACATTAACCTGGTAGATGAAACCAAACGTGCAGGTGCTCCTCAAAGTAATTTTGAGGTAGGAATAATCAGTCTTATCTTGCTGCCCCATTCAATTTTTTACAGTGTAATTGTCTTTTAAATTAAATTTAAAGGGCAAGTCCAGCCCTAAAATGAAAACTTACAGATAAATCACACCCCCCCCCAAAACCCTAAACGGTAATAGTTTGAAATGTGAAATATATAAGTCTAACCTGAAATCCTGCACCATGTCCTGTTTCCCCTGTTTCTGCTTCCTGATTCTGTCAGTTATGGATTTGACAGTTGACATCACAGCCAATGACTGAATGTTAATCCCCTATCTGCCTCTTCTGAGCATGCCCAGGCTCAGTACAGGTTTCTAAATTGCTCAGTTTCCATGAGGCATTCAGAATCATAGCAGGCATACAGTAATGAATTCATAGGACAAAGTATGATATATCAACATATTTTAAAGAGGCCATTCTTTCTAAAAGATGTTCTTATGAGGGTGGAGTTGTCCTTTAAAATATGATCCAATGTTTTGGGGAGGACACCTTCTTAAGGTGTCAAAACATTTTGGGGGCATATGCCCAATAGACCTGAATAGGGATTTTCACCAGCAGCAAAGTACCAATGGGAAACAGAGGACATCAATGATTGGATTGGTTTTAAGGTATTTGTTGGCATTTAAAATGGGGAAATGTAGCAGATAAGGCCATAACATGGGAAATTACCTCAATTTAAATCAATATTAGACTTTTTTCCTTTAGACTTTTAAGTTTAAAGGACAACTCCACCCCCATAAGAACATCTTTTAGAAAGAATGACCCTTTTAAAAAATATGTTGAAATATCATACTTTGTCCTATGAATTCATTACTGTATGCCTGCTATGCTTCTGGATTCCTCATGGAAACTGAGCAATTTAGAAACCGGTACTGAGCCTGGGCATGCTTAAAAGAGGCAGACGGGATAAACATTGTCATTAGCTATGATTTCAACTGTCAAAAAAAAAGAAAATAGAAGAGGAAGTTGGCTGCTCCGGAACACGGGACACAAGATCTTTTTTTTTTTTACATGATCACAACGAACTTTATTGTAACAATTAATTAAAAATTCACAAATGTGCAAGAACCATAACCACAGCAGGGGAGCCACATTCAGCTAGTCTGACGCGCTTCACTGCGAAACCACCGCTTCATCAGAGACCAGAAGTAAAGAGAGAAATATATTTTTAAGTAATGTATTTAAAGGATGAAGGGGAAGGATCTCATTCATTCAGGCCATGGTATCTGTGTTGTATAGTTAGTAGTAAAGAATTTGATCATGTTAACCATTGATGAAAGCCTATCAAAAATGTCTTTGTATTCAGTTAGATCAACTGGATATGAAGTTTAGTTAGTATTTTTTCTAGTCATCTGACTGGTTTCTCAATTTAGAATGACTTGTATAAGAATCTTTGGTAAGAAATATTCTATAATGTGGGTACAACGTAACATACAAGCAGGGCCGGCCTTTGACATGGGCAACCTGGTTGTATTACCAGGGGGTGCCAGCGGGAAATCTTAGGTCACCGACCTGTAGGTCAAAGTTTTGCCTCAGTGCCACAGTCCCCCAGTTACGGTCCTGCAGATCAAATATATGTATCGGCACCACCCCACATACAAAGCCCCAACACATGTAAGCCTTACTTAAGATGACTGTATGCTTTACTGTTCTGCCTGTACATTTAGTGCTGTTATGATGGACACACAATATATACAAGCACATACTGTAGATACTGAAAGACAGTAAGCACAGGTGGCGGACTTGATTTAAAGAAGGCCAAGGCAAGCAACATTCAGCAGCATACTGTGTGTGTGTCCAGTGGGGTGTTTTGGAGAAGGTGCTAGGTGCCAGTAACAAATCTTGCACAGGAGGCTATTTATCTTAAGGCCAGCCCTGCATACAAGTACCTAGCCAGCATCTCGGCGCCCTTAGTTTGTAGCTTAATGCATCACATCCAGGATATCACAGACAAGATCCAAGAGATAGTACTAGGCACAGAGAAACAATGGTGTCCCTCATGTGACATCCCTCTTCAAAGGTAAACCCATCACAGAGGCTATTTAAATGGTGAGAAAATGTCTTTTGAACAACCGTTTTGCCAACAAAACAAAACTGGAAGTAGTTGTTTTGTCTGCAGCTAACCTACTACTACAAAATTATAAGATAATTAAAAGTTACCTTGGAGTTCCATTCCCTCAACCTCGTGCTTTTCTATGGTCATGGATTCCTCTGTGACTTCTATTATCCTTATAATTTACAGTAGGTGTGCATTATTCACTATATACTATACTAAGTAGGTTGGAATAAACATATTTCTTTATTCAACCTTAAATACTATACTATACTAATAATAAGCCATTTATTCTGAATTTAGAAAGCCTGACTATTTCAACATCTTCAAGAACTAGACTTCCAGTTGCTAAATCTGAATACCACCACAAGTTAAAGGGGCACTTAATTGGGCAAAAGTAGTATAATTTGTATGGAGGTTAAAGACACTTTTTTTTTTGCCTTTAAAGGGTTTTTATATGTTATACATATTGATCCCCCAGCCCCAACCGCCGTAATAAAATTCTTAGAAAGTGCCCGATATGTACTTACCTTCCCTCTATCCTCCACCGCACTCTCCAGTCCCTCTGCTTGCACAGAAATGCAAGCAGGGGGTGGGACCGGCAGCCGCGTCCCTGATTGGCTGAGAGGCAGCCAATCAGGACGCGGCTGCTGGCTGCTCAGAACGCCGGAGGATGGAGGGAAGGTAAGTAACTATTAGGGCACTTTCTTTGAAATCTCTTACGGCGGTTGGGGCTGGGGGATCAATATATATAATATATCATGGGGAATTTACACGAGAGGGAGGGAGAAGAAAACAGGAGAGGGAGGACTCTCCTGCGCATGCCTCAACCTTGTCGAGGTTGAGGCAGAGACAAGCGCAGGATGAGTCACTGGGAGCTTCTACACTACAATTTTCCTGGCTTTGGAGGGGCACAGCATGGCAACCATAAGGAGCTGGGATGTAAGGTAAGGATTTTTCTACACTACAGAGTGGGGCCAGTATGGGGTTAAATTTGAGTTTTGGGGGTGGACATGCCCTTTAATTCCTGCTAAATAAGCTCCATCACAGTGTAGTAGGTACAGTAAGTTCTGTATATAAACCTAGTCTCAGCAATCACCTTAAGCAGCTTCAGGGTTAATATTGATACAATTTTGATTAGTAATGGTGCTGTCAATCACAGGGCAGACTGGATACATTTAAAACATACAAATGATGCTTCTAACTCACTGCACTGAGCAGACAGGAAGGGGGGATTCCAGGCAACAGGAATCCCCCCCCCCTAAACATGCCCCTGGACATTATACAGAAGTAATCCCATTTGGGTGTGGTTAAGGAGCTTTGATTAATGTGCAGGATTCCTGCAATATTGGTTTGCTGAATTGCCTTTACCTAATTTGTATTTTAAACACTCCTCCACCATTCTGTCAGTCTGCCTAGTAAATGGTATTTCAACAGCTTCTCTCTGTCCTGAGCAGCTGCTGATTAATGCACATAGCACTGATTAATGCACATAATTGATTAATGCACATAGCAGGGATGTCCAAACTGTGGACCTACTGAAGGGCAGCTGGTCTGACATCCCTGGCATATAGTATCTTTTTAATCACTCTTGACACCTTTAGTTGTTAAGTTTGACAAAAATATTTACATTGGTTTTCTTGCTGTTAAGAACCCTAGTTTATATGAGGCTATTTGCGTATTACAGAGAAGGCCACTGAAATACCAGAGAAGGTGATTCAAGACCGGTTTCGCAGACTGGGAAGATTCCCAGAAGCATTCAGCTCAATTCACTACAAGGGAACTCGAACTTACAACCCACCAACAGACTTCTCAGGGCTACGGCATGTAATTGAGCAGCAACTGGAAAACAATACCACACGTTCGTCTCGTCACCCTGGTGTCATATACAAAGCTCTAAAGGTAAGTGAAATAAGAACACAGTATACACTACACCATATATGACAGTTGGTCAATTATATCTTGTCTGTGCTTTAAAGCATGTTCAAATGCGCCTTAAAAATTACGGGAGTAGAATTATGTTGGAATCAGGTCTATTTTCAGTGTGTGTGAGTACAATGTCTCAGCAATTCAAATAGGCAAACACTGTTGGCGCACTCCGGAAAGAAGAAGTCCGATCAGGATACATAAACACAGACAGGGAGATTCAATAAAAGTTCTTATCGTTTAAAACGGTGCTAATTTTGTCCCAACCAATCAGATCTTATTTAACATCTGAAAGCTAACATCTAATTGGTTGGGGCAAAATGAACACCATTTTAAATTATAAGATCTTTTATTGAATCTCCCTGATAATCTTTATTTAATCCAGTATACTCAAAGGAGTTATACACACACAATGTCTAGCTGATCATCCTGTGGGAGGATTGATTATAATACATAAATAAATTACAAGTAGACTTGTTCCTTAAATTGTAGAGCAGTGCTTATGTTTTGAGTTAAGACAATTTTTATACTATTTTTATGCTAATCCTTTAGTATTAGTGATACTTGCTTGGCTACCCTAATTAAATGCTCCCATCTTCATAGAAGTGAACTGTACATCACAGGGGAACAATTTGTATATTGTAAGTCCTGCCTCAAGGACATATAGACTGTGCTAAATCCATTTCAAACTAATCACACAGTAATGAGGATTAATTGCCATAAATCTTAAATCTGATTTTTTTTCTTCTTCTCTGGTGCTTTTCCCTTTTATTTTTTTAGCTTCTGTATCCTTTCTATAAAAGCATGGCTTATTCCTATGCCACTGCATGGCTAATTTTCTAATCAGCATTTAGAAAATACAGTTTCACATTAACTATAACACAAAATCACAGGGTGAATGCTACTGGTTTTAAATTACTGTTTTAAGACACAGTTCATCTCCACTGCACATGCTCCTCACTCTAGCTGAGTCTTAGTTTCTGGGAAGGGGCTGTGCACAAAGAAAAGGGAGATGCATACGAACTAGGAGTGAGCTGGACAGGAAAGGAGGAGATATGGTGAACGGGAGCACTGGGAGTAAAAAGGATCACGTTCCTGGCAGGTCTTAAAATACAGAAAAGGATAAAGGCAAGTCATCTTTTTCACATTCAGTAAAAAAAAGTCTGTATACAAGCGACCTTTATTTTTAAAGGAACACTAAACAAGTAAAAACCTATAAAAATAAGTATATGCCATCCATTTCTATTATTCACAGGGAGGTGACAACGCTTATTCTTACCTCCCTGTGAATAATACAATGCCAGGGGGACACAGCCGAACTTACCTTACCGGGCGCTCCACTGACAGCCTTCTGCAATGACAGCCACGTTTCCCCTCTCTCCCGACCACGCACCTATCTTTGGCGCATGCGCGCCAATACAAAAGATAGGCCCGCGATCGGGAGAGCAGGACAGAGCCGCTGTCAGTTCAGAAGGAACTGCGAGTGGAACGCCCGGTAAGGTAAGTTCGACTGTGTCCCCCTGGCATTCTATTATTCACAGGGAGGAGGGAATAAGCTTTCTCACCTCCTTGTGAATAATAGAAACGGATGGCATATACTTAATTTTACAGGTTTAGTGTTCCTTTAAGGACGCACTCCTACCTTTTTAAAATGACTTCGGTATAATTCTTCTTGTTGCTGTATAAAGGATGTTTTTTTACCAGCCAGCACTGTAAGCTGCGAAATCACCTGAACCCTAGTTTCAGGTTGGAGCTTGCCCACTTGTATCATCAGCTGCATCATAAGGCCCACATTTGAACTTCAATCCTTTTAGTTAGCCATAAGCCAGAAAGTATTTTTTTTTTTTATCTCCCTAGGATGCCCATAGAAAGAGGGAAGGACAAATAATAGTTGCCTGTCAGTAACTAACTTCAGAAAAGATATTTTGGGGTGGGGTGTGAGGCTTTGTAAACCGCTCGTCATGTGACTGTCCCAGTCTCAGACAGACGGGACAGACAAGGAAGTATCAATTTACAGGCCTACAACTTTAGATTCAGAGTTGCCCTTTGAGAGCAGAATGTGTCTTCTGCTCTCAAAGGGCCTTCAGAGCCTCTGGGAACAGCCATTGGATTCAGACACATGGTTGATGAGCTCCATGAATCTTGCTTTGTTATATGGTAAAAATTTTGTTTCATAAGGGGTAATATAGCTGAGGACAACTAGAACAAAACATTGCCCATCCAACTGTTATAACTTGGATAGGTTTTTTTTTCACACATGCAGCCATTTTGAGACCGATACCAGGGCCTAGCATCAATGGCTTGCATGTCAACCACTTTACTAACTAGCAATACTTAAACAGCATTTGGCTTGATTATATCAAAAATCCCTCATTTCTGTGCATATAATGATGGCTGTCTGATCTAAATCTAATTTCTTTGCCATTATGTTAACATTACAATCTTCAAAGGTTTGTCCTTTATCCTTAAGATGCAGGTACACGGCTGAGTTCTGACCCTAGGAATTGGCTATTCTGTGCTGGGCCATACGTTGATGCAGTTGCTGTTTGGTCTCCCCCACATACAAATCAGAGCATTCTTCACTGCACTGCGTATATGATGTCGCTTTTCTTGTGTTTCGGTATTGGGTCTTTTGGATGTACCAATAGCTGCGTGGTGGTGTTTGGTTTAAAGCAATCAGGGATACAGTGTTTATTGAAAATTTCTCGGAGACCCCTGCTACATATGGGATGACCATGTTCTTTCTCCTGTCTGGCTTTTCCCCTTCACTGTTGGAATACGTGTTCTTTTCTTTCCTTCTACTTCTTTTGACAAAGGCCCAGTCCAGATATCCACACGTTTTAAGGGCTTTCATTTCTTTAGCCTTTGCTTCTGTGCTAGTGGGGATGTTCTCAGCTCTGTGTTGCAGGATTCTGATGACACCTAGCTTGTGATCTAAAGGGTGGTGGGAGTCAAACATCAAATACTGATCTGTGTGTGTTGGTTTTCTGTAAACCTCGACTTCCAGTTTACCATTTTCCTTGACTTCTACCAAGCAGTCCAAGAAAGCCAGTTTGTTGTTCTGAATTGAGAAAGCCAGAGCTATTAAAGTCTATGTCCGGCCCCACCCCATCTGTGCATTGCAAAGGCACGGAAACCAGGCTGAAGGCAGCCGAAGGAACGAAGGGCTGTTAAGTACATCTGGGAGCTGATCTGAGCATTTTGAACCCTTATGAGGTTATAGGGGGGCAATTAGGCAATGTCCAAAAGTTTGTTTGGGGGGTGGACACACCCTTTACTTTGTATGGTTCAAGTTACATCAGTTACACACTAATAGTGGCCAACACACCTTCCTTAGCGATGGTAGATTCTTACTACAACTGTGTATTCTATAAATAGACTGCAAAAAACATTTATTTTAACTGTATTCTGTAACTCACTGGGAGGTACAAGCAATTACTCCCACTCCTTAAGTTTGCCGTATGCTCTGCACCTGATGGCTCTCCAGGCCAATAGTTTCTACTATTCCACCTCCCAGTGAACTACAGCCACCTTAGTGTTTCTTAAATGGACAACTGTGGTCTTCGATTCAGGGCACATTTTACAGAAAAGACGGAAGGCTTTTATTTAACCCTAAATTGCTTGGAGACCACAGTTTTCCTTCAAGGCACCACTCCTTAACCTCAGGCTTAAGAAAAGACGAGTTTGAACGTTAAAGAGTGCACAGTGCACCAGAAGCCTAAATTAGATGTGTTGTTTGACTGGTGTATGGTTGAACCTGGTATCATAAATGATGCACACAGAAGGACATGACTGGGTTTTTTTTTAATCCTGCTGTATAAAGTATGAAGGTAGGTTGAAAATGTATATTTACTAGGAATATCCTGCTTGCATGTTAAATGACCTGCTAATGGCATAAAAAAGGATACAATAAAATAAAGGTAGATGTTTTGGGCTTTGAATTCATTGAAATGATCCTTTCTTAGCATGAGGTATGGTCTCTTACAGGCCCTGAGCGATCGCTTTAGTGGTGAGATTCCTGATGACCAGATGGCACACAGCTGCTTTTTCCCTGATGAATATTTCACCTGCTCCGTTATCTGCCTTAGCTGTGGGTATGTACTCACAGTGGGGCCAGTGTTGCTTTTCTTGAAAGTAGGGTGTATGTTTTTATTCACAAGTAAAGGATTAAGTTAACATATTGATTTCAAATATAACATATATAAGTGATTTGGATAATATTTGTTTTTGTACAGAATACACCTGTACATAAAAATTTTGGAAAAACTTTGTAAGATCAGTTAGAAAATATATGACTGGTTGTATATTGCAGGGATGGGCGACCTATCTATCTCCAGGTGTTTGCAATCTCAAGTTATACTTTTAGAACATCTGGGGATATATAGTTTGAATATCCCTGATTTAGTGTTGAATATAGATCCAAGAATATACAGTCCTCTAGTACATCTGATCTTAAGATGTGGATCTCATCATTTAATCTAGAAATGGCAGATTACAAACTTGTATATACTCATAGGGGTTGCCCAGATAAATTGAACAAAATATGGGGACTATGGCAAAATGATGACACAACCACAGATTAAGCACAGATTAAGAGATATCAAGACAATGTTTAGTATTCGAAAGGTGTTAACTTTGATATATAAATGGACAAACCGATCAAGACTACAGTTTTTTTAATATGTTTTATTGAAATGTATATTTATATCGTTTTAGTTTTACAAGATAATTCTATGTGGTAATATTAGCAGGAAACTGTTTGCACTGATACTAATGATATGCACTGTAAGCCTTACTATAATATTACAATATTTACTGTAATGTGGTCATAAAAAAAAAACAAATGCTGCAGTCATTGGCCATGACGTCCCTCTTCGTGGGCGGGACTGCAGCGTGTACTGGAAGAGCTAGACGTTTCCTTACAAGAGTGGGGAGAGATCGGGCATGATATCTCCTTTGAAAAAGCAGGTCTTAGATTTTGGGGGTATTCTGCCTACATATGACATTATATAATGGGGTGGACACAATCCTTTAAATAATTAGAATATTAAAGGCAGGATGAAGAATTTCCCACAATGTAAAAGTAAAACCTACATCCCAGGCTTCTCCATCTGCTATTGGATTGTTCTCCCAGTAGTCCGGAATGCTTTCAGGTATTTCCAGCAGGACATCTTTTATGTTAATAGTACGAAACGGTCTCTGCTTTTTCCTAAAACACTCCCTTGTCTCATTTTATTGTATATAATTGATTCCTTTGCGGTGTTACAATTTGTTACATTTTATTGTTTTGTCTTCTAGATCAGGATGTAAGAACAGTATGAACCACACGAAGGAAGGGCTTCCTCATGAAACCAGAAATCGATGCAGATATTCACACCAGTATGACAACCGGGTATTTACCTGCAAAGTGAGTAGGAACATGTTCCGTCTTTTGGATTTACACCATATTTCTTACATGAACAACCTCTTCCATAGTTTGTAAATGGCTCCTTAATTACAGCGTTGGCCTAACCAAATATCCCAAATTTAATTAAAGGGCATCTTCACCCTCTCAACAAAAAATTGTAAATAGTTTAAGAACCCCCAAACCTAGTTTTCAGTATACTTGCTTTTTCCAAAGATGCTTCTAAAGTAACTTTTTGACCACAATCGAGTCAGACATTGGCGAAGCTGCCTACTCTGCTGCTGTGCAAGCTTATAAACACCTTTTTATTCGGAGGGTGGATATGACCTTTAAATCCATTGACTTTCACTTGTTAACCCTTCCAGAGAATTATATTCTTTCTGCTTGCGCAACCTGCCCATTGTTATTACAATTGAGCTCTGGTATATAACGGAAAGCCCCTTGACCCCCACATAAAATGAAATACAGTAGTGGCTAATAGGAAATGTTATTACGTGAAATCTTTTCAGTAAGATGTAAGGAGCAAAATAGAATTACCGTAATATACTGTGGGCTTAAATAGGATAGTTAAATGACTTAAAGGGCAACGAAAGCCACAGAACAACACTGAACCAGAAGGCAGAACACCTTGATATAAAACCAGTAATCTGTGTCTTACCTCTCATTTTGATACGGGCGCTGGGAAATTTACCTAAATAACATATGGTTTGTGTTTACTTCTCAGCATTCTAATATCACACAGTTTGGTCAACGACCATTATGTTCTGCTCATGCTCAGTCTTTAGCTATGGCACAAACTTGTTACAGTTGGTCACACCCATTAATAATCTCTAGCCAATCCTTTTACAGGACAGATAAAGCAAGGAAGCATGTGACTGAGGTCAGGAGGTGTGGTCTGACACTGCACATACACACAGTTACTTCATCCAGTTCTTAAAAGGCTTTGATTTACTTTAACAGAGTTTACTAAAGTGGCATTTTATAGTTTTATTGGTGTTTTTAGGGGGTTGTTTTCAGATTCTGGAGTATACAAAATTGGGTTTCGTTCTCCTTTAATGTGAGGTCAGCCTGCACCAAGTATATTTCTGTTACAGTTCATCAGATTCGTGGATACAAATTAAATATATTAACAATAGCAGCGTTGATTTTTACCAAGCTCCTACTATGGTTTTTACTTTGCAGGCTTGCTATGAGAGTGGAAAAGAGGTTAATGTGGTGCCTAAAACATCCGCTTCCACAGACTCTCCCTGGATGGGTCTTGCTAAGTATGCCTGGTCTGGGTAAGTGCCACACGTTGGGTTAGTTACACCCCTTTATTTCCCATAAATAATGCCCTTTAATAAACTGTGGTTTCTTTTATTACCTTTACAGTTACGTGATTGAGTGCCCTTCTTGTGGAGTGATATATCGCAGTCGGCAGTACTGGTTTGGGAACCAAGATCCAGTGGATACTGTTGTACGCACAGAGATACAACACGTCTGGCCTGGAGTAAGGATAAATAATATCCATGTGGCTGTCTCTAAATGAGACTTTAAACATTCTTAGATTTTTCCTGTGGTAATTTCCTAATCCAACTGCAAGAGCCTCATTTAACATTAGGGCCTCAATACCAGTTCTAGTGTTTTTGGCAACTAACCTTTCTGTCCAGGTCCTGTCCTGTTCTTCTTGTCCTTTCATCTCTACTTATACTCTACTACATGGTTACTATGGGCAGAACATAGTAATTAGATAGCTGTTTTAATTCCAAAACAGCTGAAGAAAATAAGTAAATAAAAAAACAAACACAAGACCAATTAAAAGTTGTCTCTACTAACCATAGTTTATCAAAAGCTATTGTTCACTGAATTTCCCTATTAGATTCATTAATTACAAGTATGTCCATATAACTGATATCATTTGAATTATTTAGGCAGATGGATTTCTTAAAGATAACAACAATGCAGCTCAACGTCTCCTGGATGGAATGAATTTCATGGCACAGTCTGTCTCTGAGATGAGCATTGGACCCACCAAAGCCGTGACTTCCTGGCTGACCGATCAGATTGCTCCAGCCTACTGGAAACCTAACTCCCAGATATTGGTATGGTTGTAACCAAATGGATGTATGTCAATATGCAGCTATACAGACAATGTTGAACTGTATTGTTTGGAAGAGTTGTAGGTTATTAGTATTCGGACGGCCAGTAGTTGTACATTCCTCCTACAGGTAACTGATTGTGAATGTGACTATGTTTGATTGCAACTAGTGTTTTTAATTGTGTTACTAGTGGTCTCAGTATGTCTGGAGTGTAAATATTATGTCTGATGTTCACAATCGCCTTATATAATGAACTGTGCCTACAGACAACTATTCTTATTTTACACTTCCCACATTAAAACCCAGAAATGCTATTTTGTTCATGTTCACACTTATTGTTTCAGACACTTGTTTTTGCTGGTCTATTTCAGGAATGTACCAATTGCAAAATTCCCTTTAAAGAAAATGACACCAAGCATCACTGCCGTGCCTGTGGGGAAGGGTTCTGTGATATCTGCTCTTCTAAATGCCGTCCTGTACCTGAAAGAGGTTGGGGGCTCTCACCTGTACGTGTCTGCAATAGCTGTTATGATCAGAGAGGCACTGTAACTGGTAAGTCATTTTTACAAATACCTTTGCCAAAATATTTAGAAGAGATTAGTATATTTCCCAACTACAGTTTATTTTGGTTTATTGCTAAGCATTCTTTGGCCCCTATTTTGTATTTTATTAATTAGTCTTTGGCCCAAAGGTTATAGTTAAGCCTATACTTAATTTGACCAATCAACAGGATATTGGAAGAAGTAGACACAATTATTACAATCTATTTTATTGTAGTGCCCTAAGAGGATTTGTTTTTCTAGCTCGACCACAGGATGTTGAAGATGAAGAAGGTGGTACATTAATTGCAAGAAAGGTTGGTGAGGCTGTACAGAACACACTGGGAGCTGTGGTCAAAACAATTGACTTCCCTCTAGGTAAGAGGACATATATGTTAAACCAGGGGGCGTTAACACTAATTAGTTAATAAAAATAAACTCCACGTTCTGTTTTCTAGTGCGCTAATGCATAGAACAATTTCCTATTGACTCCGTTGTTTTAGCTAAAACATTAACAGGGAAATGTAGTAGAAGTTTTTATCCTTAAAAATGGTGCTAATTTTGTCCCAACCAATCAGATATTATTTAAAATTTGAAAGCTAACATCTGATTGGTTGGGGCAAAATAAGCACCATTTTTAACAATAAAATTGATAATAATATTGAATAACCCATTAATTTCGTTATTATAAGGGATCATTGCCCCGTTGACTCACTTTGGTATTAAAACATAATATTCCTGTGGTTGAATGATGATGTGTAGCTCTCTGGCAGGATGGATCACTAAACCATGTTGGGAAGCAACTGGCATTGTTTTCCTGCATCACAGGAGGTCTACCATTCGTTCCCCTCTTATAGTACAGCGCAGGTTGCTCAGCTATTGCCAGTCAGGCTGTATGTAGGTGGATCATCCGATAAAGCCTATTTGGAACAAGAGAGATTTATCTTGCATGTGTATATAGCTTTATAATGGGACCCCTATCCATGCTTTATCCACAGTGGTTTTCTGGGAGAAGGCTATAGCTCTCACAATAAAAATAAGAAGGTGCTCCCTGGCCCCCCTGTGGCTGCTCCCTTCTACGTACGCCCCTGCAAGGGAGAATGTATGGCATTTGTAAATTGTACAGGAATGGCCCAGTGGTTGAATATAAATCTAGTACAGTGCTTCTATAATAAATATTTTTCCAGATATTAAAACAATAAGGTTAGTTTGTTCATACAAGATGAATTTGAATATGAATAGCAACTTATAACAATTTTATCTTTTAAACTGAAGGTTTAAGAAAAAAAGTTGTTAATTTATATTTTGTTTACAATTTTTTTTATTTTGTTGTTCACACAAAACTACACTATCAGACACAGTAGGGCCCCTGTGAATAATATGTATGCTCTGCCCTTTACTTGTATTTGAAGTCATGTGGTATCAATAAATGTGGCTAAAGTTTGGTTTATGGTACGATGTGCTCAGCAAGATGCACACCTTCCCGAAGGTGTAGCCCCAGACCGAGGGAGGTAGTGGGCTGATCAGAATAATATGTGCAAATTAAGTAAGTATTTCTGGCAATGTAATGTACTCCTAGGGGCCTAGCGTTCTAGTTTCTTACAAAGAGTACATTGAAAGGGGGTACGTTTGTGGGTTTAATTTCCTTTTTAAAAAACGTTGTGCTTTGGAGATTTTTTTGAAATTCTCAGTGGTTTATGTTTTTACACCTTTTTTAGGTCTTGTGAAAGATGCTGCAAGACCCACTTATTGGATCCCAGATCATGAAATAAAGCATTGCTACAGCTGCAGGAAAGAATTCAATGTCAAAATCTCTAAGCACCACTGCCGGTCTTGTGGCCAGGGTTTCTGTGATGAATGTTCAAACGAAAGAAGATCAGTTCCTTCTCGGGGCTGGGACCATCCTGTCCGAGTCTGCATAAACTGTAATAAAAAACCTGGTGACCTTTAACTCGTTTTAACTCAAATCTTTAACCAATTTCAGTATATTCTCAGGGTTAGAAACAAGAGGAACTTCCTTTGTCTTTAGGCGTGTTTGCCTGTGCATGCACTGACCCTTTAACTGTGGTCTGTCTCCTGTCAAGTCATTGATAATACTATGTATAAAAGGCAAACACTATGAAAATCAAAAAGTCAGCATATTCTGCACTTTTTATGAATTGAATTATATATTGGAAGCTCCTTGGGATCAAGAACAAATTCTTTCATTAGCACCTTGCAGTTCACTGATGGTAAGACTCTGCCACTGCCAATAACGTGATGTGCACTTTATTTTATTTCCATATGTCTGGCCTTTTATGGCCGTTTCTTTTCTTCATTTAACCTTATAGAAAGGATCATGGATACTATAAAGGAATTTTGTAAAAATTGTAGGTTTTGATGAATGGAGTGTAACACTAAAGAAATCAAATAATGTGTGTAAAATCTCAACTTAAAAGGGCAACTGTGGTCTCCATACAAGTGCCCTCCAGGATGATGCTTCTAGCTGCAGGCTATACAAACGTACAGCAGTATAAAAGGTAGTGCTTCCTGTCCACACAGTGAGCTGTGACATCAACAGCAGCAGCAAAACCCTGGCATGAGCATGCTCACTTGTATCCTACTGCTAGAACAGAACATCGTCAGCTGCGTCATATGCCCTGCTCCCAAACATCTTGTTTTAAAGCTAGTCACAAGCCTGAAAAGAAAAAAAATGTTCCCTCCTTTAGGTATCCATAGGCAAAGGAAAGCACAGGTTATTGGGTATATGGGGATTATGACAGCACTTATAACAAATGCCTGTTACAGAGAGTGCAGAGTTGGAAGAGAGGCTTTACAAGCTGATAACCTTGGATTGACGGCTAGAGACATCCTAGGCTTGTTTAAGAGGTATAAGAGAGCTCTTAATAGAGGGCAATTTTATAGAGACCACATTTCCCCTTTAGCATTAGATTCCAACATACAGAATGCAAAATAGAAATATGGTTTAGAAGGAGTTTAAAGCAACAATAACTAAAAACACCCTGCATGCTTCTAAATTAAGGGTTTCTAAAACCACCTTAATCCCACAATGTTCACACCCAAAACGCACTCCCACACCCCTTACAGTGCAATATAAGGATATTTTGTCACAGAGGAGGTCCTTGACTATAAAGAACCTTGAATCCAAAGTTAGTTATACAGGCTAGGGAACTCCATGACTTATCCTTATTTTACACTGTAAGGGTTGCATTGTCTATAGTAATACAAGTTTTTAGGTTTTAAGGTGCTTTTAATTTTTTTTAACTTTGTCTCTTTTTTTTTTTTTTTCTTTTAAATCAGCTTTTAAGAAATTTACTTCCTAATAATAAATATTAATATCTGCAATGAACAGAACATTAATTTATTGTTTGTTTTAAGATATCGCCCATTTTTACAATTTTTTTTAAAATTTTCACATGATGTGACATCATGAGAAAAAAACACTGTTGCTCTCTACTATAAAGATAGTCACTTGTTATAGTGCGATATTCTATCTCCTTCATTAATATGCCCTAAAATAATGACCATTTGGCATTCATTGCCATAAAAATCAGGACTTTAAACAAACAAGTGAATAACAAATAAATGTTCATCATATGTTTTCTTTATTGTCCGATTCAAGTTGTCCTGGTATCATTCAGATGGATTCTGTGATAGTACGGTTATTTAAGCTAATGTGTCCCTTGAAGTCTATAAAACCTGAAGTTACAACTGCACCATGAACTCTGTACAGTACAAACAAGTGCACCTACACTTGGCTCTTCTATCCGTTCAACCCCTAGCACTATTTTAGGCATTCATCATCCTAATACCGTATAATGCAGAGGCTGTATTTATTTATAACATTGCTCAGATCTTTGTTATGCTGCTTTTATTTTTTATCCCTTGAAAATAGGTAGAATAAGTTTTATTTCAATATATAGACCAGTCTATAGCTCCTACAATGATATTAACTATAGGAAATATGCTATTATAAGGAACATAGGTAATATGACAGCTGTGAGTTAAACAGTCATTATAGGAAAGACACTAAGATGCAATACGGAGGTTCCAATACATTTTGTTTGTGACAATGCTAAAGGTGTATTTGTTTCATATTAAGTTCTTGTAAAATTCACTTTTGTCAATCACAGATTGCTAGGCATATTTTGTTGAGTTGAAAGGCAATAAACCAGTTTAAAGGGACACTATCATCAAAATAAAATTCTTATTTTTATTTGAAAACTGTGGGTGTGAGAAAAATAGTATTTTACATTTAAAAAAGTTAAATTAGTATGTGCAAACTGCGGCCCTCCATATGTTTGGAAACTACAAATTCCAGCATCCCTGGCTGTGCTCTTTGGATCAGGAATGCTGAAGGCCACATCAATGTAGGACAGAGAAAGAAGCCAAGTATGGCTACTGGTACACCAGGCTTCCTGATTGACTTAAGCCTTATCCATACGTGGGATCGCAGAGGCTGACCAGTGATGCATGATGTGTATGCACAGCTGTTTCGGCTGATAATCCTGCCCTGCATGGGCATTTTGTCAACCGAAACAGCTGTTCAGTCGGGCTTTTTGATAATCTGCCTATCTGACAAGGTTCCCATACAGGGCACGATTATCAGCCAAAACGGCCGTGCATACACATGGTGTGTTGTGGGTCGGCCCCTTTGATGGCACATGTGTATGCATGTTTAGTTTCTTAATAAAATGGCTTGGGCATGCCTATATTAGGTGTATCCCACTGTTGATAAAATGACTGCTGTGTCAATAGATTCTGTTAAAAAAGGAAATATTATTCTTACCCTTATCCTTCGTGTGACTGACGGGGTTTCTAGTTCACAACAATGTAGCATAGAAATTGCTTAATAGTGGAGTGGAAAAAATATAGAAATCAATATATCTATATAGGTAAGTGCATGTAAATTAGATTTCATAGGTTAATAAATAAAAGATGGTAGTATCCCATTAAGCATAACTTGTATTGTTAAACAATATGTAGCAGCACCTGTGACACTTTTAATTGGCACATATAATGGTACAATACGTATATATGTCATTAAAAACAACATTCCTTGTATGTGGCTCTTAATATTTTGCATAGAAATGTCTTGCTCTATCTTACTGGCAGCTTATTAGCAGCCTATATATTGTTTTATTCTGGAATATACCAAACCATAATAATTTATTTTGTTTTCGTTATCTTTGTAAGTGCCTTTTCACCAATTTTGTAATGAAAACAGAATGGATATTTCCTTGGTTCATGTTTTTATTTGTAAAAATCTTGTAATCCGGCAGAATCTTGTTCCTGGCAGGAAACATTTTCAGATGATGGTGTAATGGGTAAGGGCTTGTTCACGCTAAGGATTTTTTTGGTGCAACATCATGGAGTGAAATTGTACTGAAAAGCTTTTCCCATAGGAGTAAACAATATCATTCACACCTATGCCCTGCAATGCATTAAGCATTTTTAACAAGCAGTGGATACCCGCTATGAGATAATGCAGGGAAACATGGTATATATACTAGTGTATATATAGCCTAAGACTGCATCCTTTACCATGAATGCAAGTTAAGCAGTTTATTCCCATTTAACATTTTGAAAGGAGAACTAAACATCATTTTTAAAAATTTTTGCGTGAAAGCATTTCTCCCCAGAACACCTCCACATTGTAAGATTGTAAGTTGCATTTACGTACATGTGAGAAATAGATTCTAAAACTAAGGTTTTCATGTTGTTGTTGCCAGTACATTTTCACCTGTAGACCATGCCCCTAACCCCTCTATTCACTGCTCATTTTCCAGTAATTCTGCATTGCTGACAGCTTTTTCAGCCTTCAAACGAAATATTCAGCTGATTTTACTTGCCTGTTTGAGACTAAAGTATTCATTTCACTGTTAAATTTTAACACTTTTAAATTTCTGTTCTGTGGGAGACAGAATGATCTGTATTGTTATATATGATTGTCTACTTCTAGGGAGCAAGGCTGCAGCTTTCTTTTTTTGATCTGTTGAGCACTACAGAGCAATAATGCCTCTATGTTTTCATACTTTGTGAGCGCACCAAAATTTCATGTGTACAGAGTGAGAGGAAATTTTGTACGCTATGTAACAATGGAGCTAAATTATGGGCAAGCAATTAAAAGCCATAAAGTATACAAAACTACTTGTGTTTACATTAAAGTAAATTCAGGCTAAAACTAAATTTTCTGACTTATAGCACAGAATTTGGATAATAGACTCCAATCTTCAGGTAAGCAAGAGCCTTACCCATAATCCTCCCCATATAAAGGACACGTATTAAAAACACACATAGCAAGGCTCAGACTGAATTAATGTAGTTTAAATTCTGTATTAATTTCAACAGTGTGCAGTAGTTCAGGCTTTACATAACTCAAATAATAATAACTCAAATAATTTCAAAGTTATGAAATGAATCACACTACGCTTTGAACTAAATGATGGAATTGGTGTTTCTATGTTCTCCGCGCTGTGAACATTTTTAGGCTGTACCCCTTGCTATGCTTAAATTAAACCACACCAATTAGGCACAGAGACAAAAGAGAGGGATTAAAGCTAGGTATACACAGTAACGATAAAGCCCAAATACAGTCAGAGCCAACGTTATTGGGGCTTTATCGTTTCGACATTCCTGTCTGCCTCAAGCGCCGTTCGGGAAAGACCAAAAATTTCCCACGGTAGTCGTACTATAGGGGAGTCGTTTGTGTAAAACATGCAGTGCTGAATGTTCTCCCTATGCTGTGTATTGTAGATCCTGTCTGTCACCTTTCAAAGGTCTGGCACGTGTGCACTTAGCTTAACAAAGATACATAAATAGGATATAGATATGAGAGAGACATACATACAGAGGTAGACATAGATGGACAGATCAGAGAGAGACACAGATAGTGATAGACAGATGATGAGACAGCGAAAAAGACAGATATAGGAAATAGACAGAGAAGGAGATAATAGAAAGGGAGACATCTGTGGTGTTCAGTTAGATCAACTGGACTTGGAGTTTAGTTCTTTGAAGAACTAAACTTCAAGTCCAGTTGATCTAAATGAATACAACAGATACACGTGCTTGTAAAAGGTTTTCATTCATCCAGATCATGGTATATCTGTTGTATTCAGTTAGATTAACTGGGCTTAAAGTTTAATTCTTGAAAACATTTTGGTAGTCATCCGACTGGCTTTCTCAATTCAGAATGACTTGTACAAGAATCTGTTGGCAATTAAGTACCACGGAAAGTCCCGACAGTTGGTTTCAAACCGCCTTACCTCTATTCAGGCTTGGTTTCTTCATTTTGACATAAATGGCCTCCTTGAACCAGTCATGTTCTTTTGCCAAGAGGTTGACATAACAATCAAATGTACGTCCTATTATAGCAGCCACAGAAGCCTCAATTCTCAATAATAAGGTACCACAGAGTAAGGCAGAACAACTTGGCATTAAGGTATCTGCAGCCTTAGCCAGTGCTAAACCTTCATCTAACCTGACCACACAGGAAAGGAGCGCCTTAACATCCCTCAAGAAAGATTCCAGTATCCCCATTCTGGCAAACAAGGGAAGATGCACAGTGTTACTTAACACCTCAGACTACCATGCTAAGTTGACCACACTCCTGGCCAATAACAACAACAGATGAGGCTTTAACAAGCAATCCCACCAGCCTCTACAAGAAAAAGGTTGTAGACTTACTACAACAGCTTTAAAAAGGATAAAGCCATTGATCGAGCAATGTATCATTGCCTCTACCCTGGTGACGCACATCCATGTATATGAACTCCCAAAGATACACAAGGAAGTGACCCCATTAAGACCTATAGTCAGCAGCATCAACTCTGTAACATACAAGGGGGCCAAATACCTAGCCAACATCTTAGGGCCATTGGTTGGAAGTTCTAAGCATCACATCCAGAATTCCCAAGATTTCACTAACAAGATTAAATATGTAGTACTCGATTCAGAAGAAACTATGGTGTCCTATGATGTGACATCTCTCTTCATCTGTATACCCACCAAGGAGGCTATTGACATGGTGAGAAAACTAGGCCAAGACAGCACTCTTACCAGCAGAACAGATCTTAACCCAGAACAGGTGTGTTCCCTACTGGACTTATGCCTGAGTACCACCATATTTCAAATACATAGATACGTTCTATAAGCCAAAACATGGATGTGCTATGGGATTTCCAGTTTCACCTATTGCGTCCAACCTTTATATGGAGGAAGTGGAAACACGGGCGCTTAATACCTTTAATGGGCATAACACCCAGCCACTGGCTGTTCAGTCGGTGATCGTTGCCCGACCGGCAGGGCAGATCTTGAAACAAGCAGCCGTTTAATAACGGCCAGGGTAAGGACCTGTAGTGTATCACATCAAGTTTGATGCAGGAAGGGGTAGGTTTAGTTTATAAAGTCACATTTTGTGGTTTACACATCACAATGCTTATATTCCAGCAGATTTTTGTTTGTGCACCGCTTTAACTTGTGTGTACAGACCTACCAAGTTGTGTGTGTGTATACGAGATCACAGCTTAGAGAGAACACTGCATCATTTCCATTTTTTAAAAAATGATCCTGTAAGATCTTGTAATATATAGGTCTTGTAGTGCATTATGGGAATTGTGGTACTTAATACTAAATTTTGCAACCAGTTTTTATAGAAAATGAACACTTGTTGCCATGGTTTTTATAATAATCATATTCTTCACAGTTAACACGTGCTACTTTAGATCTTCCACATTCTATAATTGATAAACCTCACATATAGGGAATCAAGGGGCCACAAATTCAGTATTTCTCCTATATATGGAATTGAGAATTAAAGATTTATGTATACCTCCCATATACACTATTGAGGGTTCACAATCGTTCCCACAAATTCAATACATTCAGAAAAATTTATTCTGAAATTCGACCCTCGAATGGTCGATAATTATTGTGAAAAAAAAAATCTGAGATCCGAAAAGTCAGAGTTGGAATCTGATTTGGAACCGGGTTTGAATTACAGTCCATCTCTTTTTAAAAGTTAATTTTGATAAGGTGACAAGGCCTCCGATGTTGCATCCTACACAAGTGAGAAACACCTGAACTGACCTTTAATCTAAACCCTACTAGAGATTGATGGAATCTCAACCCAAACCTGAATTTGGATCAAAACTACCATTTCCTCTTTTAGAATTCTGCCATTTGAAACTATCAATGGAATTTTGATATGGATTTACTGAACTTTTTACGTTCAATACATGTCTCAACGTCACATTTCATTGTGTCTCTGCAAATCTTCGGTTTTAATGGCCGAAATTCCAAGGAAAACCTTATTTTTCCTAAAATATTTCTGTTTAATTGTTAAGAATTCCAGCTATAGATTAACAATGAACATCTCCAAACAAGAGGAGATCAGGGGGGAAGTAATTCCTAAACCAAAGATGTCCAGATGGAAGAGGATCAGATGCTGAAAGTTCTAAACCAGGTACAGTTTTTAACAACTTCATTGTTTTTTATTTTGTTTTTAAAGGCAAATCAGAAATACATTCTAAACTGACCTTAATGGGTTCTGTAATTCCTAACAAAGTACCACAGCAGTCCATTGGAGACCACACGATCAGCCAAATCTTTCCTCCAATACTTTGATCTGATTGACTGAAATTTCATTCGTAATGTTCAATCTGGGCAAAATACTCAGACTTCCTTTACACAGCCTTAAGGTGGCCATACATCTATGAGATTTTACTTACCCGACCGAGCGCTCACGCGATGTTCATCAATCCTGCCGGAACCTTTTCTTCCGATCGTATATTTGACCGACATGTGATCGCAAAATCCCATTCATTTTGCGATCGCATGTTGGTCGAATTAAGATCGGGAGAAGCGGTTCCGGCAGGATCGAAGGAACATCGCGTGAGCACTCGGTCAGGTAAGTAAAATCTCACAGATGTATGGCCACCTTTAGACTTGCAAACAAGATGGACAATTGCACATGCTCTGTGATTTAATCTAGCTCCCATTACATTTACTTAGATGTTGAGTCACTACTGGCTCCTCTTACTAACCTGCCTGAACAGGGCTAAACAGTGAGAAAACAAATTATTATTCACAGAGTAGGGAAAATAAATGAGAGAGACTGCTCAGACAGAATTCTGTAGATTTACATAAAATTGCTCCAAAAATGCAGAGGGGCCCAGCTATACCCTAGTTGGAAATTATGGGTTATATAGTGAGATACATACACCCTGTTATAATGTTATAACATATATAGATATTAGAAGTAAACAAGGTTTTTCATTTGATGTCATGGAACCAAAGGTTACATTAAACTCAAGTTTCACTGACAGTCATGTAACACTAATGACATTTGACTAATAACTAATGACATACAGTTTATAAGGGTATAATTTATAGTATAGTCATTGTTACACCAGTTTATCTTGGTACAGTAAATTGTATTAAATGTTCATATACACAACAAATCAGTTTACTGGTATGTCTCTTCATACATAAAGACAACAGCTTGGTTCTTAACACGGGACCTTTACATAATAATAGTAATAATAATGGTGGTTGAATAAAGACATTCGTCCATCTAATCCAACCTTTACAGGGGTGGGTGGGAGAATCCTTTCAGACGAATGGCAATTGGAAAGAATTCCTGGATCAACCCGAACTACGTTAAATGTATTAATACCAGTAATTCTCAATATTTTTTCGTTTCAGAAACTTATCCAGCCCACTTTTTAAAGGAATAGTTCACTATCAAAATGAACTATTCCTTTAATGCATTCATTGAAGACCGGGAAGATAAGGAGCTATGCCTTACCTCCCATTCTTCAATCAATGGAAGTGGAGCCAGGAGCAAACTTAGAGCAAATTTACTAGTTACGCCATCCTCTGTAGCAGCACTGATAGGTTCCAACCGCTTCTGGGTTCGAGAATGCACGAGAATGCGCACTATAGTTAAACAGAACCTGGAAGCGGTCAAGGATTTCAGTGCTGCTGCGGAGGATCGTATAACAGGTAAGTTTGTTCCTGGCTCCAGTTGCTTTGATTGAAGAACAGGAGGTAAGGCATAGCTCCTTATCCTGCTGGTCTTCAATCAATGTATTAAAGCAATAGTTCACTTTGGTAGTGAACTATTCCTTTAAAGCTATTCAATGAACTTGCCATTACCACATCTGCTGGAAGACAGTTCCACAGTTTCACCGTTCTCACTGTAAAGAAAACTTTCCTAACCTGAAGATGAAACTTCTTTTCTTCCATCCTTAAAAGATGTCCATGAGTCCTCTGATATGACCTATTAGTGAGCAATGCACCAGAGGGTTTATTGTATAGCCCATTAATATATTTGTATAAGGTAATCCTATCTCCACGCAATCATTGCTTTTCCAATGTAAATTAACAAGCCCCTTACCTCCCCATATTATTTTAGTTTCCCTTCTCTAAACTCCTTCCATTTCCAAGACGTCCCCTTTGTATATAGAATTCAAAACTGCAGCGCATATCCCAAGTCATACATGCACTTTGTAGGTGTAAAGACCGTACTTCACATCTCTGGTGAGAACGTTTGTAATATTTTATATTGGGTCTTTTTTTAGCTAATGTTCCAGCACCAGAAACCGATGATAAAACAATTGAAACCACCGAGAACATAGAGAAGAAGGACACCATAGAAATGCAAATGGTAGAAGATATTTTAAGTACCCATAATGGTGTCTCCATTGTAAGATGTTATCATTGTACATTACATAGCATACAGCAGCACAAAAAGCAAACCAACTAAACTTTTACATTTAGACAGGGACAAAGTACATAAATACATGTTATCCTTATCCTAATGTCAGATATTATGAATGATATTGGACTCCATTAACCCCTATGCCTTAAGCTGGGTAAACACCATAGGTTCCTTTGTCCCGACCGTGCATTTGCTACTAGTGACCGGTCGGCCAGAACAAAGGACTGTTGGTTACACAAAAAGTAGCTGTGACCGAGTGTCCGATCATCTGTGGTTTTCGGAAGGACGGTCAGATGTCTGTTGTGAGCCGCCGCAAAGCCATGAAATTCTTTCGGCCTGATTAACAGAGACAGTAAAGTATCAGTTGAATGGGCCAAAACATTGCATGGTGTGTACAGGTTAGGAACTGTCCATGATAAATCTTTCCATGAAATGAGTGGAAAGGAGAAATTAGAAAATAAAGAATAAGATTAGTTTAAGGTTATTTTTATAGTTATTTTTTATATTATTTTTAAGGTTTATTTAATACCAGTCTCCATGATGCCCCTTCTATGGTAAGTACATTACCCCACTGACAGGACTTTCAATCCGATATGACCCCCCATTCTTGACAAAAATACTTGAGATATGATTTAATCCTTCATCACCACAAACCATACAATGTACCGTGATTATTATAGCAAATTACTTACCCTCTTGTTTTATTTATAAATGTTTTTAGGATTCCACTGTCACAGAAATGACAGATAAAAACGTGCAAACTATGGATCCTCCTAATGTGGCACAAAAGAAAAAAGGAAGAGATGGAAGGCAAATAAGGCACAACAACTAAATCAAACGGTAATTCCATTATCCCCAATGTATCCCAGAGCACAAAACAGCCAGGACAATAATCAGGAGCAAAGCTGGAAACTAACAGGGAATAAAATTTCTGGAAGCCACATTATTTACATGCCTGATATCCCACAATGCCGTAATCACTTTGCCTCATTACAGCCACACTGCGTCGCAAACGCAAACGATTTTATGTGCGATTTTGTTGCGTTTGCGCATGCGCTTTTCAATAGATATAGAAAAACGCATGCGTTTGCGATAAAAATGCGGACCGGAAATCGCATCACACCTGAAAATGCGCATTTTTGGTGCGTTGCCGTGATTTCAATGATCGGGAAAAACGCATGTGCAATCGCATGCACTAATGCAAAAAAAAAAAAGCGCGATAGTGTGGACTAGCCCTTACTGCATTGTGGAATGTGGTCAGTTAAGGAGCGTCTGCCTCCATTCAGAAATGTTTAGCGCTACATTAATGGAAACAGTGCAGGCCTTGCTACTTCAGTATAAAGCCCATGTTAACCAAATATTCCATCAGGTAATGTGGGTTTTACGTAGTGTGAATGTCCTTTAATTGTACATTATACGGGGTTTTCTATTGGTAGCTGTAAAACTGGAACCCATAAGGCTTGATTGGCTCTAATATTAAAATGAATGTGTCCGTCCCTGCCTTAAGGGCTGTGATATATAATAACTTTGTCCCATTGGTTCATATGGGACACAAGCCATGATTTTTTTTAATTACAAATGACAGATTCTAACCATAACAACACAATTTAATTTACAAACCAGGAATCCAGTGTCAAAAATGAAGAAACCACCAAGAAAGGTGAAAAAGAGGAACAGGGCTAAACACAAGCAGGAAATAGATTCCATGGTAAGTCCATTATCTGGGGTATCCCAGTGCACAGAGCAACCAAAACATGATCAGTTTCCAACACTAATGGATAGGCCAGTTTTTAATATGGCTTGAAATGTTTGTGAATTGAATGCAATTACAAATATGAAATTATAATAATACACAAGATAACATACAGAGAATGTCACATAACAAAAATACACAATATTTCATTTCAGAGCTAAAAAGACACAACAGACAGATTGCATGTCCATTATTCACAGAGCAGCCTGGGAATTTATTTTATCAGTGTCTAAAACACTAAGGGGTTGGCGAGTGCTTAAGGTAGAGATGGTCAAATCCTACAACCACTGTTTGGAACTGGCTACTCAGTATTACACCCCACATTTAGGGTATTACTCCCGCTATAGCCATAAAATAAATACATACAATAATTACCTGTTTTCAATTTATGAACTTTCTTAGACTCAACAATTGGAATCTGTAAAATCGACCCCAGTAAGTGAGAATAAATAAATATACAACCAACAGAACTGCAAAAAGATGAAGAGTCCCAAGGTACAGTATAGTGGGATCAGTGATCTGTTCAGTATATTTATTACTATTCTGTATAAGCAGTGTAATCGCCAAATAACTGCACATCACACATCATATAGGAATCCAGTACTATGTATACACCAACACTACAGTAACAATCTATCATTCACCACAAAATAGTTGACCTGCATATAAATTGAAGCTTCCCATTAATTCCTATTGAAGATTTTATCCCAAAGTCCATGCCCTGTTGATCTTACTGCAAATTGTGGTGATATTTTACATAAATACAACCCTATTTACTGTAATATTGAGACCTACTATGTAACATTTCTATAACTATGTTACTGCTGATAGGAAAGTAACGTGTGTAGTTTGACCATAATGTCCGGTTTGTTTCCTACCCCTCTGGTCCAACGTGTTCATTTTCTTTCCATTCTTATAAAATGTGAAGGATTCAACACTGGACAACAAAGAAGACATGAGCCATTCTTTATTTTCCAAGAGAGATTGTTGAAAGAAAATAAAATAAAAAAGGCAATAGTGCTCCCTTTCAATATTAGACATACACAACCAAATAGGGAATATAAATAGTGTTGTAACATTATTATATTATATAACACTATCTTATTTGGTTAAGGGTTTTATGTACTAGCTATGCTGCACTAATTATTGTGTTACACAATATTTATTTTCCCTTTGGGGTTCTGCATGTCAAATATATTACACAGGGTGTAATCAGCCACCTCTAGATTTCATATGTGTGTACTTGAGGGTCCCTTTTCTGAATATTTCATAGAGGACGATCGCTCTGCAATACTGTACAAAGTGAAAGCCCCCAATGTTTGGTCATGTGCTTGGTGCTATAATCCTCAAATGGAGAGCAGCTACGCAGCAGGTACTTGAATGTGATAAATTTCTTTTTAAGATTTTAAAGAGCGGAATAGATGCTTTTTGCAGAAATCTGTGCTTTTAATATTTTTCCTGGGAGTAGCTGATTTATATAGAGGTGGTTAATACGATTCATAAAATCAGCATACAGCAAGGTGTCTGAACAAAATACTAACAGGGAGATTCAATAAAAGTTTATATCATTAAAAATGGTGCTTATTTTGCCCCAACCAATCAGATGTTAGCTTTCAAATAATATCCATTTGGTTGGGGCAAAATTAGCACCATTTTTAACGATAAGAACTTTTATTACATCTCCCTGATAGTTCTGTACGTTAAAGCCTAGATAGCCTCCTGAAATGTAAATGCATATTCATAGCTTTTAAATTTTCATTGAACAAACGCTTCCTAAATTATGCAACAGAACTTAACTGTATTTCCCTTTACTCAAATTCCAGTATTTACATTTCAAATTATGAACAGCAATTCAGGTAGGCAACCTCAGTCACATCGAATAGGATAAAACTTTATTCATTACTTTAAAAACATAAATCCCACAGAGCAACGGAAAATGGACAGCATAAAGGAACTCCACCCTACGCGTTTCGTGGCTGTACATGCCACCTTCCTTAGGGGCTCGGAGCAACACCCACACACCAACAGTTATATCTCCTCAGTCATTAACCCATTAGAATCCATTCTATTAAAAACATATGCTGAGCGTTCAAATCTAAAAATCTACAAAAAGGGGAGCAAAATGTTAGGCATTAAACAAAAAGTAGTAACACACCATTTATATTTTGTATAGAAAGCATTAACCTTCCAAAGCTCCCCAACTCCCAATAAACTACATTGGACCTATCATACAAAATAGTTACATGATAATTAAAATATTGCATAGTAGTCACTATATATATACTTTTATTAGTACAGAACTTAATTTGTAATGTTTCCAAATAGTAACACAGATGATAAATTTGTATATATTATAGTTTCACTCCAAAGTTGATACATTATAGATATATATTTTAAAAGGGATAACTTGCACAATACATTTTATTTTAGCTCTGACCAGCATCGGACCTAATCACAAAAAGAACTAGAAAGGGAAAGTTTAAGTATAAACTTTGAATTTGGCTTGAAAGACTGCATTTTGAAGGGAATTTGTGCTGCAGATTTTAAAACTCAATAATGTCAATGTAGAGGACATTGTTGTTTTTTACTTTCCCTATAAATATGTCACATGCATTAAAGGTAGGTCAGTTGGTGTGTATGTATTTATATCAGGTTGATTGGTCAAAATTAGTTTTTTTGACTTTAGTTACCTTTAAGTATGGCTGCAACAGTATTGTTTTACCCACGTACTGTGTATCGCACACATTGCCAAGTATATAATATATGAAGATTTCCAATTGTAATATCTCCTAATCTTATATTCCGTGCTGCTTCTGAAGGTTTTTGAATTCCTAACATATTAAAACATTTTGCAACAGATTCCGCCACATTTATAACAGCCCTTGTGGAGTAACCACGGATCTTTGACTTCTCTGTGGATTTGTCCCTGAACGTGCTAAGGGGCACCATAGAACCAATAGTACGGCCCCGTCTGAAAACTATCTTAGGACAAGGTGGTATAAGGTCTCTCAAAATGGGATCCATTTGTAAAATGGCCCAATGTCTATGCAGTATTCTCCTCAAATGAGTGCTGTTCTGTGGTGTCCACAGTATCTTTAGATGATCTTAGAGATCAAAATAATTTGGATGTTCTTCAATCTCTGTATGACATGTTTGTTAATCATGAGGATAATACTGTTGTACATACAGGTCTAAGAAATAAGTCAGGCTTTTACCCCCTGCAAAGCAAAGGTGGCCACATTGATTTGTTCCACAAATTAGTTCAACACGATATTCAAAATTTAAGAGTAGATCCATGCTCCAGTGGGGGTAAAGGTAGAAAGATTTGACTGCAAACTTTGAGGGCCTTTGGAAATAACCAATCTTAATCTCAAAAATAAGCTTACTGGATATACAGATCAGACGCTATAGCACCAAACAAACTGAATAAAGAGTTCGAACTTAATTGTTTTTGTTATTAGGTCCAATGCTGGTCAGAGCGAAAATAAAATGTATTGTGCAAGTTATCCCTTTTAAAATATATATGTATAATGTATCAACTTTGGAGGGAAACTATAATATATACAAATGTATCATCTGTGTTACTATTTGGAAACATTACGAATTGAGCTCTGTACTAATCAAAGTATATTTATGGTGACTACCTTAATATACAATATAATATTTTAATTATCATGTAACTATTTTGTATGATAGGTCCAATGTAGTTTATTCTTTTAACACGCTGTTTGAATAATATTTCTATGAGAGTTGGGGAGCTTTGGAAGGTTAATGCGTTCTATATAAAATATAAATGGTGTGTTACTACTTGTTACTTTTTGTCTAATGCCTAACATTCCCCCCCCCCTTTTGTAGCTTTTTATATTTGAACACTCAGCCTTTTTTTATAGAATGGATTCTAATGGGTTAATGACAAGGGGATATAACTGTTGGTGCATGGGTGTTGCTCCGAGCCACTGAGGAAGTAGCATGTACAGCCACGAAACGCGAAGGACGGAGTTACTTTATGCTGTCCATTTTCCGCTGCTCTGTGGGATTTGTTTTTAAATTAATGGATAAAGTTTAACGTTTTATCCTATTCGATATGATTGAGGTTGCCTACCTGAATTGCTGTTCTTACTTTGGACTGTACCCGTGTGTGAGACAGAGATCTTCGCAGGCATGTGTGCACCTGTCCATCGATTTGCTGAGGTCCCGGACTGCAGGTATCAGTGTTATTGATATGTCAGTATTTAACATTTAATTCATTTCTTACACAGGAGCAACATGCACTATAGGTCAAGTTTTTATTTAAATTTTGACAAATAACTGCATAAAATGTGACAAATGGCATCAATAAAACATACCAAGAAAACAAAAATTATCAGGCTGATGAGCAAGAACCTCAATTGGTTTAATCCCTGATGCACTGTTGAAAACAGGTTAGAATGGATTTGTATCTCCACCAGAACACAAATCTATACACTCCCATACCCCCAAATGCCGGAAAGACAAGTGCAATAGGTAAATGGGACCATGGAGGTAAGTAAATAAAACAATCTTGGGGTTTGAGGGGGGAAGGTAAAAGTAAAGAATTGCATTCTGGGGGTGGACATGCCCTTTAAGGTTATGCAGCAGGATTAAAATATGTGCAGGTCTTCACTGTACCAGGATTCTGGATGGAAATAGCTGGAGCTTTGCACATTTTTCTTTTTAATACCAGCAGATGACCAGGTCTGAAACACATGTACAATTCAGAAGGAATAGGGATGTAATGTGAGGCACTATACAATTATTGGATCTAGGGGTTTGGAGCACCTTATAACAATTGCAGCTCTTGTTATACCTCTATCTGTTTTCTTGCAAGCAGGTCTTGTTTCAGGGAATAAGTTAGAACTGCAATATACAATAACTGCCATTTGATTTAAATGTATACTTTATGTTCTAGAACCTATTTAAAGCTTTAAACGTTACATTTTACATAAAACAATTTCACATGTGACTTCAAATCCCTGCATTTTGGTTGAATCTGTCAGCTAGATCATAGCAGTGAACTTAACAACAGTCTAAAGGCTCAGCAATAAATATATCTTCTATATCAATATAGAATTCACAATCCAAGTCATTTGTGACAGCAGCAGTTATAAAAAAAAAACAGAAAGTGCAGGCAATCCCTGAGTGGCTATAACATGGCAGTGTAAAACCCCATGCTAAAATCATGTTAACTTATTTACAACTCGCTAATGTGACTTAAAGGGACTGTCCACCCCTCTTTTGAAAAATTAATATGTGGTAGATTAGCCCCCAAAACCTAGACATCGTTTAAGTCTCAAGCTGTAAATTCGGCTCCCACACGGAGCTATTATACTTACATCCTCCTCCTCGCTCCACCGCGCCACGGCCAATCACTGACTGCCATTCCCGGAGCAGTCTCCACTGCGGCTGCTCGGGAACAGAAAAAGAACAGAGCAGCCACAGTGGAGACAGGGAGAAGAACCCGGAAGCGGCAGTGGAGCGAGGAGGATGTAAGTATAATAACTCTGTGTGGGAGCCGAATTACAGCTTGAAACTTAAACGATGTCTAGGTTTTGGGGGCTAATCTACCACATATTAATTTTTCAAAAGAGGGATGGACAGTCCCTTTAAGCATGGGGTTTACAGAGGCTGTGTGAGTTTTGTAGCCTCCACAAGGGATTTAATATTGTGTTTGTGGCTGATTAACATTATTTTTTTAATGGCAGCAAATAGCTGGTGTTAAAGGGTATGTCCACCACTTCCCCTCCCAACCCTAACCTCATTGTCGGTTAGTGAAAAAAAAGTTAGAGGAAACTTACTTACCAGCCCGGAATCCCTCGGCTTCAGCCTCCAATTCAACTTCTTGAAACGGAGTTGCATTGGGGACTTGGCTGGCAGCTGCATTTGTGATTGGCTGAAAGTCAGACAATTACAGATGCGGCTGCCGGCTATTGATTTAGCCGAGGGATCCCAGTCTGGTAAGTACATTTCTTCTAACTTTTTTTTTTACAAACAAACTATGCAGTTCGGGTTGGGAGGGGGGAGCTACATTACAGCAAAGGGGTCAAATTTTAAAAGCGCCAATGGATCTGGATGGTGGAAGGGAGGGGTGGGGAATCGGCTCCACATCGCATGTGACAGTACCTCCTGGAGGCCAGAGAAGAGGCAGAAATCTTTTTACATGAAGACAGGCTACTACTCTTCACTTTTCTCGATTTGAACTAGCAATGCAAGAGAACCATTTGGAGCAGAGATGTAAGGTAAGGATTTCTTAACACTATACAGTGGGGCCGGCATGGGGTTAAATTTTAGGTTTGGGGGTGGACATGTCCTAAAAGTTCAAAACATAGGGGCTGATGCAACAAATGGGGCAAATGTTTGCCTATGTTAATAATTTGCAGCAACCAATCAGATGTTACCTAAAGGTGTCCCATACATATGAACGATAATGGGTAAATCCTATCAGGGAACGACGGGATTTACCTATTATCGTTCGTGTGTAGGGGATGTTCCCGACCGATCAGAGTGCCGGCGAACGAATGTAGTCAGCACTCTGATCAGTCGGTTAAGACAGAACATTTCTGTCGGTTGGTATTGGCTTCCTTTACTTTAAGTAGAGGCAGCCCATCCGATTATGCGGTGTATGGCCGCACACGGCTGACCGCGTATGGGGATCGGTCGGGTCCGTGTGTGCTGTTTCGACAGCATGTGTGCCGACAGATCACACATGCTGTGGGATCACATGTCTAAGGCCAGCTTAACTGCAGTAACCCTGTAAATAGCTAACATCTGATTGGTTGTTGCAAATTATTAGCATGGGCAAAGGTTTGCATCCTTTATTGCATCAGCCCGATTGTGTGGAGTATTTTGCAATAAATGGTTGGAAAGTTGTCCTCTGTGTGCTTAAATGGTTTTCTATTATATAAATACATCTGTCTACCTATTCTTTCTGAAAGTTCTTATTTGCCTAAAAATATAAAAAAATAATCTTCCTGTTGACCAATAGTATAAAAGTATAATGAAGAAGCACACAGTAATAGGCAAGGCACTGCCAAGACCTAGTTACATTAAAGATTGGTGAAATTATAACTGTAGAGATACATGTCTTTGTTGACAGCCATGAGGAGGCCAGGAACCATGTGACCCTTTCCACCTAGATAAGGAGAGAAAACCACACTTGGGATAGAGTCCTTTGCAGTTGGATATGGAGAGGGTATAGTCCTCAATAATTTGGTGTCTTGTAGGTTCCAGATCCGTGTGTAGCAGTCTTGACCAACTGGGAGGCAAAAATGACAGAAAAATCTAAATGACCATGTTATAATCACAGGAGTGAGTTAAATGGCCTAACATATGACACAAGCTACGGTAATCCATTAAGAAAATCTGGCACAGACACACTGTGACAATGTGGTGATGTTATACTAATATAAAAGATTATTTTGCATAAAACATTATACCCAAATAGAGAACACAAAGATCTATTTATTTAAAATGAACAATCCCACCACACCTGTAAGGCGCATCACCATGTGATCGGGTTCAACATACTGTGTGTATAGACACGTTAGTCATTATTAGGAGTTTCTTAGCTTTGAGTAAAGGGTTATGGCTAAATAATGTTCTGCCTTAAAATTGTGAATTCCTTATGAAGAAGATTTAGTGCATCCAACTCAAAGGCTAAGGTGACACCCTGTATTTGCAGGGCTTTTTTAGAATTTGGAAATAAATAAAGGCAAACACAATTTCATTTATTTCAAGAGTAAATAGATTATCTATGGATATGTAAGGTTAAAGGGCATGTCCACCCCCAAAAGGATAATTAATAGCTTCTGTGTCACAGCAGTTCCACTGAGCACCACATACACTCTGAGAGCTATGGTGCACACTCAGGAGGAATCCCCGGGTAACAATAAGATCTTAGAGCGTATACATCATTTAGGAGAATTGCTGTGATTCTGAAAATATTAACTACATACAGAGACACTTTTGAGGTCTGTAACTGTAATGGTCTTGAAGATTTGGTGGGTTATCTACCCAATTATCAATTATCGTTTTGAGGGTGGATGTGCCCTTTAAAATCCTCCACAATAGCCACAATATAAAAGCATGTGCCCTTTCAAAATTATTCTGTCATTGTAGCAGATTTCCTTTTTTCATTAACGCAGATTTACACCAACCTGCCAGCAGTAACCCTTCATCTTCTTTTACATGCAGCGGTAAAACAACATAACTGTTGTTGTGTCCTTTATATCGCTTCACACATTTTTGCATTCTCACATCCCATAATTTAATCTACAATGGAAGGAGAAGAAGAAAAAAAAAATCTAAATGTTAAATGACCAATAGGCTGTAAAAGCATTAATGATCTGTATGTTTATCCCAAGCACATGCACTTTGGGTGCCCAGAAATGACATGTAACAGGAAGGAGTCATTACAGGGCACAGGGGCTTTACATTGCATACAGCTTTATTTTCGACTTTCCTTTCTAGTCTCATTTTACACATAGATATGTCCCTGTGAAGTGCTAAAATGGGTATATTTACCTTCTCCAGTCTCCCAAATCCCGAGATGGTAATAGTTATCCTCCTTCGGTCACTGAAGCCCAAAATGCTTCCATTTCTCTTACCATGCTTCTCCTCCTCTGTATGCCCAGAGAGCTTTTCAGAGGAGGTGCACCTGAATGCAGAGTATAACTCACAACTTATTGAAAACCACTCGTCCGAATGATTGTCCGTTGTTGACCGTACTGCTCCTTGTCCACATCAAGTTACACCATCAAAAAAATGCAACAGGACACTCCAAACCGAATTAGTTGCAATTTCAGTTTTATTCACCCAACTGTGAGATTCATCTCCGGCAGATTCACAGTTGGGTGAATAAAACTGAAATTGCAACTAATTCATTGTGGAGTGTCCTGTTGCATTTTTTTGATGGTGTAACTTGAATGCAGAGTATGTCATTAATCATTACAGCAGTGACTGACTGCTGCAATCTGGAAGAAAGTCGGCATCTGTGTTAGGTGCTGTCCTTCTCGTGGCAGAGAAATGCAAGGCTTATAGGCTATCTATCTTGGGGTTTGGGAAAGATTAGTATAGGTTTTTGTTCTGGGGTGGACACGTCCTTATAAATTAGCAGTCTGTTTAATTACTTTCCTTTTAATGAAAATGAATTGCACTCCCAGGTGCCAATTCCACTTCAGTGGTGCAGGCCAGGTATGATTAATGGTAATATTAAAGTATCCCAGCTAGTATGTAGACATTGTTTTCTTCCTATTACATATGTATACATTGTGTATTATGGCAAGTTCTACAATTTGTAGGTAGTACTTTTTGGCGCAAAATGATATAGTATGATATAATATATTATTCGGAAGATTAAATGGCGGAATAGACCTAATTATGGTGTTGTAGTGTGCTGGTGTCTTCATCATAACCTATGGGTCTGAATGGCAACTACAGTTCTACTGTAAAGGGAATCAATAATATTGTTGCCGTCTATGTGGGTAATGAACGATCGTTTCGTATAAAGTATTGTTTATTTATAAGTATTGTTTGCCTGCATCGGCAATCTCATGAGTGCAGAGTGTCTGAATTCATGCATGTATCTCTGTGTAGAAAAGCTGGAAGGCTATTGATTCATCAATCCACCAAGTCAAGAAAAATATATTTTAGCCTTTAGCTACCCTTTACAATTACCTTTCCTGACATATCTGCTGCCAACAAATAATTTTCATCTTGCAGAAGACGTAAAGATGTAATAGCAGACCTATGACCAAATGACAGGGCTTTGCTGAAGTTTGTAGGTGATGTGGCTGGCACACGGAAGTCCAGAGAAAAAACCTCTCCTGAACGACATCCGTTATAAAGTTGCAATGACTACAAAAAAAATAAATAAATAAAATTCATACAGGGAATTTGGACTTTACTCACGTAACAGACTTAAGCTGGCCATTTACTACAAACCTCCCGATGTTCTGAAAACTTGGCCTGATCATTTTGCGACCTACAATAGGATTGTAATCTAATAATTAGACCCTTACTTGCTGTGTCCATGATTCCTCCCTTCTGTGTATTCCTGAATGAGTCCACTGTGCTTGCGCAGGATGCCTCTCACTGAAGGCTGATCATCTCCAAACTCCCTGTTCCGTCCAACACTTGGCCCAATAGCACCAGACCTCAGACATTTAATGATGTCACCGATTTCCTCCACGTTGGTTTATACCATTATCCCCTGCTGCAAGTAAGTTTCTGAAATTCGCTATTTTTAAATCAGCTGTACCCAGCAGTAGCGATCGCACGCACCTTTAGTTAAATAGCCGTGATTAGCAGAGGCATCCTGCACAAGCACAGTGGAAAGCATCCTGTGCAAGCGTAGTGGACATATTCAGAGGCACACAGAGGGATGAAGCACAGAGAAATCAAGTACAGGTGGCCATACACATGCAATTCTATGTGGCAATAAACGGAACAATAGTAAACGATACTGACCAATAGAAATTTTCCTTAAGACTGACTGGCCATAATGCCGACTAAAGACGATCACCGTAATTGTATTCAGTTGGTTTCGCCCCTGACAGGATTTATCAATTATTGGTAAGCTGTATAGCCACCATAAGGGTTTTATTTTATTAGATTTACGATGGTTACAAAGGTTTACAGTTATGAAACATTATATACCTTACTGTATTGTCATAATTTTCTGTTTATTGTTTTGCTTACATAGAGCATTTAAAAAAAATGGAAATATACATTTTTTTAACCTAAGTTTTTTAATTGATAGAAAAAATAAATAAAAATTGGAGAAAAATAACACAAAGAGGTCAACATCCCTTGTCCTGGAAGAAAGACTTCTACTCATCTACTCTAGCGCCCGCTTAATGTCTAGTTATAATTTAATAACACAGAGGGAATGTCATTAGTTAAAACTGCTGCTCCACCTGACATAACGATAAATTTCGGGTGAATATATACTAAATCGCTGTAACGTCCAGTGAATCAACAGTTTCCCATGCTGATGTACCTGTGACATTTCCTGTCCAGATAATAACAATAATAGTAATAATTCTTTATTTGCCTGTACACAGTGTACAGGAATTTGCTTTGGTGAGATTTTACCATTACAGAAAACATCATAATTATGATCAATATTATGATTGTAATATCTATTGTACAATTTATTGGGCTAGACGTATGTCGATGGTAAGGAAAGTCGGGGGGGTAAGTTTGTAGTATATAGCCAGCTTTATTAGTTCATTGAAAACAATCATTCTATACAGCCCATTAAGATCCTGGAGACCTGATGCCAGACAATATTGTAAATAAGCAATTACCTTGTATGGCTGCCGACATACAATACAATCTACTTGAGTATGATGAGATCATATTTTAAAGGTATTTATATAGTTTAACCCCACTTCTTACCAAAGTAAAAACACACCTTGGTGGCAAATTGTTGAGCCAAGACATCACTATATGTCTTAAAAGTGCTGCGAATATCAGGAACTATATTTATTAGCCAGATTTCCCGCCTGAGCCCTAAATTAAAATAAGAAAATTGAAACAAACAATATTTTACACATTTTCTCACATGAAGTTTAATTTTAAAATCAAGCAAATCAATTTAGACAAAGGGTCACCAAGAAAATGTGTTTACCCTGTAATAGAAGATCCCACACAGAACTACAGGGAGCTCTCTAGTCACCTGGAAGACTCATATCATATATTTTGACAAGAATGTTTCTACCAAGGCGAGCAATTGGTATCCATTAATATGCACAGTATAACTGTAGACGTGTAATATACAAGATAATGCACACTCTATGCTTTTACACTACACTTGGCAAATAAATTGACCATTTTCCTTGGCTCCAAACAGTATCGTAGTAATTATTTTGCCTTTATCAACTCACCAATAGATTTTGTAAATTAGCACAAAAATGTTAGTGTCACAAAAGTTGGTCTTCATGCATAGTGACTGTAAAATTCCCTGAAGCATTTACAGGGAGATGCAATAAAAGTTCTTATTGTTAAAAATGGTGCTAATTTCAGATCTTATTTAACATTTGAAATCTAACATCTGATTGGTTAGGGCAAAATAAGAACCATTTTTAATAATAAGTTTTATTGCTTATGAAGGTTCTCATTCATCCAGGTCATGGTATATCTGTTGTATTCAATTAGATCAACTGGACTTGAAGTTTAGTTCTTGAAGACTTTTCGCTAGTCATCCGACTGGCTTTCTCAATTCAGAATGACTTGTACAAGAATCTGTGGCAATTATGTACCCTGGAAAATCCCAATTAGCATATCACAGCCAGGTGTTAAGGGCGTGATTAGATAGAGTCTAAGAGGTGTTATATGAACGCCCAGAGTAAGGTGTCAAAACAGCATTGTACATGGCAGACTAGATTGTAGCCAACCTTTACATGGAGGAGGTAGAAAAACTGGCGCTTAATACCTTTAAGGGCATAGCACCCAGCCACTGGTTCAGATATGTGGATGACACCTGGGTTAAAATCCACCAGAAGGAAGTACAAGCTTTCACAGAACACATTAATGCGGTAGACCAAAACATCAAATTTACAAGGGAAGAGGTACAAAACAACAAACTGGCTTTCTTGGACTGCTTGGTAGAAGTCCGGGATATGGTAACTGGAAGTCGGGTTTACAGAAAACCAACACACACAGATCAGTATTTGAGTTTGACTCCCCACCACCCACTTTAGATTACAAGCTGGGGGTCATCAGAACCCTGCAACACAGAGCTGAGAACATCCCCACTAGCACAGAGGTAAGGCAAAAGAAATGAAACATCTCGAGGAGCCCTTAAAACTTGTGGATATCCAGACTGGGCCTTTGTCAAAAGAAGCAGAAGGAAAGAAAAGAACACGAATACCAACAGTGAAGGGGAAAACAAGACAGGAGAAAGAACATGGTCTTCCCATATGTAGCAGGGGTCTTCGAGAAATTAAGAAGAGTTTTCAAAAACACCCGTATCCCTGTCTGCTTTAAACCGAGCAACACGCTGAGGCAGCAATTGGTACATCCGAAAGACCCAATACCGAAACACAAGAAAAGCGACATCATATACGCAGTGCAGTGCAGTGAAGAATGCTCTGATTTATATGTGGGGGAGACCAAACAACAACTGCATCACGTATGGCCCGCACAGATGAGCCAATTCCTCGGGTCAGGACTCAGCCATGTACCTGCATCTTAAGGATAAAGGACATACCTTTGAAGATTGTAATGTTAACATATTGGCAAAGGAACTGTGACTGGTTCAAGAGAGGTGTTTAAGGAGGCCATTTATGTGAAAATAAGAAAACCAGCTAAATAGAGGTGGGGGGGTTCGACACCATCTGTCTGCCATGTACAATGCTGTTTTGAACCTTACCTCTGGGCGTTCCTATACACCTCTTAGCCACATCTATCACGCCCTTAACACCTGGCTGTGATATGCTAATTGGCATTTACCAGGGTACATAATTGCCATAATTCTTGTACAAGTCATTCTGAATTGAGAAAGCCAGTCGGATGACTAGCGAAACGTCTTCAAGAACTAAACTTCAAGTCCAGTTGATCTAATTGAATACAACAGATAATAAGTTTTATTAAATCTCCATATTAGTATTTTGTTCAGACACCTAAAATCATATAAACCACCTCTATAAAATCAGCTACTCCCAGGAAAAATATTAAAAGCACAGATTTCTGCAAAAAGTGTCTATTCTGCTCTTTAAAATCTTAAAAAGAAATTTATCACATTCACATACATACCTGCTGCGTAGCTGCTCTCCATTTGAGGATTATAGCACCAAGCACATGACCAAACATTGGGGGCTTTCACTTTGTACAGTATTGCAGAGCGATCGTCCTCTATGAAATATGCAGAAAAGGAATTTTGTGTTTAATTACTCAGGGTTGTTAAGACCTCTCCTAGAGAGAATTTGAAGGTGCTTTTGCCTTCAAAACACTTACTAGTTCATAAAAACAATCCTAACATACAGCCCGTTAAGATGCTACAGACCTGATGCCAGCCAGTATTGTAGTAAGCACCCATTTATAATAATTTTGGTCAAAGGCCCATGACTGTCAACAGGAAGGGGTGTTACAGGAGGTTTTCCTGTATGGGGCCCAACCAGATTCTCACATGCCTGGGGTCCAGACAACTTTAGAGGCCAAGTGCCCAGAATGGAGCCCAAAATTCTGAGTAAATAAATTCCTGGAGTAAACTTTGCACATTAGTTAATGCCAGGAAAGAAAGTAGAACCAAAGTATTACTATCTCCTCCCTAACACCTGTCAATAAGATTGATGTTATCATTACCTCTGCAGGCCTACTGTGTAGTGTTTATTTGGACAGTGTGGGTCATAGGGTGGATTAGGAATTATCTGAGTGCTTTGTGCAAACATACCCAGATGTTATGTAATCACTGGGAAGAAGATTAGGTAAATACAGTAATACACTTATAGGTAGTGCTATTCTTTCAGGTCTGCACCCAAGTTAAAACATTGAACCTGGCCACACAGCGAGTTCATACATTCCCACTACGGTATTGCGATTATCATTATGGCCGTAATGTCATATGCAATAATTTGGCAGGGGAACATTGCTTGGATGTCAGAAGGTAAAAACCACTGCTGCACCCAATATTACTTGCGATTTGCTGTTCGTCAGACCGAATGTTTAATGGCGTATGCTGGATAAATGTATAGCCAGTATAACTTCAGGATATTAGTTGCCTTTTTAAAGGAGAACTAAACAGCTTAACAACCCCAAATTATTCTATAATTTAGACAATGCTGCTTAAGAATTTTTCCCATCAGTGACAAAAATAAAAAAAGTACTGACCATTAATGCTGCCTTATTTTCCATTTTCTGTGTTCCTTTGGGGTTGGGATGAGCCTCTAGTTTTCATTGTCAAAGCAATATATAGATTTATGGATACAATGTCCACAAATCCAGGGGACCACAAGAAAAAGTGGCAGCATCAGGTGATGATTTAGGTAAGCTGTTAATTTAACATGTTTACTGTAGTGATTGTGTCCATGGGGGTCTGGGGGGTAGTTGTAAGTAAAATATTTCAATGCTTTTTTGTTCTTTTTTTTCTTTCTTTTTACTTTGTTGTTTTCCTGTTTATTGCATCGCATGGCATTAAGAAAAAAAAAATATATATTTTTTTTTTGCAGTGTGTTACACACATTGGTAGAGGGCAGAACAGGACCATCTACTTTAGTATGTAAGACAATCTTGAGAAACGTGGTGTGAAGAGAGATTATAGCTGTCTTCACCTGGGACAATAGTTTGACCCAATTGACTGTCCTGACTGATATTTTTATCTGGTCGACAATTTTTTCACGACTACCAATCAGTAGTCTGTATGCAGGGAATATCGGCCCAGGGAGGGTCTGTGTGTGTATATAGCCTACATGCTTTGTTTTAAAGGTGCTAAATGTTGTTGACAATCCCAATTATGTTGTTTTCCCTACAACAGCATAAAAAGCCCCCCCCCCCCCCAACCCCTATCTTTTCTGAAGCTATTTCAAGTCAGTTACAGCGGTAGGAAAAAACTGGGCATGTTAGTGCCTAAGCCTTGGGGGCAGAGCAATGGTGCGGGGGATGTCACAGTTCATAGATATAGATTGCATAGATTGAAGCTAGAAGCATGATCCTGGAGTCATTTTAAGGTAGGAAGGTGCTCTTTTAAATAAAGGTCACTTGTATGGAAACCACAGTTCCCCTTTTAGCAGACAAAGTTAACAAAATAAAACACAATACCAGAGTCTTCCAAGTTCCTAAATATACACGCTGGGATAAGACTGAGACAACCTTGAGACTCTTCATATTCAAGGAGGCAAACGCTATTGAGAGATTAAGGGCTATAACAAAAAAGATACACGTAAACATTGGTTTATTGGAGAGAAGCAAGACTGGAGTGACAACTCAACAGAAACCCCTCCCTTTTTCTAGAAATGCAAGGGCTTTTTTTAAAGATGGACCACATGCTTGGTCGCGGAGACTGGTCAGTTGGCCCGAAAAATCTGCCTGTGTGTACCAGTCCTAATGCTGGCCATATACTGTTAAAAGCAAAGAAACGGTTTTAGTTTCTGAATTTCCCTCTACATTTTTCACTCTGGCCCATTTTCGAACCTCAATCACAAAAAACATTGGGCCAGGTGGTTTTGTGGCCGTCCATCTGGGAACGTCGGTAGGTAAAAAACAAAGTGTATGGCCCCTTTACAGAATACATAAATCTACATATACAGTACCTGTAAATATAATTCGTATAATCAGTGATATAGCCAACTATAAACCATCTACTTTTTTACCCTTAAAAGGATACAGAATATGTGAATCAGGTCCTGTCAGTGATGCCCAGCTTGCTGCAATCACCTAAATGGAAAAGTAGTAGCCATTTTAGTGGAGCTGCAGATGGATTTCAGTACCTGGTGTCATTATTGATTGAGCATAAAAGAATAAAGCATCAATGCGTCAGAGAAAATACAAGTATAAATATACAGCAGGGATCTGTGTCTCATGATGAAACTAAACAGAGTAACTGAACAGTTTAAATCAATAAAAAAACAAGGATCTGTATCTTACAGTACGTACAGAAACCAGGAAAATCAATGGTAAAAGCTGACCACAAGTGCATCACATTAAAACATCCTGGTAATTTTTTAAAAATGTAACCAACCACTTTGGAACTCCCTTTACATTATTTTGTATTATTATATTTTCCCTCAAATGCTTTGTTTGTTTTTATAGCATAGTTTGCAGATACCGAACCACAACTTAATATCAGCCACCAGCCTATTTAACTCTTTATTATAGTTTAAAGGATCAGAGAATTTGTGGACTAGCTACAGATTTCTATCGTAATGAGCTGTAATATGATTTAAGTATAAATTTGAAGTATATTGTGCCACACACAGACTAATATATGTCCAACCATAATGCAGCCTTCTGCAGAATGCCTGGTCTTTGGTTCGATATGTGTTTTTGGCCTAGCTCCTGCATGTATGGAGGTACCTTGTATCTGTGGGAAAGCTTATAGTATAGTGATCAAGACACTTGGCAAGTGGTAAGTGAAAAAAACTAAATATTTCCAGTTTTTCTTCCGGTCACAGGAAGGAATGTGTATTTTCTAAAAATATAAAATAAAATATTATTTATAGAATCCTATTTAATAAAAGTTGTGAAATGTTAGCTGTGCTATAAATCTGCAGCAACCAATTAAATATGTTCTAACAATAGTACACCAGTACAAAGGTAACATTTCATTGATTGCCGCATATTAAAGGACAATTGTACTCACCTCACCCTCGCTCCTCTTCCTCCATAGCTGCATAGTACCCAGGGTGAGGACCTAAAATCGCTAAGTCCTCACCCTGGGTACTTTCCCTAACTCCTGCACTACTTACTGCAAATCTGCTTCGGCGATCGCTCCATTCCTCCGCTCTTCCTGCTTCAGTGACAGATTGCGATTGCAGCCAATAGGAAGATACGCTCTGCAAGGAGTAGAAGAGAGGTGGAACAGTGTGGATCGCCGAAGCTGATTTGCAGTAAGTAGTGCAGGAGTTAGGGAAAGTACCCAGGGTGAGGACTTAGTGATTTTAGGTCCTCACCCTGGGTACTATGCTGCAGTGGATCGGGGAAAAGGTGAGTATCATTGTCCTTTAAGATTATGGGTAATTTTTTGCACCTCTTAATTATTAGCCCCAAAATTAGTTTGCTACCAGTGTCTCTGCAAAAATTAACTTCTTAAAAATGGAAAGTACCTGGGGCAGGGAGGTGGGATTGATTATTTCTACCTCACAATATCATTTTGTAGAGAAGCGCCTGCATGTACAAGAGGAGTCTTAGCAGAAGCAGGTTTTTTTTGTGCTGACGTTCTTTCCAGAAAGGATATCGGGAGGTAGAAATTACCAATCCTACCTCCTTGCCCCAAATTATATTTGAACCGTTTTTTTTTACGATATGAACTATAGTTCTCCTTTAAATATATAGCCCACAATACTCCTTAAAGCATTTAAAACAGGTGTGAAAATTCTCAATGGGGGGTGCCTTTTAAGAAGACTGGGGGTTAATACTGATCTATTGCCACTGAGTGTAAAGGGTCAATATAGAATGTTGGAATGTTAAGTGTGATCTGTTTTAGATTATTTCTCCCTTTGGGCAAGCAATGGTTCTCCTGCAGTGCTTGTCCCAAGTCCAGTTAAATAAAAAGAGTAGGAGCGATCTTCCTGTGGAAAGGTTTCTGCCTCTTCTCTTTCCTGTGGCATGCGCAGGGGAGCCCTTTTCCCCCCTTCCTCCGCATCCCACCATGGCTGTTGTGTAGGGCACCCCTGCCCACCCCCAACCGCTATGTTAGATTACTAAAAAAAGCTGCACAAACATACTTTTAGCCCTTCGCTCCTGTAACGTTCTGCATTGCCGGCAGCGTCTGTGATTGGCTGCCATTCAGCCAATCACAGAGGCGGCTGCCGGTCGGGCCCCTGTTTTCAGCAAACAGATGACCGGGAGGAGACAGCCATGGGAGCGAAAGGGCTTTTCAGGTATTATTGTGCAGCTTTTTAAAAAAAAATAATCTAACAGTGTTTGGGGGTGGGCAGGAGCGCACAACAATATATATAAAACCTTTTTTATTATCCTGCCCGATCTCTCTGTGCTCACTGCAGCTCTTGGCTCTTCCGGGTAAATGTCCAGTCATAGCCGTAACTTATGATGTCACAGCCAATGACTGAAAGCTAAAAAAAAATTAGTTAGTCTGAGTTAAAGCAGCACTCGGGGGTGGGAGTGAAGTGGCAGGGATCGAACAGCATATACTTCTAAAAGCAGTATTGATCTACGGAGGTATTCCAGGTTTTAGGGGGTGTTCTATCAGCAAATTTTTTTTATGGATATCACTTTAATTTATGTAGATGCACAGTGCAAACTGTGCAAGTAGATGCACAGTTTGGAAATGTTTTTCTAAAATGACCGGATGCAGTCTTACTATAATCTATCATATTTAGTACCTTTTGATACGAGACATATGTATGATCCTGGCGCTCTACTGTGGGTACCTCTTTCCCCAAACCACTAAGATTAAGAAGTCCATATCTGCAAAGTCCGTACTCTCCATCATTCACTGCAAATATTCGCTCATGGGCTGAATCAGCCTGTAAATTGGTACAGTTATTATAAATATATAAATAGAGCCTGACAACATTATATTATCATACTTTAGTTTTGCTCTTACCATTATTAATTCAAATCCATTTGTCTTGGCTCTAGCACGCTCTGAACTCTCTATATGCACATCCTTTCTTTTCATACAGCTGACTTTTAGTTCATGGATTCTTCTAAACATGAGAACATTAAGTTATCTTCTGTATGACTTCATTTATTTGTATATGTAATAAGATTTAATATATTGGTATATGCACTATACATTTTTTTAATTAATTATAACTACCAGTGTTGTAGTAATGATTAAAAGAGAAACTAAACTGTACAAAAAAAATGTTTTCCAAGGACCCAGCTCCTTCCTCTCATTCTTACCCTTATATTAGCATTCTACTTCATCAAAGAAGGATATGCGCGGAACTCTTCCCCTCCATCTCTAGCATAGGCGTGCAAAAGTCCTATGTCAGAGAAGGTGGATCAAACATCTTAAGGCCATTTTTTGGCCCAGAGGTTTTACTTTTCAACGTTCCCCATCCAGGATCAGTTATTTGTGATTGGAAGTCAATCGTAAAAAGGATCTGGCCAGGCGATTCATCTGACATTGGGGAAACATTTGAAATTAAAGCTGACCATATCCTACCTCGACATTACACCAATTAGATATTTAATCCATATGAATATCAAAACGATTATAATGTTGTGTGAAAAAGCAATTTTACCTGCCAGATCATATTTGCAATCGATATTATGATCATAGCATTGATCGCAAAATGAGCAGAGCAGACCAGACGGTTGTTGGAACATCACTTGAATTTGTAGTGTATGGTCAGCATAAGTTTATAGTGTATGGCCAGCATTGATATGAAAGACACAGGGAGCCTGTTGTTTCTACTTAAGACAAGAAATTCTTAGTTTGTTAAGTAAATATCTTCTGTAGGACAAAAAAAACCCCCATGTACACGTGTTTGTGTACAACATTAAAAAAGGGTTAAATGGTAAATTATGCAATTGCATTGTCTCAATACAGTTACAACACATCACACAATGCTCTCACCGACAATACGTTGAAAATGGTACCAGTCCAAGCTGTTTTTTCCACATCAGCATAGAGGTGTTTAGTCCGGGCCTGGTGCATTTCTGTTTAATATACAACAAAATGTAATAACATTTTAAGAGAACCTTGCATTCTTTAAGACGACTAATTGCAAACAAATTTTAGCAAAACAGAAGATACCTAAAAAAATAATTGACTGCATTCAAAGAAACAAATACTCCGTAATACATAATTGGCACATTAGGATAATATGTAAAGAGATATTTCTTCTGTCTTAATAGGCAAGTACTGTGTTCCAGATCTAGCATTTTAAGAATTTGCAAGAGGTAGAAAACTAAAAATACAGAGGCCTTTTTGGTATAACTATAAAGCTTGCGATTCTTGGTAGAGGGGGTCACTTTCATTCTGCCGCACTCTAAAGCTGGCTACACATTGGGCGATCAGAAGGAAATAACAGGGAGCTGCAGTGAAATCAGCAGCATTTTCTTCCAATCGCGCAACACACAGTCCCGAGCATTCTCTCTATGTAAAGCAAAGAACTTTCGTCAGCCTCCCAATCGTTCATAAAACAAAGTAACGAGAAAGGGATGATACCGTCAGATCCGATGATATCTTCCCTTTCTCGTTACTGTGTGTACCCACTTCAAGACACTTAAGAATTGCATAGTATTTTGTGACAGAAGCAAGCATATGTTAATGAAAGGGACTGACATCACGTTGGAAAACAATAATGGATCTATGCACTCTCCCTCCATTATATTTAAGAAAGGGGATAATTTAGGAGCCTTGCCACAAGAGTAAAGGAGGTCCCTGCCCCGTAGAGCTTACAATCTAGTTTGGAGGGTAACAATTAGATACAAAGGAAAGGGTAGAAGTGCAGTAGTGAGTGAAAGTCAGCCAATCACGGATTGTGGCTGCTGGTCTTCAGCAGGAGCAGAGGGAACGAAGGTGCGCAAGTAAAGTTCTGACCCGATTTTAAAGATTTGAATATGGTGTTTAGGGTTGGGGGGGCCCTACATGTGGGCAATAAAAAAAAAAAAGAAGCTTGATGGCAGCACCAAGGGTTTCAGAGGGAAGGAGGGGGGAAGAGAGCCCCACAGTGCATGCCAGAGTCTTCTTAGAGGACAAGAAGGAGGCAGATACCTTTTTACGCACAGACAGCTCCTACTTTTCACAAGGCACTGCAGGACAACCGTATGGAGCAGAGAAGAAAGGTAAGGATTTTTTAATACTACAAGCACTAGGTTAAATTTTAGTTTGGGATTGGACATGCCCTTTAAGAATCCATTTCTGTGTTAAGAGTTCTGGAAAATGCAAACAGTTGTAGCTAGATGCTGGTCATTGTATGTAGCCTGGCTGCAGTATATTGTATGCGCTGTTGGAAAATTGAGGTAGTTGTAGTTCTCTTTCTCCTGCACAATATATCCTGCAGCATATTATATGTGGCACATGATATATCTTGCAAGCTCTGGGAAATAGAGGCAGTATTCTTTATGAGAATTAAAGGAGAACTATACTCTCCTACTGCAGACATGTATAGTACCAAGGGTAAGGACTAAAACCACTAGGTCCTCAACCCCAGGCTTTTTCTACATAAACTGATTTACTTACCTAAACTTTCCTTTGCTGCTCTGGTCCTCTGTGCCTCTCGGTTGGCAACGAAACCAATAAGAAGGCGCTCTCCTAAAGAATTATGTCTTCCTATTGGCTACAATGAACACAGGAAAGGTACTGGAGCAGAGAACGGAAGTTTAGGTAAGTAACACGTACCATTCAGGACCTCCCCCTTTGAAAATCCTGCGCTTGCCCCTGCTACTGCCTGAGTTTATTGCTTTTTTTGTTTGTTGGATTTCATCATGTTTTTAGAAAAATGTAAAGTTTCTACATATGTACAAACTTTATATATATATCAGCTCTGTTTTTTTATTTACCAACCAGCGTGAATTGCTGACAGCCTTCCTAGAGCAATACAAAATAGTGAGCTGATTTTACTGATATTTACTGAGATGTACTTGCATCTATTGCATCTACAGTGATGGCGTGCTGCTAAAGAGCTGGTTTTGCGGGGGCGGAGCCAAGCAGCTAATGGAGTGAGACGTGTTTCCCTCGAGCTCCCGAGCCAACTACAGAACCCGAGGTTAACAACTAACTTATCAGCAACCTGCCACCTCTTAGAGACTCACCTAATGCCCAGGCATAGATCAGCCAACAATCCGGCATCTTCTGCCAAGAAGAAACTACAAAGCTTTGCCTGGACCGGCTCGCCGACAGACACCGGAACCAAAATGGCCTCCCGCCAACCCGACCCACATGGGGATGGAGAGGGCCCCGTCGTCTCCCAGCCGGACGCGCCAAGACCAGAACGGGAGGACCCCTCACTCGAGACATGCTCGCTACATGAACTTAAGCAAGAACTACTTCGAAAACACCACTATCCGAATCTACCCGGATTACTCAATTGAATTAACAAAACGAAGGGCAACCTTTATCGAAATAAAGAAACGTCTACTGCAGGTGGGCCTCACCTACTCCATGGCGTATCCGGCGAGACTGCGGATCCAAAAAGATGGGAAAGTATTCTTCTTCGACACCCCGCAAGAGGCCTCCACTTGGCTCGACTCCAACTGAAACAAGGTCCAACCCAACCCCTAGATGATACAGGTACTGTACCCCCTCCTACCCCACTTACCACCCATGAGATGCGACCCCCCGATGAGGCACCTCGTCCAGGTTGATCCCCATATACATGATTTATAATAATAGAAACCCTCCCCCAGAACCTACATCTGGACCTTGAACAATAAGCATACTGGGGACCCAGTCGCACTCCCGGACCCTTCCCGGCCCAAATGACTACCACCAACAAACCCCTACTATTAAAACACTGCTGCTCCCAAATGGTGCCGCAACCCCATATCTAACATCCAATACCTGAGATGCCCTGAATAATGGAGGAAATGCCTCCCTCGTCCGGGAATTGTTGGGCCCCATCATTGGAGAAAAAGAGAGGAGAGGGGAAACAACAGCCAATATATTCCCACTAACACATGTGAATCTGAGACCTACGATAACGTTCTCAAATGTCTTGCAATTTACAAACTGTACTGCACAATATTTATGTTCAAACCGAGTGTGCAAAGGTAGCACCCTAGATATAAATTAGCTATGGCCAATATGATGGGCACGCTGACCTGCTACAATGGTAACGTAAATAAGACACACCAAATGTGAAATTCCCCCCACACTACCCCCCCCTATAGATATGTCTTAATGGTACTAACACAGAGGACAGCCCTTTTATGCTATTACTGTTACTGTATGATTTGAAAGTTGTAAAAATATAACCACACCAAGAAAAGCAACATATACCATGTTTATATACTGACATCTGCAAAACACTACTGGACTAACCCACTACCCCCCCCCTACAGATGTGTTTTAATGGTACTAACACAGGGGACTACCCCCTTTATGCTACTAATGTTACTGTGGGATTTGTAAATCTTATGAGTATAACTGTACCAAGAAAAGCTATATATACCATGTTTATATACTGACATTTGCAAAATACTACTGGACCAACCTACTATCCCCCCCACAACTATGTCTTAAAGGTACTGGCGTGGGGGACTGCCCCTTTGTGCTATTAATATTACTGGGTGATTGTAAATCTTACAAATATAACTATACCAAGAAAAGATATATATACCATGTTTATATACTGATACTTGCAAAATACTACTGGACCAACCCACTATCCCCCCCCCACAGCTATGTCTTAATGGTACTGACGCAGGGGACTGCCCCATGGTGTTACTGATGCTACTCTGTGATTTGAAAAGTTTTATAAATATAACTATACAAAAAAAAAAAAAGCAATATATACCATGTTTATATACTGACATCTGCAAAATACTACTGGACCAACCCACTACCCCCCCCACAGCTAGGTCTTGGTGGCACTAACACAGAAGACAGCCCCTTAATGCTATTGATGTTACTGTGTGACTCGAAAGATCCAGGAGTATAACTACACCAAGAAAAGCTATATATAACACGTTTATATACTGACATTCGCAAATACTATTGGACCAACCCACCATCCCCTTCCTACAGATATGACCTAATGGTATTAGCACAGTGGACAGCCCTTTTATACTATTACTGTCACTTTGTGATCTGAGAATTTGATAAATATAACTATACCAGTAAAAGCTATATATACCATGTTTACATACTGACATTTGCAAAATACTACTGGACCAACCCACTACCCCCCCCCACAGGTATATCTTGGGGACAGCTCCATTATGCTATTAATGTTACTGTGCGATTTGAAAGTTTTATGAGTACAACTATACCAAGAAAGTATATAAACATAGTATTTATGACTTAACACCTGCAAAATACTACTAGACTGGCCCACTACCTCCTCCCCACAGATATCTCTTAATGGTGCTAACACAGAGGACAGCCCCTTTATGTTTTGAATGTCACTGCGAGACCTGAAAGTTTTATGAATATAACTATACCAAGAAAAGCTATATACAATATGTTTATATTCTGACATTTGCAAATACTACCGGACCAGGCCACTATCCCCTCCCTACGGATATGTCTTAATGGCACCAACACAGGGGACAGCCCCTTTATGCTACTAATGTTACTGTGTAACTTGAAAGTTTTATGAATACAGCTATACCTGTTATTGTATGATATGAAGGTTTTATAAATATATCTGTACCAAGAAAAGTTATATATACTATGTCTGTATACTGATACCTGCAAGATACCACTAGACTAACCCACTACCCCCTCCCCATAGATATGTCGTGGTAGACCTGACACGGGGGTCAGCCCCCTTATGTTACTGAAGTTGCTGCATGCTGTGAGTCCCACGAATGTATCTGCACCAGGAAAAGTTATATATACCATATTCTATATAATGATGGATGCAAAATACTACTGGGCTTGCCCACTATCCCCTCCCCTGGTGAACCATGCTAAATAAACCACCAACATTAACATACAACCAGACCCGGGGGGCCAGAAGGGGGTCGGATGTGTGTACCAAGACCCAGTCTGGAAGTCGGGGGGCGCCTGGGAGGAGGGAGGAGATCCCCTGCACAACCTTAGCCCCACAGCAAAAGCAAGGACCCCCCAAAATATACCCCCTATGTTTCGACAAACAACCCATAACCCCCCAACAAAGTTGGACGAACACTAACTGATAAGTTACAATAACTTGGCTCGGGAGAGGAGCGACAAAGCATTGCTCTGACCCGCAGAAACTGCACCTACGTGCATCCCCATAACTGTTTCTGATCTCAATCAGAATGTTGCTTCTTTATGTTAATAATGTTATTACAAGTTATGAAAGTTTTATGAATATATCGATACCTAGAAAAGTTATATGTACCATGTTCTATATATTGATATCTGTAAAATACAACTGGGCTAATCTATGCTGGCCACCCTCTACCCACATTTATAATAATGACACTTAAGGTTCTTTCATGGAACGTAAGGGGTCTTAATGACCCAAGTAAGAGACTGGCTGTCTTTACCCAAATCCGTTCTTACCAACCAGATATCATCTGCTTACAGGAGACACACCTACTCCCCTCTAACACCCACTTCACCCTACGACCATGGTTAAAATGGGCAGCACACAGCACCTTCTCCACCTTCTCCTCTGGGGTATCTATACTACTAAACAAACACCTTCGCTACGAAATACTTGAAGTTAAATCCGACAAAAGAGGCAAATCCCTATGTGTGGCCTTGAAAATTGATAATATTACCTATGTTCTGGTGGGGATCTACGACCCGCCTCCAGCCACCCAGCTGCCACTTAAAGAAACCTTAACATTTCTAACTAAATTCCCGCAGGCAGATCTCATATGTATGGGAGACTTCAACTCCTGTATGACACCATCACTGGATAGACTGACAACCCAACCAACCAACAAACACACACACCGCACTATACAATTTAATTAAAGAGCTCGGATGGGTGGACGCCTGGAGAACTCGACACCCGCATACAAAAGAGTATACCTGCCATTCTAAAACACACAGCTCCCTCTCCCGTATCGACTATATTTTTGTTAACAAGAGACTCTCACTTCACATAACCGACATAATACATCTACCACGCAGTACCTCCGACCACTCCCCTATACTCCTCAAGCTGAAAATCCCCACCAACAAATCATCAACCATTAGACCCTGGCGCTTCCACCCGTTCTGGCTCAACCTATTCCCAGACCCCGACACAGTAGAGAACCAAATTACAGAGTATTTCTATCTTAATCAGGCTACTGCGTCCCCCAACACCAGATGGGAAGCCTTTAAGGCTACCCTGAGAGGTCACCTCCAATCTGCGATAAACCACATCAAACAAGACAGCAGACAAAATGAAGAAAACCTAGCAAAATCTCTACAAGACACCGAAAAAACATACATAGACTCCCCCTCCCAATACAATAAGTCGGCATGGCAACTAGCACAGTCCCTATATGATAATTTACTTACCGAAAAACACTCCAGAAAAGAATTCTACACTAAAAGACACTATTTTGAAGACGGACACCAATCCGCTAAACTGTAAGCAAAAATGGCACATGGACCAACAGATCAAAACACTATACTACAGATTAAAGACCCCTCACTAGGAATACTAACCGACACGGCCGGCATCCTTAAAACCTTCACTGCTTACTACAATGACCTCTATAAATCACAACTCCCTACTCCAACCCCGGATTTCAAACGCAAATTTCACAACACCAATTTCCCCACACTATCACCCACAGACTCCAATAGTCTAGAGTCAGAACTCACACTAGAAGAACTCAGAGAGGCCCTGGGGAGTATGACAACAGGTAAATCACCGGGCCCCGATGGGATACCTGGTAGAAATCTACAAAAGATATGACAAACACCTCCTCCAACACCTTACAGAAATATACCAAGATGCTTACGAGGCAAATGAACTCCCCCCCTCCATGTACGACGCACACATAGTCTTAATCCCCAAACCAGAAAAAGATCCACTGGAACCTGGATCCTATAGACCAATATCCCTTCTTAACATTGATTATAAAATCCTGGCAAAAATCCTCGCGAACAGAATCCAACGGATAATCACCAAAATAATTCACCCCGACCAAACAGGCTTCTTCCCAGGACAATCAACCTCAATAAACATACAGAAAACCCACATCCACACCCAAGTCGACCATGACAACGCCGGAAACAGAATCATACTATCACTCGATGCCCAAAAGGCATTTGACTCCATAGAATGGCCCTATCTGTGGTTCTGCTTAAAACGTTTTGGTTTCGGCCCAGATTTTTGCAAGTGGGTCAAGCTTCTGTATAGACACCAACGAGCATCCATCAAAATTAACAACACCACCTCTGAACCATTCAGTCTAGCCAGGGGCACTAGACAGGGCTGTCCCCTGTCCCCCTACCTCTTTGCAATAGCGATAGAACCCCTGGCAATTCAATTAAGATCACACCCGGATATAAAGGGACTTACCCTAGGTCAATATATATCCCTACTTAGTCTCTATGCGGACGACATAATCATATACCTCGCAGATCCACACAACTCCCTTAGAACAACCCACTCTATAATCTCAAGATTCAGCCCACTCACAGGGCTATACATCAACTGGGATAAATCAATATTATTCTCCATCGACAAGCAAATACAGCTCCTGCCCTTTGCCCGACACCTGGTACCTGTAGTCAACAAATTTAAATACCTAGGTATAACTATAACTCACTCACCCTCAGACTCCCTACAACTAAATATCCTATCCCAGCTGGATGTGGTGGCTGCTAGGCTGAAGGCGTGGCAGGATCTCCCCATCAATTTGATAGGGCGTATAAACCTTATTAAGATTATAATCCTTCCCAAACTCCTCTATAGACTACAACATAAATTGATGTACGTCCCAGACAACTTTTTTAAGAAACTACAAAGTTTAATGATCACCTTCCTATGGGGAGCCGGCAGGTCAAGAGTCAAGTTTAAAACCCTACAGAGACCTAAGAATATGGGGGGACTGGCCCTGCCTAACTTCCAACTCTATTATATAGCGGGACAACTCAAATACTTTAAGCTATGGCTACTACCAATACCCAACAACAATACAAACTCAGACCAATTCTCCTTATACGACTCAGAAACACTACTACACGCCTACCTCCCGTCACACCCCCTCTCTTTCTTGGAACAAAAAACCAACACTCTCCCTGACGGGGGCACTGTCCTCCACGCTCAAATGCACAAGATTTGGAAAACTGCAAGGACCTATCTATCCTTCACTGGCATACTGGAGGACACCCCCATATGGCATAACCCATGTTTTCCCAATTTGGCCTCACTGGACTCAGCCGACCTCTTCTCTCATCTGGGAGTGACCAACTTCTCCAACATTATTCAGAACCAGAAACTTATCTCATTCCAATTATTCAAACAAATATTCCAAACCCCTGACACACTGCTTTTCAGATACCTCCAATTAAGATACTGTTTATTAACCGAATTCCAAGGATCACATATCCCAGCAAATCCACACCCTATAATTAAGATCTTCAAAACAAGTGGAGAAAAAAGTATAGTCTCAAATCTGTATACCCTCTTCACCCAATCAACAGCGGATAAAGACACCCCCAGTGTGGTGAATAGATGGCTTGAATTTATCCCATCCCTCAAAGAAACCGATGTAGAAGATATCGTTGAATCACATCTCAGAGTCTCCCCATCTGCCCCCAACAGACTTATGCAGTTCTACATAATTCACCATGCATATATTACACCATTAAGGAAATCCCGTATGTCACCACTACACACCTCTAACTGCCCCAAATGCTCACAACCAGACGCCAATTTCTGGCACATGATATGGCTGTGTCCCTGTATCCAAAGGTATTGGGGGAAAATCACTCAATTTCTATCAAATACACTTTCAATTCCAGTCCCAACAGACCCCGGCCTATGCCTCCTGGAGATACCCGAAGAGGACTTCTGGGATGGGAACTGCCTCTCCTTCCTCAGAGAAACACTGTTCTATGCCAGACGTACCCTAATACTACACTGGATGTCCCCCGAAACACCCAAATTAAAGGTGTGGAAATCGATGATTAAGAACATCCTCCCCATGTTGAGATTGATATATCTCAGCAGAGGATCCATCAATAAATTTAACAAAATCTGGTCCCCCTGGTACTCACACTACGGTGAACCCCCATAGAAAACCCCACTGTGTGCAGAAATATTCCCGATTGGTCGAGTAAATAAATAAAAGTAGGGGAAGGGAGAGTGGGGGGAGGGAGGGAAAGGGAGAGAGGAGGAAGGAAAGGGAAAGGACCCCAAAACGAACTAAAGGAAACAAACCAAAGGTAGACACCAACAGACCCAGTAAGACCTAAAACCAATTTCAATTAAACCGCAACAAACAGAGTAACGGTTATTTGCAGAATGTATAACCAAATTGCCTATAGATATATGTGAAAAATTTATACTGAAACAATTGATGTCAAAGTGTGAACTTTTCAACTGTATATTTACACGATGCATCCGAGTTGTATTTTGAAATGTTTTATTTATTTTAATAAACAGTTTAAAAAAAAAAAAGAGCTGGTTTTGCAAACAAACAGACCATTGGGACACAGGTTCAATTTCCTAGGCTTCCTTTTATTTTTTACTGAAATGTTAATATTCTGATTCTTACATCCATGCTAGCAAAGAATAAACTGCAAAGATTCCTTTACTTTTTATAAAGAAAAGTAATTTATCATTGTTAGGGACAGGAGTATTTGTAATGTGTTTACACAAAAACTGCACTGAAATCTGTGTTCTGTGAGGGAGGGATGATCTCTAACTGTAACTTGATTAGCTGTTAGCTTCCATGAAGAAAGGCTGTGGCTTCTTGTAAAGTGTACTGTGTACACTTAGCTGGGTGTTCCCAGATAAGGTGGATTATGGGAGCTGACCCCTAGTACCCACAGGTTATTTTCAAATATCACCCAGAATCCACAGCAAAGGGAGAGGTGACACAGCTTTTTGTGTCTTTGTGAATGTGCTCTTTCTATTGGAGCATTGTTGTCTGGAGACTTTAGTTCCCCTTTAAACCTGCTGATTGAGGTTTCTTGACAAAATTCCAGAGGCTGGAAGCAGTATGAGTGGAGTTCTGCACAGGAGATGGTTCTGTGATGATCAAAGGATACGGGCATGAGCATATAGGGACGCTAGAGAGGAAATATAAGGAGGTGCCACAGAGCGAAGGGATTTAAATGTTAGGAGAAGGATTTTATATAAAATATGCTGTTTAATAGGGAGCCAGGTTGTTGTCCGGTACAAAGTAGACTTGGAATCCTGTTTATAAGAGAATATTTGTGATTGAAGGTAGCACACACAACCTAGGGGTAGATAATAAAAAGTAATATGTTTGGCATCAATGAATATGTATCTCATTTATGTATTTAATATAGTCACTGTGCTGGTCTGCGAGTCATCTCTGGGTCTATCCAGGGGACTAAAGTGTATTAGTAGTAAGCTTGCAGTTACTGCATGAGTATAATGACCCTTTAAGCTCTTGCTTATAGTAATACAATAAAATGGCATACACAATTCATACTTACTTTCCCTTTGCTCTCTTCTTCAAGAAGCTTAAGTCTCTTGCGTTCCATCTCATTTTGTTGTATACTTTCCCTTGTCAGAGGGTTACAATTGTTGTGTCCTGGGAGCATGCGGAAGTAGCGATTTTTTTCTGGATCATAATAAAAACCTGGTAGCTCTATAGATAAAATCAAATGGAAGATTAAGACAGGAACATTTCGGACCAATCACAATAATGTGATGCGGACAGGGCACCGGGATATTGGAGGAATACAGATTTTCTGCATTTGTTCAAATATTTACCTGGTGACTGTAAGAATTTAGACTGTTTACTGATTACACAGATTTGTGTACGGGGACACTGTCAAACTGTTCATATATTCATGGCATAGGAAAGGAGATATATAAATATAAAGTATTCCTGAAAAGTATTTCTATGCTATGTACTGTTCATATTCTGGTAAATAAAATGGAGTACCTCTTCCCTTTTTATGCTAAACAATTTTTCTTTATGCAGAAATAGAGAACTTCACTGAAAATGAGCTGCTGATTTTACTGCAACTCCCTGGCAATGGTATTTTCTCTGAAACTTCTTCAGCTACCCCCTCTATACCAGTGATGCAAAGGGAGGGGACAAGTAGAGAATAAGAAAATTAATAGAAAAAGTATTTGTTTAGAAGGCAAAAGCATGATGGGACTGGGATGGGACTTGGCATGAGACTGCCTGAATAAGTTTAAATTACAAGCCCCGCATGCATTCCAAACATACACCTTTCCAAGGCTGTAGTGTTTCAAACAGTTGACCCTCTTTTTTCCAAATTATGCTATATTTATTATAATGCTACATAAGGACAGAATTAAAAAGGGTAAACTTACACTAATTGTAAGACATTCTATCTCTGATGGTAGAACTTTCTGTACCCCCATTTTATTACTATTAAACATCCTCCTCTAGTCTCTGCAGACAGAGAACTAACAGTGCATTGTGTCATGCTACTGTATAAGCAATGGGCTGTTCCTAACACTGCCATAGGCTATCACCTCAGAGAAGGCCATTTGAAAAAAAGGGAGTAAATCATTAAATTCAGGAATGGACAAAGCCCAGTTTTCACAAGCAGGCTTATCCACAAGGCAACCTAGGCTACTGTCTAGGGCCTAGAAAACATCAGGGGTCCAGATTTAGTATTACACACCATACAATACTCATATAGTGAACAATGGGTTCTAATGACAACTCTGCCTAGGATCTCACTTAATCTTAATCCATCTCTGGGTGCCAGATAGCCATCATGCCCAGAAGTTGGCTATGTGTTTTCTAATAATGGCTATGGAACTGGCTACCTAAAATGGTATATTGGCTTCTATAGTTGGGATGACTGGTACAAGGAGTCAAAAACAGTACTTCCCATCCCAGACTGTATGCTTTAGTAGCTTTAAACCTACAACAGTTATCTAGATACATGTTAACTATTCCCAGCTTTCATCTGACCTTATGTATTGAAAGTGCATGTGAATATTTGTAAGTTCCCTCAAAAAAAAAAAAAAAAAAAGAATAACTAATGGTTAAGAGAATAGCTGGTTAACTGGAGCTCATAGTTTCCTTGCACCCATGTTCAATTCCTAGGCCTTGATTTGTTGCATATACCTGGGACTGAGGAGGTCTGGGAAGTGCTTGTAGAACATGTGCTGTCCAAATTGCTAGACCCTTGAGAGGTGGAATTTGAAACCACTTCAGGTGGAAACCTAAAATAAAAGTAAAATTAACACACTTAAAGTCAAGTCTGCCATAGGGAATCAAAAAGACTTATAAAGGGTATCTCCACTGAAAATATAAAGTTTGGGCATTTAGTTTTATTAAAGAATGGGAGGTAAAGAAGCTGTGTCTCACCTCCTGTTCTTCAATTAAAGGATCAGGAGCCAGAAGAGAAGGTAAGGAACTTACCCGATCGCTCCCCTGCTGCATAGACTGACAGGTCCCGACGGACACTGTCTTCAATGCACATGCGCATTGCACTTGCAAGCGATGGGGTAAGTTTGTTACCTTCTCTTCTGATCGATTTATTGAAGAACGGGAGGTAAGACACAGCTCCTTTAACTCCCGTTCTTCAATAAAACTAGATGCCCAAACTTAATATTTTTAGTGGAGATACCCTTTCAACAATATAAAAAGTTATAACACACATTTTAGCAGGGAGGGTGCTTCAGAGTACCAAGAGAGAAACTGCACGTATTGCCAGACCAGCCTTAAAAATGAAATTAAATGTTTATGAATGTATCATCAATAAGCTTGTGAAGGTTCTCATTCATCCAGGTCATGGACTATCTGTTGTATTCAATTAGATCAACTGGACTTGAAGTTTAGTTCTTGAAGACGTTTCGCTAGTCATCCGACTGGCTCTCTCAATTCAGAATGACTTGTACAAGAATCTGTGGCAATTATGTACCCTGGAAAATCCCAATTAGCATATCACAGCCAAGTGTTAAGGGCGTAAATGGATAGTGGCTAAGAGGTGTTATAGGAACGCCCAGAGTAAGGTGTCAAAACAGCATTGTACATGGCAGACAGTTGGTGTCGATAAAGGACATGCCTTTGAAGATTGTAATGTTAACATATTGGCAAAGGAACGGGACTGGTTCAAGAGAGGTGTTAAGGAGGCCATTTATGTGAAAATAACGAAACCAAGCCTAAACAGAGGTGTGTGTGTGTGTGTGGGGGGGGTTCCGACACCAACTGTCTGCCATGTACAATGCTGTTTTGACACCTTACTCTGGGCATTCCTATAACACCTCTTAGCCACTATCCAATCACGCCCTTAACACTTGGCTGTGATATGCTAATTGGAATTTTCCAGGGTACATAATTGCCACAGATTCCTGTATACTGAATACAACAGATGTATCATCAATAAAAACAAAATGAGTATTTAGTATCAAGGGCAATCAGTGGTTATCAGTACCGTAATAAAGTAAATGTAATTCATTATGGTACCTTCTTTGAACATCACTATTTTAATTGTATTTCCAATGAGAGAAACTTTTAGTTGTAAAGACTTTTTACTTTAACTCCATTTTCAAAGGTCTAATATTTTAGTTTTATCTCATTATGTACATTATGCAAGATCAGTTGTTCCTTTTCACATCCTAATTGAATGGATAAAAAATGTAACCTTTAAAAACTAAGTGTGCAGCAAGCATACCAATCAGAATATATCACACTTTTCATTTTGAAGTTGTTTTGATCTATTATTGGACCACTGGTTGCTCCTTTTGGATATTGCTACTCCAGTAAATATGTTGTCAGATGGGTGGAGCTTACACTTCTCTGATTTAGGTATGGATAACAACGTTAAAATTAGTATTTGCCCCCCCACAACCTGGTGTAATTTGTAAATCAATTCTACCTAGACACTATCATAAACAAAGATTGTATACCGTTTAAGAATATGCCTTTCCCTTGCCTTGCTTCAATAGGGAGGAGGGTTAAAAGGATGGTATTGTTGTCCTTTAAATCAAGTATATGTTTTGTGTATTTTGTCCACTACCACCTAGTGGTGCAAAGGGAATATGTACATCACCCTCCACTTTGAAGCGTGGGCCCCTCTATCTGCCCAAGTATGTTCTATGTAAAAGGTTAAGAAACCCTTTAGATTTTAAGGTTATACAGACTTATTTTATTATCAAATGTATTTACAAATCTCTAATATATTTAACCACCATAGGAACAAAACTAAAAGCTCTGCAATTTTTAAAACATTTGACTCAGATTGACCTTCTTAGATGCTCTGGAATAAACATAAATTAACATAATTGATAAATTGTTGACCCTGGATAGACTGCAGCTACAGACATGATCCTGAAATTGTATGAAAGGTAAATGAGAAGTCTATTAAATGTAGGAAATTTGTATGAAGACCACAATCAAATTTTAAAATAAACGTGTCTGCGCTTCTTTTTATGCTATCCTTTTCATTAAGGGCAGGGCCTGATGAAAGCAGCAAAAACTGTGGTCTATGCACACTTGGCATTTTCATTCAAAGTACCTACCAAAGGGGGATACTTATGTATCTCACTAGTATTCCAAATGTGGCACATACAGGGATGCATTTATTCTCTTGTTTGGTCCCCGCCATAAGTCAAAATAAATTATATATAGATTTTTTGTGCATCCTTGCCCCTATATAATTTTGCAAAACAAACCATCTCTATATTAGCAATGCAAAGGTGTAAAACCCTGCAATAAAACACACCTTCTGTTCATTCTCTGTTGTTGGTAGTTTCTGTTCCAGTTGCGGTTGTTCATTTTCTTGGGGCCCATTGCAAGCTGTTGTTGATTAAGTTCATCCTTAGGAAGGAACTGGAAAAACATAACATTTAAGTTTCATAAATATCACATTTGCCCCTTTCAACAATTCAAGTCAAAGGGACTGAAACCACAGATGGGGTCTTTGGGTCTCTCTCGCCTTTGTAATTACTGCTTAGATGTCAGTGGGTGCTTATTTTACCCACAAACTCCTCTCTTTGTAACCAAGTTATTTTCTATAGGGAAAATTAACATGCAGCAGTGCCACCTGATGCAGAGTAAGTACCCTTATTTCCCTTTAACCTTTGATTTGGGTAAGTGTTTAATAAATATTCATTCTTTCAACAAAACTATGATACAGGACACTTTTTAAAGCCAACAATATTTGTAATTAAAAACTGGGATGGCCATGGTATATCTTTGGTATTCAGCTAGATACACTGGACTTGTTTAGTTCTTGAAGATATTACGCTATTAATCCAACTGCAGTGCACTTTTGGGATCCTGCATATAATAGGGGCATTTTGGTAAATTGGAAAATCTGCCTGCCTGCCATCACATCTCTTAGCACAGTAATATCAAACTTATGCACAAACTTATGCACCAGTCACTGTGGGCACTGTGGGCAAACTTATATGTACCAGTCACTGTGGGAAAACATGTATGTACTAGTCACTGTGGGCAAACGTATATGTATCAGTCACACTCTCTGTGGGCAAAATTATCTGTACCAGTCACACTCACTGTAAGCAAACTTGTTGTACCAATTACTGTGGGCACACTTATATGGACCAGTCACTGTGGGCAAACTTATATGGACCAGTCACTGTGGGCAAACTTATATGGACCAGTCACTGTGGGCAAACTTATATGGACCAGTCACTGTGGGCAAACTTATATGGACCAGTCACTGTGGGCAAACTTATATGGACCAGTCACTGCGGGCAAACTTATATGGACCAGTCACTGCGGGCAAACTTATATGGACCAGTCACTGCGGGCAAACTTATATGGACAGTCACTGCGGGCAAACTTATATGGCCAGTCACTGCGGGCAAACTTATATGGACCAGTACTGGGGCAAACTTATATGGACACCAGTCACTGCGGGCAAACTTATAGACCAGTCACTGCGGGCAACTTATATGGACAGTCACTGCGGGCAAACTTATATGTACCAGTCATGGGGCAAAACTATATGTACCAGTCACTGGGGCAAACTTATATGTACCAGTCACTGTGGGCAAACTTATATTTACCAGTCACTGTGGGCAAAACTATATGTACCAGTCACTGTGGGCAAACTTATATGTACCAGTCACTGTGGGCAAACATATATGTACCAGTCACTGTGGGCAAACTTATATGTACCAGGCACTGTGGGCAAAACTTATATGTACCAGTCACACTCACTGTAAGCAAACTTGTATGTACCAATCACTGTGGGCACACTTATATGTACCAGTCACTGTGGGCAAACTTATATGGACCAGTCACTGTGGGCAAACTTATATGGACCATTCACTGTGGGCAAATTATAGGGACATATGGGCACACAGTCACTGTGGGCAAACTTATATGGACCAGTCACTGTGGGCCACAAACTTATAGGACCAGTCAATGCTGGGCAAACTTATATGGACCAGTCACTGTGGGCAAACTATGGAACAGTCACTGCGGGCAAACTTATATGGACCAGTCACTGCGGGCAAACTATATGGACCAGTCACTGCGGGCAAACTTATATGGACCAGTCACTGCGGGCAAACTTATATGACCAGTCACTGCGGGCAAACTTCTTATGTACCAGTCACTGCGGGCAAACTTATATGTACCAGTCACTGCGGGCACAAAACTTATATGTACCAGTCACTGTGGGCAAACTATAGTACCAGTCACTGTGGCAAACTTAATGTACCAGTCACTGTGGGCAAACTTATATGTACCAGTCACTGTGGGCAAACTTATATGTACCAGTCACTGTGGGCAAACTTATATGTACCAGTCACTGTGGGCAAACTTATATGTACCAGTCACTGTGGGCAAACTTATATGACCAGTCACTGTGGGCAAACTTATATGTACCAGTCACTGTGGGCAAACTTATATGTACCAGTCACTGGGGCAAACTTATATGTACCAGTCACTGTGGGCAAACTTATATGTACCAGTCACTGTGGGCAAACTTATATGTACCAGTCACTGTGGGCAAACTTATATGTACTAGTCACTGTGGGCAAACTAGAATGCATGAGGGCATCTTATATATAAGTTGCTGTGAGTATCTTTTATTCTGGTTCTTCCAGCCATCACACAGTAATATCAAACAAACATGTACAAGTTTGTACAAGTTAACTATGTAAGTACCAGACATGGTAATAAGTCTCCTTCATCCCTGGTTGGAAGTTAAATATAAGAGTGTCTCTTTAACAGAGTGTCCCTTTAACAGTCAGTTTCTCCTGCTGCTGATTTTAGAGGTGAGAGTAACAGGTATCTACAAGCTAAGAAGTATTGAATCTATTAAGGCCAATAGCTTTAGGACTTTATATCATATTATAAGCACAGCATGAGACAAAGCTTGCAAAAAAAAAAAATAAGTTTTACACTTCTCTGGTGTTTTTAAAGGCTGGAATATAAGATCAGAAAATGCATTTGGAATCAAACTTACTGTAACGTATCTGCAAAAGGTTACCTGCCAAACTAGATGTAGAAGAGATTACACATAAGGCTGAGGCCACTCTACAACTAACAAAAAAAGCAAGGGGTATACGCGCATGTGTTTCCGATAATGGGTAAAAATGTACCTTAAAAAATCACATTGCCTACTGATTTGTGTCCGCTTGTATCCACTTTTGTGTATTAAGTGCGATTTTGACAGAAAGGGGAAAAAATGGTGATCACTTCACACAGTGGGGCATTATAAATTTAATTCATACTAACCTTTTGTGGCCGCCTTGATCCACCCCTGTTCACCCTGGGGCTGCAACACAAATAGAAAGACATGATTCTTGCACAGCATGTCTTCCTATTGGTCAGGCCGCGGAACTGAACCATATAATGAAGCCATACAGGAACAACAAGGTAAGTTTTTAAGCTTACGGTAGTTTGCATTCTGCAAACCACTATTTATTCTAAATAATAATATTCCTAAACTGACCGGTGAGCCTATAGAATAAAATAAGTATATGCCAATATCACACAATAGGGAATGCTGGGAGTTGTAGTTTTAAAACATCTGTAAGGCCTTAAGTTTGAGATCCCTGATCTAGATCACCCAGTGGGTAGTTGGTTCATCCACAGTCACAAAGATCAGTTTATCAGACCCCAATGTTTCCCCCAAAGAAGGACGTTTGTTTATTACCGTGTCTGTGGTGATATTCTACGTGTTCAGACCATCCTCCAAGATCTCACCAAAATACGTGCTGGTCAGTAGCCCCCAGCATGGTTATTTCCTCTCTTCCTGGGATTGCAGGCTCTAGGTACCCAACCTCCAATGGCAGTACAGATAGCAGGGCCTACAGTGTACTAGCCCTAGGAGAGTGTGCATAGTTTCGAGTAGCTTCAATTGTATCCAGGCCGACTATGAACTAACCGTGGGAGAGAAGTGTTTCCATCTAGTGATCATCATTATGGCTCTTCTCAATCACAATTGCAATAGGGACGTGATTTATTTCTCTTTATTCTCTGTAATACATAGACTAATTATACATTCATCACTATGTGGCTTCTTATCCCAATACACAGCGTGTAGCCATCTTACCATAGGGCGATGTAATAAAATTATTATCATTAAAATAGGGGCTTATTTTGCCCCAACCAATCAGATGTTAACTTCTACATGAAAGCTAACATCAGATTGGTTGGGGCAAAATTAGCACCACTTTTAACAATAGGAACTTTTATTAGTTGTAGTAAGGAACGCATCTGTTTAGCCAGCTCCCACCGGCCATGTTGACATCATCAGCATGATGACCTCAATGTGCTCCAGTGCTAGTCGTCGTTATACAAAGTTCTGAAAATGTATCACGGCATACAATGTGGCTCCCACATTGTAATGCAATGGCATGAGATTCTTACACAAAACTTGATCGTAAGTGTGTGGGAAGTGTGCCAGTTTGGCCTAGCCCTTGGGCTATGTCAGACATCCCACCTTGCCTCTTCGTTCTTCCGGGCAGGGTGGGCGAGTGGGCGTGGCTATGGTGTGTGACATCATTGACGTCATGCAGTGGGCAGGGTATGCTCGCTAGGGGGTGGGGAGGAGGGTTAGGGCGTGGCAGGCATAAAGGGGGCGTAAGGGGGAGGAGATTCAGGAGATCGGGTGGTCTCGCAGGAGCGTGGGAGACCACCTTGATTTGCAGGAGACTCCCGGAAGATCTGGGAGGAGTGGGATACCTGATATGTTCACACTACAGGACACAAAAATGAAAAAAAGGCGCAATCGCACATGCAATCGGGTGCGATTCCGGTGCGATTATGATGCGTTTGCGCTTGCACTTTTTTCTTTAGAGATAGGGAAACACATGAGATTGCCCTTAAAAATTTGAAATTCGCAAACAGATGCGCAATCGCAACGCACCCGAAATCGTGTGATTTCAATGCAATGGCGCGATTGCTATGTTAGAAAAAAATCGCATGTACAATCGCATGCACAAACGCGAGCGCCAATGCATCAAAATTGCACTAACGTGGCCTATACCTTAATGGCATCGTGATTTGAAGCATTTTGCAATGCATTTTATACATCTGTGTCTGGGTTTTTGTTTAGTTGGGGGGTTTTTTGTGGTTTTTTTTTTTGTTTAATTTTTTCCCCCTCTTACGCTCTAGCACGTTATCGCACTGAATTGCAGCAAGCAGTGCATTAAAAAATGCAATGCATTAAAACGCAGTAGTGTGAATGGTATTATGGCGTACCTTTCAATTTGAAATCAGATCTAGGTGCTGCAGACACGGAGAGGATCCATGGGAATTTTCTGATCACTTTCCAGTTGATAAACTGCTTGAAATCAATGAGAAGTCTATATAAATTTTGGTTAGAATGGGGTTTTCATTTATTTGGGCTTCAGTTCACTTTATAACATCAACCCATGGGCGTGTGTTATTACAGGAGAATGAGACCTCCAGCTGCCGAACTTGTGTCTTTGTAGTCCAATTTTGTTAGAAAGTCATTAGGTAAAAAATATGGTCTGGAATATTAAATCTAATTTCTAATTTTGAAAGTATTAAATTCTGCTTGAGACATAAAAAATTCTAAATCACATCAGGCATTAACAGGTCTGCTGTAATATCTTTAATCAGTGTTTAATAAACACTAAACACAACTAGCCCATCTGTTACCTCACCTACTGGGGACCTGAAATGTTATATTTGCTTGGTACCTTATTTCCTTGCTTTTCTATTCCACAATCCACACTCTGGTTTTATAGTGGTGCTGATCGCTCTAGGCAGCTAATCACAAACAGAAATTCTATCCAAATTGTATACAAGGGACACACACACTTCTTCTCTGCTTTTATACCTATTCTAATCTACAAACTAACAGAAAATATCTTGGAACTCTAGAGCAGTTACTGACGGATATACCCATTCCATTGTCTCTGTATGTTACCCACCTAACCCACCTAACTAGAATGTAAGCTCTATGGGGCAGGGACCTC